>OZ038379.1:66936532-67548518 GCA_964036045.1 Eutreptiella sp. 'Long Island Sound 2002'
AGGGGGGCTAGGGCTCCGTTGATTATCGCAAGGGTCTAGGGCCTTCAATGACTCAACACAGGGGGTGTACTGCCCTATAAGGGCCACATTCATTAATTGAGGTGTCTATACCCCCCAATGCATCAACATAGGGGGTCTAATGGGTTCGGCAAGGTTGGGTTTTATTATTTGAAAGGCCCATAGCATTCAAGCTATCAACCCAGGAGTTCTACTCCCTTGTACAAGGGGTTTATTGATTCTTTGCAAGGTTTACACCCTCCAGTCAATCCACGTAGGGCTCTACTCCCTTGTACACGTGGTGTGTTGGGTACTTGAAGGGTGTAGGCCCTGTAATGACTCGGCACAAGTGGTGTACTCCCCTATACAAGGGCCGTCTTGATTAGTTGCTGGGTCTACGTCTTCCAATGATACAGCATAGGGGGTCTATTAGCCTTTGCAAGGGGTGCGTTGCTTATTTGAAGGGTTTATACCCTTGAATTAATCAGCGCAGATGATCCACTACATTGTACCAGGATTTCGTCGTTTGGTTGAAGGGTTTGTACTCCTCAATGAATCCACGCAGAGGGTCTACTACATTGCACAAGGGATGCGTTGATTGTTTGAATGGTATATACCCCTCACTGAATCAACGTAGAGGGTCTACTGCCATGCACAAGGGGGATTATTTGAAGGAGGGGTCTACCTCCGTATAAAAGGATTTGTTGATTATTTACAGGCTCGAGGCCCTTCTATGAATGAATGCACATGGCCCACCCGACTACACAAGAGGTGCGTTGATTATTTGAAGGGTCCATTGCAATCAATGAATCAACGCACGCGTCTGCTCCCTTGTACACGGGCTGTGTTGATGATTTTTAGGGATTAGACCCTTCAATGAATCAACAGAGGGGGTCTACGCCTATGTACACGGGCTCCGTTGATTAGTTGAAGGGTCTACACCCTCCAATGAATCAGCAAAAGAAGTGTACTCCATGGTACTAACGTTGTGTTGATTAATTCAAGGGTGTACAACCTTCAAGGAATCAACGCAGCTGGCCTACTCCATTGTAGAACGGCCCAGGTCATGATTTGAAGTGTGAACGGTGGTGATTGAAGGGTTCATTAACATAGGGGGTGTATTGTACTTTACAATGGTTCTCTTGATTGTTTGAATGGTCCAAAGCCTTCAAACAATCAACGCAGGGGGTGTACTCCTTTGTACAAGGGGTGCGTTCATTGTATGAAGAGTGCGTTAAACAAATGCCGAGGTGCAATGTGAGAGGCACAATTTGGGTCTCACCGGGTTGCAAGAGTTAGGAGCCTCACAAGGTCAAACCTAAAAGCACCAGCGCTTGGCAAACAGAAAGAGCACAAGACAATGTGGAGCATCCCGGGACGCCAAAACAGTGTGCCTTTTTATAAGATCCATGTAGCATGATAAATAGTCCCCGATAATCTCTAGATCACTACCGTGTGCACGGGCTTTCTTCATTAGTTCAAGGGTCTTGCCCTTTCAATCAATCATCGTAGGGTGTGTACTTCCCTATACAAGGGCCGTGTTGATTATTTTTAGGATCTAGAACCTTCAATGAAGCAAAACAGTGGGTCTCCTCCGCTGTGCATGGGCGGTATTGATACTTTGAAGGGTCTATGCTCTTCAATGCATGAATCAGGGGGTCTACTCCCCTACGCAAGGGGTGCGTTGCTTATTTGAAGTGTCAATACTTTTCAACGAATGAAGACAGCGGGTCTACTCCCCTACACAAGGGGTGTGTTGATTTTTTTTGGTCCCAACCCTTCAGTGAACCAACATACGGGGTCTACGCCCCTCTACAAGGGCTGCGCGGACTGCCTAAAGCGTCTAGACCCTTGAAGCCATCAACGTAGGGGGTCTACTCCCCTACGCAAGGGTGTTTTTATTATTTGAAGGGCCTATACCCTTCAATGAATCAATGTAGGGGGTCTCTTCCCCTTTACAAGCGATGTTTTGATTATTTGAGTTGTTCATGCCCTCATTGGATTCAAAGCAGGGAGTCTACTCCCTTGTACAACGGTACATTGATTAATTGAAGGCTCCACATGCTTCAATGCATCAACCCAGGGGCTCTACTCCACTGTATAAGACCTATGTTGATTTTTTCAAAGGGTGCATACCCTTTAATTAATCAACATAGGGGGTCTACTCCGCTACACAAGGATTTTGTTGATCGTTTAAAGCGTCTACACCATTCAATGAATCTATGCAAGCGGTCTACTACTCCCCTACACACGGGCCTTGTTGATTATTTGTAGGGTCCAAAGCCTCCAATGAAGCAACTCAAGGGGTGGACTCCCCCGTACAAGGAACACGTTGATAATTTGAAGGATCGAAACCAATCAACACACGGGGTCTACTGCCCTACACAAGTAGTGCGTTCATTATTTGTAGGGTTTATACGCTTGACTGAATCAACGCACGGGGACTACTCCACTCTGTGTTGATTACTGGAGGTGCATAGGGCCTTCAAGCAATCAATGCAAGGGGTCTAGTCCCCTACACCTGCGGTGCACTGATTATTTGAAGGGTCTTTATCTTTCAATGAATCAACCCATGAGTCAACTCCCTGTACCAAGGCCGCGCTTGTTGTTTGAAGGGTTAAGAGCCTTCACTAAATGGTCAAAGGCGGTGCTCCCAATTGGGTAACGCTTGAAAATTGGTGGTAAAAAAGGAATGTCCTGAAAATGCAATTTTTTGCTTTACAACATGCCCCGCTAAAACACGATCTTTTGCCACGTGAAGTCAATTGGAGGCCTGCTAATGGCAGGGCCAGCTGCGATGAATGCTAAAAATGCGCAAGCTGTGTTAGTTTTTTGGAGCAGTTGCCAATTTGAGCAAAAACCAATGATGCATTTGTATCAAAGGACTTTTTTGAAATCCGATGTCCAAGTTCAACGTGAAAAATTAAGCAAAGATGTGGACGGGCAAACACATTCAAAAAGGGAGTTTATTTTTTTGCTTGTCAAATGTTGATGCATTGAGTGTCACTGTACACGAGATGTTATCACAACATAGATAACAACTGTAGCCGAGGGGTCGTGATTGTTCGTACCCGGAAAAATGAAACACTCATGAGGGCCTACTTTGGCCATGCTAAAACTTCTACTGTGCCCATGAACAGTGGCGAATCGATCGTTTAGCGAAATGGAGCTCCCCCAAAATGGCAAACTAGGAAAAAACCACTAGTGTGAGGTACTATGTGATATACTATGCAGCAGAGCGTACCAAAATGCAGAACCAACATAGAGAGAATGAGAGAAATGGTTATGACATCCCTAAAATCAGTGCATCCTTTCTCCAATGGAGTAGACCGCCTGTGTGGATTCATCGCCCGTCTAAACCATTCGAACAATCAACGCAGCTCTAGAACTGGGGAGTAGACCCCCTACTTTGGTTTGTTGAAGGGTCTAAAGCCTTCAAATAATGACCCATGTACCCTAATTGTCCTTTTGAGTTGTTGTCTTTTGCCTATTTTGGACTCATTCTTTACATTGTGCCTTGCCACCGTCCCCGTGTGGTGTGGTCTCTTCTCCTAAAAATCAACCAAACTGAGGAATTCGAAAATGCACTTTGGTGCCGTGGTGAAAATCGCACACCAAATCAAAAAAATCATATCAACACTCCCATTCACACACACATTCATGGGTCATTGGCACAATTTCAACAAAAGTGAATTTCACACCAATTTGGCACCAATTTCGCACCAATTTAGCATCAATCCCACAAGCATGTCACATGCATTTCCCACCTCTCACAGATTGTTTCGCCTTTGCAACAAAGCTATGTTTTTGAGATGTGGAACCACTTGTGTTAGCTGGGGTCGCTGCCAGATCAAGTTGCCGACACCCACTCCCACTACCACCAGTACCGGTTGCCCCATCCTTGCCCATGAGTTGGACGAGGCAACTTGCGACTCCGATGACCTCCATATGGGGTCAACTACGGAATCGGCGGGCAAACATGCGGAGATTATACGGGGGCAAGGGCACGGTAAGCCCATGGAGGGTGTGTGCAACGTGTATCCTGTGGACAACCTTGTGACCCTTCACCTGGGATGTGACATGGTCGCCCTTTAGGAATTTGACGTCCCTGAAAAGGAGGACCACTTCATTCCCTTTCCATGGCAGATCTCACAATCCAACTTGTGAGACAGTCTTGCCATCACCTCCATTTACCCATGGGTTGCCCCTGAGAAACCCCTCAGTAACCTCACCACCCCCACCAAAGTGTGGTACCGAGGCTTGGCCCTCCACCACCCCTCCATCACTGCAACCCCCCCTGTCCGCACAAGGCCGTTGCCCCCCCCCCCCCCCCTACGCCACCCCCCCTTGGATGAGAATATGGTCGCCACCCCCCTTCCCTTGCCAACAGTTTCGTGCACTGCCTGGGGCACACCGTCGCGAAGGTTTTGTTGTTGGGAGAGGCTCGGCGCCGCACACCGTCTACCCCGCACATGGCAGCCGAAGCGTAGCGGTTGGACTTCCCTCACTTGGGGACCTTCTGCGCAATGTGTTGGAGATGCTGCCCACGCAGATTGGGGCGTTCGCAGATCTCAACCAGATGAGCCCAGCCCCAGTGATTGTGTCGCAGGATACCGCCGACCAACTTGACCATAGTGATACTTTTTTGGACCCCTCTCTGCAGCCCCTCCTGCTGATGGGCAGGTGTCTCACTGCCATCTTTCCACTTTCCTTGTGACGTCATCGGAATACCGGATCGCAGTCCAAGCAGGGTTTGCGCACAGTGAGCTGAGCGAGACACGCTTTGATGAGTTGCACCTACTGGATCTACTAGTGGCGGCATCCACATTCGGCCACCAAGGCATGCCCCCCTCCCTCTCCCAGTGGGATGCTAAGCCAGCTTGTAGACTTTACCCAATGGACGCCGGGGAGGCACCGGCGGCACATCGTCAAGGAAGCAACACATCTTGACCCTGGCGTGTTGCTGGCAGTCAAGTGGTTTCACGGACACTAGATCAAGACTTGGTGCCATCCTAGCACCACGTCTTGTGGCTGGGGGAAGGGGTTTGAGGGAATGGTGGGGTCCGCCTACAAGGATATGATGGATGCCGCATTTAACCCCATGGAACCCGGTGTTGCTCACACCTGCCAGTTCCGCCCCCTCATTCTTGTCGCGGAGCAACCACCACATCCCCCACCTCCCAGTTGGGGAGGAACAAGTCATTTTTTGGCTCGGACCCTACAAGCTCAAGGTCCTCAAGACGGGGCCCACCGATGCGGATGCCACTCTTCGCTTTGCCCTCGGGGGTGTCATCCCACCAACCCGCCCCGCAATGGCATGGCAGCTCATCAACACTATCCCTGCCTCAAGGCCCCCGAAGCAAGCAAAATCGGGAGTTTGGTGTATCAAATGCCCTTGTGACGTGCACGCATGCCTTTGGGCTACATACTTGGTTGAGTCCTCACGTTGCATGCCATTTTCACGTGAATTTCGCACGAATTTAGCATCAATCTCACAAAGATGTCAGATGTGTTTCCCATGTGTCACACATTGTTTATCTTTTGCAACAAAGTTGTGTTTTTGGGATGTCGAAACACTCCTCTTTGCTCGGGTCCATGCCAGATCCCGCCGCCGACACCCACTCCCAATAGAAGTCGCCCCATCCTTTCGCATGAGTCGGAGGCGGCGACTTGCGACTCCGATGGCCTGCATATGGGGTTAAATGAGGAATCGGCAGGCAAATTTGCGACGATTATACGGGGGCAAGGGCAGGGTAAGCCCATGGAGGGTGTGTGCAACGTGTACCCTGTGGACAACCTTGTGACACTTCACCTGGGATGTGACATGGTCGCCCTTTAGGAATTCGACAGCCCTGCAAAGGAGGACTACACCATTCCCTTTCCATGGCAGATCTCACAACCCAACTTGTGGGACGGTCTTGCCATCACCTCCACCCACCCATGGGTTGCACCCAAGCACCCCGTTTCTGACCTCACTACGCCCACCAAAGCTTTTTACCGAGGCTTAGCCCTCAGCCACCCCTCCATCACTGCAACCCCGCCCTTTTCACACAAGCCCGTTGCGCCCCCCCCCCCCCCGGTTTATGCAACCCCCGCCCTTGGACGAGAATATGGTCGCCCCGCCCCCCTGTTGCCGAGGGTTTCGTGGATTGGCTGGGGTACACTGCCATGAAGGTTTTGCTGCCTGAGGGGGATTGTGGCGCAACATCGGCCAAAGGAGAAAACATTTTTGCGGGAGGAAGTGACAAAGTGGTCCAGCTCGTTGACCATGTTTTCCACGTTGAGTGTGCGGAGGCTCACCGCCGCACGCCACATCTACTCCAGGGATGGCAGTCGAAGCCTAGTGATTGGACTTCCCTCACGGGGTGACCTGTGCGCAAGGTGCTGGAGAGGTTGCCCACGCAGATTGGGGTGTTCGCAGACCTCCACGACATGACCCCAGTGCCAATGATTGTGTCGCAGGAACCGCGGACCAATTTGACCATAATGATACTTCTTTGGACCCCTCTGTGCTACCCCTTGTTGCTTGGCAGGTATCTCACTGCCATCTCTCCACTTTCCTTGTGTTGTCATCGGAATACCGCATCGCAGTCCAAGCAGGCTCTGCGAACGTTTGGGTGAGCGAGACACGCTTTGATGAGTTGCACGTACCCCAAGCGGATATTTTAATGGCGGCATCCGCATACCGCCACCATGACATGCCCCCCCCCCCTACCAAATGGACGCCGCACAGGCACCACCGGCACATTGTCCACACTGCAACGCATCTTGACCCTGTGCCGGTGCCGGCAGTCAAGGGGTTTTACGGGGGCCCTAGATGAAGACTTGGTGCCATCCTAGCACCACGTCTTGTGGCTGGTGAAGGGGTGTGAGGGAACGGCGGGGGTTGCTAACAAGGATGTTATGGATGCCATCTTGCACCCCATGGAACCCCCTTTTGCTCGCACCTGCGATTTCCACCCCGCATTCCTCTCGCGGAGCAACCACCACATCCCTCACCTCCCAGTTGGGGAAGTCATTTTCTGGCAAGGACCCTATAAGCTGAAGGTCCGCAAGACCGGGCCCACCAATGCCGATGCCATTGTCTGCTTTGCCATTGCGGTGTCATCCCACCAACGCACCCCGCAATGGTATGGCAGCTCATCCACGCTGTCCTTCCCTCAAGGCCCGTAAGCAAGCGAAATAGGCGGTTTGGTCTATTACATGCCCGTGTGATGTCCGGGTGTGCCCTTGGGCTACATACTTGGTTGCGTTCGCACGTTGCATGCCTTTTTTGCGCAAATCTTGCACGATTTCGCCAAAAATTTAGCATCAACCTGACAAAGATGTAACATGTGTTTCCCATTTGTCACACGTTGTTTCCCCTTTGCAACCGAGGGGTGTTTCTGAGACGTGATAACACTTGTCTGAGCTAGGGTCCCTGCCAAATCCCACCGCGCCCCCCCCCACCCTACTACCACTCCCGCCCCATCTTTGCCCATGAGTTGGAGGAGGCGACCTGCGACACCGATGACGTCCATATGGGGTCAACCCTAGGTACACACTAGAAACCCAATTTCGTTCTAGCCTAGATGGCGCTAGAAGGGCTCGAATAAAAAAAGCTATGTTTGCGCCCACCCGTGGGTGTGGGGGTTACGTGATATCAACGGTGGAATTCGTGCTCCCGGGACCATTCTCGGGGTTCCAAATCTCATTTTCGAAAAAAACATATTTTTGACCCCCAAACGAAGACAACACAAAGGTGCTCTAGCAACGTTCTAGCACCGTTCCAGCGAGTTCTCTGGAACGTTGCTAGAACGTTCTAGCTTAGAACACAACTAGAACAAAAACATTATTGCATGTGTCGCATCTAAGGAACACCAAAGTGGGGGTGGGGTGGGGATGTAATACACAAACTCTCATAAAACCGCTAGACTTGCCGGATGCATAGGCATATTTGCCCACCGCCCCCCAGCCCCGCACATATAGTTTGCCATAGATATATGCACAACACAACACACAACATGAGATGTCAAGGGTGGGGAGGGTGGGGTATGAGGCCGAACACACACACCACACAAACACCTTGAGTGTCAAGCTATCAGCCCTCCTCCGCTTCCATGTTGTGGTCTGGGTTGTGGGGCTACTCTGCTTGTTGTGCTTAAGTTTAGGGAGGGTATCCATTACCTTTTTGCAGGTCTCCTTTTGTTTTTTGAATTGGTCCAAGAAGTGCGTACACAATGACACCAAGAGGTAGGTCTGTCACTACTTCCCTCCTGCATGCCGTGTGTGTATGTAGTGTGGGGTTGTCTAGTGTACTGTTGTAGCGTTAGGAGCTATGCTGTGTGGCTCAGTGGTATGCTTTGTCCACCCTCCTCGTCAGGTTATGTGACCCCCCCCCCCCCCGTCTGTGTGCACTAGTACCTGGCTTGTTGCTTGGTTGGTTGTTGGCTGATTGGTTCTTGGTCGGCTGAGTTTGACAGGCTGGTCGGTTGGTTGGTTCGTTCCTTGGTTGGTTGGTTAGTTCCTTGGTTGTTGGCTAGTTGTTGGGATGTATGAGGGTCTGTGTGTGTGTGTGTGCACAGGTGCTGCAGCATGGTATGTGGTGTTGGGTGGGGTGTATGTGTGTGTGTGTTGCCTGGACATGTGCTGTTTGGTGTTGTTGCACAGTGTGTTTGTCTGTAAGCATGTAGGTGCAGCCTTAGCAAAGGGCACGGGGGGTTGTGTACATTTCATTTTGGCGTTCTTGCGGCGTTCCGACGAGGTGGTCTAGCGGCGTTCTAGCGGCGCCGCTTCGCTCGCTAGAACGTCGCTAGAACACCTCGCTAGAACGCCAAACTGAAATATGCAGGACCCCCCCAAACACCCTTGCAATGGCTGCACAGGCACGCTTACACACAGCCACACTGTGCAGCAACACCACATAGCATGTGTCAAGGCAACACACACACATACACCCCAACGAACTAGCCAACAACCAACCAATCACGCAACCAACCAACTAAGCAACCAACCAACCAACCAACCAGTGAAACTCAGCTGTCCAACAACCAATCAACCACCAACCAACGAGCAACCCAACAACCAACCAAGCGACCCGGAAGGCAACAGCCAATCAACCAATATGCCACTTACTAGTGCACACAGGGGGGGGGGGGGGGTATTCCATAACCTCATTTGAGGGGGGACAAAGCAAACTACTGACCCACAAAGCGCTGTGATTAACCCCGCTTGGGGGGGGGGGGGGGGCAAGGGAGGAGGGATGGTGGGAAGAGGGAGCCTGTACACTAGACAATCCCACACCACATACCCACAAGGCCGGGAGGAGGGAAGGAGTAACACACCTAAATCTTGGTGTCACTGTGTACGCACTTCTCCAAACAATTTAAAAAACAAAAGTAGACTTGCAAAAAGGTAATGGATACCCTCCCTAGCCTTAAGCACAACAAGCAGAGTAGCCCCACAACCCAGACCACGACATGGAAAGTGGGGGAGGCTGATAGGCCAACACTAAGGGGTGTTTTTGCGGTGCTTGTGTTCAGCCTCTTACCCACCGTCCCAACCCTTGACATTGTATGTGTTGTGTTGTGTTGTGCATATGCTTCTGCACAACTGTGTGTATGCTGGGCGTGGGGGGGTGGGGGCATATGTGTATGCATGCGTCAAGTGTCTTGTGTGTGTTGGTTGCTATGAGTGTGTATGTCTTGCCCCCCCGGCACACTGTGATAAGTTGGTTTTTATGTTTTACGTATTCTACCCGTCCAAGCTAGAAAGATTTATGTTCTAGGCTAGAACCGTTCTAGGCTAGAACGTTCTAGCGAAGCATTCTAGCCTAGAACGAAATTGGGTTTTCTAGCGTGTACCTAGGGAATTATGGAACGGGCGGGCAAACAGGCGGGGATTGTCGGGGGGCAAGCGAAGGGTAAGCCGATGGAGGGTGTGTGCAAGGTGTACCCTCTAGACAGGCTTGTGACCCTTCACCTCAGAGGAATTTGACCTTCTTGAAAACTTAGGAGGCCTTAAATGCCCGCCCCGACGACCCTCAAGAGGTCGAATTTGTTACCCGTACTAGGGTGTTTTTGTAAGGTATGAAATGGGGGGGGGTTTCACTATTTCAGACTGTGTTTTAAAAGCCATTTTTTCAACCATACCAATGTTCCAATTCCGAATAGTCGGTTTCAACCCCCAAATTAGCCAAATTCCCCAAATGAAGCGAAATTTCGCCACTTCCTTGAAATTGGCCGATATCGTACCCTTTTTTTATTCATTTTTTCTGCAATGAGATGCGAAATTTCGTCACTCCTTCATTATTTGATGAATTCATGCTCTTATTGTGTATTTACATTTGTGTATGTTGATTTGATTTGATTTTTACCCACATTTGCGCCTTTGATGAAATTTATCACCATTCTGACAATATTGGTATGTAGTCTGATCCCTGTTGTTAGGCAATTATGTGATTCTCCGCTGTGAGGTGACCACAGGACATGGATCCGGCACAGCTAAGGGTGGTTGTGGCAAGTGGTGAGTTTCGGAACGTTGATGACCTCATCCCCGATGTTGTCAATGGGGGCTCTACAAGGTTTTTGGCTGTATGGGCCCTAGCAATGCAACGAATAGACGCTCACGGAAGGATCTTACACGGTTGCTGCTTGCCAATGGAATACAGAAGAAGCCCCGTTGACACTGCTTTCTCAAATCAATTAATATGCTTGTGGAGACTTTTGAGATAGATGGCACCCCCTCATGCACACTCCTAGGATGTACTAATGCCTGGTTCATTGAGCCGGAGGACACGCCGATTGTTGGCTCCCAAAGGACTTGCGCATGCAGCTATGCCGTCATTTACTGCCAATGCACGGCAATAAACAATGTGGCTTTGGCAAAGCATGGAGAACCACCAAATGGCGCTCTGGTACGACAATCGGGTGAACAAGAATTATGGGGTGGACCCACTGCATCCTCACCACTCCATAAATTGCACAGCTGTGGGCGTCTTGCATCTACCAGCGCTACCACAATTTCTGGGTCACGTCTCACTAATTCTTGCTGTCCACACAATCGGGGCACGTGTAGATGCTTTGCAACTACGTCATGCGGATTTGTTTCGGCGGGTTTATGCTCTTCCTGACATGATTCGGCGTACCTTTGTTCGAGTTCCCCTAGACATTGTGTAGCAGAATGTGCTATCTCTCTGTTGGCTCCCAATGATGCTGTCTCAACTACGGTGTGGAACCATACTGGATCACTTGGGAACTTCTAAATGTCATTCCGCATGTGTAGCGGGCAACTCGACCTGATTTGCCTCCATGTGTGGATATGAAGATTCACTGTGAGCTCTTGAAGTACCTATATGGGCAGAGTTACTCTTCTTGGAACTTCAAGTTGCACTGGTCAAGCCTCCCCCTCATCTACGGGTTTGGCACCCATACAAGCGTATGATCACTATGCTTTACCGCAATTTTATGCCCGTTATCTGTTTGATTGAGAGAGTACACACCCATTTCAAGGAAGGGGACGCAATACCAACAAAGGAGAAGCTCCTTCCTATGGAGGAAACAATACGAGCGTTGTGTCTAAATGCTGACACTTACCTACCAAGAGTTCAAGCAAAACTTGATGCATTTGCTGTGGCGGTGCAGAATGGACCATTGATGGACGTGCAGCCGAAAAGCAAAGAGCTACTTTTGGGGTTGAAGGTGTTTTTTAAAGGGTATTGCCCAGCTGCATTTAGGATTGGTGTCCTCGTGAGGGAGTGCAATGGGGCTGGTGAGATCCCAGAAGTGGGAAGAATGCCTCAGCAATGCCGGAGTCCTGTTTGTTGGTTATGGTTTCTTTGGTGGCGAATAATGGGAGATTGTGGAGTACATCAAGACATTGGTGGCTGCTCTGGTGACATGGCAGCTTTGGCACTCTCGAACGCCGGGTTGTATTCACAGTGAGGAATACGGGGAGGCAATGTTGAGCAGGTTGTGTGCACAGTGCCAGGTTTGGACTACCTACACATCTCTCAGTGGCACCTCGGAAACTTTTGTAACGTTGACTCAAACCTGACAAGGAGGAACAACCTACGGTGCTCACTGACGGAGAAGTGTGTGATGCGGTTTGGGTCCCATTTGAGAAAATTTATTCTTAGTATTTCTGTTGCATCCTTGCCCATTGTGCAATGGAAGCCCCCACCCCTTCGGGTTGTAGAAGTAGTCGTGTTGCGTAGTATAGATGACCTTCATTTTCCTCGACTATTTCCGGCACTTCCACCATGTAGCTTTCTTTTCACCGTCTTCCCAATATATATTAAGACCCTGCTTCCGAAGAACACCCCAAGCGATGGCCTTCATACAGTTCTACAGCAAACAGTGCCTCCTTCAACCATTGCAGGGCAAGGGAATGTGGATATCCAGCGAGTGATGCAAATCAGCCGCCCGCCTAAGCCTAAAACCCAAACAAAGGAAACCGGTTGCAAAACCAGCTGCCCCCTCTTCCCAAACAAAGTGCACCCTTTGCCAAACCAGCCCCAAGGAATGCCAAACCCGCAGCCAAACCTGGTGCACAGCGATAAGTAGCGCACAATAGGGTTTAGCATCTAAATAGGGGGGAACACCCGGGTGCGCAGAATGGGACCGATGACGTGGAGGATGTGGCCTTGTTTGCAGTCAACAATCACAGTGATAACAGTAGTGTGTCGGATACTGACAATATAGTAGCAATTCTGGACGAAGAGGAGGTGTTTGGACAAGATATTTGAACATGGGACTGACATACGTGTTGTCCTTACAATGTACCACAAATTGTCCTTGGATTGTGGTGTTTCTGCATCGAGTGGTGAAATTTCGCCACATCTAACATAATTGGTTTTTTCAGTAGTGGATTTGCCATTTTTGCGTTAAGACGCGAAATTTCGCATGGTTTTGCTGTTTTGGATGTTGGAAGCCTGCCCGGTAAAGGGTATTGTTACGCTGCAGCCAGTCCTACCAACAATTTGCTATTGTTTTTTGCCTGTGATCCCCACTTTGCTAATGCGATGTACTATCTTTTGCTGACAATATCATGATTTGTGACTTAGGGTACAATATGCCCCTTTCGTGGATTCCCCTTTGCATAGGCTATAAATTAGGCATAGTGCGCACCGAAAACAACAAATTACCAACGTCTGTCACTGAGATCCACGACTAGAGCACCCTGATTCCTCTAGGCCCCCGTTGTCATGTTATCTGTACCCCCCAAATCAAACCACAATGTGCCTGCGGCCCCAGAGCCACCCTCATTGTCACAACCCTCCGGGTCTCGCTGACTGTCTTGATTCGCCCATGCTGCCGGTTCACATCCATCCGCAAGACCTTCTAGGATAACAACACTGTCTTCTGGACGGCATTTGCTAGAGTGATTGTATTCGAAGGTCCCTTCATGTTTGCACGGTTGTGCGGTGTCCATGGGGATCATAAAAGGGTCCTGGTTTGGCATGACAATCGTATGTTGCTGCACGTGCACCTATATGTCTATCGATTGTGTTCCGTCATGGGGGCCAATTTTTTCTGCTATTGCTGCAGCGCGCAGTTTCAGGATCATTGGTGGTCAGCCTGTGTTTTGTGATGCAGGGGGACTAGCAGGTAAACGCGAGAAAAAGAATTTGGACCCTTTGAGATGGCAGGTGGAGTTTGAGTGTATGGTTCTGTACTCCGATACCCCGTTGCGTCAGAGGAGACGCCTAGCCGGCCACCAGCACACAGCACAACTGTCAGGCAGAGCACCATGCATAAGTGAAAGGGCAATGCTGCTGATGGAGAACTTGGAGGAGCCGGAAAATGTTGATGTCCTTCTCATGGACGTGTGCCGCCAAATGTTGCAGGAGGCTGGACTAACAACTGACGAAGGAACTCTCTTGTGTGAATGTTGCTCTCATGCTCATTATTGTCTTTGGCCCTAAAAACTTTGGTCCTATACACTATAGGATTGTGTGGCACGACGATGGCTACTTTTGGCTAGAATGATGGTGGGAACTGGCTGTACAACAATTGATGGAGTACGCAATTTTGAGAACAAGAGGATTTCTTCGGCACTTGGATAATTCAAACCATTGGAATGGCTCATTGGACCATTCATGGGGCAGTGTACGAGATACATGGAGACTCCACGAGCTACACCGTGGCTCCCGGGGATTGTGCCTTCCAGTTTTGGCAGCCCGCCCTGAGTAGGTGCGCTTTCCCATGTGCACAAAGAACAAAAACCCTCTGCCTATCATTTCCTTCCGTATCCTTAAAATTTATGGTTGCGGCCTTGCGCAAGTCATCATCACAATCTATTTCTTGGGAGGCCGCGTAGAGGGTCTCCCATTTTTCACCGCCCCCTAGTAGCCACCAACTTGATAGTTGGTTGGGGCTGGCGGTCCCACCCAGCATGCAATGCACATACCGGGCCTCGTGCCTCGATGTACCATACGTTGCAATAGGCAACCAATGCCACCGTCGGTTCCCCAGGCTGCACGATGTCCAAAGATGGGGGTGGTTGACACCTGTACAAGTGCCTGATGCGCCCATGGAGGTAGCAGGCCGCACCATGGATGGCCGTGTCGTCTTTGGTATAGGTAGCACGGGGTGCCATAAGGACGCTCACCCCCCTTTTTTTATTGCTATGGCATCCGCTATCTAATGTGTAAAAGTCGCTTGATCGTGACATAGCTTAGTCGGTTGTAGTACTATGTTTTAATTCCAAAGGTCATGGGTTCAAACCCTATTGTGCACAATATTTGTACGTTCGCTTTTTTGGTCTCTTTTGTGTCTTCATGTTTGCATGTTTGTATCTGCATGCCCCCCTTGGGACAGTTTGCTATGGGTCCCACATTAAGGTGGACCCTTTCAGTTAGTCACGGGCACACAGACCCCTTAAACCCCCCCCTGCTCTCAAACCCTTCCCCGAAGCAACCGGCCCGTGGCAAGGAAACAAACAAAAGTTAGTGAAGCACAGAGCGCCACAGATAACACCTTTTTGCAAATGTTATTTTTTCTTTTTTTGAGAACTATTGTTTCTTAGTTAACGAGGTGCTATCTGTTGGCCGGGTGCTTGGGCAAGCAGGTTTCACGTTCTTGCCCTGTTGGGGGGGGAGGAGAGGACGCCCAGGCACCCAAGGGGTCCAAGAGAGCAGGGTGGGCTATAAAACTGAAAATGTAAGTTCTTCTTCCACCCTCCAGCCTGGGTCACCCCTGCTTCTTGCCCCCTGCCCTCGGGTTCCACACATTTCTGGGCTTCAGTAGGTTAGGGATGTTGCAAACATTAAATTTTTTATGATGTTTCTGTGATACTCAAGGTCATCTTAACGTCATATTTATGCCCCATGCCTGCACGTGTACCTGCACCCCTGAACAATTCACCACAGCCGACGAGGTGGCATACCGGCTGCTGTACCGTGCCTGCACTTGCACCCCTTGAACCCGGAGCCGTTCCGTGTAGCCTTCTAGAGAATGTGGCACAGTGTCAATGGACAGCGTGCTTCGTTGTAGGTTGAAAGTGCACCCTGCAACTCATTACCTGGAAGTCGAACCTCTTCGAGAGTCATTTCTAGTGTCCCTATTCTTTGTTGTCATAGCCATGGTAAAATGCAAGAAAAAGGGAAAAGGAATAAACAAAGGAAGCTGAAATTCATTAAGGATGTCGCGCTCCAGGTCGCTGCCATACAAGCCAGTGAACGACGTCTGCAGGCTGCGCAAAAGGCAGCCAATCGCAGAGGATCCGGCGTCCACATTTCGGTTAGCGAAGGAAAGAAGCTGGCGCCTCCCTCCGACGAGCAGGAAGAGGCCCTGTTGGACAACCTGCATGCAGGCCCATCTCCTTTTTCAGCCAATGCTCTGAAGTCCCCGTTCAACGCCTCCACGTTCACGGGACTCCAAGGTGCCCCGTAGCCAGAAATGCCATGGATCGTGGGCATAGCAAGTGGCATGATGTGTCTTTTGCCCGTTGCACCTTCGGGGGCCCATCAATGTGGACAACAGGCACAGCAAACCAACAGCGCGTGAAAGGCCAAGCTACACAACATTGTAAAGGCAGCACAAAGCATCAAGCGGCAGCATTGGTTGCACGGACAAACGACACTGTCCGCCATTTGCTGCCCATTGCTGAGCTCCCCCCTTGGCTGCGGGTCACATAGAATGGTGCAATGTGTACCATCTGTGCAGCCTATCCTATTGCAGAAGATAACGAATGGAGTCGGGGGAGAGGTTGCACGGCGCGGCATGACATTGAGGCCCATGGTCGCAGCGCGCAGCATTACGCGCTGCTGCCAAAGCCACCGCTTTGTAAGCCCATCACCCCGCGCCACCCGGAGCCCTAACCCTCCTTCCGCATCCCTGTGCCAGTCCAGAGGGCAGTGACAAATTGTTGTGGGGCTCTTCACTCAGGTAAAGGGTACCATTTTTACAAGACTGCTCGTTCTTTGGACCATATAAAGGGTAGGGACCGCACCCTTCGTTCATGCTGTGGGCACTCTAGTTCCCCACGCATTCGCAACATGATTGTAGAGGGTGCTAGGAAGCGCACCAAGCTGCTGACACTGCTTTTGAACGGGTTGATTCTTCTGTTAGATGCCGGAACACGGCGCGCTACCAAGTCATAGCCAATTTCTATTTTTGTCCCGGGGGACAATGGTGGGGATATTGTTGTTGCTTTGGAGGACATGGTGCCTAACAATGATGTGCGTGATTGCGATCCTGAAGCAGCAAATCCAGCTGCATATGATGCTAATGTGCAGAAAATTTTCTGGCATCCCGATTTCCCTTGGCGGTGGATGTTGGACAGGTTCGTGGGTCCTATGTGGCAAGGTTGAATGCCCCGCGTTCCTCCATGTCCCATTGTTTGGATCCTAGATGCTTCGCATGGGCTGCCGCGTAGTGTTGCCCACGGGCAAGCCGCGGTGAGAACATGGTACCGGGCACTTGATTGGGATGTCTCCCTGATGTGCATCTTTTACCGTACCTCTGCTAAATGAATGTGTGGCCTGGGCCGGCATGGGGGCAAGCACTGCTTCCAGTGACGCACGGGAGTGCGATGGGTAGAAGCAGTGCGCAGGGAGCGAACAATTGTTTTACAAAACCTGGATGCAGCCCTCAAACACCTACCCGAATATATTTCTGCTGCAGTAGATGGCCAAAGGAAGGCCAAGGGCGTAGAACTTCTGGCAGCCCTATCGAATAATGTCTTATGGGTGTCAGCGGCTTTTTTTGTAGATGTTTTCACGGTCGTGTGTGCAAGCAGCAAACTTGTCTACGCCAACAGAGGTGTCACCAAAGATGCCGCGCCTGGTCTGGTGAATGTGATGTGCAGCCAACTTGCACATCCGTGCACACATGTTTTGCAGGGCGGGTGCGAGAGCCGACTGTGTGTTGACCCGGCGATCAGCCCCGTGCGTGCTACCCGGGCACGCTTTCTCAACGCCCTGATTTTTGATCTGCAAGCGCGGTTCCCTCAGGCTAATTGGGTTAACAATGACAACATGCCAGATTTTGCCGCCCCCAGCTCCCGTTCATGTGAGTGTGTGTTTAGTTACATGACGCAGGCAGATGCGGGGCAACCCACACACTTCATGAGTGATAATTTGCTTGTTCGGTGTAACGGTGAGGCTTCAGAGCATTGGTGTCCGGCAACCGTGTTGAACGCATTGCGGGACGTGCCATTGCAACCTAGAAAGCGCAAAGTAGACGGAGAGGAAAAACGAAGGCAGGATGACTACCCACTCCTTCATTATCAGGCCTTCAAGGATCTTCCAGTCCCAGTTGACAGCCCCAGCCCTAAGGTGACGGATGTAATGCGTGCTCCGCGGACCGTCTCATAGAGCAACGACTGCAGCCCCGATTTCGATGAAATTTGGGAGACATCTGGTGTCATTGGGGATGCAAAAAGTGGCACTGGTGATGTAGATCAAGATGTTGATGCCCCGTTCCCTGCGTTTGCACAGATAGTCCAGCAAGATGTACCACGTGCCTCCCCCGTGGTTGAGCGCCCTACCAGTGACGGCAGCCCCAAAGTGCAGTTTCAATATGATGTGGACGATGAGTTATGCAAAGCCATGAAGCAAGCGACAATGACCGAGTGGACATTGGTTGAATTGAAGTCCATTTGCAGACTCCATAGTCTCTCTGTGCGTGGTACCAAGCCTGAATTGCTGGCCCTTGTGACCGCACACGTCTCGCAACTGTACCCTTGAACAACGGATGAGGGTGTTTAAGGAGCCGGCGCGGCGCCCACGCTGTGTGGTGTGTGTGTCTTAGTGCGGGGCCTTTGGTGAGGTAGGGCGTATTGGACATTTTAATTTTTTTTTGTTACGGCACCCCTTGAGAGACAGTGAAAGCCCGGGACTCTGCTGCAGCTAGCTTTCGAAGCATGCTGTACACCTGTTCCCATACCACACTGTACGTCATGCTCCCCACAAGGTTACCGCCTTTGTCCTAGAGAGGTGCAATCACCATTCCCAAAAACGGCCATACTCAATCTTTTCTCCATGCTGGGCTCGGGCTGCACGGTCTATGTAGCTGTGGCCTCTACGTTAAGGACTATTTGCCCGGTATGGGGCAGGTACTTTAGGTGTAGGGTTCTGCTAGCTCTTTGCTAGCAATTCGCTGGAGATTTTGTAGGCGTCTCCGTTGCTTGCGATAGGGTCCCAAACGGAGGGCCTCCTGGGGCCGTGCCCCGTCACCGCGCCCCATTGTGTGTGGGGGAAACCATGTGGAAATGGGGAAGGTTTTACGCATTATCCTATGGTCCCAATGCACAAGGTGACTAAATTTGGTGAGATTTGTACGAAATTCCTACGAAATTCGCACAAATTTCGTACGAATTCACCAGATTTCCCCATGGTGTGAATGAACACTTCACGTTCAGTTGCCACCAAATTTGTACGACTTTCGTACGAATCTCACCGAGTTTGTCCTTTTTTGACATGAAACACCGTACGGCTTGTTTCTGATGTGAAGCGTAAATTAATTTCATGCTCAAGAAAATCAGTCCTGCTTGTACAACGTGCCTCAATGAGATTTTTTGCCACACCCACAACACGGCAGCAACACGAGAACAAGACAAGATGTTCAAATAGCAGGAACAGAAAAGTATGACATGAGTTGATGCGGTACGCGTCTGTCGCAAAGGTTGCGAATTGGGTGGGGTACTTCACATGCACTTCAATCCACGCATGCGGGCTTCACCAGGGGGGGGGCTTGGGCGGTACTTGTATGTGCATACTATTTGTGCAGTTTACGCGGGACAGCGGGTTGCGAGGTCCAAGGCAGGTGTACCCCCCCCCCCCATACAGCCCCTGCGGCAGAATTGCGGCTGGCGGAGCCCTGGAACCTCTGCTCCCCCCCCCAAAGGTGGCGTCCAACGCCGCCGCCATCAGGCGGCGGGGGGGGGGGGTTTGTGCTGCACGAGTTGGACATGGGAGCCACCGTCCCCACCTCCACCTCCATCTTGCCCTGCACGAGTGCCATGCGCAGGCCCATGGCGGCGCCGACATCTGTCCCTGTGCCGCCTCGGCCCGCGCATATCAAGCCTGCCCCGGCCAAGAGGAACCCGGCGTTGGCCAGGATTGGTGCCACCGGCCCCCCTCCCCCCACCACCCTCTCAGCCGTCAGGCTCTCGGTCTCCACCTCTGCCGTTGGCCCAGCCATGCCCCCCTTCGCCCGCTGCGCCTCTTGCTCCAAGGTTTTCGCCTTGGCGGTCAAAGGCTCCTTGTCGCAGCGCACGGAGTCGTCCTCTACGTCAGCGGCCTCCCTGTCCTCGTGGGCCGGAGCAAGGTGCTGCTCCGTGTCCCTGAGCGCTGCCTCTGCGGAGAGCGCCCGCACCTGCCACCGCTCCAAGTGCTGTTGCTGCTGCTCCAACCACTGGGCCACATCCCCCCCGGCCCGCTCACATGCCGCATGCTCTGCGGGGCTGCTTGTACGAGATAGAGATAAAGGCAAAGTATTGGGGGTAACACTCGAGGAAGAGGGACCGCCTATGCAATGGCCATCGGTGCAACCGAACGCCACCACTGCATATTTGGGACAAATTCGCACGAATTCGTGCGAATTTCGTACCAATCCCACGGAAACTTCTGAATTCAGACGCTTGCCGCAGGCATTTGTACGAAATTTGTATGAATTTCGTGCGAATTTCGTGCGACCTTCTGCAATTTGATGGTTAATGTAAGCAAACACGCAAAATTGCACAAGGGCAGATGGACCAAGCCCCGGCACAGGTGGACTTGGGGGTTCGCGAGGCTTGGGCGGTCCCCGCGGTGCCACAGTGTGGTGGGCCGGACGGGGGGGGGGTGGGGGGGCAACACTGGTGATGGCGACGTTGACCGCCTTCCCCTCAACGACGGTCCCGTCCTTGTTGACCTCCAACTGGTAGCACTGAATGCTCGGCCACCCCCAACACGTCCCGGGCGTCGGCTAGGGCAGAGCGCGTGAGGAACACAGGCACCTCGGGGGCGTCCGCAAACATGCCGTCAGCAACATCCCCTTCCCACAACCCCACCCTCCTTGTGGCCCACTTCCCCAACCACAGCACTTGGCCAACGCTAGGATCGTCCCAGCTGGACATGTCACCAACAACGGCCAAGGATTCAAGGGGGGGACTAGGATGGAGCTCGGTGGTGTTGGGTTGGTGGTTGCGGTGCTTGGCGTTGGGGGTCCATAGTTGAAAAAGGGCCCCTTGCATTGCATCCCGGGCACCCGGGGGTGCAGGCATGCCATGGTGGCGGCTGGTGGCCAGCATGAGCAGCATGTCCCCCCTATGCAGCTCAATGGCACCTCCTCCGCCTCCCTCAAGGCCGTCCCTGCCCGCACCCGCACCTGGTACTCCTCCGGAAGACAAAGGAAACTACTTAGGTGGCATCCCAAGATGTCCCCCCCGTAAGCGGGAAGCGCCTCAGGATGCGGGGGGCTATCTATGTGGGGGAGACGGGGCCCACTTCCGACACTGCCCATGATGATGCCGCCCGGCGTCATCGGGTGCAGGTCCCCGACCTCAGGGACACTTTCCATGAGGGGAGGTGGAACTTCTTGAAAAGGCCCCCCTCCACCGCCTGCCCCAGCGACCCCTTGCTCTGCCAACGCCGGGGGAGCGAAGGGTCCATCGCTTGCTACTCCAAGCGCCCTGCGTTCAACAGGAGCTCAAAAACTTTCCCCACCACCCTCTCGTCACCACTCCCCCAAACCCTCGTCGCCTTGCTCCACCCCACCTCACCATCCTTTGCATCCACCATCCCCCGAAGCACAAAATAGCCCTTTCCATCAACAAAGCAAGGGGGGGCTGCGAGGGGCCAGCTATGTTGGGGTCGGCGGGGAATCGCAGGTCTCCCCAAGGGATGGGGTCACGAAGGCGTTTGGTGCAGAGAGGGGGTTAGCTTGAAATAAAGGGGGGGTGGGCACATGATGAGCCCCGGAACCAATGCACAGCATTGGTGGTGTAGAACGTGGGGTGGGTGACATCCGGGATATGAACCTTTGGGTGGATGGTCGGATGGAAAGATGCGGTGTCCCAATCCTCCCACCACCGGGGGCTGGCAAGGTGCCACGAGCAAGGGAAAAAGGAATGCGCAAGTGGTGAACCGGCACACGGATTCTGAAGGCACACCATGTTGCGATGGGGGAGGGCCATGCACCAGGTTAGTGGTGGGGTAGACCTGGATGTGGGCGTCCTTGGTCTTCCCCACCACGCACGGTGTCGGCAGCAGCCTTAGGCCTGGACTACAGAGACACCGATTGCGAAAGCATTTGCGACATAATCAAATAACAGGAGGCGATGAGAGCTGAGTAGGAAAGGTAATAGTGCAAAGTGGGGCAAATTCGCATGAAATTCGTACGAAGTTCACAACCTTGAATTTGTTGCGAATCTTGTTTGGGTTTAGGTGAAATTGCACCGGGTTCGACGGAAAAACACCGAATATTTGGAAGCATGCGGCGATTGAAATCCTCCATTTTGGACAAGTTTATTGTACCACCATTTTGGCGAAGATAGCATGAGAAGCACACCCGATGGCACCAAGTTAGGCGCAAAACACAGCAACGAGTTGCCAAATTCGCGCCTCCGGGAATCCCCCATTCAAACGGCCGCTTCATGAAGGGTGCACGGGGGCAAGTGGCTACGGCGGAGGGGCTTGTTTGGTTCTTGTGGCAGGGAATAGGCCCCAACACGCCATGTGACAGCGTTCTACCGCACGCGGGGTGTACATTGCAATCGCATGCGCGTGTCTAGGCCCACTACACCCTGGTCCGTCTAGCAGCAGCGACCACGGACCCCATTTTAGGATGCCCTTGGAGCCAGCAAGCCACATGCGGGCAGCCAAGAGGGTGACAGCAGCAAGGCAACAAGCAGATAGGGCACAAGGATTCAAGACTAGTGAGGCCCGCTATGATGCGAGGCACTGTTCCGTTCACGTGCACTCTGGTATCCATTCTTGTGAACCATTTTCGTACGAAATTCTAGCGAAAGTCGCAAGAAATTCACATCCATAGCAGGTTCAAATTGGTGCTGGCATACGGCTATGAATGTGCATTTTGTGCGAATTTCGCGCGAATTTAATAAACATTCTTTGTGCCATGGAACCATGATTCCGGGGGGATTCGATGAACAGTGCTCGTGCATTGCACACATCCAACTGTTTGCCACAGTGACCCGTACTACATTCTGCTTTGTTGAGCCTGTGCACAATGCCAGGCGGCACTTCAAGCAAGGCCTTTGGTCCCTTGCACACCGTTTGTTCTTGAACCCACATCCACCGTAGACTGAAATTACTCAAGGAGGTAGTTGGGAAGAATTTGGGACCCCCTTACAAATGCCAACTTGTCCCGGAGACGGGGCAACTAGTGCTAACCCCCGAGAAGGAGAGCACGTCGCCTCGTTCAGCCACGGAACTGACCATTGTGGGACAAGACCGTCTGCGCGGTATGGTGCTTCCATTCACTCCACCTATTGCTCACGGAGGCCAGTACCATACACCGCAGCTAGGAACGGGCGTAACGTTGCCTGACGTTTCCGAGACCCTACGGCAGTTAGCTCAACCACCCGCTCGAACCCTCGAAGCGGTAGACAAGAACAACACTGTCATCTACGGTGCAACATTCCGCTTGCTCGCACGGGTGAGGCACTTGTACGAGTGCCGCCCGGTGCCCCCCCCTAGATGCATAGCAGATTGGACCCCCCTAGTACCGTTGGCTTCCCATAGCCATTAACGGCACCAACTGACACGAGGTTGGCTACGTGCATTGCACAATAAGGGGTACCACTAGTCCCGACGAGGTGGCAAGTTGGTTGGTAATGGGAGGCTACGAGTAGTGGAGCACAATCTATGTGGTGGCGCAAGAGGTGGATCTCGACTAGTAGCTCGTTGACGAAAGCAAGGTCACCACTGTAGACGCTGCAGGGGCAACACAACAACCTCTCTTTTTCCTTTGCGCCGATCAAAAGGCACAAATTTTACTAAGTTGGTGCAAGAATTCGAAGGCCGAAATGCCACACACAATTGCGTGTGGTGTATATGGTTCTAATAGGCCGGATGCTTGGCCGATTTTGGCAGCAAGCAAACAATAGAAATGATGTGGGATGCCAACCTCCCCATCATTGCTGTTTACCGGCACATCTTGCCCGCACGCTGCATCCCCGACTACGGGTTGCACGGTGTTATGCGGGTTTGTGTATGTGGTATACATGGTATGAGGGACTCTGCAGTGGCTGCCACTTGCAAGTCGCGAGCCGTGGTGGCGCGCACCCTCCTCCAACCTATACTAAATGTCACCCGGCCGGCGGCGAAAACATGTACGCGAGGGATTGTACATTCTAAGGGGGCCAATGAAAACGGGAAGTTCCGACTTGAGTGTGCTGTACCATTGCACCTCATGCGTAACAAGGGGTGGGAAACCCTAGTAGATGAGTGTGTACATAAGGGGGGAGTCAAAGGGGGACGTGTTGCAGGACAACTCCGGGTTGACGTGTGCGTTAAATGGTGGACCCTTTTTAGTGCCATTTGCGTGTTTGCATGGCAGACACGGTGGTTAACTAGGGGTGACCTAAAGGGGTTGAGGGTCTATAGTATTGCAATGGGTGAGGCCCGTCTACAGTTGGAGTGGGGGAAACTTTTTTGTTTCACTTGTGGATAGACCACATGTATTTTTTTGCTTGCTTGTGGCGAATCCTCTCCAAATTTACATAGTTTGCAATGGAGGGGAGCCACGGCGACTGAAGCGCATGTTGCGCATTAGTGGGGGCCTAAGCCTCTTGCGGGGC
Source organism: Eutreptiella sp. 'Long Island Sound 2002' (assembly GCA_964036045.1). Classification (NCBI taxonomy): domain Eukaryota; phylum Euglenozoa; class Euglenophyceae; order Eutreptiales; family Eutreptiaceae; genus Eutreptiella; species Eutreptiella sp. 'Long Island Sound 2002'. The sequence continues at coordinate 66,960,755 of OZ038379.1, forward strand.
AGGTTGGTTGTGGACATCACACCATTGATGACAGTCTCCGCCGCGGGCATTGGGGTCCTACCAAGCGGAGCATGCGCGGCCAATGGCCCATAAGTGTGCGACTCCTTGCCACTGGAATACACCGACTAGTACTCAGTGACCTAGGCTACATTGAGACTTTGCAGCAACAATTCTGGGTCTGCAAGAGGCGGCGATGACACAAGAGCTGAATCAGGAAATGATATCTCTGGTTTGGCATACCATGTTGTCTTGTGTGTTGTCATGTGGGAGTTTGCTGAACCGAATGTCAACTTCGTGTGAATTGGGCACAAATTTGTCACGCAATTCGCACAAAATTCACATTAAGTTCGCTTTCACAAGTGAACAGGGAAGATGCAGGTTGGGCCCATGTGAATAGAAGAAAAATGGGGAGATCCATCATCCTTGTTTGTGGTACCGTAGGAAATATTTTTCTAGAATTTTTGGGCACATAGCTACCTTGTAAGACGGGTGTGAAGGGGGACTTTATGGCAAAACATGGCCACATTCACACTAGGTTGAATGCCCATTCAAAAAGAATGGCATCTCCCATTCAGAAAGGGTACGTAGCCCTTCCACAATGGAATGTGGTGATTCATTCAAGGTTCTACACACTTAAAATGATTAACGTCGCCCTTGTACAATAGAGTAGACCCCGTGCCGGGATTCATTGAAGGGTATAGACCCTTAAAATACCTAATGCAACCCTTGTTTATTGGAGTAGACCGCCTGTGTTGATTCATTGAACGGCGGAGATGCTTCAAGGAATCAATGCAGCCTTTGTACAAAGGAGTAGACCCCGTATATTGATTCATTGAAGGGTCTACACCATTTAGACAATCAGCGTGGCCTGCGGCGGTGATTTATTAAAGAGTCTAGACCCTTCAAAAAGCCAACGCACCCCTTGCGCAAGGGAGTAGACCCTTTGGTGCTTCGTTGAGGAGTGTGGACCCATCACATAATCACTAGCCCTTCTAGAGGAAACTAGACCCCTTGCGTTGATTCATTGAAGGGTGTAGACACCACGGGGGGGGCGTCGGGCTGGGTCCTTGTATGTGACACCCCCCCCCCCCCGCCCCCCGCCCCCCTCCCCACGGTTTTGAAAGACATTGGTGCCGGATCGGCCACCAACAAGTGTCCCTAGAGAATAAAGCTGTCCGGCGCCGAAGGCACCAATGTTTTTTTCCATACTATATGTTTATACTCAAAATACTCAAATTTTTGTAGAGAATTCATATTTGTGTTAAAACGACAAGAAAAAATGTTGATCTGACGGAGGGCTACAGGAGGGTTGAAGGCCCTAACAGCAACCCTAGCCCTAACCCTAGCCCTAACCCTAACCCTAGGATTAACCCTAACCCTAATCAAGACTGAATCTTGGGACCGAGCTGGTGGGGGAGGGAACATCAGCTATGACTGGTGAGGGGCATCAAGAATGATTCACACATTGATGGCTCTTGACAAAGTGGAATCGGCTTGCAAGTGAACCCCATCACCACGAGGCCCACTTTCAAGGCTTTTTGTACTTCTGAGGGGCCAAAATACCCCAAAATGGGCTCAAAATGGGCTCATTTCACCCGTTGGTGCACCCCAAATGGTCTAGGATGAGGTTTGGAAAAATGCGTTTTTGACCCATTTTTGACCCATTTTTGGTCCCAAAACAGCCCATTTTCAAGGCATTTTGGGATTTTCGGAAGACCAAAATGGGCCACCACAAGCTCAAAACGGCCCAAAAACACTTGTTTTAGCGTCGCACATGGTCGAGGATCATTTTTGAGAAAAGTCATCTTTTTGCCCCTACTGGACCCTGTTGACCCATTTGGGCACCCACCTGCTTGGGCTTGAGCTCGCAGCTTGCCGCAACCTAGTGGGCCTAGGTATGGGGGTCTAGACGTCCATTTGGGCAATTTTCAGGGGTGGAAACCACAAAAAGTGGGGGGTTGCGGGTGGAGTAGGTGCCCTCGGAACTGCATTTTGAGCCATGTAGCCAAAGATATGGCCTATTCTTGGTTTGTGGCTGTCGGCATTTGCAGCTTCTGGGGGCCTTTTTGGGCCGTTTCCACGACATATCATGGAGTTAGAGGGCCACAAAGAGCTCGTTGACATGGGGAAGTCAAGCCGCACGTGGAGTGTACCCAACGTTTCCCTTCGTTTGGCCGTTTCGAATGTGTTCCAGGGCTTTTTAAGCCCAAAAATGGCTGGTTTGGCCCTAAACTGCAGTTTTTGAAACTGAGGTCCGCCACTTGCGAATCCCGTTCCCGGCCGCCACCGTTGAGTTTCTTGCTCAAACTTTGTGTGATTGTACTTCACACCCATAGGTATCATCCACCAAAATTTCACCCGAATCCGAAGCACTACGACGGAGTTCTGATTTTGGCCCATTTCGCGCGTGCTGCTTGCTTGCTGCTTGCTTGCTTGCTGCTTGCTTGCTTGCTGCTAAACCTGGTAGGTCCACCCTAGACACTAAAAAGGGTTATAAAACCAAGACTGGTTCCACCAGCTCGGTGACCTTGACCATAACCCCCCCTTCACCCATGGCTGGACGCCCTCCTGACCCCCGGCTAGACACCCTCGACGGGGCAGAAACACCTCCCCCGACCCCCGGCAGGAACACCCCCCTCCGACCCCCGGCTGGACCCCCCCCCCAACTACCCCCCCCCAATTTTTGAAAGATAGTTGGGGGCTGGATCGCATCACGACTGGTTGTAGTCGCCCCCCCCGTGGTAGACACATCAAATAATCAATGCACCCCCTTGTATAGTGGAGTAGGTCGTGTGCGCTCTTTCCTTGAACCCTTCAATGAATCATTATGGGCCTTGTACATGGGAGTAGACCCCCGGCATTGATTCATTGAAGGGTGCAGACCCGTCAAATAAGCAGAACAACCCTTGGGCATGGAGGTAGACCCGTTTGTTAATTAGATGAAGGGACTAGATCCCTCAATGAATCATCACGGCCCTTGTACAACGGAGTAGACTCGCTTCGTCGATTCATTGAAGTGTCTAGACAGTTCAAGTAATCATCACATCCCTTGTACATGGCAACAAACCTCCTGTGTTTATTCATCGAAGGGTCTAGACCGTTCAAATCATCAATGTGGCCCTTGTACACGGGACTAGACCCGCTGCATTGATTCATTGACGGGTCTAGACGCCTCAAGCAATCAACATAGCCATTGTATAGGGGAGTAGACCCGGTTTGTTCATTCATTGAAGGATGGACGCCCTTCAAATAATCAACACGGCCCTTGTATAAAGGAGTGGACCGCCCAAATTGCTTCATTGAAATGTTTATGCTTTGGACCCTTCAAATAATCAACGCAGCCCTTGTAAAAGGGATTGTATCCTCTTTATTGGTTCATTTAAGGGTGTACACCTTTCAAATAATCCAAAGGGCGCTTGTGCAGGTGAGTAGACCCCTTGTGTTCATGCATTGAACAGTCTAGAGCCTTGAAATAATCAATGCAACCCTTGTACAATCCAATAGAGCCATTGCATTCATTCATTGAAGGGTCTAGACCCTTTAGAGAATCAACACACCTCTTCTTCGGGGAAGTTGACTCCGTGCATTGGTTCTTTGTAGAGTCCGGACCCATCAAGCCATCAACGCAGCCCTTGTACAAGGGTTTAGACCCCATATGTTGATTCATGGAAGGGTGTACACCCTTCGATGAATAAACCCACCCCTTGTACAAGGCACTAGACCCCTTTCTTGATTCACGGAAGAGTCCAAACACTTCATATAATCAACACAGCCCTTGTATAGTAGAATACAGCCGCTGCGTTGATTCGTTGGAAGGTGTTGACCCTTCAAATAATCAAAGTAGCTCTCTACAAGGGAGGTGAACCCATGCGTTGATTCATGGTAGGGTTTATAGGCTAGAAACAATCAAATCGGGCCTCGTAAAAGGGAGTACATCTGCTGCATCCAGATATTGGCTAGTACAGACCATTTGAATATCAACCGTAGCGTTTGAATATCAAACGCAGCGCTAGTATAGGGTAGTAGAACCGTTGTGTTGAGTGATTGAAGGGTCCAGAACCCTTAAGATAATCAACACACCCCTTGTGCGAGGGAGTAGATCCCCTCTATTCTTTTATTGAGGGATCTAGACCCTTCAAACAAGTAACACGGCCTTTGTACAGGGGGGTAGACCCCCTTTGTGGGTGCATTGAAGGGTCCATACCCTTGAAACAATCAATAATCACAGCCATTCTACATGGAAAAAGATCCCCTGTGTTGATTCATTGAAAGGGGCAGACCGTTCAATCAATCATCACGTCCCTTGTAGAGGGGAGTTGACCCCGTAAGTTGATTTATTGAAGGGTCCCCACCTTGCAAATAGGCAAAGCAGCCCTTGTACAGACTCCCTGTGTTGATTCAATAAAAGGTGTATACCTTTCAAATATAATGTTTGTCACTCGTAAAGTGGAATTGATGCATTGAAGGATACAGACCCTTTACGAAGTCAATATGGCCCTTGTATAGCTAACTAGAACCCCGGGTAGATTTATTGAACGCTTTAGACGCTTCAAATAATCAACACACCCCTTGTATAGTGGAATGCACTCCTTATGTTGATTCATTGGAGGGTATACACCCCTCAAATACTGAGCACATCCCTTGTATAAGGGAGTAGATGCCTTGCGTTGTCTCATTGGAGAGTAGGGACACTTTGAATAATCAACACAGTACACGGGAGTAGACCCCCTGCGTTGATCCATTGGAAGGTGTCGACCCTTCCAATCATCAATGTAGCCCTTCTACAAGGGATGAGACCCCCTTCCTTGATGGATTGCAGGGTTATACCTTTAAAGTGCTAAACACAACCCTTCCATAGGAGAGCAAAATCCCTGCGTTGATTCATTGAAGGGTTTAGACACCGCGAATAATCAACACATGCCTTGTACAGAGGAGTAGACCCCCTATGTTCATTCAATGGAGGGTCTGAACTTGTCAAATAATCACCAAAGCGCTTGTACAGGGGAGTACACCCCCTTTGTTGGTTCTTGAAGGGTCTAGACGCTTCAAACAATCAACGGTGCCCTTGTAGAGGTGAGTGAACCGCCTGCATTGATTCCATGAAGGAACGGGACCGTTCAAATGATCAATGTAGCTCTTGTACACTATAGTGTAACCCCTAAGTTGATTCGTTGGAGTGTATTGACCGTTCAAACAATCACCACACGCCGTGTACGTGGGAGTAGGCCACCTGTGTTGAGTCATTGGGGGTTTTAGACCATTCAAACATTCAAGACAGCGCTTGTATAGGGCAGTAGGCCCCTTGTATTCATTCTTTGAAGGGTGTAGACCCTCCAACCGATGAACACAGCCCTTGTACTATGCGCCATTTTACCAACGTGCGAATCCGGCTGCCTGAGGCTGATTCATTGAAGGGTATAGACCGTTCCTTGAATCAACGCCAGGGGTGTACTGCAGTGTGCCATGGTTGTGTTCATTATTTTCTTTGTCGAGACCCTTCAATGACTCAACGCACCGATGTCCTAGGGTTGCGTTGATTATTTCAAGGTCTAGACTGTTCGATGAATCAAAGCATTGGGTCTAATCCAGCATGCAAGGGCTGCGTTGATTGTCTGAAGGGTCTACCGCCTTCAATGAATCAACAGAGCGTTTCCACTCCCCTCTACAAGGGTTGTGTTGATGATTTCGACGGTCTAGATGCTTGAATGAATCAACACAGGGGGTCTACTCCTATGTACAAGGGTTGTGTTGATTATTTGAAGGGTCTAGACAGTTCAATGAAGCAACAAAGTCCGTCTACTCCCGCGGGCGGTGTTGATTATTTGAGGGTTGTAGACTCTTCAAGGAATCAACACAGCTCTTGTACACTGGAGTAGACTCGTTGTGCTGATTCATTAAAGGGTCCCCACCCATCAATGAATCTGCGGTTGGGGTCTACTTCTATGCACCACGGCAGCGTTGATTCTTTGCAGGGTCGAGATATTTGAATGAATCAACACACAGGGTCCACTACATTGTTCAAGGGCTGCGCTAATTATTTGAAGGGTCTATACCCTCCAATGAAGCAACACATGGGGTCTAATGCACTGTACAAGGGGTGCGTTGATTATTTCAATGGTCTGGACTCTTCAATGAAGCTACGCATAGGGGCTACTCCCCCTCTCAAGGTGTGTGTTGATTTTTTCGAAGGGTGTGTCACATCCCATGATTCAAGCCATGGGGTCTACGCCACCGTAAAAGGGATGTGTTGCTTTTTTGAAGGTTCTAGACTCTTGGATGAATAAGCAGGGACGGTTTACTCCATTGTACAAGGGCTTCATTGATTATTTGAAAGGTTTAGCCTCTTCAATGAAGCAACACAACGGGTGTACCCCGCTATACAAGGGCTTCGTCGATTCTTTGAAGGATCTATATCCTTAAGTGAACCAAGGGCGTCTACTCCCCTGTACAAGGGCCGCGTTTTTTCTTCGAGGGGTCCGTGCCATTCACTGAACCAAGACATGGGGTCTAATCCATTGTGCAAGGGCTGCATTGATTATGTGAGAGGTCTAGACCGTCCCATGAATCAACGCAAGGGGTCTACTCCACTCTACAATGGCTGTATTGATTCTTTGAAGGGTCAAGATCCTTCAATGAATCAACTTAGGCGGTCGACTCCCGTAGACAGGACCAGCAATGATCATTTGAAGAGACGAGACCCTTCAATGAATCAATATAGGGGATCTATTCCATTGTACAAGAGTTGCGTTGATCCGTTGAAGGGTCTATGCCGTTCAATGAACCAACACATGGGTTCTACTCCCGTATACAAGGGCTACCTTGATTCACAGAAGAGTCTAGACCCTTCAATGAATCAACACGGGTGGTTTACACCCATGTACGAGGGCTGCGTTGATTATTTGAAGGGTCTATGTACGCTTTGCGAACCAAACATGCGCATGTCGCTATCTTTTGGCCCGTTTTGCCCGTTATTACGTGCCCGTTTGCCCATTTGCCGTGCTTATTTCACCAAAAATTAAAGAAAAATGAAAACATGCAAAATGTTGCTTGAGTGGTTGCTGACGCCGCTTAGATTCGTAAACAATTGTTAAATTCGCGCACATATTCGCATGTCTCGTACGCTTGTGTCGTTAGCATTCGCACACAATTCCCATTTGCGCGAAGATGGCACGAATATGCACAATTTTTTTTTACGTTTAGCACCTCTCCATGCCTTTGTCCCCCTGTGCAGCTCTAATTTCTCTTGCAAAGGCCCTCTTGCAACATGGTAGCCTGCCCAACCCAGCCGCCGACACCCACACCCACTTCCTGGGCCTCTGCCGCCGCCCACCTACAGTGGAGGAGGCCACATACCCGGGGGGCTTGCTGGTGGCGGAGGTGGTGGAGTGGGCAAAGGGTTTGGACCCCTCCCCCACCCTCATTCATATTGACATGAGGGAATCCGAGCGTGCGGGTGCTCTTCGCAGGAAGGGGTGGGCCACAGACCGGTCGCAACAGCTGCATGTGGTTTTCCCCAAGTAGGGCCGTCCCCCTTGTTCCCGCCCCCAAAATGGTTGACTCCCTCTTGGGGGTCATGTCTATGCACGGGTCGTGCAAGTAGAAATCGGGGATTTGCAGGATCTACCCCACCACTAAGGTTGTCCAGTGCCCCCCGCGCATTTGTATGATCCCCCTGAACGAGTACTTCCGTGCTAAGGAACCAAAGGGGGACCATTCTTCTTTCTCCTGTCACTGGCACACTGCCCCTGCTCAGTGGTGAGATGACTTGGGGCTCTTCCCCGCCCACCTTGAGGTGCCCCCCCCCTCCACCACATCCCCGACATCACTCTTCCCACGCTCCATCAAATGTGTGGGTTGAGTTGGTATCATGGATTGGCCGACCCCCCCCCCCCTTTCATTACCCCCTAACCCACTTTGCCAACCGCCCCCTTGCTGGACCCCCCCGCCTTTGCAACCCCTAACCCCTCCCTTCTCCCCAATCGTCCCGCACCTCCCATGCCCCTCAACTTTGTTGACGGGCTTGGGTATACGGTGAACGGAGACTCACTTAGGTCCGCTGACTGCAAGGTGGCTTGGGAACAGGTGGAGAAAATCTGGGGCGGGGGGGGGGGGGGGGATAAAGTTCCACAGTTTTTGAGATGTAGTGTTGAACCAAAAAAACTGTGGAACAACAAAGGGCCGATCCCTCCCTGCCACAGCGCTGCCAATCCAGAGCGTCTAAGTCAGAGGCCTCGGCTAGTAGCGTGTTCAAAAAACTCGCAACCACGCTGAAGGACAGGATGCCTGACCCCTTCGCATCCGTTCACCCCATGACCCCCCGGTTCCGTCATCGTGTCCAGTGTGGAGTCCGGCGATCAGCTGGCCCACACGGACACCTCCACTACCCCCCACCTCCTCCCCCTGTCCGACAGGTCAAACTATATCGCCACATTGCATCTGACCGCCGCATTCCGGACTACAGGTTGAACGGGGTGCTGTGTGTCACTACATGTGGTATCTCGGGCATGCGCTACGCAGTGGCGGCAGCAATGGGCAAGTTTGCGGCTGTCGTTGTGCGCAATTTGTTTCAGCCCATTCTAAATGTTGCTTGCATTCAAGTGAAGACGGTAGAAAAGGGGAGGTTGAACAATGACAAGGCAAACGGGAAGGGAAAGGTTAGGTTGGAGTGTGCCGCGGCCGTGCAATTCATGCGCACCCGGCGATGGGAAGCACTCATTACGATGTGCCTTGAGGAGGGGGGAAAGAACAACAAGCGGCTGAGAGGCAGACTATGGGGTGATGCTTGTAGGGAGTGGTGGGACAACTTTGCCCAGATGTGCATGTATGCATGGCAAACGGATTGGCTATCTAGGGGGAGGGTAGGAATGCTACACGAATGTAGTATGATAATGGGCAAGGCCCACTTAGTGTTGCAGTGGCCTAAGCTGCTGTAGTCACATTTGTGGATTGACCGCATGTATTTCTTTGCTAGCAAGTGGAGAATCCTCTCCAAATTTTCATGCTTTGCCATGGAATGCAGCTGCTGTAGGCTAAAGCGCATGCTGCGCAATAGCGGGGGTTTAAACCTGGTGCGTGGCCGCCTAGGTGTGCACGTTCTGGTTGACAACCACACCATAGATGACAGCCTCCGTCGAAAGGGGTGGGATGTCACCAAGAGGTCCATGTGTGGACAAGGGCCCGTGACAGTCCGGCAATTGGCGCGGCGTGCCCGCAAGATTGCACTTAGTGACCTCAACTATGTACATGTCCTCACACAGCGGTTCAGAATCCGCAAGTAGCGGGCCCAGGACATGCGGACATTGGACCATGGCTTGTGGTGGCTTTGGGTACTTGAGTTGGTGCACGCCACGCGGTGGAGGTGCATGCATGCGCGGAAATGAATGCGAAAATCGCGCGATTTTCACGCGAAAATCGCGCGATTTTCACGCGAATTTGCTGCATGTACGCTTTCGCAATGGTGGCGGCACACGGAAAGCCCGCGTTAGGAGTAGGGCAATTTGTGGGGCACTGTCGCACCGTAGTATCTCAAAAAGGGGCCATTTCTTTTCCCAGGCACCCGGATTTTCATTTTTTAGAATTTTTAAAAATATAGCTACCATCCCAACTCTATGAAACTAGTCGTTTCCGGCCAAAATCGTTGATTTGCGCGCCCATATTCGCGCGATTTTCGCTCCCCATTCAAAAGTTCCCTTACCGGCCGTTCACAAAGGGTATATAGACCCTTCAATGAATGGACACATGAGGTCTCATGCAGTGTACAAGGGCTGCATTAATGATTTTAAGGTTCTAGACGTTTGGATGAATCGACACAGGGCCTCTACTCCACTGTACAAGAGTTGTGTTGATTATTTGAAGCGTCTAGGGTCCTAGACCCTTCAAGTAATCAACATAGCCCTTGTACATGGGACTAGACCCCCTTTGTTGATTCATTGAAGGATCCAGAACCTTCAAATAATAAACGCAACCGTTGTACAAGGGAGTGGACCCCCTACGTTACTTCATTGAAGAGTCTCAATGAATCAACACACGGGGTCTACTCCCTGTACAATTTAGGCGTCACAAACTGCCCACCTTCCAGCACCTCTTCTAGACATAAATTGAGGCTATTTCAGTTGTCCGTTTTGTGTATGCTATTTAGTCTACGTTAGCAATGTTGTTACCAACCTTATGTGACACTCATTGAAACACCGTGTATTGTGGTAGCGTTAACTGTCAATATTTTCTAGGGTGCCATATTGGTGGTTTTTTGAAACTGGCCGCAATTTCTTCCATCTTTTGTGCTCCCATGAAAATCGGCATGGCTATGTTCATTTTTCTTGGGTTTGGCCAAAATTTTGGCCAGCTTTTGTGTGTAATTACTTTTGGGCATTCTTATTTACCATTTCTTTAGGTTTAGGCCAAAATTTTGGCCACCTTTTCCACTTTCCACAAATATTACCAGCTGTTTTCGTGCATCCAACGCATCTGGCCGCAATTTCACCCAGATTTGGCGCTGAAGGTTGTTGTTTTCCTCACTATCCTAGACAGCTCCTTTCTTGCTCTGTACATGTCTTCACCTTTGACGATAAATGCTGTAGTCGATAGACTAATTTGTGTCTTGAAGCAAGTGACGTGTCCTTGGTATGGGGTCTGCTGCGCATTGTCACTATGTTTTAGTGTGTCCGTACAATTGCCATCTTGCTTGCTAAAATTTCGCCCAGAATATTCGTTTTTCAATATACAAATCAAGACTCGCGGCTAGGACCGAGCTGGGTCCTAGTCTTGGTTGACGCATTGGAAATCGCCGTGGCGCAAAGCCCGCTTGCTTTGCAGATGTTCCTCCACGGTCCTCCACGATCGTCCTGAAACATGGCTCAAAAACGGCTTGTTTTCACCACGAAAGTGCCCACCCTATGTCACCACGGCATGGCAGACGCCTTGTTCCCCACCCATTTGCATTCCTTTCATGGCCCAATCGCTATGGAAGAACAACGGCCCTCATTGGAAACACCGCGGCACACCAACGATCGTCCTGAGTTTTCAGGACGATCGTCCTAAAAACAGCCCCAAAACGGCCATTTTTGGACACTAAATCGGCCATAGAACGGGCTAGACGGCTCAAAACGGCACGGAACCTGTTTGTGGTGATGCGCCTGTGCTCCCCGGTCGTTTTGAGCTACTTGGATGCCGGTTTTGACCCACGGTGTGGTCGCAAGGACTTTTAAACCGCCTGGTGCTGTTGCTTGCTGCTTGCTTGCTGCTGCTAAAATGTGTTGCTCACCCTTGGACCCTAAAAGGTGGTGAAAAACCTCGACAGGGTAAACCCAGCTCGGTAACCCCTGATTACAATGCACACCCTTTTCTGGCCGAAATTTCGGCCAGCTCTTCAACCACATAGTTTTGAACAATGGTTTTCCGTCCAGTAGAGGGGTGGCCGAAATTGGGCCGGACCATACCAACAGTCATCCAACAATGTGAATTTTGGTTACTGTACATGAAATGATGCATTTTATGAGGAATTTTTTTCTAGTTTTATTTCCCTGACTTCCCCTCATGTAGCATCATTTTTCATGGCTGATGCTGCAATGGACTCCCAGTAGGTACTGAATTGCTCTCTAGCTGAGACTACGTCCAAAACTGGGCAACCACAAGATACACAGCAATATCAAGAGAATACTGCAACTACACAAGGCCACAGGAGAATGAAGGCCATGCAAAACCACAGGCACATGACAAAACCACACCCAGGAAAAAACCAAAACTTGCCCCAAGGCTATTGACCCCACTAGTGCCACACAGTTCATTTTCCTCCAGTCACTGCTCCTGTGTTCATTGTGCCTGTTTCTTCTCATAGGTACCGATTTCTTTGATAGTATTACCAGTTTTGAAGGACGTGGCCGAAATTTTGTCTAGCTTGGCCTGTTTTGGTAAATAAGCCTATGTATTTTGATATTTTTCAAAATTCAAAATTTCGGCCAGCTGCATAAGAATAAGAAATACGGGTACATGCTTTGGGGGTGCTTTTCTTAATGATCAAATGCACCTTGTCTTTCATGTTAATTACCGTTGCCGTAGTGGCCACCACCCGTGTGTTGTGTGATGACCTTGCAACTAGGTAACAGGACTAGTAGGCGGACCCCCCCCCCCCCCCAAGTGAAATCCCGTGGTCTGTTTGTAAAAAAACACCTTCGCATATGTATTTGCAAAATTTGTGTGCAGTTGGAGAAACAAATTATTATATATAATTTACATACACTACTTGATTTTGCATATGGCCAATCAGGGGGGAGGGATACCCCCAAAATGATACCGCTTTTCCAACAGTTTTCTTCTCACTGCAAGATGGACTTCTGTGGGCCACGGCACCATGGGGGGGGCAGTTTGTGACGCCTAAGTACAAGGGCTGCGTTGATTATTTGAAGGGTCTAGGCCCTTCAATAAATCAACACAGGGGTTGTACTCCCGTGTCCAAGGGCTTCGTTAATTCATTGAAGGGTCTACACCCTTCAGCGAATCAACGCAGGGGGTCTACTCACTTGTACAAGGGCTGAGTCGATTACTTGAAGGGTCTATACCCTTCACTGATTCAACGGAGAGGGTCTACTCCATTGTGCAAGGGCGCCATTGATTATTTGCAGGGTCTAGAACCTTCAATGCATTTATACAGGCGGGACCAAGGGGGTCTACTCCTGTGTGCAAGGGCTGCATTGCTTCTTTGCAGGGTCTAGACCCTTCAATGCATCAATACTTGGCGTTGTTGTGGTGATTGTTGGCCGTTGTGGTGGTTGTCGGTTATCTGTGTGTTCTTTTTCAGGTCTTTCGTCACCTCTCACCACTTTCTTTCCATGTTTTTGTCCTGCCATTGCCCCTCCCCGTCCCCCTTGTGTATCCCCCCTCCTGCGCTCAGGTGGAATCCAAAACTGCAGCTGAATGGGACGAGATGCTGACCACTGCACATACCCTGATCTTCGCGCGGTGCAGTGCCAAACAGCGAGCCAAGGCTGTACAGGCTTTGCAGCACGCAGGGCACCTGGTCTGTATGTGTGCAACCGACGACAATAACATACTTGCCCTCGAGGTTCAGCCCCGGAATAATGCGCGTTCCATACTCGTCTCCAAATTCATGTCCACACTGCTATACGTGTTTTCTTTCATAACCCACTGACAACCCTCGATGATGGGCAACACGCAGGACCTGAAAACAACAGCATCAACTGACAATAACTGCCATGAGCTGACAACCGGTTCCATCATGTGATATCAACAGACCTCAACTGTGGATCACCGCCATAAACTTGCGACACAGAGCAAAAGCCAAAATCCATGCCCACAGTCCTGCAGCTCCAGTCCCCCAGTTGCCCCGTGTATCGGGGCTTTGGTGAATGCATACGTACCTTGATGAACCTGCTAAGCCCTGGCACAGCACCTCGGAGAGCCTATTGACGCATCCGGATACTTTGTACGAACCTCATACCAAATCATGAGGTTGCTGCAATGCGCTACTGCTGGGTACCCACCAGATTCCTTCACTGCTGCACAGACCTGCTTCGCAAAAGAGCTTTCATTTGGGGGTTTGCCCCTACACTCACAGACCCTGTCCTTCCCATAGACCCGATCCCCCGCCCCCCCCCCCCCCCCACCCTCTGTCGGCCCAAATTTCAGCCACCACAAAGCGAGGGTGCAGGCCGTGGGCTGGTTCCCCTTGGGGACCAGGAAACAGGGGAGCAGACCTTTTGCTGCCCCCACCCCCCCCCAACAGAAATGGGGCCGGACCCAAAGCAGGCCCAGCACCCCCCCCCCCAGCATGCCTTCGCACCCTCACTGCAGGCCGTCACATGGTGATCGAGGTCCCTCAGGGAGCGGACGCCGAGCGACGAGTATGTTGGGATCTGGGACCCGCATGGTAACCCAGCAGGTGGTCCTCCTCTCCCACACAAGTGAACAGGTAGACCCATCCACCACCCTACCCCCCCCCGCCCCCAGGCTGCGCCCCCGACGGGAGGGGTGCACGGAGTCGGCGCCCTCAGGGCCTAAAGAGTGGGGGCTGTGAAGGGCTCACCGCTTGACCGCTGTGGGTATCCCTTGAGCGGCCTGCCCAGGGAACCTCCAGGTGTGCATGTGCCCCTCCAACTTCATCACAGACGCCAAGGCCAGCACAGCCCCGTGCACTCTAGTGCAGTTGTGGGCGACCCCTGGAGGCCAGACAGCCACCAGCCGACCCCTGCCCCCCCTCCCTTCCTCAAAGGAGAGGCCATTCGGGTGTGGTGCCCTCTGGGCCCCCTCGTCTACGCGGGCTGCAGCGCCGCAGCCAGTGCAGCCAGCACTGGCGGCACCCAGGGCAGGGAAGCACACTCTGCGCCCTGGTGCCCCTCCACCTGCCCGGGGTACGCCCTCGGCCGTGGGAGCCGGACCCAGCCCGCGAGGCAGCACCACCTGTGCCTAAGGCAGTCAAGGAGTGCGGGTCTGACCCCAGTCGTGCCACGTACCACCGCCTTCCCGTGCCAATAGGCAGTCGTGGAGTGGTTGGGTAGTATGTCCTTGTGACGTGGAGGTTGCGAGCCCAGGCCCACATCTCCCCCGGCGGGCTCAGAGTCAGGCTCTCCAGCCTCCCTGCCGGGGCCTGGAGCACCAGGCACACACTTCCCCGTGCCATATGCGCCACGGCTGAACAACAATGGAGCAAGCAGGTGTGCCACACCCCCCCCCCCCCCCCCAGACACACAAGGGCACATACACACAGGCACGGCGGCATCTCCCGCCCGCGAGCGCCACCGCGGGGTCTGGGGGCGGTCAACAGTCCGGCAGGCCTTGTGACCGGACACCCGGGTACGGCCGCCCAGTCGGGTCCGGCAGGGAAGGCGGCGCGGACCGTGGGTAGGCGACCAGGCGAGGCCTTGACCCAACCCAACCCAACCCCCCCCCCCACCCCCCACCACCCTTCCTTTTAACTCACTTTGAATGGTCGCATTCGTGAGCCCCATCCGGTTGTGGTCAGTGCTGAGGGTGCACTGCTTTTGTACTGCCATTTTGTTCAACAATTGTGTCACACCAAATCCTGGAAACAGTCAGAAGGGTGTATTTGCAGGCCAGCAGGGAATGCATAGGTCCACGTTCCCACTGCTGCTGCTGCAGCAGCTGATTGTATTTTTAATTTTTCTAACGGCCCAAGGTCCTATTGGTTTGTTGTGCACCCAGCATTTTCCTCAGTGTCAACTTCCTGCCCTGTCTCGGTATGTATGCATGTGTGCATGTGCGAAGCTACGTAGAAGTTGCCGCTCGAAGCCCCTTGGGTATGCCAGCAGTAGCCACGGTCATGTGGGGTGCGTAAGGGGTGTGCTGGCGCCATCCGGGGGGTCAGACACCATGGAATGCTGCTAATGTGAAGGGTGCGACGGGTGCTTGGGGTACCCTGTGGAATGCTGTGAGCCAAACATCTGGTGGAAAAAAGGTTTTGCCGGGGACGGGGATGGTTTGAGGCCCCAGGAAGGGGGGGGGGGGGGGGCTGGAAAAGGGGCTCAAACGTCAGAGCCCTGGTATAAAGACAGTCTGTTGACGTGAAGACACTTTCAGGCTGCCAGATGTTTGAGCCCTGAAGTGGGGGCGGAAACCGGGGCTCAACCCCCCCCCCCCCCTTTTGCAAACTCCCCACCCCCCACCCCTGGGTATGGGGATGTAGTGGGGGGGTTGGGGTTTCAATGTCGGCTGCAATTCGTGTTGTCCGCTTTCTGCAGTAGCCCACTCAAACCCATCTGCGTGAGATGCAAGGACGTGCCACAGACGGTACCTTGTGTCTCCAAGTACTCAAATCCAGTAACACACCGGCATAGGGACATGAAGAAACAAGGCGCAAGATGTGTCGCAACGTCGCCTCCCTGAAGCAGAAAAGACAGACCCCATCGGGCCACGCTTGTACCGCATGTTGCCTGTTGTGGGACAATTTAGGGGTTCCCCGCGCGGGTGCGCTTAGGGCAGCTGCTGGCGGTCAGCAGTTCATCGCCCCCCCCCCCCCCTCCTCTTCCCGTTGCTGCAACGGAACCCATGGGCCATCGCCTCCCATCGCCCCTGGCCCTCAGGCGGCGGACACAAGTCTGGCCCATGGCCTCACATGCTCTGATCATGTGATGGACATCTGCAGTGGACTAGTGGAGGACGGTGACATCTGCTCTGCAATCTACGCCCTGGAGTTCGCGCGCAGGTGTGCCCCCGCCGCACGCAGGCGCCGTATGCCTCCCACGTGAGGCCAGGCCTCACCGCAGGCACTGAGGCCCCGGGGGGGGCAGCTGGGCCCGGTCCTTGTATGGGACACCCCCCAGCCCCCCCCCCCCCCCCCCGAGTTTTGAAACATAGCGGTGCAGGGGCTGTGGCGCCAACGGCACCAAAATTTTTGTCCCATGCTTAGTCGAAGGGGGTACTATGCCTTTGGTCCTTAAGACCCTTGAGACTTTCCTCCCGGCAAAGACGAGAAATCGCTATTATCGCATACATACCTCTATACCCCCATGCCCCCCAGACGCACACACCCCCTTGAGGTATGCATGTGGTAGTAGTGGGTCGCGCGCAGCCCCCCCCCCGGCCGAGCTGCCAATCCCCCCCCCCCCGCAAGTTTTGGCAGATAGCTGGGGGGGTGTCGCATCAGGTTGTAGTCGCCCCCCCCCCCCCCCCCCCGGGACTGAGGCGGTGCTTGGGGACCGATGTTGTGTTGCGCCGGTAAAACAGGCAAAAGGCCACCGTTTGCAGTCCTGCGCCGACCGCCGGCGGTCTATCACAACACCATCGCCCACTGCGGCTCATCGCAATCGCCGATCTTTCATGGTCCACCACCGGCGGTGTACCGTAGAGCGCCCGCGCTTCATTGTCGGCTGTCCAGTCTGTGGCAAACCCCTGTCCATCGCCACCCGCTGTCGGTTGATTGCCAACGGGGCTCACACGTGGCCCACCCGTGCCTCACCAGCCGCTTTGGCTTCATCAGTGACCGCTGGCCTTGCATCACAACCGCCCCCCAGTACCCCATAACCATAACGTCAAACTCCCAAGTACCCCTGGATCTCATATGGCTACCCCGGGTGCGCTGCTGAAGCCTGTATTTAGCTCTTTATTGTACGCCCTGCTGGGGCCCTGGCACTGTCAAGTTGAGCCTATTTGATATAAAAAGGGCCATTACGCCACAACATCAAATACCCCATTTCCGGTCTGTCCTCAACTGCCGCTGCTTCACCACTGGGCACTGGCACTCCGTCTCGAAGCGCTGTTGGTGGATCCGCAATCGCCGTGGCTTGCCCAGCATTCTGAGCACTGTGCATCGTCAAACGTGCCCCAGCAGGTCCTGCCTCTTGCCTCGCCGTGGCCCCTGTCACTTTGCAGGACCAAGACCATGCAGTACCCGCGCCCGAGCTCCGCGTCCAACCGCAGCAACACCCCGTGGAAGGAGCTACTGGCGGACCAGCACGCCACGCTGTCCAAGGCCAACGAGGACTACAAGAAGTATCAGCGCAGCGTGACCCCCACGGCCACGCCCGCACGGAGCCACACCCCCCACAGCCCTAAGACCCCCAGCCCTTACGGGCGCAATGCAGCGAGTCACTCACGTGCTCCGCTGTAGTTGTGCTTGAGACAAGGGCTTTGTGCGGGATTGGGCCACACCCTCAAAGACCAGAGGGCAAAGGCGAGGCCACAGACGCCAGAAGGGCAGGGCTGGGGATGAGCTGCCATGGACACAAAGCACTGGGCTCTTGTAGCTGTGAAGGTGCCACTGAATTGGCCGCATGCAAATGGTCTCTCACCATTGCTGTGCCTGAGGGGGGGCTTTGGGCTTTGGGCTTGTCTTCCCGATCCGAAGAGGGCCTTAGGGGCCCACGGAGTGCCTCGCTTTGGGGAAGTTAGGCTCAGGCGCACCGCACTCACCCTTGTACCAAGCGGCGCAAGAGCGGGGTATACACCTCCTAGTGCGGACGTGCTTGTGCTGGCAAGGTGCAAGGGCCACGGGGCACGGGGCATGCAAGGAACTGAAAGCGGGTCGAGTTTCTTTACTGGAAGCGTTCTTGAGTCGGTAGCGTGTGAACCACAGCAGCGTTCCATAGGAGCACGTGATGCCGGATGGCCAGAGTGTTCATGGGTTCAGGTAGCATGAGGAGTAAGGGTTGTAAGGTAGATGCAGTGGTGAGGATCACTAGGGGCCCTGGGTGAACCTGCACAAGGTGCGCAATGGACGGGTCTTGTAGATTGGGGTGGACCAGAAATGTCACTGTGGGGGCCCACCGCGTAGTGGGGGGGGGGGGGGGGCATTCGAATGGGCAGTCGACCCCCCGCCAGCATGCGCCAGTGCTGCACGTGGCACGTGGTCCATCGGGCGAGGAACGCCACCGACAGTGGTAGGACATGTGCACAGAGCTCTGAGACATGTGGGTTGAGGGCTGAGTTGGGCCGAGTGGGCCACTCCAGGGTGTCCAGGACCATCTGTAGGTCTGTGAGTGAGGGGGAGGTGTCAGCCATTGCCTCCAGGACTATACGAACACGGTCGCTCGTGCCGTCCTGAGCTGCCGAGGAGGGGCGCGCGGACCTGACTAGGCCAGAGGGGGAGAAGACGGTCCACTTGTGGGGTGGGAGGGGGGATGGCGTGTGTAGGTCCGTCTCAAGCGTCACCGTGATGGAGGTGTTGCTGGCGGGTTGCACGACGGTCGTGCCGTCAGGTAGGTATGAACCTGCCATCTTGGGCACTGTGGTGAGGAGGCGCACAAATGCCCACTGGCTGCGCACGAGAAACGTGGGGCAGGAGCGGGCCACGTGGGACCAGGGGTGGTCCACGTGTGCGTCGCAGTAATCGCATGTGTAGTAATGCACGGAGGTGGGGGGGGGGGCGAAACAGTAGCGCCCGCAAGCGTAAGGCGAGTACTAGGGGTGCCCTGGGGAGGGCGGAGTTCAGGAGGAGGGTCGAGAATGCCGTGGCGTCCCAGGCTGCAGTATCCCACGCTGCCAAGGGCGCCGCCCTTCGGATGAGGACTTGGTCGTGTAGGCGCGCCACACTGTGCGGAGCATTGAGGAGGAGTCGCCCCTCGCTGGTGGCTAGCGCGGCTCCGCGTAATAGAGGTAGCAGTGGGGCAGTGAAGGGTAGTGCTCGGGAGGCGCCATGTGCGGCCAGCAGGTGGGCTTCCCGCTGGAGCATCGCCACCGTGTGTGTGTGACCTGTGTCATGTTGCGCTTGCACCCAAAACTCTTGGGCCCCTACCGAAGCGGAGACCAACTGTCTGAAGAGGTGGTTGAGGATGGAGGCAGGGGGGGGGGGCTTTGTGTACCCGCAGTGCATGGATGCGGTGGCATCCGCAAGGAAGCTGGCTTGGCCCTCCCAGCCCTTGAGAAGGGATCGGGCGACCAGTTTGGCCAGCCACTCTGCATCCACGGACGTGGCAACTACCACTGATACGCCAAAACTGTACGACTGGAGGATTCCGAGCAGGGGACTGTAGAAGACAACCCCACCGCCAACTCGATGCCCGGCAAGGGCACCGTCCGTCACAACCCACAGGACGTCCGGCAAGGGGTGGTTGGAGGCAACGTGTGCATGTACGCGCATGTCACGCAGGTGGGGGAAAGGGTGGGTGTGGACGCGCGTGTGCAGGGTGGCTAGGGCCGTGCGCAAGGCCATGCCCTCCGAAAAAGGGGCCACAGTGTCCAAGAGGTACACCGCTGATGCACGTGACAGGGGGTTGCGGCTGACCGACGCATGCAGGTAGGTCATCACCAGAAGGCTGAGGTTGCGCAGGGGGAGGGAGGGGCATCCGACGCCGCCAGCGTGCAGCAGGAGATGCAGGAACGCCTTGCACGTCCACGGTGGGAGGGCGAAGGCCGCCCGGTACGCCTTGCGGGCGTATACCTGCAGGTCATGGTGCCAGTCCGGAGGGGCTAGCACGCCTGAAAACACAAAGTCCCAGCGGGACAGGGCAAACGCTACAAAGGACCGTACCATCAACAGGGGGGACATGGGCTTGTCACGGGTAGAGTGATACACTGACCGGAACGTGCGCAGCAGGTCGCTGAGCTTGTCCGCTGGTCTGAGGGTGTGGAATATGGGTACGCCTACGATGAGGGGTGGGGCAGGGAGGGTGCGTGTTTTGAACCTGGGCACATCCACTAAGGTCGGCTGTGGGAGGCCCTCGGCATCGAGTGTGTGGTAGCTAAACTCCAACTTGTCCATGTTGGGCACTCCGTCGGTGTGGAGCGTCGCGCGTACACACTCACCCGCGATGATGGACACCCGCGCTATGGTGGGTTCAAAGAAGGCGCGGTCATCGCTGTAGCAAACTCTATTGATAGGCAAGGCCGCGGGGGATGGCCAGGGGGGGATGCGTATGTGCTTCGGGAAAGGGAGGGAAGAGGAGGCGAGGACGGACGCGCCCTGATACCCGTTGGCTGAGAAGGGGTTGCCTTGGGAGTATCCCTCCTCGGGGGTGTAGCCTGGTGTGAGGCCGTGTGCCGACACTACCCTGATGCAGAGCTGGGAGTAGAATCCCGCCGCCCATTCTCCGTAGTTCCATGCCGGGCTGAGCCTGGAGCATAGGGGCCGTACATGGTCACGCTGCTTCCGTAGGTATGCGTCGGACTCATCCCACCCACAGCGTGCCACGGACCCATACACTTCCAAGGAGGAGGTGCAGGCGGCGCGACTGACTAGCGCTAACTCGGCCGCTCTCAGTTCATCCCGGTACGCGAAATAGTCGGGGGGGGTACAAAGCGGATGCCTCAAGCGTCCGGTCCAATTTGGACTTGGCCGCGTGCGCCTCGGCGCCCGTGACCGGGCTTTCGGCCACTACCGGCCGGTAGGATGTCATCAGATTGGGGGGTTTCTTTTTATCATTGGGGGTTTTGCCCTTGTAGATGCCATACTGCACTGGCATGGTGGAGAGGGAGGGGATGCCGAGCCAGGCTTGCCTGCGCGAGGCCAGCACTCCCGCACTGAGGCCGAATCCCCCTGGCTGGAGGAGCCGACGAGGGATGTTGTCCACCGCCGTGGCCCATGAGCCAGGGCGGGATATGGAGGGTTGCATGAGGTGATCCGAAAGTACGGGGTCAGAAGAGAGACGGTTGCAGTAGGCTGTCCGGTCCTCAGGGACTTGAGGCCGGAGCCCCAGCCGGAGGAACTGAAGTAATACCCGTACCGGCAGGTCAAGGACCGGGTTGAAAAATGGTTCCCAACACTGTGGGTCGGTGTGCGCATGGAGCCAGTGATCGTCCACCACCAGATGGCGGTGTTGGACGTTCATTGCAGCCTGAGTATCAATCTCTGCTTTGAGGGCGTCTGGGGTGGAGAGGGTGGTGCGGGGGTTGGGGGCTATGCGAGACAGGGGTTTGAGGGGTTGAGCAGGCAGAAGGCAGACGCAAGGCACTGCGGGTGGTGCCGGTGACGACCACCTTGGCTAAGGTGACCGCCAGGCGCTCACGCCCCCGCTCCGCCACTGTCTCGCGCAGCACTCGGGACAGCTCCTGTAGGCGAGTCTGGGATAGGGGGGGGGGTCAGGGCGCGCAGGCGTTTCATGACTGTGGCTGCCGAGGGGGGTCGGGGTACGACGGACGACGCATAGTGCCACATAGCGCGGACATAATGGTCTTGGGGGGCGGGGTAAAGGGTGATCCAGGCCCACACCGCGTCTATCAGGCCCGAGAGCTGTGTGGCGCGGGCAGGTTCCATTAAGCGCCACTTGAAGCGCTTCCAGTGGAACGGTTGTGCGGCTGGATCATGTGTGTCGATTGTGGTGACGAGCGCCATGTGGGTGCTGTGAGAGGGGAGGAGGGTGGAGTGGAGGGGGGGAACGTTTGGCGAGGTGAGGATGTGGTCAATGCCTGTGCATCGTTGCACCCCATCGACCACCGTCCAGTTGGTGAAGGTGCCCGGGGGGTGTGCTAAGTGAAAATCTCGAAAAAGCGTCGCGCTGAGCAGCGCGTAGTACAGCGGGGAGGTGTCCCCGAACGCCTCACAATTGAAATCTCCACCCATGATGGTGGCTTGGGGGCGCAGCAGGGTGATGAGTTGCTTAATCGCTTGTAGTACGCCCTTCTTCTCAGCGAAGCTGTAGTGGGGCCGGAGGTGCACGGTGACCAGGGGGAGAGCACCATACCGGGTGGTCTCAATCACCACTGCAAACCAGTCAGTGCAGTCCATGGCTACGTGGGGGGTGGAGGGCCCCTTAACCAAAGCCCAAGCCCAAAGTATCAGGAACCCCGTACCCGCCCCTTGCGTGCGGCTGATGACATAGCCATAACGCCTAGGGATGCTGTGGCGTAGGCTGCGATCCGACCAGGTCTCTTGATATAGGCCGTAGCCTATGTCCATTGACAGGAGGTGGTTCTCAAGGTCCTCGGTTTTGGTTTCTACACCACCGAGGTTGTTGCAATACAAGATGGTGGGGACAGGCGGTGGGGTGGGTGGGTCAAGGAACCAACGAGCAACTGCCGTGTGGGGAGGGGGGGTGACGGGGACCACTGCCGACGAGAAGCAGCTACGTTCACCGGTGGTGAGGGAGACCGGGATCGTGTTCGGGACCAGGACACCGGTCACATCGGCGGAGGACCGGTCCGCTAGTTCCGTACGGCAGGTGGCACTGAGGGGTCGGGGAGAGGTGCAGAAGAACCCAGGGTAGTGGGAGCGGACAGAGGGGCCATGGACGACAGCCGTCGGGCGCTCTGGTCGCCCGCATAGGGGGCAGTGGGGGGTCATGACGAACACGACGGGGGGGGGGAAGGTTGCAGTCCAGGAACCACTCATGTCCCCGGCGCGTGTAGCTGAGGATGCCGGTAGGCGCCGGCGGTAGCCGCCGCACCGCGTCCCAGAACCAAAGCATGTCACCCTGGGGGTTGAAGAAGGGGGGGGTCACGAGTGCAACATCGTGGTGGCGTAGCATGTGCTCGTGTGTGCCAGACAGCCAATGGATGGTGCTGAAGGCAACCATGTGCCACAAGGAGGTGGGGAATAACAGAAGCGGTCGCCAGACCGCTGGAGGAAGGTGCGCGCGCGCCTGAACACGGAGCTGGGCTTCGGGGGAGGGTGCGGGGGGGGGGGGGGGCATAGGAGGGCTAGGCCACCTTGGGTGGAGCAGTGTGGGCACTGGGGGGGCTGGCAGCGCGTGTGGAGTGCAAAGAGGGCGCCGCAGGCCCAGCAAGCCATCCACAGTCCTGTGTGAGACGGGCGCTCTGTCTGTTCTAGAGGGAGGAAGGGCAGGAACGCGTGTATCTGGCTGGGGATGTGGTCAACTGCATGACGGAGGGTGTGGGTTTCAGCGATGGACTGAGCCACGTGGAGGAGAGGGGCAAAGGGGGTGACGGTGCGCGGGAGAATACGGGGGAGGTGCAGTCAGCGGCGCACGGTGCCATCGAAGGGGGCCGTGTCCGCGCCGCGGACTCCACCTTGGGCTGGCGGGGGAGCAGGCAGCGGCCAAGGGGCGGGGAGCTGAGGCTGCCATTGGCCCGGCCGCGAGACCATCACCGCCGTGCTTGAGGGGTCCCACGGGGGGGGGCGTGCCCGGTGCGCGTCCTGGTGGTCCCCTTGGCGGGGGCGTTTGGTGTCCTTCTTGGGCCTGTCCCTGGGAGCGGCCTGGGTAGGGGTGACGGCGGGCGCCGAGGCGTCACAGACGTCGCTGGTCCTCTCGATTGGAGAGCCATTACGCCGCGTGCTGGCCAGGGTGACTGACCACTGGGGCGGTACTGTGCTGGTGTCCAGGTACGTGCGGTCCGCACTGGAGGTGAAGAGGGAGGCCCACACGGACTCGTCTACCGTGGCGCTGCCGACACGGCGGCGGATCATTTGGGGCGTCAGGGTGATGGGCGTGAGGAGGAGATGGGTGAGCTGCACACTGGCCGCCATCAGGTGTGTGTCCCCGATGGACTCTAGGTCCCGGAGCATGATGAGGCGCCGGCCTGGGGGATGGGGGCGGGACGCGTCTGCTGGGGTAGCGGTGGTGGCGGGAAGCTGGGCGTCCTGGAGGCCCGGGGTGACGAGGCGGGGCCCGGGCTGTGGCGGACTCGCTGGGGGGGGCTCGGTTGCCGGGCTGGCCGGAGTGGAGCCGCGGCGAAGCACCCAGTCGAAGGCCGCGTCCGAGGCCTTGTTTGTGAGCTCCTTCTTGAGGGTCTGCGTGACCTGCGTCACCCCCGCCTTGGTCTCTATGCCCCTGAACGTCTGTACCAGGGCCTGGCGGAACGTGTCCTCCGTAGAGACCACTAGGAGGCTCTGGGAGGCCCGGTCTGACACCGCGTCGTGCATAGCCAACCTGCGGGCTACGTCCCCATACGGTAGGGCTTGGGAGCCAGGCTGTTCGATCAGCCGGACTATCTCTTCCAGGGACTTGGTCTTGAGGTCTTGCAGGTTGTTGTTCTCGTACCGCTCCTCCACGATCTCGACGTAGCGGGCCAGATCTGCCCGCAACATAGGCTGGCGGTACGCGGGGCAGGTCAGCCACAGGGACTTGGCTACACCCACCAGTGCCGCCGTGGTTCGCACCCCGTTGATGTTGCCGTACGCCTTGGAGCCCAGCTGGTGTGCCCGCGCTAGCGTCAGCAGCGGTTGGGCATGTTCCTCGGCCTTGTTCTCGGGCACGGAGGCGAGGGAGTCCAGGCGTGTGAGGAAATCCGCGGAGTCCGCGGAAGATAGCGCCCGCAGTTGCAGGAGCCATGGGTCATCCGACGTGTCGTCGGCCGTTTCTTTGCGCCAGCGCTCCTTGGAGGCGTATAGCCAAATGAGGAGGCCCGGGTGGCACAGCTTGCCATCCCCATCGGGGCCATGAGCTCTCAGTTCCTTGACCCACTGGGCGGACGTGAGGACGCTATTGGTGGGCACGGGCGTTGGAGGGTCCGAGGGTAGGAAGTCGGGGCACGCCAGCGCGGACCCAGCCTGCTTGGCTGCCCAGCTGAGCAACCAGTATATCACCGGCAGGCGCATCACCGGGGGTTTTAGGTCGTGCTCGCCGGACAGGACCATCAGGAACTCGTCCTGGCTGAGCGTGCGGAGGGCTTGGTCACCGTAGCGGGCGGTAAAGAGTGAGGCCTCGGAGTGGAGGTCGGTCATCTGGGCCGGCGTGGCCTGGGCGTGGAAGGCCACCAGCGCGTCGATGGCCATGCCGTAGGTCAGCCACGACGTTTGGCCCGCGTGGTTGCGCAGTGACTCCATGTCGAGGTGTGCCAGCGAGTCGGTGGCAGCCGCCCACATGAGGCACACGGACCCCAGGAAGGCGTCGTTTGCTGGGCACCCCGCGCAGAGAACCCCGGAGGGGTGGTGGTGGAGTGTGAGCAGCAGCTCGCGCGCAAGGGGGTTCCAGGCGGCCCCTGTGCAAGGGAAGCTGTCCCTGGGGGTGATGGCCGCCACACGGTCGGCTGGAGAAAGGGCGCGGAACGCGTCCGCTGAGACATCGGGGATAACGGCTGCAGCCGGTGGCATGGTGACTGCGAGCAAGAGGGATGGGGAGGGTGAGAGGTGTCGACTTGGTGTCCAGGCGTCGGTCCGCCGGATTCCCATGACGAGCCCGATGCGCACGGAGCTTCGCCCTGCGGGATGTGTGGGGGGTTGGGGTGGCCGTGGCTGGAGTGGTGCACTGGCGTTATGGTTCAAGGGTCTAGCGGAGCATTCCCATGGCAGGCTGACACACAGCACCGGGGGGTGTCGGGCGCGTTTGACCTGTGACCCGGGTGCCCGTGTGTCTCAGAAGGCAGCCGCCCCGGAGGTAGAGCACTTGGCGCTCGCCGCGAAGGAGCTGGTTCGAACCCTGGGATCGGTGGTCTCCCACCGATCCCTTCGAATACCGGATGGGGCCCCCCATCGACCTGCTCGAGTACAGGTGACGGTGCGCACTGCTGCAGGGGCGGGTGGTTCCCACGTGTTTTGTTTTTCTAGGGTGGGTGGTAAAATGAACGAGACCTCCACCCGAACCACCGGTACCGGTGGTGGCGCGGGTTGCTGAAGGGGGGGGTGGTTCCCACGTCGCCAACTAGAGAGCTCTACGTGCAGGGATTCCAAGAGCACCAACGCCCGGAATCGAACCCCCGCACTGGACGACCGAAGACCTACGCTCTCACTACTGGGCCGCGGGAGTCTCTTACGTGACTTAGGGGTGCCGCCGGCCATGAACCCTGTTGTGAGGGTGGGGCCGCGTGTTGTCAAGCGTGTTGTGCGTGTCGGGAGGCCTCATTTCATGTGTACGGGGCCGGGACACGGGGGAGGGGGCTGGGTGGGGAGCGGCACCGTCGGACCGCCGACTGACGTGCACGGGAGGAGGAGATGGGACAGTAGCACCGCCGGACCGCCGACTGACGTGCACGGGAGGAGTAGATGGGACAGTAGCACCGCCGGACCGCCGACTGACGTGCAGGGTGGAAGGGGAAAGACAGCTGCACCGCCGGACCGCCGGCTGTCGTGCCTGAGAGTAGGGGAAGGTTGACCGGTTTACCGATCGGTTCGTTGGGAGGAAGGACAGGGGAGGGCAGGCCACCACGGCCTGTGCTTGCGTTTGTACACCCCTTCCCCGTGGGACGCCCCAAGGTTGACACGCCATCTCAGAGGCGACAGGGCACTGCCTAGCGGTGCAAGCTCCAGCTGACAGGTGCCTGAGGGGGGGGGGGGGGGGGGGGGCTGCAGGGCGCCGCGGTGGCAGCGGGGGCCACATCTGAATTGATGATATGGCCTCATCATGTGCTTGGGCTCCTAAAGCGGAACGCCCGCATCACCGTCCACAACCGCTGCGTTGATGCAATGGGAATGAGGTGACTCTTTAGGGGCCCATGTCACAAGTCTCTGAGACATTTTGCGGTGCAGGAGACGGGTCCTCCCGTGTGGGGGGGGGGGAGGCTGGTCCCAGCTGGATCTGGCGGTGTGAGGGCGTGCGTGGCGGTCCGACTGTGCCTGAGGGGGGGGGGGGGGGGGCGGGGGCTGCAGGGCGCCGCGGTGGCAGCGGGGGCCACATCTGAATTGATGATATGGCCTCATCATGTGCTTGGGCTCCTAAAGCGGAACGCCCGCATCACCGTCCACAACCGCTGCGTTGATGCAATGGGGATGAGGTGACTCTTTAGGGGCCCATGTCACAAGTCTCTGAGACATTTTGCGGTGCAGGAGACGGGTCCTCCCGTGTGGGGGGGGGGGGGGGGAGGCTGGTCCCAGCTGGATCTGGCGGTGTGAGGGCGTGCGTGGCGGTCCGACTGTGCACCCCCGCACGCTTGCGTGTGTGTGGATAGCAGAGGGAGACGTATGTTGCTGCACAGCATGTCTGTTCTTTGTTGACAGTGCAGGGGGGGCTAGGGCCACTGCAGGGCATTGTTGTTGGATGTTGTGGCTGAGATTTGCGCTGCGGCACGTGTGAGCAGGCCCCGGTGGATATCAGGGTGAATAAGTGCACGGTTGTATTTATGGGGCTGGGATCCAGCAGCTGTCCTGCTCCCGGTGTGGCGCCCCAGGGCTATTCCAGCGTCCCAGAGATATTCCAAAGGTATCGACCGTGACGAGGAGCAAGGACCATTGAAAACGGAAGATGAAGTGCCAGGAGCTCCCGGACCTGGTGCTGTCCTTGTCACCAGCCTGTGGGTTGACAGCCCGGGGCTGTGGTCGCTTGTCCACGAAAAAAGGAGGTGGGTGGCCTTCCCCACCTTGAAGAGACAGTTTGCCCTGCCAACTGCTTCTGTCTGCCCCGAAACGGCCCCCCAACCGCTTTGTGCCCGCCAGAAACTGCCACCCAACCGCTTTTTCAACTGCCAGCAACTGCGTGCACCCACTTTTGAAGACCCCCTCTACCTTTCAAGCACGTATCCCTCAAGACATGGCGAACAGTGCAGTGTTCATGTCTCATTGTTGTTTGTTTGTCTGTTGGTCAACTCCAACAGAAATATATCTGTATTTCGTACTGCCCCCCCCCCCAATTATTTCGTGGTTTCTGGCCCACTTTAGCTCACTGAGATGCTGCAGCCCCAACACCCCGCGCCCCCTTGCCCACCGAACGCCATCCCTGGAGGCACCTTGCCCTGATCGCCTCATGGCACTGCTCCCAGCAGTGCCTGCTCGTGGGCCCCCTCATGCAGGCGTGGCATGCAGGGCTGCCAAGTCGTCAAGGACGCCATGGAGCTCCCACTGGGCAGCCTGTGTCTGTGTTACAACGTGCTAGAACCCACTGCAAGTCATATTTCCTTTTTATTTGGCTGTGTTGCAGCCTCGCCGGGCTGCTCCCCATGTGGGCGTCCGGGGGCTATCCAGCCCCCCCCCCCCCCCCGCCCCGCTCCCAAACGGAGTAGCCCCCCATCAGTCTTTGGAGAACTTCAACTATCTCAGCGTGTATCAACCTCAGTGGTCCCCGCCCCTCTCACCCCCACTGTGCATCCCGGTCTGTCTAATTCTGTTTGTGGCTCATACCTCTTCACTTTCCCACCTGAATTTTGGTCCCTGCTGGCCCATATGCACTGTTCGCAAGTGGATGCCTCTGCCTCTAGTCGGTTTGCAACGACGACAATTCGTGTGGAAGGGGGATTGCGGTCCTGATGTTTCTCGCCTGCACTGCTCCCAGCACTCCATGCCCAGCCATACGTTATCTTATCATCTCATGCGACACCTTCGCTTGACGCCATTGCCTTGAACAAGAATGCGACTGCCACTTAACCACTGATCACGACTCGGGACAGGGGGTTTGGGCGCTGCCAGCCCGCTCCCCCCGCCCCCACCTTCCTCCTGACGCCCCGTACAAAGAGCCGCCCGTAACCATGCAGTGTTCAGGGAGAGGGAGGAGGGGTGGTCCGTGATTTGATGTGGGATCTGCAGTGACCAACTGTCTCTCAACACCCCACCCCCGAATGGCAGTGGTTCGAAAGCAGTAGCAAGGGCCTAGCTCCTGCATCTGCCCCTTAATCACCGCGTGCCTGTGCCCCTGTGCCCTTGCGCGGCGGGCAAGTTCCTGCCCTTTGATGGGCTCCTGGATAAAGGTGAGGTACTTTTAGTTGGGGCATTTGGCCACTGTCCCCATCCCCTGACGATGTCTGTGGGGAGGGCTGTCTGGAGGAGTCACATAGGGCTGACGGCTTTCTGATGGTTCGCTGTGGTTCTGGTGACAGGTGCATTGGAAAAGTGGCGATAGCTACTGTGCTTTGTGGTAATGTCCTGTGCTGCGGTGCTTGCTCATTTGATGAGATGGCAGTCGAGAGTCCAAGAGGATGAGGGATATGGGGTATCTCCTGGAGCTATCTGTAGCAGCCCCCATGAGATGTGTGTCCATCCTGGATTGCATGCGTACAGCACTACTAACTACACCAGTGATGTTTACTTCACATGTGGATTGCATGGATATGGCCGAGTGGGTGTGGGTGTGGGTCGTACCGTTACCTGCTTCACAGCTGTCCGCAGAAAGGGGCATTGCCATGCAGTGTTTATTTTCGTTTGCCGCCTGACCATACGAACACCAAGAGCATTGGCGTGTTGCCCTGTTTGCCTTTTCTCCATGGGCAGGACCGAACCATGCTACTTGCCACTTCAGGAGGTTGTAACCTTCATGCCGCCGCTTCATTGTGTCCCACCCTTGAGACTCTTGTGTGCGTGTGTGTCAGTGAGTGTGGCTGTCTTTGAGAGAGAGAGAGAGAGAGAGAGAGAGGGAACGAGGGAGGGAAGGAGGGCACAGACGTGGCATTGGACAGGCCGTGTCACGGCTCTGACTTGGATAGCAGGTGCGGTTGAGTGTGGTTCAAGAAGGGGAGCCATGTGTCCTAAGATGGTATACATGGTACTGGCGCTGGCAGGGGAACAAAGGCATTTCGCGTGGTACTTTGGCGGCGCCCTTGGGACGGCACTGGTGCAGCACTTTCGTCGTGCACCTCTAGCTCCCGAAGAGTAGCAGCAATGTAATGACAAGTGTCGTGCTGTAGTGGCTTTTTCTGCCCGTACGTGATACAGTACTGCGATGTTAGATTTTGGGAGATTGGAGGATTGAGCTGTGATGCTGGCACATTCGTAGCAGTAGGCAAGCATGGGCACAGTGGTGACAAAGGAAGCAGCTCCTTGAGTCTCCTGCGCATACAGCAAGTGTAGTCCTAAGCCCTGAGAAGGGGTACACGGCACCAGTGTGGGCATGGAGCAGG
Source organism: Eutreptiella sp. 'Long Island Sound 2002' (assembly GCA_964036045.1). Lineage (NCBI taxonomy): Eukaryota > Euglenozoa > Euglenophyceae > Eutreptiales > Eutreptiaceae > Eutreptiella > Eutreptiella sp. 'Long Island Sound 2002'. The sequence continues at coordinate 66,990,812 of OZ038379.1, forward strand.
CTTTTGCTTAAGGTGTCGGACACCCTATACCGGGGCGGGGGGTGGGTGCGTGGGTCAAAGGGTGGGTGGGCGGGTCAAAGAATTTTTTTCAGTGGTTTTTGGGAGGCATAGATCCCCCCCCCTCCCGCGGGGGTGGGCAGGGATTTTCTTGGGTGCTGGGTGTGCGAGCCTTGTGACTCAGTGGCACTGAAAATTGTGATGTAGCGTTCACCCAATGATGCTCTTGTTGCTACCATCTGCTCAGTAAGGAAGGTAGTTGAATGGTTCACCGGATGGCTTTCTAAATGAAGGGTCCTGGGTTCAATTCCTAGTGTCCAACTTCAGCAATTTCAGGGACAGCGAAATTTTTGATATAGTGTTTACGCAATGAGGCACCTGTTGCACAATATTTGCCAGATAAGGAAGGTAGTTGAATCGTTAATGGCATGCGTGGGCCAACAGAGTAAAGGTACCCCCCCCCCCGGGGGGGGGGGGCTGGAAGTGGGTGGGTGGGTTGAAGGGTGGGTGGGTGGGTCAGTTACAGCCCTCGAGGCCCCAGACCCCCCCCACCTCTGGGGTGTTTAAGCAAAAGCTTGGCATGCAGACAAAGGCAGTTGGCATACTTCTTTCGAGGCGGCCTTGGGACGGCACTGTTGCACAATTTTCGTGCTGCATCTCTAGATCTTGAGCAGTAACACCAGCACTGTGGAATGTGTCGCGCTGCAGTGACTCTTTTTTTCAGTTGTGCATCTCCAGATCCTGAGCAATAGCACCACGCGTGTTGGGAGCATGTTGGGAAGTGTCACGCGGCAAAGATTTTTTTGCTTCCAATGCTGAGATTTCGCTTTCTTTAAGTGACACCGAGGGTGTGACGAATTGACCGCCGGGGGACATTTTTGGGGGGCGCATGCATCTGTGGAAAGTGGTAAAGTAGAGGGTAGAGCACATTCATCTTGAGCCACGGGAGAAAAGACACACACAACACTGAGCGGCGCATTCACGGAACTGTCGGTTTGTAGAGATTTTTTTTTAAGTGTGGAGCTCATCATTTGTCAAAGAAAATGTCAAAAACAGTTGATCAGCAAATCTTCATTAAAGTTGTAGTTTGATACCACAACCAAGGATATCTGTCGGTGGTGGTATCAAGTGTGAGACTTTTTTCGTGGAATTGTGATCAATGCATTACATACAATAAATGATCACATTAAAGGTAAAATGGTTTAAAAAAAACCATTCAACAATACCATTCTGTGGAAAGTCTTTTGTAGAACGCTAAAACATTGGGTTGCATGGTAAAAATGGCCGGAAGCAACAGATTCTGGGACACCGAAAAATGCAACCAGTGTTGTGACATGCTAGTGATATCCAAGCGCGTCGCTGATGTGAGAATTGCAGGTTCTGTTTGGCACTACATTTGCCACCTGCAAGAAGACACACTCCAAGTTCGGTTTGTTGCGATTCACCGCTTCTATGCTACAGAGTATTTCCCCCAATTCGGTGGGCTAGAGCGCTTCCCAAATCTCGGGCTGCCACCAAACCTGGCTTTTGTGTTGGCAGGCACTATAGCTCTTTGTGGGACACATGTCGCGAATCCCTTCGGCATGAAATCTGTTTGTACGATGACACCATTTTTGAGTTGTTTACAATGTTGGTAATTGTTGTTCATTTTTGCTCCATATTGTATTATACCGCGGGCATTTGGCACATTACACAAAAAAACTACGGTTTCAGGTGGCTTTCTAACCTAAGTATCGATTATACTGCCGCAGTGTGGACGATTTTGGCTATCTTGGCTTGGTGTTGGTTCCAAATGGCAAGGTGTGATTCTAAGCGAGGGCCAGAAAGTCTCATGGAGCAAGAAACCAGTTCTTAGCTATTTAGATGCCCGGAACCTTTGGAAAAGCGGAGGCGTTAGCCGATTGAAAATGGGTTGATAGGTTAGGGTGCCTCGGGAAAAGAACGTTTTTTCGAGGGCGCATGCGAGAATAACGGGTGGGATGGGCTGGGATTGGTGCTTCGAAATCTCCTATGTTGCACCCTGCGTTTTACAAGTTCTCACTCTTTGAGCTACCAGCTGCCCCTTGGTGCTTTTGACAACGGCCATGAGCGCCTATCGCAGGTGTATTACAACTTTTTCTCCCTCCTTTGGCGGATGTCTGCATGCGCAATTTTTTTGCATCGCAGTTGCTCAATGCAATGCATCAACCAGGGGCCAAAGTTGCCTTTTCAATTCTCGGTATCGGTTAGCTATCTACCATAAACAGTGACCTTGAGCATGCATGATGCTTAGGCACAAACGTTTTGATGGTTGATTATCATCGGTGGGCAACATCTTCAGTGCGGCTTTGCTGGTCAATGACACAAATCGCGACATAGATTGCTTTGTTCGTGCCACTTTCAATGAAAAGGAACTACACCACTTCTGAGGGACAGCGGCTACCATACAATGTTCAGACAATCTCCACAAGCTTGCCTTTTGTCTCCAACATCTGCCCTAATATAAGGGCTATGCACTACAGGGCAAAGCGATCCGTACAATCTTGTTGTTCAGCCTCTGCAAGACACTATGAACACCTTTACAACAAACACATAAAGTAAGAAAAAGTCACTGCCTTGTCTTTCTTGGGGTACTTGATCAAGGCCAAGCCTTCCCTAAACCTTGGGAAGATGTTGAGACTAACACTTAATCATTTTTCCCACTCTTTTGAAGCTTGAAGTACACTTTCTCAAAGTAACTAGGGTTATAACCCTAGCCCCCCATGAAGTTCACCCCTACCACTCAGCTGAGCGGAGGTATCTTCCTTCATGGAGGTAATACCGAAATAAAGTAGGCACTTCTTGCCTAGGGCCTTGTAGGTTAAGCCTAGTGGTCCCCCACCTCAAGACACCTATACTTAATTGTTTCTATCACTTATTGTGGTTCTAATTTTTAAATGATTCTCATTTCAGTTGCTTGGCCATGCTAGCCAAGCCATATCCTGTGTCTGGCCCAACTCCTTTGCCCCAGATTCCTAACCAACTCCATTGTGTCGAAGAGAGTGCACATGAAGTGCTTGGTACTATCTTGGGGACCTGAGTCATGTCAGTTTTCACATAAAATCATCTATTTTGTTTATAAACCATTGGAGCTTTGTACATTTGTCTATCTGCAGCCCCTCTTTGTTACACATGTTTTGATTATGGAAGGACTTATCCTGATTTGATTGATCCGATGCCTGGATTTGCTCTACTTCATCTTTGTGTTGACTTCATTTTGACTTTGGGAAAATTAGCAAGGTTTTTCTAAAACAAATACATCAAACAAGCACAAGTGTGAGCAAACCAGAAACCTTTTCGGGTAGCAGAGGAACAACCTAGAAGACTAAAGCAGAACACGAAGAACACCAAGAAAAACTTGTTTCTTGAACTGTGAAATTGTCTGTCACGCTCAGCGCCAAAACAGTGCCCATCACAAGCACAAGGTCCAAGACTGATGACGTGAGAGCTCCACCCTCATCTACAAGTGGTGTACCCGTTAATACTGGTCCTCTAGTAGAACTTGCAGTAACAAGAGGGGCGGAAGAAGTTACAGATATATATATATATATATATATATAGAAGGAGTCCGCCCGAGTGCAAGCGCTGAAGCGCCCGTCTTAACGCGGGCAAACCTCAGGCGCCTGGAGGGCAAGGACCCTGTGGCAGCCGCCTTAGCTTCCATCGTGTCCTCGATGCCCACACCCGAAACTACGCCTACCCCAGGGATTGAAGTGGCCAATACCAAGTTCAAGGCCTGGACAAGAGTGGCAAGGAAAGGAAAGGGGAAGGATGCACCTTTGAAAAAGATGTTCGGAGCTACTTGGGGCGAGGAGACGTTCGAGATACCTCACGGCGAAACGAACAGGTCGGCGTCTGCCAAACTATCAGAGTGGGAACCCGACTGGGTGTCTGAAGAACCTACGCCTCCGGAAGAACCGAAGGAACATGATTGCCTCAAGCCCGGGCCCAGTCCTAGGGCAGTGGCACCCAAACCTACTTGCGTGGATCAAGGTTTGCCCCCACGCATGGCACCCGCTAAGGTGGGTCTCGATGAGACCATGGACCTTCTTTCCCAGGTCCTTGGTGCAGGTGATGAAGACCAAGACCTGATAGCATTGGCAGCAGCACTCAAGACGAAATTGGGGCTCTCCGATTTGAAGAAGCCCCCACCTACCATGTCCCCAGGTGTTGAACTGTTAACCAGGGATGTGAAGAGCTGCCGAGGCATCCGCAGCTCCCCAACGGACACCTGTCCTAGCCCTTTCCACCCTCGTGTGAGGACTGTCCCTGTCTGCAGTGTAGGTGACACCACAGAAGCTGAGATGAAAGGCTATGGCCTGGCAGCACTGGCCCCACTGGCCACATTGTACTCCTCACCCCCTTCAGGTGGAACAGGTGACCCAGGTGTCCCAAGTAGGGGACCGAAAGCCATCGCCACGGCAAACCTTCAGATCGAATTCCCCGAGTTCGATCCCAAAAACCTGCCTTAATGGGCTAAGGAGTTTTCAGAGTTTTTGCTCCTCACGGGTCAGCAACATGCTGATGTCCGGACCAAATGCACGCTCATCAAAAAGTCGTGCAAAAAGAAATTCCTTCAGCGGCAAGTTAAGACCGCTGTCAGGAAGAGCTCCAACTGGGGCGCCTTTCTGAAAAGACTGGAGCAAATGTATCTCGTCTACAAAACGGACCTGAGTGTCCGAACGGAGATTGAGGAGTTGCCTCCTCTCCCCGAATTCTCCGCAGCTGCCCGCATCTCGGAGTTCGTTGCGCCGTTGGAAGAACTCATGGGGCGTATGAACCCCTCGTCCTATGGGCCTACTGAGCCTCATCTGTGGCTGGTGGGGAAGATTCCTACCGGGACACGGGAGAACTGCAGAGAGACGTCCGAGAGGAAATATCGGACGCACTCTTACGATGACGTGGTCGATCTGTTGATCGAATAGGCCATGGAGAGGGAGAACGACTCCCACATGGACAAATATCTGCGCAAAAATCTGCCAAGGGAGACCCCTGCTGAGAAGGCTCGTGGAGGGAGGTTGCCTCAACTCAACTCTAACCCTGGGAAGGGCCATGGTGGGCAGCTGAAGCACATGACTGAGACCCCCCCCTCCAAAGGTAAAGGGGCCACGAATCTTTTCTACTTTTGTCCTACGGACGATAAGGGTGGACCCTGCCACGCGCCCGACTGTGATGGGCGAAGTGCGTGCATGCTCCAACTGAAGCGCACGCAGAAAACCAAAGATGGTCAGGAGGTAAAGCACCAGGACCATTTCCGCTGCACGATAACGTGCGGATATTGCGGCAAGAGGAGGCATTACGAAGATGAATGCCACATAAAACGCGGCGAATCGAAAAAACTGAAGAAAGCGGAAGAGGAATGGCGCAAGAACGCCGGTAGGGGTAGTAGACCTGAAGGGGGGGGGGGGGCAACCCTGGAGGTTTTAAGGGTAAGGGTAACCCTGGTGGAGGACGAAGGTCCTCAGCCCCCTTAACTGGTGGAAGAGGAGCACCCAACCCCACACCTAAGAATGAGTTGTCGGGTGAAAGACGGCCTGCCCCCTCCACCCCCAGCGCTCGTGGCGCCGACAAGAGCACCAAGAACGCCAAGAGGCGCCGCCTCAACTGGCACTCTAAGTGCCTGCAGGCCACTGAGGTTAAAGTCAAGTTCCCTGAAGAGGGATAGGGGGGCGGCTCCGAGGATGAAGATTTGGTTTTCAGGATCACGGTTAAAATTCATGATCAGGTTCACAAGGCAGTCTTAGACACGGGCGCTACACTTTCAATCGTGGCCCGCAGACTGCTGAAACAAGCCAGCATCCGGAAAACCAAAACCGTTGCCATAAGGGTTGGGGATGGTCGGACCATGCATTCCCAGGGGAGGGTCAATGTGACCGTATGTCTGGGCGATGAAAGGAGGACTCATCACTGCAAAGTGCTCGACACCAACGCCTTTGACATTGTCATAGGCACAGATTTTCTTCGCTGTAACCCCCAGGTAAAACTGTTGTCTTTGCAACGCCCCTATGCCCTTCACTGCAACTTTGGCAGTGGCCTCTTCACTGTCCCTCTCGAGCTGTGAGGACGCAAAGAATCCGGTCTACGCTACATGAACCGGTTTTATCGAACTGAAAACTGTCAGTTGGTGCGGCCCGTCTTGGAAAATGGACTTGCCGCCCTGCAGGTAGACCTGAAAGAAGTTCAGGTGGAATCGTTCGCGAGTAAAGAGCAGCATATGATGCAGCTCTATTGCTCGCGGTATGTCAATAACGCCTATCGCTTCCATTGGAGATCGATGGGATTGTGCTATGCCAAACCCCCATTCTCCCAACTCGCTAAGGTGCTTACCAAAATTGCCCTGAAAGGAGCGAGAGTGATCCTGTGTACCCACGATAGGGGTACCAGAGGGGAACACGCCTATTGGAGAGGACTGTTGGAGCGTCCAACAGTGGGAAGAACTGAACTCCCCAATGGGCCAATCTACGTCCCTGAGGACTCTCAGGAGACCATGCCCGCCCCTGTGTGGGGCAGTTTCTTCTCCATCGTAGATGGCTCTCTAAACCCCGTACCAGTGAGTGACCTTGACCAGGTGGTACTCAAGGAGTTGATGGCCGAAAACAGAGGCCTTACCCTCCTGGATCTCAAGAAAAGATCCGAGTACTCTTCGGTCACTACTACGAGTGGTGAGTGCTCCGATGAGCAGGAGACTCCAGCAGTCTCCACACCTTTGGCTGATGCTGACGACCGCCTAAGCGGTATCGCCAGTGCTATACCCCCGGTTGACCCGGAGGTGCTGACACTGAAGCACAGCGCTTTCCTAGGGCAGCTGCTTATGAATGAGGTGGACCTTGGTGAGTCCACTCACGGCGGGTCCCATGACCACGCTGTTTTCTCCATTCAGGCCACAGATGGCGCTACAGGTCGGGTACCTGGCGCTAAACCCTCACCCAATAACATGCCTGTTTCTTGGTACGATGTACAGGACCTCCAGCAGGTTCTATGGGCAAGGCTGAGGGTATCGAGCGACGGACCCGCCTGGACCTCCTCAAGAGGACCTGGAAAATGTCTATATGGTCCGAGGAGGACGATGAAGAGATCACTCTTCCCGATCGTAAGGTACCTCTGGTATACTTCCTTCACTATGCCCAGCAGGGTCGCAAGGACTGGGAGGATGAACTACCCCCTGAAACAATGGGGCGTATGAAGAAACAGGAAAAGGGGAAGAGCAACCTCCATGCTGAGGAGGATTTCGTTGAGAAACTACAGAGCATGAACCTAGACCCCCGTTTCAGTAGGCTCATCCAGAAATACAAGGAGGTTCTTGGGGCGTTGCCCCCACCCCTGTCTTGCAAAAAACTGGCCTAGATGGACCTCAAACTCAAACCCGAGTTTGAAGGGTCTGTGGTGAGACGGCGTCCATACCCCGCCCCACAAGACCAGATCGACGAGATCGAACGCCAGATCCAGGATTGCATAGATGCTGGCCTTGTCGAGGAATATAAACACGGGGACTATCCCCGCCATTGCAGCCCTCGTTTTCTAGTGACTAAACCTGGCTCCACCGCCATGCGCTTGGTCGTTGACTACGGAGAGGTCAACAAAAAGACCCAGAACCATTCAGGGAGTGTCCCCAACATGGAGAACACCCTGGAGAGAATCGCTAAATGCCGATTGAAAACTAACATGGACAAGCGCAGTGGCTTCTGGCAGGTAGACCTAACCCGAGCAGCCGAGGAACTGCTCGCCTCTGTAACCCCTAAGGGCCGTGTCTTCCGCTGGAAGGTCATGCCCTTCGATGTCGCGAATGGCCCTGCTCTCTTTCAGGAGCTGATGAATAAAATGCCATATATCCTGAGACGCAGGCCCCTTGTACAGGAACTGATTTCCCGCGCGGCTGAGATGGAGGCACACATCGATGACATGAGCCTGGGTACTAATACCCAGGGGGATCATATCCTCCTCCTACAAGAGTTTTTCACTGTCTGTCAGGAAAACCATCTCCGCATCAAACCCGAGAAATGTGAGTTCATGCGTGAGGAGATGGAGTATCTAGGTTTTGACGTTGCGTATGGCTGGTGGAAGCCAGCCGCATCCAAGATGCAACCCCTGCAGGACATGCAGATAGGTGACGACCCTAAGAAGGTTCTGCACCACGTTGGGAGTTTCATTGGCGCCTGCAATTTTTACCGGCGCCATATCGACAATTTTAAATATTCATCAGCCCTCCGGACTGACCTTATAAAAAAGACCAACCCTTGGCGATGGACCGACAAGGAAGAGGCATGTTTCCAGGAGTTGAAGAAGAAGATTTCCTCTACCAACTGCCTAGGATACCCCGCCCTAAGGATGAAATAATACTCGTCACAGATGCCTGTGAAGTAGGGGGGGGTGGTACCTTATATCAGTCTCAGGAGCATAACCCCGCTGAGTTGTCTCACTGCCAGTTTCAAACTTCAGGTCTGAACCGCGATGGAACCCTGAAGCATGACTACCCTGCCAATGAATGGCGTCTGCTGCCTCTTGGTCACTGGAACTGGAAGTGGAATCAAGCACGATCCAACTACAATACCTGCGACGGGGAACTCCTGGCTGGGATGCTCGTGCTTTCTTCCTAGTCCCGTCTACTTGGCACTAACCCTATCGTCTGGCTCTGTGACCAAGAGCCAGTGAAAACGTTTCAGAAGGGTCCCCCTCCTGAAAAAGCGAAACTAAAGCGATGGTGGACCTACCTCAGTCAGTTCAGGCTGACTGACCACCATATACGGCGTATAAAGAACGAGATGGCTGACTATATATCTCGTAACAACTTCAACACCCTCTTAGGTGAGGACTCGGTGGCGTTGGCCAAAGAGGCATTCCAGCGCATGGACGTCCAGCTGGACCTATCCATGCGCTACGATAGCCGCCGTCCGGATGGACGAGTGTGCGCCCCGCAGCGACGCCCCGCACAGCAACACAACACACCGAGCAGGCACACCGGTGAACAGGAGCCGGGAGGCCCAGGACACCGCACACGCAACACAACACACCGAGCGGGCGCACCGGTGAACAGGAGCCGGGAGGCCCAGGACACCGCACACGCAACACAACACACCGAGCAGGCACACCGGTGAACAGGAGCCGGAGGCCCAGGACACCGCACACGCAACACACCACACCGAGCGGGCACACCGGTGAACAGGAGCCGGGAGGCCCAGGACACCGCACACGCAACACAACACACCGAGCGGGTACACCGGTGAACAGGAGCCGGGGGGCCCAGGACACCGCACACGCACCACAACACACCGAGCGGGCACACCGGTGAACAGGAGCCGGAGGCCCAGGACACCGCACACGCAACACAACACACCGAGCGGGCACACCAGTGAACAGGAGCCGGGAGGCCCAGGACACCGCACACGCAACACAACACACCGAGCGGGCACACCGATGAACAGGAGCCGGAGGCCCAGGACACCGCACACGCAACACAACACACCGAGCGGGCACACCGGTGAACAGGAGCCGGGGGGCCCAGGACACCGCACACGCAACACAACACACCGAGCGGGCACACCGGTGAACAGGAGCCGGAGGCCCAGGACACCGCAGACGCAACACAACACACGGAGCGGGCACACCGGTGAACAGGAGCCTGGAGGCCCAGGACACCGCACACGCAACACAACACACCGAGCGGGCACACCGGTGAACAGGAGCCGGGGGGCCCAGAACACCGCACACGCAACACAACACACCGAGCGGGCACACCGGTGAACAGGAGCCGGGAGGCCCAGGACAGCGCACACCCAACACAACACACCGAGCGGGCACACCGGTGAACAGGAGCCGGGAGGCCCAGGACACCGCACACGCAACACAACACACCGAGCGGGCACACCGGTGAACAGGAGCCGGGAGGCCCAGGAGACCGCACACGCAACACAACACACCGAGCAGGCACACCGGTGAACAGGAGCCGGGTGGCCCAGGACACCGCACACGCAACACAACACACCGAGCGGGCACACCGGTGAACAGGAGCCGGAGGCCCAGGACACCGCACACGCAACACACCACACCGAGCGGGCACACCGGTGAACAGGAGCCCGGGGGCCCAGGACACCGCACACGAAACACAACACACCGAGCGGGCACACCGGTGAACAGGAGCCGGAGGCCCAGGACACCGCACACGCAACACAACACACCGAGCGGGCACACCGGTGAACAGGAGCCAGGGGGCCCAGGACACCGCACACGCAACACAACACACCGAGCGGGCACACCGGTGAACAGGAGCCGGAGGCCCAGGACACCGCACACGCAACACACCACACCGAGCGGGCACACCGGTGAACAGGAGCTTGGGGGCCCAGGACACCGCACACGCAACACAACACACCGAGCGGGCACACCGGTGAATAGGAGCCGGAGGCCCAGGACACCGCACACGCAACACAACACACCGAGCGGGCACACCGGTGAACAGGAGCCGGAGGCCCAGGACACCGCACACGCAACACAACACACCGAGCGGGCACACCGGTGAACAGGAGCCGGGAGGCCCAAGACACCGCACACGCAACACAACACACCGAGCGGGCACACCGGTGAACAGGAGCCGGAGGCCCAGGACACCGCACACGCAACACACCACACCGAGCGGGCACACCGGTGAACAGGAGCCGGGGGGCCCAGGACACCGCACACGCAACACAACACACCGAGCGGGCACGGCGGTGAACAGGAGCCGGAGGCCCAGGACACCGCACACGCAACACAACACACCGAGCGGGCACACCGGTGAACAGGAGCCGGAAGGCCCAGGACACCGCACACGCAACACAACACACCGAGCGGGCACACCGGTGAACAGGAGCCGGAGGCCCAGGACACCGCACACGCAACACACCACACCGAGCGAGCACAGCGGTGAACAGGAGCTGGGGGGCCCAGGACACCGCACACCCAACACAACACGGCGAGCGGGCACATCGGTGAACGGGAGCCGGGAGGCCCAGGACACCGCACACACGTAGGGCGGCCGGGGGACAGGAAAGAACCAACACCCCATGGGTCGGACACACTGGGGCGACCCAGCCGACCCACCGGGCCAGTGGCAGGAGCGGTACTCCAAGGCTGCTGGTCCGAGCCTGGCCAGGCTGCATCGGGGACCATGGCAAACGTCACCCGGAGCCATGGATGCAACCGGTGACAGGCGAGCCGGTACACAGTCCAGGAGGGGGTCGCCTGCCAAGCGGAGCGGCCCCGCAACTCAAGCCACAAGGGTGAGGCGGTCGTACCGTAGACAAGCGGGAGCAAGACCCCTTGTGGTGAGAGATACTCCACACGGCTGGGCAGCCCCCAGAGCTGCCGCCCGAAGGAGGGGGCATGTGGCCCTACTCATGGACACATGTGGGGACACCCTCCCACCTGGGACACATGGACCGGGTGGCCGCGACAATGCCTTCCCAAGCACATGCGGGAGCGGCTCAAGAGGCACCTAACATAGGGCAGTGGGAGGGACAGGACGTCCCCTTGGTAAGACCTTCTTCCTGCACCGTCAAAGGAGGCATCCCGAGCTCCCGAAGATACCTACCTACCTACCTCTTTCAGGAGCTGATGAATAAAATGCTATATATCCTGAGACGCAGGCCCCTTGTACAGGAACTGATTTCCCGCGCGGCTGAGATGGAGGCACACATCGATGACATGAGCCTGGGTACTAATACCCAGGGGGATCATATCCTCCTCCTACAAGAGTTTTTCACTGTCTGTCAGGAAAACCATCTCCGCATCAAACCCGAGAAATGTGAGTTCATGCGTGAGGAGATGGAGTATCTAGGTTTTGACGTTGCGTATGGCTGGTGGAAGCCAGCCGCATCCAAGATGCAACCCCTGCAGGACATGCAGATAGGTGACGACCCTAAGAAGGTTCTGCACCACGTTGGGAGTTTCATTGGCGCCTGCAATTTTTACCGGCGCCATATCGACAATTTTAAGTATTCATCAGCCCTCCGGACTGACCTTATAAAAAAGACCAACCCTTGGCGATGGACCGACAAGGAAGAGGCATGTTTCCAGGAGTTGAAGAAGAAGATTTCCTCTACCAACTGCCTAGGATATCCCGCCCTAAGGATGAAATAATACTCGTCACAGATGCCTGTGATGTAGGGGGGGGTGGTACCTTATATCAGTCTCAGGAGCATAACCCCGCTGAGTTGTCTCACTGCCAGTTTCAAACTTCAGGTCTGAACCGCGATGGAACCCTGAAGCATGACTACCCTGCCAATGAATGGCGTCTGCTGCCTCTTGGTCACTGGAACTGGAAGTGGAATCAAGCACGATCCAACTACAATACCTGCGACGGGGAACTCCTGGCTGGGATGCTCGTGCTTTCTTCCTAGTCCCGTCTACTTGGCACTAACCCTATCGTCTGGCTCTGTGACCAAGAGCCAGTGAAAACGTTTCAGAAGGGTCCCCCTCCTGAAAAAGCGAAACTAAAGCGATGGTGGACCTACCTCAGTCAGTTCAGGCTGACTGACCACCATATACGGCGTATAAAGAACGAGATGGCTGACTATATATCTCGTAACAACTTCAACACCCTCTTAGGTGAGGACTCGGTGGCGTTGGCCTAAGAGGCATTCCAGCGCATGGACGTCCAGCTGGACCTATCCATGCGCACTGCAGGTGTACTGGAGGGCTGGAGTTTGCCAGACTACCATGCTGAGTACAAATGCGTACTCAACTCCCTCAGTGATGGCCTAGAGGCACGCCTGATAGACGGCGACCGTTGGTATAAAGATATCCAATATCTGTATTATGAGGACCGTATAGTTGTGCCTGAGGCACGACTGGATGGGTGCCTACAGTGGGCCCATCTCAGCTCTGGGCACACAGGGTGCAACCGGTCTGTTGACTTTTTCAGGGAGCTTTTCTACTCCCGACTAACCAGTGTTGAGCTACGTGCTCGTATGCAGTACATAGTGGAATCCTGTGGCTGTCACGCCAGCAAACAGAGCGACTCACCTGAGCGGGGACTGGTCTCCAGTCTGCCTATCCCCTACTGTGCTAATTCTCTGTTGTACGTGGATTTCATCCACGGTCTGCCTAAGTTTGGTGGTTATGACAGTTATTTGGTTGTCACCTGTGGCCTGACCCGTTTCACCCGTGTATTCCCCTGCAATAAAAAGATCACGGGAGAAGAAACTGTGTAAATTTTGGATCAACAATGGTTCGAAAACTATCGGGCACCTAAGGAGGTGCGCTCTGACAAGGACGTACGTATCCGGAGTGATTCCGGATGGTACAAGCGAGTATTGGACGCCCTGAACGTCCATGTAACCACAGGTGTGCCCTACACTCACACTTCTAACCCTCTGTGCGAGGGACAGAACCGTGTGTTGGAGAAGAAATTGAGGATTCTGATGAAACACGAGCGTACCAAAGATTGGGTACGTCTGTTACCCTGGGCTGTCCTATCCATGAACTCTCAGCAGAGTTCTTCAACTGGCTATACCCCCCACGAACTGTTCCATGGGGGGCGTCCTGCGTGGTTCTTCCAGAGGACTACAAGAGCCCCGTAGGGGACTGGCTGGAGCATAGGCAGGACCTAGCCAAACTGGCTAGAGCTAACCCGAAACACGTTCCAGAACGTGAGTTGACTAGGCGTAACCGCACGAGACTTCCTGCAACCTTCAAGGTAGGGGACCTTGTGCTGGTACACCACTCGTGATTGCCCTCGTGGCCCCGCAACTGTCTGCAGGACCCCTACTTTGGGACTTACCGCATTATAAAAATAGATGGATCCAGGATCCATGTGAGGTCCCGGCCTTGGTGGAGAGTTGCTTTGTGCACCTAAGCAGCTGAGACATTACCACTCGCCTGACGAACTGTCCTGGGACGAGTAGTGTCTGTCTGACAGAGAGGTCGAGCGCATCGACCTCGAGAACGCTGCCAACCCTGAGGAGGCAGCTCGAAGAAATGAGTGCCGATGACATGGCAGTCGATGGCTACTACGTGGTTGCAGGTATTGCCGGCCACAAGTATAAACAGGGCTGGAAGTTCCTTACCCTGTGGGACGGATATGGGCTATCTGAGGCAACCTGGGAGCCCATGTGCGCCTTTATACAGCCAGATGGGAGCATCCACCCCATCTTTCGTTCCTACCTCGTGGAGAACAGCTCTGCCCCAGCGGAAGAAGAAAAGCTAATCTCCTTGTGCCTATCTAATTATTGTGCCTAACCAAACTGAGGAGGTTGCCAGCTTCAGGAGGCAGTGGTATACCCCAGACATCCCCTCCTACCGTTGGGAGTCTCCTTCGGGCCACTCTTGCAGGAGTATAGGCTCCCCCCGGAGGTACACTTCACCCGCACCAAGGGAGAAGCAACACTGAGGATCCTCTGAACACCAGCAGGCCGCTCATCTTGTTTGCAGCCCAATGGTCAGTGCGTCCTATTGCCTCAGCCTCCACGCATTCTCCACGCAGTGTAGTACCAAGAACGCGCCCACGCGCTGGACTAGGAACCCGTGGGGTTGGTTCAGTCCGGGCTGCCCACCTCCATGCGATGACCTCAGCTGCGGGTCACCTGAACACGCCAGCCTACGTGAACAGATTCCCCCCAGATTGGCACTCACAGTTGGGGCCCTTTACTCGCAACCCCCTCTGTTTTCTGACCTCCCAGGGGCGGTGAGCACTCTTGTGCAGACAGCTAGGCCTACTCAGTGTGTGCCACGACAGACTCAGAGCTCCAGTTACAGTAAATGTACTAACTCCCACCCTCAATCAGGTTCGGCACTCCAGACACCTACACATCCGCTGCTTTCGGAGCCCTGCTCCTGCCCTGGTTGTGCCCTGCAGACCCATGCCTGTGGTTACCAGCGTGAACCGGGTGGCGCTTATCAGGTTTGCAGCCACCCAGCGAGTGTGTGTCTTGTTGACCATGTGTCGCATGGGATATGCCCTGATGTTATGACCTTGAGGAGCCAACGAAGAACAGTGGCTTTCTAGTCCAGGGGGAAATGACAAGCAAGGTGCTGTGAAGCAAGGTGTGTCAACCCTCCTTGGGGACAAGCGTGCCCACAGTTGGGATTCCTAACTGGTCCAGACCCATGGAGTTCTACCATTCTTGGCGTTGTTACCATACCCCTAAGTGTGCTACGTATGTCTGTGTATGTCTCACTTCACTCCGCGGCGTGGCTCCCGGCAACCAGGCTTCGCTGACGTCGGACCGAAGGTCCTAATCAGGTATTACTACCACTCCTATGGCGCCCAATTTCTTTGCTGGCGCCTATCCTTTGGGGAAGACAGCAAACCCCCTACCTACTAGAGGAGAGGGGTGGCCAAGTGTGCTGAGGGCATACAAAACGCCCATTTTTGTAAACCCCAAAAACTAACAAACTCCCCTGCCCGCGAGGAAAAGCACGCGGAGCAGGAGACACCACTACACTACACTCACTAATGCCAGCACCAGCTTTCAAAGGCAGGGTGAGCACAGCCGCATTCAGTCCCTGCCAGGCTTGCTGACACTAACCCCTACACACGCTACTTGATGGCCATGGCAAAGATGTCACGAGCCCTATTGGCTCCCCTGTGAAAGTGCAAACGAACACAGCGCCGCTGGGCGACTGTGGCCTGCCAGGGACGCCCTCGCGCGTTTCCCTGACAGAGCTTGGGAGCAAGGAGTGCTCTTTCAGCGTGCACAGCTTGTAGTAAGGGTTGTACATGAGAAGTCGTCCACTGACCCTTTTGGTTTGTGTGATCTGCCCCCTTTTAAGCTTGGGCGAAAAATGTGAAGTCGCCGAAGGCAACTGCTGCTGCACCACCTCACCCTTTTTCCATTCCCACCTGAGAGCAAAGGCGGATGAAGGCCAGTTAGCAGCTGAGGAACCTAACCAGCCTCGCTGTATTATACAGGTCTTAGGCTGGAAAAAAATACACTGTCCTCTAACCGTTCTGCAAGCAAGCAAGCTTAAGGACCCCGCCCCTTCTCTTATAGAACGTAGGGCGGAGCCCTGGGTAGCCTAAACAAGGGTTATACCGTGTGCACAGCGCGTGGCCTACAGCCCTTTAATGCATCATGTGTATGCAGGGAAGGGAGGCGAACAACAACGATTGTTTTTCCTACCATTAACCCAACTTAACCAATCACCTTGAAACTCAACCAGGAGGTGAGCTCCTCCTGGGCTTACTTACCTTACTCACCACGCATCATGTGAATGCTGAAGGACATCGAACGCAAGGGCAAAACTAAGCGTTTAATCAACCCTAAACGATTAATGCATCGTGTGTCATGCATGCCCCTCTTACCTTGCTTCGTACAGGAGAAAGAGAGGGAATGACGAGCAACTACAGGACGCAAAACGAAGCCTAAGCGCTTTGAACAACCCTATATGAACGCTACGGCGAGGCAAGCACGAGCAAGCACTTTCCTTCTTGACCTGTGAAGAGAAAGGAAGGGTGGATAGATGCACAGGGAAAGCGCCACGACGTGTGGATGCCTAGGTTAGGCACATGCATCGCGAGATCAGCGCATACTCTAACCCTACGTGCGCGCTGCGTGCTGTATTCGTCTAACCTACCTTTCATATCTGTTTTGACCTGTGCAGAGCGAGGAGTGTGAACGCCGAAACCGCCAACGAGCGCAGCGCTGACAACCCTAGCGTTTTAACAGAACTAACAACACGAACGCAATGCATGGGTGTGACATGACACTAACATACCTGAGAGGCGGGTTGTCCACCTGCTCTGTTGTGTGGGTGTCTGTTCAATACTTTTTCCTAAAGTTTATAAGATTTTTGGTGCACCTGTGCAAAAATTTCTTTTAAAAGATTCAAAAAGCACGGCCCATACCTTCCTTTCTATCAGCCGTTTACGCTTCCGCACCTCTTTTTGGTTGTGCGCTTCAGTTGCACTTGTCTGCGAACTTAGGTTTTGCACTAAAAATGACGATTTGCAACGTCTTTTCGTGACTTTTTAGCGATTTGACTTCTTAAATCGCTAACTCCTCCGCTAAGCCACAAGATTCACTCCCTGTTGGTTCCATTTTCTTTTTTTCTCAGCTCTTGGAGCTTTGTGCCCTCCATTGGGAGTATTGCTCCGCCCCGGCCCTTGGTCAGGACCTTTACTAAAACCCTGTTTATACAGCGATCGCCGTCTGCATTAGAGCGTTCGACTGTACCCTAGTGGGCAAGCATGTGTGCTCTAGGAAAGGAGTCCTGGGTTCAAACCCTACTGGGCCAAAATTTTTCCCAAACGTTTTCGCCGCACGCTGGCGGCTTTTGAGGAATGCCTGATCGAAGGAACATCATTCACGGTACATTACACTGTTGGTGAAGGGTACCTACGGTGTGGTAAGCTTCCATGAGCTGATGGGAGTGTCAATGGCTGGTTCATTGCATTTTCTGAGGTACTTTTGGGGAACTTTGAGCCTTTTTCCTTGGTCCTACTAGCTTGATCAACTAGTACTCCAGGGGGGAGTAAGAAAGCGTCACTGCCTTATCTTTCTTGGGGTACTTGATCCAGGGCAAGCCCCCCCCTAAACCGTGGGAAGATGTTGAGACTAACACTTAATCATTTTTATCACTCTTTTGAAGCTTGAAGTACACTTTCTCAAAGGAACTAGGGTTATAACCCTAGCCCCCCATGAAGTTCACCCCTACCACTCAACTGAGCAGAGGTATCTTCCTTCATGGAGGTAATACCCAAATGAAGTAGGCACTTCTTGCCTAGGGCCTTGCAGGTTAAGCCTAGTGGTCCCCCACCTCAAGAGCACTATACTCAATTGTTTCTATCACTTATTGTGGTTCTACGTTTTAACTGATTCTGAATTCAGTTGCTTGGCCATGCTAGCGAAGCCATATCCTGTGTCTGGCGGAACCCCTTTGCCCCAGATTCCTAACCAACTCGGTTGTTTCCAAAAGAGCGCACATGAAGTGCTTGGTACTATCTTGGGGACCACATAAAATTTCACATAAAATTATCCATTTTGTTTATCAACCATTTGAGCTTTCTACATTAGTCTACCTGCAGCCCCTCTTTGTTACACATGTTTTGATTGTGGAAGGACGTATCCTGATTTGATTGATCTGGTGCCTGCACCTGCTCTACTTCATCTTTGTGTTGACTTTATTTTGACTTGGGGAAAATCAGCAAGGTTTTTCTAAAACAAATACATGGAACAAGCACAAGTGTGAGCAAACCAGAAAACGCTTCTCATAATGCGCTTGCCTGACCGACACGACCGTGCCAATGTGCTTGAGGATAAAAATGGTGAGAAGAAGGTGAAAATCCGCATCCGAAACCGAGAAAATCAGACCTGGATATTTTCCTACGTCCACGGACCATGCACAAAGCTTATCTGCAAAATCCACTCATGAAGCAACATGGGGCGCCCAATGTTCAAATCGGCGTTCGAAACCATTTCAGTTGGTAGACTGCATCATTGAAGAAATAACAAATTACATGAATAGGATTGCATTGTAACAAGGTCAATGAAGATTTCGCCCTAGGTTCTGATAACGCTGTCTAATAAACGCTAGCCTAGGATCCTTGCTAGAAGCAACCGTACTGTCGAAGTAGATGCTCTAGATAATACCTGCCAAAGATGCGCAAAATGGCCAATTTAGCCAAACTACATCACGTGCACCACGTAGGTTTCTTTTTTCAACGGAACGAGGGTTTTTCAAGGGGTCGCAAATTTCTTAGTGCGGAGCAATTCATGCTATCATACAAAGCTAGAAGCTAATGAACAAGGTCATGGACGTACATAACCCACGGGATGCCACGACTCTCAGTGGTGTCATGTTCAAGGGGCCGTGATAATTGGGGGGTATTGGGGACCCATTGGTGAGTGTAAGACTGAAGAATGAAAGCGAAGCGCGACCTCAAGGGCCGCCCAACTCGCATTCCATGCACAAAATACGTGTGACATACGGGAGGAGGTATACAGGAGCGGCTAACGTGCGAACACAAGGTGCGGAGAATGGATTCGGAGTGGCGCCTTAGGTGCCACAGATGAAGTAGAAGACTTGAGAGAATGAGGTGGAAGCACGTAATGGCGCCCTCTATAGTGTCACAATAGTCAGGAGCATGGAGCTGCTTTTGCTGGCGATCGGGACGTAGAAAACCGCTTTATCTGACGCCCCACCACTTGATGGATAAAGAATTCTTGCAGAATTGAATTAAGGCCCCCCCAAAAAAGGGAGATTGTGTCCGCTGATTGCTATGCGAGACGGTAAAAATGAAAGAACCCTATGTTTGGTAGAGTGGGTGGTAGTGAACGCGCAGATACAGGACTTCCCGCGGTTGAGACCTAGAAATCATGTGGTTTGGGATGCCCCAGCGCTTGGTAAATGAAAATGATCCGCAGAAATGAATTCAGCGCCCCAAAAATAGGGAGGTTGTGCAACCAAACTGCCTTACCAGACTTGGAAGGTGGAAGAACCCATTTTGGGTACCGAGTGGAGGGGGCAGATAGACGTTTAATCTGTCGGTCTCGACCTCAAAAGACACATTTTGTGCTTTTTTGCACTGTGCATCCCCTCAATCCTCAGGGTGGGACCTAGTGGCATGTCTAAGCATGCGATGGCATAAGACATATGTTGTGTGTTGGTTGCTCTATTCATGTCTTTGGTTCGCGACACTTCAACCGTAGGGAGCCCAGCAGTTGGTATGTAGCATACAGTAAGCATGTGAGGTTTGGCGGGCCGGCCCTTCCAGATGTTTTGTTTGCAAGCAGCAAGTAAATCCGCCAGGATTATTCACTTGCTGGCCATTGTGTCTGTTATTGCTGAGTGACGGGCACCCGGCGTCCGGTTTAAAGTACCGGGGCATTGCCAGCATGATGATATATGTGAGGTTTCACACATGTCAGGTGTAAGGTAGTGTTTGCCATTGCCCTGAGGTCACTCTCCCGATTCCTATGTAGTGATCCCCATTGCACGTTCTTCATATGTGAACATTGGTGGATCATGAGGGTGCACAAGTCATGCGTGTGGCCACGCCGTACCTCCTGTTCATGGAGGCCATGGTGTAATGCTTGATCCACAGTGAGATCATTTCTCATATTTGGAAGCCATTTTTCTTACTCTATTTTGCCGTCATGTGGGCAAGGGTGAGGATGGGCCATGTGTGCCCAAGCTTCGTGAGGGACTCAATGATAGCATTCCGTTGTATATGATTTTCGTTGTGTTTGCCATACACCAAATGGCCCATATTGATGTCATTGCATCATGCATGATCTCCCGTGAACCAATGTGTCTTCTGAAACCTTTGTATCGAGCTTGTGTTAGCATGGCGTCATATGTTCATAGGGGAACGCATAGTTCAAATGTGCATGGTATGTAAAACTATTCCTGGAGTAGGGATGCAACATTGTCTTGGGTAATGGGATATCTTATTCCAGGGCTTTACTTCCAGTTCTGTTCTGTTTGCCTTTGGCCAACATTGTCATTATTTGTTCCCCTCTCCATGACTTCCATGTATTGATGGACTGAAGCCCATTTGAATTGGTGGACCGCGTATTTGGATTTTTTTGCCAAGGGTTGCCAAGGGCTGTGCTTGCGGGATGATTTTGGAATTTTGTAAATTAGAAGTTGAAGAGCATGAAAGCTTTGGTGACATCCAGGACAATGGGGGTCACCGGGAAGAAGGTGGAAAAATCAGGTAATAGGCGGTAGAGCCCGCACAACGGCACGGGCCTGTCCTACGGACCTTTTTTAGGGATCTACATGGATCTTTTCGCTTTAAAGGTCCGTTGGGGCAGCTCCGGGACGCATCCCCCTACATTGGGGGCGCTGAACTACATTGTGGGACTTTTTCTCATCCTCAAGGCGGAGGGGCAACAGGAAAAGAGGTTTTTCCGGTCCAGACGGACAGAATTTCCGTTCGTCCCTCAAATGGCACCGAAACTCGATTCTTCCGCGTTCTGAGTCCAATAGGGCCAATGGGGTACACAACTCCCCTATTTTGAGGACCCTGAATTCATTTCTGCAATTAAATCTCATAGACTCAGCACTGGAGCATTCAGAAATGTCCTTTTTTGCGTCCGAACCGCCATCATTCTTGTGTCTTAGCGGTCGCCCCCTCCCACGATACCAAACATGGCCCTTTTCACTTTTAAAGTCCAGTAAGTCCATTCGGGGATGCAACCCCCCTATTTTGAGGGCGCTGAATTCACGTCTGCAGCTAATTCCCATCCTTGAAGAACCGGAGCAGCACAAAATGTGTTTTTTGAGGTCCAGACCGACAGAATGAACGTCTATCTGCCCCCTCCCCTCGGTACCAAAAATGGGTTCTTCCACCTCCAAGTCCGGTAGGGCAATTTGGTTACACAGCCTCCCTAATTTGGGGGCGCTGAATTTATTTCTGTGGATCATTATCAATCCCCAAGCGCTGGGGCATCGCCAACCACATGTTTTCGGGTTTCAACCGCCAGAATTCCTGTATCTTCGCGTTCACTACCACCCACGGTACCCAACATAGGGTTCTTCATTTTCAGCGTCCAGTATAGCAATGAGCGGACACAATCCCCCTTTTCGGAGGGCGCTGAATTCCATTCTGCAACTCTTCTTTATCCATCAGGCGATGGGGTGTCAGATAAAGCGGTTTTCTACGTCCAGATCGCCAGCAAAAGTAGCTCCATGCTCCTGATAATCGTGACACTCGTCCCGGGGCCATGGCGTGCCTCAACCTCATTCTCTCAAGTCTTCTACTTCGTCTGTGGCACCTACGGCGCCACTCCGAATCCATTCTTCGCACCTTGCGTTCGCACCTTAGCCGCTCCTGTATACCTCCTGCCGTATGTCATATGTATGCCGATGTGAGAGGGGTATGAAAGGAAGGCCAGCGGCAAGATGTAGAGTTCACAACGAACTCGTGGTCTCTGGTAACCATGAGCTCCGTCACTTGACGGAACAGGTTGTGCGTCAATTTTCTCCCCGACACTTTGCTGAAGAGCTCTGGTGAGTACACCAGATGAACGTACATAAAGAACTTTGCAGATCCAGCCTTTGTCTTCCTTTCTAGCCCCAAAGGTACAGGAGAAAAGTTCAGAACAAAACTCACCACGGAAAGTGGGCGCCAACCCGCGCGCAGGCGATAACGAGCGGCAGTTTTCATGGCAATCAAGAAATGAGTCACAATCATCGGTTTTAATCAATTTCCCGCATGATTTGATCAGCAAAATAATGATATTGAAATTCCTGATCTTTTTTTTGATTGGCAAAATTAAGGACGACATCGGTCCCGTCCCCGTTCCCAAAGCACCACAGAAAATATGACTCCGCATGTGTAACCAGGAACCACCATATAAGACGGGGAAGGTTAGACATTCACCATATGTGCCATGGGGCCCTGGGTACCGCTTTAAGATACACAAAGGCATGTTCCTACGTGCACAGTATTTATGGAACTCGCGCCCCATCGTCAGGCCCTTCCCATGGGGCACCACAGCAACCTCAAAGGAACGTAGGATCTTGAAAATCTATCCTCTTGCGGTGTGATATAGTGGACGACCCTTTGCAGAGTCCATTGAAAGACACAACGGACGTTCTCTGGGGTGTGCAACACATGTATGATGTGCACCCCCCACATGCAAAAGACCTTGTTATGTCCAAGTTTCATTTTGAGGCAGTGTACAGCTACAAAGCATGGCAGGACATGAGTAAAATGTGCAAGCAATGGCTTGCATGCTATTGTCAACTTTTCCATGCAAGTAATTTCCTTACCATGGAGGCGCAGGGGTGTGTGGAATTCATATCAATATTTTTCAGAATTGAACGATATGAAGCTTTTTTTCGCATTTTCTTTTTCCTCCTTCTCGCATTGACCTACGCTATTTTGCGCAGAATTTATGTTACACGTAGTTATGACAGTTGTTGCTTCATGGCACCTGGCGCAGTATTTTCCCCCATGTCGTGAGCATCGCAAAGAGCACAGATTGTGCACCGACTCGGGCTGATTTTGTCATGCAGCCCTTGCAAAGGCAAAACAAAGATTTACGTGCACCGTTGCTGCAAAACCCGTGTTATCTTCAACGTTTCACGGCTGATGGGATCCTGTTTCATACCAAACGCAACGCAGGGCTACTGAAAAGGCAGTTAGGGATTGTGCATCCCCGGCATTTGAAGTTTGACGTCACCACATTTTCGGCAACTGAAGGTATTGCACTTCTGGATCTTCTGATTGTGTCTTTACAATCACGTGTCCACACGGTCAATTTCATACCTACACATAGTTGCAATTACATACGGGTCAGTTCGAATACACGAACACGGTACAAAACACAATACATCAAATGTGAATGAGTGAGGTATTTGAGATTAAACAACCAGCGTGCAGGCTATGAGTTATGTTGCAGAAACCTATGTGGTGCGTTGGTGAGATTGAAGATTCGGTCACATTTTTGGTCTCCTATGCGCCTATGATGTGGAGATGGCTCAAAGTATGTTACATACCCGCCGAGACTGCTGGAATTTTTGCACGTGTTGCGAGTGCCATTCCACATGTCCTTAAACATGCGATACTCGTGTTTTACCTTCCACGTTGCAGGCGGTTTGCAGAAAATCATTCCGGATCTGAATTGTGTGTTATACTAAAGATAGCGGGGCAATTACGGCTTTCTTTGAGCACTTTCGCACATAAACATTGCAAGACCCCGTACAACAGGCAACAGGTGCACGCCACGCTCAGGGAGAGTACAGCAGTGAGCCTGCAGCAGCGGCGGAATCAGGTCTGTTCCAATTCATTTCTGTGGTGGATCTTTGGGCTGTTCCCTGTTATATTGTTGCGCTGTGCCTTCAGTTTGACGTAGCAAACCAAGATATGCGTACCACAGGAATCTGTTTTGATGATTTCATACCCGCGAATATTTTCAAGATTTCTCATTTTTTTCCTCTGTATATGGTGCACCAATTTTACATCACATGACACATGTTATGGTTTCGAGCAGCAGCAGCGCAGCGAGTGCGCGAGTCGCAATCGCACAGCAGTCTGCGAATACTTCTGAAGCATCGAGATGCCAGTTGCTGTGAACGAAGTGGTGTATAATACTTCGATATCTTTGAACAGGGCTTTTGTCTTCGAAGTCGTGAAGTGTGTATGAATTGGTGCTCCGCCGAAAGATCCTGCGCAGAAAGAGGTTTGTTGTATTTTGGGATTTTCCAGAAACAGGACAGTTCCCAAGTCAAACCACAACAAGTGGTAGCCAGCTAGGTGGCGGAGAGATCAATATCGTCGACCTCTGTGTTACAATCTTCTACAAGGTCTTTGATTTCAACTTGAAATGGAGCGACCCTTTGACGACGCAGCTATGCTTCACTTCATTTGACATTGCCTGTTTCGATCCGACTCGCCGTTGCATCACGAGTCTTCGAGTCCGCTAGAATAGTTCATCGCAGAGCGCATCGCAAGTTGAGAAAGTGAGTGGTTGCCATGCATATCTCGTGACAGCTTGTCGCAGAAGCTTGCAGAAGCTCAAGCCAAGGTCATCGAATTGGAGCAGCGCATTGATGCGTTGCAGACATCAGCAGCAAATGCCACTGCGGCAACTGATCACAGAGTCCACATTTTGCAGTGCTTGACAGAGAATGCAACACAAGCGGCAGTAAGTGAACTTCGACGCCTGGAACATGAACTTTTGCAATGTTATGTCCTTCTCAACGAGGTTGCACAAACTTTGAGTCAACAATCATGTAGTCCCTTCCGGTTTCCACCACAACACTCTCAACCACAACCACAACCACAACCATCTCCTTCGAGCTATCCGCCGTATTCGCCATCGAACAACCAGCCGCCTCAACATTATCCACTGCAACAACCACCCCTACAAGTACCTCCCTTTGATCCATTGATGAATCCGATGAATCAAGCCAATGCGATGAATCGAGCCGATCCGGTGAATACCACGAATCCTGGTGCTCCAATGTTCGAGATCCTGGGACGTCGTGTTGAACGCCTACGCAAGCTGATTCGAGGATTTTCTCAGAAACCAGGGTCAGGAGAATTTCAAACTTGGAAGGAGGATATTATGCGAGCCTTCGCCCTGTCGGACATCACTTCACCACTCGATCAAGTCACCACCATACTGTTCCTCCTCGAAGGCGACGCTGTCGAGTATTATCACAGTTTGACAAAACAGGTACAAGATGACTGGTTTGAGCTCATGCGTGTTTTGGGTCAGCGCTTCGATTGCATATCCCATTGGCCAGTGTACCTGTCGAGAATGTTGGACTTGCAAGAAAGTGGGTTACCTCAACATGCAGACTACGTCAAGGAGTTTCGAACTTGCGTCATCAAGTCGAAGGTTAACACCAGATGGGTTACCTTGTTAACTCTGGATTTGCTGAAGAGTTGTCGAATGACCCCGTTCGCCGACAGTACATCGTCGAGGTCCGTTCGAAATGGCGTTCTGGAAGACCATTCGGCTTTGATACGCTGGTGGAGACCATCGCAGAAGCTTACATGGCGGCCGGCTACCAACTCGAAGAGGTACAGAACGCGTCCAGAACGACAACGGACACCGCGGGTGCTGCAGTCTCGAGACCCCTGCCTATGATGGTTCCGCCAACTTCGACTTCCACAATGTTTTCTTCAAGTCCTATGCCAACACCGCACGTCAATCCTATGCCGACTCCAGCTGCGGCTCCAATAGCTTCGACTGTGCCGGAGCCCATGAATCTCGATACAATTGCCAAGCTTCCAGAAGAACTACACGCCTACATTGGCGAACGTCGAAATGATCGGTTCAATCGCCAAGATGGTCGAGAAACTAGGCGCTGCTCCAATTGTGGCGAACAAAGCCACTTGGCGCGCGACTGTTCTAAGAATGGACGGCCATCTCGAGGAAGAGAACGTCGAGAGTCAAGATCAGGCACGCCTCCAAGCAATCTGAGTCGAGACAGTGAGGGACGATTTCGATTCCGCTCCAAGAGCAGAGTACGGCACACGACGGCCTAAAACGCAACTTCGAAGACCTGGTGGTGGAAGTCCTCGAGGAGACCTAAACCCCGCTATCAGTTCCAACAAACCCGAAAAGAATTCTACACTTGGGAGTGTCAATGTTGAAGGAACCGAACCTGAGCATTCGACTGTGTTCACGATTCGAGGGCGCATTTGCGCAGGTCGTGCCGACACCTTTGATTCTAGCGTGGAATTGGTAATCGACTGTGGAGCAACGAGTGACTTCACGTCGATGCAGACTGCAAAGAGGGCGCGACTTCCCCTCTACAAATTGACAAACCCTGGACACGTCGTAACCGCCAGAGGTGTCCAAGTCCAGGTGCGATACTACAGGAGAACTTATGTTCGAGTTGGAGAGCTCGTATTTCTACTTCACTTCAAGGTTTTGGAGATTCTACCGGACGTGGTACTTGGGCTACCATGGCTTCGAAGCTATAATACGACTGTCAACTGGAAGGAACGGTATGCGGACGTACGACATGGTTTGTGTTCCTACCGATTGTCCTTCGACGAGTCCAGGCATTCCACCCAGCTGCAGTTGCGCCGCTTCTAAGTTGGATCTTTTTTCAACACTTTCATCCAGTACCTCGAGAGCAAGTCCGGTTGAAAGCCCCAGCTACACCACCTGCCAAAGAACGCCCTGACCTCCACTCGTAGACACGCGCCCAGAGCGGTGCTGACACGTTCGATGAGTCCGAAACGGAAGAGGGTATCACTGATGAGGAGTGCAGCGACATGGAGATCGAGTACATCTCGTTGCCGAAGCTTAAACATGACATCCGTCGAGCTGATCTCACCGGTGATCAAGTGTTTCTGTGCTGCATACCTCGACCCGCAGTGCCGGTCGATCAAATGTACAAGATGCAAGAAAGCAGTGACAATGACGGGCTTGACCCCGTCCGACGCAAGTTGCCCATCCGAATACATAAACGGGCAGGCCTCTACGATCGGGAGAAAGCGGAGTTCAGAGATTTACCTCGGCATCCACCTGGGAGAGACCATCGCATACGCCTCGATACGGAAGACAATCCACCGTGGGTGCACCCTTGCAAAATGGACGCGAGTCAATTGGATGAACTTCGACGACAACTGGACAAGTTACATCGATCTGGCCGAGTTTGACCATCCTCGAGTCCATATGGAGCGGTTTGCCTGCTGGTGAAAATAGCAAATGGTAAATGGCGTATGTGCGTCGACTACCGAGCGTTGAACACGAGAACTGTTCGAGATCCATATCCCTTGGCTTCGATCCAATCCATACTGAGTACACTGGGGGGTTCCACCGTCTTTTCGAAGATAGACCTTGTCAGTGGGTTCCATCAGATTCGAATCCATGACGAACATGTCCAAAAAACCGCCATTAACACACAATTTGGCGCCTTCGAATGGGTTGTTATGCCCTTTGGCCTCTGTAATGCGCCATGAACGTTTCAGAGCGTCGCGAATGACGTCCTTAGAGACCACTTGGGGATTTTCGTATGGGTATACATCGACGACATCTTGGTCTTCTCGAGGAATGCTCAGGAACACCAACGACATCTCGATTTTGTACATGAACTACTACGTCGACACCAACTGTTTCCCTGCATCGATAAATCCACATTTTTCCAGACTCGAGTACCCTTTTGCGGATACATCATCAATAAAGCCCTAGATTGTCGTTTTAAGGTCAAAACCGTTCTACTCAACTCAATCAAGTCTACTCAATTCAATACCATAGATTTCAATTGAACAACTACTTTCCACCATGTCTAACTCTCATTTACTGGCACCTCATGTGGTTTCATATTTCCAAAACCATGACAACCATTTCACAAAATGTATGTGAAACACCTACGATTGATTTTTAAACCCTTGCGACCCTTGCATACCCTAATTTATGCATTTTTCTCACAATTGATGGAGTTCAAAATTCCATTGAACAACAAGAGGATCAACACGCACAATGCGATGGAATGAACACTATCATAAAAAAGTGTGAAGACCATGTATTGATGAATACACTTGTCCTACACCTTGGCATCGGCCTTGTATTGCACCCTCCGGGCCTCCGCCTCCTCATATGTATTTTCACAATCAATTCTTTTTACCGCCACGGGGCTAATGTCATCTTCCCCCGGTAGTTGCGGGGGCATGATGAGCATTCGCCAACCGGGACGGGTGGCCTTTGTCCATTCACTCCTCGGAGCATCATCTAACTCCGAGCCACGCAAAAGCATTGCATCATACCCACAACCAACAAACCACTCCTTATCACACTCCGAATCCTTTTCCATTTACAATTGCATGGGAACCCAAAATTTATCTAGGTCTTGAAGACGTAGAGAGGCCCTTGTTGGAGGGACCCAATCTTCCTCAACCACTCTCTCTACTTCCTTGCATTCCTCTTCCTCATGCGCATCATTGGTTGGTTCCTCTTCCTCGTTTGGGTCATCCACATCATTGGTTGGTTCGTCTTCCTCTTCCTGTTCCTCCTTTTTTGCTTCCTCCTCAACGTTGCTTGCCATGGCTCCTTTCAAACTCACTTTGAGGCTCTAGAGAGAAAAGGCCACACCAACGGACAAAAGCAAAGGAAATATCCATTCACATGCATGCAATACCACATAAGCAAGTGAAAGCAATGACTCACATTGTCCAAACCAACGGGAATGCAAGGCTCCGCAATTGCGCAACATCCGCTTCCCGCATGTGATCCGGCAATGCACGCGTGTAAAGCACGAGTGCCACCCTCCGACCACGCCATTGCCATGGGCCATGGAATGCATGTGAATCAAAGACATCGCCATGTTGTTGGGCGTCACACAAGTACCCCTCAACAAGGAATCCATCCTCGCGCGTACCCATTGTGGGGATTGCCTCTCCTTCGTGGTGGATGATCCCCCCCTTCTCCACAAAAAAAGCCCCCCCATGGCAATCCCCCTCCTCCCCCGTCAACACGCAAAGGCCCGAAACGCGGTGCTCATCATGTTCATGGCAATGCAATTGCATTGGTGAATGGCCATAAGCGTAAACTACGGCTATGGCATTCCAATGAAAGGGGTGTGCGCGGAATTCTACTTGGGCATATTGGTTCAATCGGCTCACCAAAGTTGAATAATCTTCCGTGCGACCGATGATTTTTATGTTTTTAAATGCGGGAAATTCCACCGTTGCTCCAAAGATGGCCTTGCGGAACTTGGCACCATACCGCCTCTTGTAGGACCACTTCATGTTCATGATGTCTTGGAATAGCCCTTGTCGACAAATCTCACGAAAGAAATTACAAACCTTTCGTTCCACTCTCTCCTCGCTCCTTGGTGTCAATTCGACAATATCATCCTTTGGTTCTACCGCGGGCTTTGGTGTTGCTTTCATGGGAGCATCCTTCCCCTTCGGCTTCTTCGGAGCACCCATGGCCTTTTTGTCTCCCTTCTTGGGCACCTCCTTGGGTTGTAAGGCGGCCAAATTCTTCAAGGCCTTCTTGCTCAAGCGCGCACCTACGAGCGAACGAAGTGGGTGTGCATCAAGTGGATGCTCCCTTGTTGAAGTGAAGTAAATTCCATTCCACTTGTTCATTTGGCCATGTTGAAAGTCAATTGAACACACCTGGGATCTCTTTGGCGGTCTCTTGTGCATGCTTTGCCTTTTTCGATTTCTTCTGGACCACCTCATCTTTTTCATTGCGGTGACGCTTCTTCCCCTTGCGATTGGAGGGGTCGTTGGAGTGTGGGGCTTGGGGCATGATGGACTCCGGATCTTGGGGCTTTATAGACTCTGCATCGATGGGGAGTGGTTGGACATCACTCAACGGCCTCCACCATCCACTCTTCGCAAGGGGTGGCTTGTTGCGTTCTTACCATTGGCTCACTCCCACTTTCCCTTCTTTGATGTGTTCCGCCAATGCCGCAAGAATGCGTAGTCCCCAGCTTGGCTTCGAAAATAGTGATGCTTCGAGATCACCAAGGTCCACGAGGGTTGCCGCTTCACGAGGGTGCTCAAGGAGGATTTGCACGCCCCGCGGCGAAACCGCCAAGTCTGACACGACCCAATGCGGGTCCGTGGCATCCCGAAGGGCGGCTGCGGCGCTCCTCTAGGTGTCCTGTGGGGAGGCCGCGTACGCTGCCATTGGGCCCGTCGCATTGCACTTGTGAGTGGGAAGGCAAAAGGTGGCTCACCAAGGAAATTTGGTTGCGGCGCTGGTGGTAGTTGCTGCGCGTGCTGTACTTGCGATGGTTGTGCTAGTTGTGTGGGGTCTGGCACGAACTCCGTTGATTTCATTTCGTCTTCTCCCTTGACTTCACCAAGGCCCGTTTCAAATGCATCCTCGAAGACAATTGCATCTTCCGGGTCGTAGGTTGCTTGCGCTCCCTCATCTTGTGGGTCCACCGATTCCAGTTGCAAAAATTGAGGTTGCGGGAAACCTCCATCATGGCCCATTGCGGAAGGGTGAAAGCTTTGGGAGGTTTGACTGTGGGGTGGTGATTGGAGGGGGCAGATTGCTTGCGACAACTAAGAGCAGTACAACAACAATGAGACAACGAGCAACAATGAGCAACACAGAGACGAAATCCGCGACGAAAATGCAACGCACCGGCACTGCACTGTTGAATTGACAAAATTGAAACTCGTTTCTTCAATTGAACGTTCAATTGACTATATGGACGTTTCAATTGAACAAAGTGATAACCCAACCGCTACGCACATGCTTGCGTGCACTGCGTCATGAAATCCCCACACACCTGCTGCCATTGTGGAGATTCCGCGGACCCCAATACTGCTCGGGCTAGCACTTGCCCAAGCACGTCGATCATGCCCCTTCGAAAGGAGAACGCAATAGCTTAAAGTGTATATCCTACTGAAGCGTTTTCGTGGACCCCTTGCAAAGCAGCGCAATTTCTGCAAGAATCGAACATTTCGTGAGTCGGTTTAAGTTGCTGAAACTGTTCTAAGGCCTTAGCCACAGGCCTTTCAAATCTACATAGATGCCTGTGAAAACACGGAAAAACAGTGAAATCTCGCGAATAATTACAAAATGGGGTACAACAGCATAAATTTATTATAAAAAACTGCTATTTTAACATAAAAAACGGCAATCCTCGCTATTGTTCTGTAGCCTTCGTGATCCCGTTTTACGTCATAAATTGCGCTATTCAGCGCGCGTGCGAGCCACAGCGGGTAGCGGTAGGGAGACCCTGCCGCTACCGCTTCACCCCGCTACTTAAAGGTTTGTTTATCCGCCAAGGGGAAAAACAAACCCCGGAGGTAGCCTCTTCCTAGGTGTCCGGTGGGGAGCACCAATACTACCCTCAGGCAAAAACCTGCTTTGCCACACTAGGAAAAGAAAAGAAAAAAGCCTTGGGTGGCCTGCCCCGTTTGTTTCGAAAACCTGGCAAAAGTTTTCGGTTTGCCGAAAACCTCCATGCTTTCAGAAACCAAACAAAAGGACAGGCACGCACACAGCACTGCAACTCAGCATCAAATCCATGTTGCTGTGTCAGTTCGTGCCTTAGCAAGGCACCGTGCACTGTACTGTACAAGTGCGGGTGCGTGTGCCAGGGGCTGATCTGCCCCATATATACATGGGTTTTAAGACCCACATATATACCCGGTTGGTGGAGCCTGACAAGACTGGGCTCTCACCACGGCAGGTCTGACAAGACTGGACTTGCCCACAGGTGTTCCAACAAACGGAATTTTAAATTATCACCGTCTCCAACGACGGCTGCCACTGCCCGGCGTCTGCGTCCCACTGTCTTGGTTGATCGCTCCGCTGGCTGTGGCGGTCTTTTTCGGCGTCTGGAAGTCCTCCACGACTTCCACCCTTTTCTTCGCTTCGCCCGTAGCGGACTTTGTCTTGGACGTCTTCTCCAGGCGGCGCACTCGCTCTTGCAGACTCCCCTGCTCCGACTTCAGGGTCCGGATCTCCGCTGCTGCATTCCTCGCCCACGCTGCCATCTCTGCGGCCCAGGCCTTCAACTCCACCGTCTCGGTTGGTAGTATGGATATCTCCGAGCTTAACCGGCTGGGACTGGGGTTGCGTGAATTCCCGGTGAACGCTCCTCCACGTTGGGGTACTGGTCGGTACTCCGGCGCTTTCTGGGGCGCAGGTTGCCGCTCCCTCGACGCTTGACCACGGTCTGCATGACCACGGCTTGGACCTTGTCTTCGGTGGAGCGCTGATTGGCGCTCCGGCGTTATCCAGGATGCTGGTTGGCGCTCCCACGCTGCTTGACGATGGTCCGACTTGCGGAAGAGTTCTCGTTCGACGGCTGGGTGGCCGTCACGGTAATCCGGATTGCGGCTGGTACTGCCGCTCTATGGACGGCCGGTGCTGCCGCCGTACTGGTTCCCATGGCCATAGGGTTGACGGCTGGAAGGGCCATACCTCTGTTGCTCGAACGCGGGACTGCGGCTCGAACTTGGCCTTCTGGGACTCCAGTCTGACGCGTCGCTCATGCTGTCCAGGTTGTAGCCGCCATTTTGCGGTCCCCAACGGAATCCTTCATATATGTACAAATTAAAGGACCTATGTCCATGAGGCCAGGGAGGATACATTGTACAAATCGCCAACGGTCCAAACAAATGAGTGGTGGCCCCATACAACCACGTCGTTGCATACAAGGACCACCACCCGTTCGGTATGTGGCTTCCGCGGCATCGGTACGCCAAATGGCATCAGTGATGAACTTACGTTCGGCCCTTTGCCAAATGGCAAATGCATATATACTAGCGATCTCCCAATATTCCAATAATCCAAACCATCGCCGCAACCACGGCTCGTCACCCCCGAACCAGACTTTGCAATGCTCCTTCTTCCCGAACCGCTCAAGTGTCGCACCGTCAATGAGAGCTTGCAACAACTAGAAAGAGAAGAAGGTGCATTGTAAGTTGTAATCTTCAATTGAACGAGTTGAAAGTTCAATTCGTCAATGGAACAATCGGATGTGAATAACCATGAAGGACACATCGTAACACATACCTTGATATTTGTTTCCCAAAGGTGGGCAAGGATTGTAGCATCCTTGTCATTGCAATATGCCACACCAATGATGAATTGATGTGACACGTTCCGGGCCAATTGGCCCAAATTAGCAAATGTTATGCATAATTCGGACCATTGAGTGCCCGCTACGGGGAATGCCCCCCCAAGGACAATAAGGGTCAAAGGCATGGAAGTATCCCATGCACTATGTAACACCTTATGTTGTCTTATAAATTTCACGACCTCTAGAATACTCCATGATACTCCAATGGCTCGGTCTTGTGTAGTAAGCTTTGGAGGCTCTACCCGCATTTCACTACACAATTCCCTCCACTTATCGTTGACGGACTTCAACGAAGGTAAGCGTGGAGACCATTGTACACGGAGCTTTTGGGTAAATTTACGACTGAAGTCACTTATGAACTCTTGTAGGATATAATACCTCGTACGTGGCACCCTTAAATCCACAATGAGCTCTACCGCACGTATACGTGTGCAAATAAGCGTACCATGGTCGTTCAACGCTTCTTGTGTACAACGTTGAAAGATATTACCACCATGGGCCGTATCACACACCTTCTTTAGAAGGTTGCGGTATCGTGGTGTTTGTATGAAAACGTTTGCAAGCACGCCAACAACCTCATCATCAAAGATGGAAGTTGCACATGTTGCATTTAACAGGAGATCATGGAGTCCTTGAGGGTCATAGATGATGCGAGAGGCCATTATCTACACAGAAAAATTGAACATGAGTAGCGCGCACCACGGTCAATAGTGCGCTCACCAATTTCGGGCAGCACATAATTAACGTACATGAACAGGATTGTATTTTATCACCACACACTGTGAAATCCTCAACTTTTATGAGCTTTAAAGCCGTATTTGGCTGTACATGACGTCTATTTGCGTCTTTTTGGCTGCGCGCGCGAGCGCAAAACGTCGGCGCGCTCTGTGTCCAATTTTGTCAATGTTCAATTTTATTCAAATCTGTTCAATTGACAGAATTAATAGGGTTGAGTTGAGTAGAACGGCTTTACCTTAAGACACTAATCTAGGGGATGGAGTACACATGGACTCCGAAAAGATCAAGGTCATTCGAGGTTGCCCTCTGCCAACCAATGATCATGAAGTTGGACAATTTACGGGGTTGTGTGGATTTTACCAGCAGTTTGTCGAAGGATTCCAGGCTGTGGCGGCCCCTCTGACCGCGATGTTCAAAGCATACTTCAAGTGGGAGTGGACAGCTGTGCACCAAGCTGCCTTCGACAAGGTGAAGCAAGCAATGATCAATGTGACACATCTGCGTGCCATCGACCCCCTGCAGCTGTATCACTTCCACATGGATGCTTCGAAGGATTGCGTGGGGGCCACACTAGCACGGCCATGTGCGCATGGGTAGAACAAGGGACATCTTCGACCTATTGCCTTTATGTCGCGGAAGATGCAATCTGCTGAAACTCGATACTCGATTCAAGAACAGGAGCTGTTGGCTATCGTGCTAGCTCTGAAGGAGTTGTTTCATCTACTTCAAGGACCACAGCAGGTGCATGTGCACACTGACACGAAAGCCTTCGTTATCTTAAGACGCGTCCTTGACCATTGACACCACGACAAGCACGTTGCTCCCAGTTCCTCAAGGAATACAACCTCACATTGTGGTATGTACCGGGTCTTGAGAACCCAGCAGCGGAGGCCTGTTCCCGCCTGACTTCGCGACAGTTGATGGACATCGAGAATGCTACGCGTACACGGGCCTTCGTGGTACCTTTGGTCGAGAACTGGGCTTCACCTGAAGAAGAACCTGTCCATGAGTTCCTACATGTGCTTGAAGGCTTGTTCTCACATGATGAAGTGTGGCCCCAGCCATACCACCACCTGTACGTTTCACTCTGAAGCGGACGCTCCGTGGGGAAGGGACCTGATGTTGACGGAGACGCCGAACCAGCCCTCCAATTCGACACTGAGCCAGCCCTCGAGCCGAAGAAACTGGAGCCACTGCCGTCAGACAGGGCGCTGGCTGCGGATGCACACCAGCCTACAGTACGTCTCGACGATGCTGGCAATGAGGTACCAGACCTGTCGACCGACACCGATGACTTTCGCGACAGAGACATGGAGCGCCCCC
Source organism: Eutreptiella sp. 'Long Island Sound 2002' (assembly GCA_964036045.1). NCBI lineage: Eukaryota > Euglenozoa > Euglenophyceae > Eutreptiales > Eutreptiaceae > Eutreptiella > Eutreptiella sp. 'Long Island Sound 2002'. The sequence goes on from OZ038379.1 coordinate 67,025,840, forward strand.
TTCGAGTCACCTTTGGCAAAGAACTTCGATATGCCCCGACCTTGACGGAACTCATCCGCTGTTGACGCCACCGAGATGGTACCCTACAGCCAGTTCCCTTGCCCAAGAGTGGACCCAACACACCGTACCCGTCAAGTCTTAAAGGTACACACCGTCGAGTACACCGACACTATCAGTCTAAGGATTTGACTTCGACAGCTCTGTGGGGGGCAGCATATCAAGAAGACCCACGTACGAGACACATCTACGAATTCGCGGTTTGAAGCGCAACGGCCCGACACCAACTCAGAGACGCCAAGTTGTCCTTCCATGATGGTAAGTTCTTCCATTTGTCCACTATGGACAAGCGTGTGCTTGTACCTCGAACGCTCGTCGGCTCGATTGTGGCAATTTTCCACGAGTTCGAGTTTTACGGCCATTCGGGAGTACTTCGTACCATGGCGTAGATCAAACGTGATGACCTCTGTTCTCATTCTCGACATTACGTGGAGCGTTACATCTTCAGTTGTGATGTGTGTCAAGCGGCTAAGTCACGGCGTGTCAACACCGCCAGACAGCCTAGACCCCTACCAGTGCCCGACACCAAGTGGCATAGTGTGTCCATTGACTGGGTCTCAGAACTGCCGTCGACCACCAGAGGCCATGACGCTATCATGACTGTGGTCGATCGATTTTCGAAATGCGGAATTTTCATCCCTTGCCGCAAAGACATGATAGCCGACGAACTTGTCTATGTGTTCGTGCGTGATGTGATTCGACTCAAACGATGCCCGCGACAAATGGTTTCCGATCGAGACAAGCTGCTCCAGTCCCAGGCGTGGAAAGAGTTGGTACAGCGTTTCGAAATTCAGATGCACCAAACGGTGGCGAACCGCCCCCGAGGAAACGGCCTGGCGGAGCGCAGAAACCAGTCGATCCTTCAACGCCTGCGTACACACGGCATCTTCGGTAACAACAAGTGGGATGTCGACCATCTGTTCGCCGAGATTCAATTTAACAACCTGACGTCCAACAGTCTTCGACTATCTCCGTTAGAGATTGATAACGGGCGTACACGCCATTTTTCATTGGAGTTTCCCCGAATGACTTCTCACGCGCATGAACCTTCGACCCCGGATGATTACATACGTACTTTCGATTCTGTGCGTGCCATGCTTGCTGAGGAACGCCGACGCCAGATGCATGTGGTCCTGCAAAATTGATCGACACATTCGAGTGCCTGAAGTAGGGGAGCGATGGTGGGTGTTGGTGCCCGAATATCGACACAAAGGGAAACTCGATGTTGTTTGGTGTGGCCCTTACAAAGTTTTTGAGGTGCTCAACAAGGGGGAGAGACTGTTAAACTGGACATCCCTGCCCCCTCCGATGGGTTGCGAATTTTTAAGCGCGACAGTATAAAGCCCTACATCCACCGGGAGAAACAGCCAGTTTGGGAATTCCTGATGCCGCCTGTCAAGACTGGAGCCTCCCCTCGACTTGTTAAGATTCTGGCCAGACGTCGAGTGGGATCTAAATAGCGCTGCACATTCCTGTACCGCTGTGAGTGGCATGACAACACCTGGTCTTGGGAGTCGAGTAAAGCTCTAGAGGAGGATCCAGTGGACCTTGAGTTCCTTCCACTCCACCCTGAGTAACCTCACCTCTTTGCAGCGTGAATTTTCGAAAACTCATGCGGGATTCCAGGTCGACCACCGGAGCCTCAGCCTACGATTCTACTCCCTGGACATCCCGAGCTTCCTCTGGACCTCCAGCCTCTCGAGCATCACCGTCGAATGTCATCGATGTTGACGGGGACAACAACGATGTTGACGGAGATGGCGATGGTGATGAAGCCCCATTGAGATCGACCTCAGCTCGCCGCTGTCCATCAGTCGCTGCAGCGCCAACCCGACCGAGTCGATCACTGGCCCCGTCCCTGGCGCCGAACTACAGCCAGTGGGCGTACGCCAGAAGTTTGAAAGGCAAAGGAGGCTCCTCACCGAAAGGAGGCAAAGAAGCTTCAAACCACCTCGAATGTGTGTCCTCCTGAGGGACATTTGCTGGGGTATCACCAAGTGGTCAAATCGTCATGTCAGGAGACACGTCAGGCTTGGAGATGCTTGAACAAGCTCTTGCCAATTGGCCCATCCTGGAGTCGACCTGGAAAGATGGACCCCCAACCGACATTGACCCAAAATTTTGCAGGTTGTACGGGTACCCTCCCCAGAACAACGCCGAATACTATTGACAGCAATGCTCAAGCCTCGAAGAGCCTGATACACACTCCAATTCTTCGGAGGAATGGATTCATTCACACACAGAGTGGTTCGATCCAGATGAGTACCAGGATCTCCCCTGCTACACGGGGTACGAGGACTGATTCCCTTGCTCTGTTCAGTGTCCGGATGGAATCAATCATCATGGGTCCATAACTTGTGGAAGGGAAGGCCGAACACCTCCAAGAACGAATCGTCATGGGTGGACAATTCGTTGAGAGGAGACAAAGGTTTGTGGGTCGACAAATCATGGCTGTCCAACGCCCCCAGAAAGCAAGCTTCCACTTCGAAAGAACCAGTCCGATTCCTACTTCGAAGAAGAAGATGACGATGACGCCTACGAAGACGGTACCTACGATGGTGGTACCTACAATGATGGCAACGAGGACAATTCGTACGCCGCACAGAGTTGGTTGACTCCACCGCCCAGCTACGATTCAGTTTGTCGACCAGAACCGCTGTCCCAGCCATATTATATGGAGCAATACGCACATGAGATCGAGACTGTCGACGAACTCCAGCACCTGGGCACATTTGGAATGAAGCCACCCTATCGATTTGGGACGCACGAAGACGATCCACTCGCAAAAGAGTATACCAAACGTGACCCGCAGGTGCTTGTCATCGCGTCGAGTCTCATGGCCGGTCAGCGATGAGGCCATCAATTCCTGAGCTCGAGCCACGCGGTAGTTGTGTCGAAGACGAATGCCACCATTTACGATTTGCGTGACGTTGTCACCATAGACAGCTGCCGTAGGACAGCGCCGTTCCCCTATCAGACGATGCGAAGCGCGCCTGACACGTCCTTCAACAAAAGCGAAACCCCTGGCAGCAGACCAAGCTACCAGTGGTACACGAAGATCGAAGTGGCCTGTCAGAATTTTCGGAATGCCCTTGTCGACTGGAGAAAATGCAACGAAGAACTCAACTGGGGATTCAGGAACAATCTCGTCGAGTCGCAAATCGCACGCCTGAACCGCATGCATCGAGAGATTTGTGGGATCAACGACCTGATCCATGTCGCCGATGGAATCGACCTGTTCTTCAAGTACCGACGTTTCTGGACAGTATCGAAGATGCGCCGGTCAGCACCCTCCGCTATTTGGATTCTTGGGCTTCCCTCGAGAGCTCCAGCAGGTTTGCCAAACTAATGACTGGTTATTCGAAGACCGAGCCCCCTTTCTCGCGTATAAGGTCGACTTGCTTCTTTGACGACACCAACTTCGAGGCCTACGAGATACCACTCGACTCGGGTACAAGAGGTAAGGGTGCGCCCCAGTTCGAACCCAGGACCTCATGGTCCAGCTCCAAAAATACCATCGACACGGACAGTCGACTGGTCCGTACGCCTACAATGCGGTCACACCAGGAGCCCCAATTGATGTGGTCCAGCTGGCAACGATCTACCAGACTGGCCCTGGACAAATCAGGTACTCTGACCTCGATAAGGAAATTCCAAGAGTTGTCCGTCTCCATTCGACCAATGAAGTGCACCTCAACCTTTTTCCATTCGAAGACGCCGCTGATTTGACCCGACGTCTTGGTACTTCAAAGTATCTCATTTCCCCTTTCGGAGGCTGATACAAAAATGGACGGTATTGGCGCCGAGAACTCCCCTTTCGAAGAGATGTTTTTGTCGATGAATTGGAGGAGTTCGAGTCCAGCGGTTCGCCCACGAGCGACCTGTTCCATCCAGATCCTGTCAACCACCGGTTCTTGTCGGCAGATTCGAACTTCTACCAACATCACTTCGATGTACCGATGTTCAAGCACCTCACGCCGATCCATCATGACTTCAAGGCTGCCCATGGACACAATTTCCACTGCCGTGACCAAGTTCCGGAGGCTGTCAATGTCGACACGGCTTTGAGCCTTGTGGCTGCAGAGGCGGATCGATTTGCTCTGCAGGCCGCTCTCGCTGATGGTCAGTATGTGCAACAACACCTCGGTTGACTCCAAGCAAACTCTCGAACAAGCAGTCTCAAGATCACCGACCAATATGCCCTCGGTCCTGAGGTGGACAACGTCAGCGCCATCATTGTTGCTAGGAGAGTTTCGATTGCCGACACGCCGTGGTGGCGAGTCGACAGGCAAACTGGTCAGTTCTACCACAGCAGTGCCGCTGATACCGATTAGAAGCAAACATACCGATGGACCACCGGTCGAAATGACGTGTTGTCCTTCGAGACCACCAATCGAATGGATTTGTCGAACCCTGCCATCTGGCAGCCATCGAACCTTTGGGATTTCTTCACGACCAAGTCGCAAACATTGGGACCGGGACAGTTTCGAGCTGTTGCCCGTGAGCATGTCTTCGTATTCCAGTACAAGTGCCCTGTCCACGCCCGGCCTGGCGATCCCAACCTTCGATTGATCAACCATCGATCTCGTATCCTGACTCAGAAACGTGCCCTCGAGAGCGATGTTCCCCGACACTATGCGGGCCATGACACCTTCAAATTCATGGCTAGCGTCTAAACGCTGAAGGAGGTGCACGCAGTATTTGGACTTCGGGTGAATGATTCGTCCACATTGGTGTGGGGCACCGACTGCTGATTCAACAGTCGAGATGCCAAGTAATGGCTGATTCTACAGTGGGGATGCCATTGATGGTGTCGACTGCTTTAATATGCCCTGTCGATCTGACAGATGTACAGTCCTGTTGGTTGTTTGTTTGCTGGGCACTTACCTTCGATAGCTGTGCCGAAAGTTATGGTATCTCCAGAAGCCCACAGCCTTGCTGTGGGTAGCGCCCGTGCCTGTGCCTGGCGAGGCTGTCTTCTGCAGCTTCCGCCAAGACGCGGTCCGTGGCAAAGTCGAACCCGGCGCGTGAGTGAGGCGCTGAGGACAGGTATACCATACACCGAACCCCACTCTGTGGGTTTCGACCAATATTATGCTTCAGGAAGCCAGCACATGTCAAGGGCCAGAAAAAAGGATTTTCCTGGCACCTGTCTATTCAGTTTTCGACAGTGTGGCGCCTGTTCAGACGAGTGAGACCTCTTCGAGTCTCAGGGGGGGGTAGTGTTATGGTTTCGAGCAGCAGCAGCGCAGCGAGCGCGCGAGTCGCAATCGCACTGCAGTCTGCGAATACTTCTGAAGCATCGAGATGCCGGTTGCTGTGAATGAAGTGGTCTATAATACTTCGCTATCTTTGAACAGGGTTTTTGTCTTTGAATTTGTGAAGTGTGCATGAATTGGTGCTCCGCCTAAAGCTCCTGAGCAGAAAGAGGTTTGTGGTACTTTGGGATTTTCGAGAAACAGGACAGTTCGCAAGTCAAGCCACAACACACATGTGGAAGTCCACCCGAAGCCTATACCTTCAGTCATTGGGGGGGGGGGGGGGGGGGGCTTTTCCACATTTGGCACCACGAGGGATTTTTTCCTTTCAGGGGATGAATTTCGTGTCCCATGCACCTTTGTACATATGGTTGCATTTAGATTGAAGAGGGCACATTCCGTGCCCAAATGCGTACCTACTGGACACTCAGTGGTGACTTTTTTTTGTTTGCTAAACCTTTGTTTGAGACTACGTGTTTTGCCGTTGTGTTGAGGGCGGGCTTTAGGCTTGTTACATGCTGGGGTCTGTGGGGACGGCCGGGATGGAGTGGACATTATACCCTCGGTGGCTGGAAGCTGCAGCGAGTGACGTAGACTTTTGAGTGGTGCTGTGATGCCTGCGGAGCCGCAGGCGAAGAGTACAGCGTGGTTGCACCGCGGTCGTTGAGGGCAGAGAGGTTGAGGGGGATCGTCAAGAACGGCGGAAGACGACGTTGGCGGCCGCGTGACATTCAACCGAGGTTGCTGAACTGCCTGGTGGTTACTGAAAAGTGGCGGACAACTCCAGGGTATCAGTGGGAACAGCTAGCATGGAATGGACGATGTAGCCTCTTTTGTCCTGGGCTGCGCCGAGTGGCGAAAGCGGTCGCATAGTACTGCGCCAAGAAACCTATATGAGATCCTGCGGAAGAGGAGGAGACGTGGACGGGGAAGGGTGTGGGGTTGCTCCTGGCAGGCTCAAGGTGAGAAGCCGCCAATCGCGAGGATGACGCCAGTAAGAAAGAGTGCTTTTCCAATGCTTTGAAGCATACTCTAGTCGTATTAGGGATGCACTGAGCATCAAGGCATTTCTATCTTAGTATTGGCCCCACCAAAAGTGGTGATAACACATTTTGACCTATGGAACCAAACACCCAATCAGGATATGGAGTGGACCCCTTAATCCCCTTACAATGTGAGGCAAATCATCTTTTCCTGAGTTGACTGAGAACTGACATATCCAGGGCAGAGCGTATGAATTTATCTATGTTTTTCCATGAATTCTTAGCTGTCCTAGTGGTATGCACCCTAGGGGGCTGGGCACCTCTTTTTGAGAGGTCCTGGGTTCAATTCCCGGTCAGCCTAGCTAAGTAGGAAGATCCCATGTGACATGGCAGTGACCTCATCGCCACATGCCCTGCCACCTCAGCACATATGGGACCCAAAACAAAGAGTGCACATCTCCTGAGATGGCACTATGGAGATAGAGTGACCATGGGGCAGTTTTCCAACTCTTTTCCAAAACATTTCAGCTATCTTTGTGAATATGCAATCCGATTTGACCTGAGTTGCAGTTTCTGTGAATATCCTTTCATCTTTCACTGTTTACACTGCAGCCCTTCATGCTTTGATCCTGATTCTCTTCTCCTTGCATACCTCTGGCTTGGGCTATCCTGGATTGACTGTATTTCAGCAAACAAAAGCTTTTCATCTTCAAAAACAAGCAGCAGGAAACCCTACACCAGCAGCAAGCAGCAGGAGAGGCAAAAACACGGTGTTGAAACCACTATAAACTTTTCTGGTAGCAAGCGGCAGACTGTCCCTGCGCACCGGCAGCAACCCCGCTCCGTACATCCAGTGCGCCGAGCAGTCACATATAAGCAGAAGGGCGAACGAAGATGGATACAAGGAAAGAGGACGCCGACGTGAAGACAGCGCCTGAGGCACCGGCAAGGCCAGCACCTGGTGAACCTGGACCTGGACCTCGCGCTGTACCTTCGGAGCCCTTACATGGGCCAGTGGAAGTGGCTGAGGACTCGTTGGATGGACTCCAGACGGCCTTCAGGGCCCTCTCAGTCGAGGAGGTGGTCACTCAGCCTGTGAAGAGGAAGAGAGAGAGCGAGAAGGATGCTGGAGACGAAGCAGACGAAGGAGAGGAACAAGGGCAAGACCTGACGAATGACCCTACCTTCGAAGGCGCACCAAGCGCTTCTGGCCTCCACGCATCACCCTCTCCTATAACCACCACACTCCCAATTCCAGACCCAGCCGCTGCAACATCCACTCCCATAACCAACCCGCCTATGGCAGAGGGCACAGGCTTTACTGGCATGCCTCCCTACCCCGCCTATGTTATGGGCCGACCTACCACTGCGCTCCCTGAGGCAACTACTGCCAGTGAGCCGGTGGCTTCCAGCTCTGCGCCGCGATGGTATGCGGCTGAATATCCCCATCCACTACCCGCTACTGGAACCTATGTGGATATCCCTGGGTATGCACCTGGGTATGCAACCTTGAGTGGGTTGAGGAGAGGACCTGAGTCTCTGGGAGGTAGGAGTAGAGGATCGGGGAGATCCTCCAACAGGTCCCTGACGCGGTCGGAGATCAAAGACGTGCTCCGAGGAGCCACCTCAAAAATCGTGGGCGACCTCACTCAAGAGATCCGAGAGAAACTGGAGCCCCTGATGATACCGCCCCAAGCGTCACGTACCACGGTGGGAATGTCACCCCACCTAGTACAGGCCAACCACCTGGCGGCAGGGTTGACAAACACCCTGGGGAGCCTGAGGAGCCGACCGATGCCGACTCCTGCAGCCATACCGAGAAGTCCTTTCGTACCGAGAACGGCCCAGCCGCCCTACAGCCACGTGACGAACTCTACGAGGGCCGAGCTGGACCGGCTGGGGCTGACAGCCTTGAGGGCAATGGTGGACGTGGAGCCTTATGGCTCTAGTGATCTAGGCGGAGACCCCTCCGATGATGAGCCGCCGTCGATGACTTCTGCCTCGCGCTCGGATGACAATGACCCGGAGGACCCCGAGGACCCAAGGGGGAAGAAGAAGAAGAAGAAGAAGAAGAAGACCCGACGCCCTGAGGGACGCAGGTCTCAGGAGGCGAAGGCTATTGCCACCTCCAAGATAGTGGTGAACCTGCCTGAGTTCACAGGCAAGGACCTCAGCGAGTTCGCGGAGAATTTTGGCCGGTTTCTCCGATTGACCGGCCAAACTCACGCTAGTGGGCGAGTCAAGTGCGATCTGCTCCTGCAGTGCTGCAAGACCAAGTACCTGGAGAAGCAGGTCAGGCAGATGGTGACTAACTCCGCCACCTTTGCCGATGTGTTGGTTGCCCTGGAGAGGCAGTACCCGACCTACGAAACCGACCTGTCCATCAGGGCCGAGATCCAGAATCTGCCCGTGCTGCCCAACAACCCCAAACCTGGCAGGGTCTCTGAGCTGTTCGCTGACCTGGATCACTGGGCTGGACGACTGACGCCCGGTTCCTTCAGCAGCGACGACCTGCTGTTCTGGTTGGTGGCCAAGCTCCCTCGAGAGCTATGGGACGAGTGCCGTTCGACGGCGGAGCGCAAGGCTAGATCCCTCCGCTACGAGGATCTATGCGTGCTACTCCTGGAGCTGGCGCTGGAGAAGGAGAGCGACCAGCACTTGAACAACTACCGTCCGGGTGGTGGAGGTTCTGGAGGCCATGGCAAAGGGTACCAAGGGTCCCGACCTGGGCAGGGGACTACCCCCAAACATGCCCACGCCCGTATCATGGAGAACGTTAAAGAGCTATTCTGGTGTGATGCCAGGGACGAGCAGGGCCACCTGCAGCACGCCTCTGACTGCGGGCAGCAAGACTGCTTCGTAGTCCAGGGGAAGCAGCAGGAGAAGAACACCGGCGCCAAAGCTAAGCTGCCGGATCATTACAGGTGCACAATCACGTGTGCATTCTGCGGGAAGCGGAAGCACTACGAGGATGAGTGCTACCATAAGCAACGCCTATCGGCGAAGCTTAAGGGTGAAGATCCTGGCAAAAGCTCAGGCAAAGGTGGAGGCAAAGGCAAAGGCAACAACTCCGGCAAGGGCAAGTCGAAAGGACGTGGTCAAAGGCAAGACAAGGGTCAAGCTGGACGAGGAGGAGGCGCTAACCGCCAGCCAGACAAGGACAACAAGAACAAGGACAAGAACGGAGGCAACCCCAACCCTAATCCAGGGGGGAACTCCGAGCCCTCTGGAGGGCAGTCTGGTCCTACCACACGCTCACAAACGCAGGCCCAGCAAGAACAAGGAGCCAAGCGTGAGCATGAAGGTGGTGATGACGGCAACGCTAAGAAGAGGAGCCGTTTGATGAGGATGGCCCGCAAATTGCGGAACAACTGGTTCGAGGTGACCTGTCACGCGGAGTTCTGACGAGGACGCTCTGGTGGCACCCAAGACCTGGTGTTTTGGGTACGTATCCGACTAGGGGGATGCGAATACCTGGGGGCATTGGACACTGGCGCCACCATATCTATAGTGGCCAAGAAATTTTTACCTTGTGGGAGCCTGAAGAACACCATGACCACCGCTGCTATACGCATGGGGGATGGACATGTGGTGCACAGCTGCGGGGACTGTGAAGTGGAGGTACCTATGGGCTCCCGGACTATCGCCCATCGGTTCTATGTGATGGACACTGAGGCCTTCGACTTTGTACTGGGGACTGACTTCTTCGTGCAGCACTCCCAGATACAATCCCTGACGCTGCAAGCGCCCTACCTCCTCTACGTGGACCACGGCAGTGGCAGAGAGTCTGTGCCACTGGAGCAGTCGGAACATACCTCGAGTTACCTGAGGCTATCGAAGGAGGAGCCCTCGAACATGATGGCGGCCTCCAAAACTGAGGACTATCAACTATTGGGGAAAGTCCTAGACCAAGGTCTGAAGGAGTTGGGTTACTCTCGAGAACACCTGGGTGTCGAGTTGTTCGCCAGCGACAAGCAGCATGTACTGGACCTTTACTGCAGCAAGGGGAAGAACTGCAGCTACAAATTTTACTGGCCCTCTTTCGGGATGGCCTACGGGAACCCCAGGTTCAGTGAACTGGGGAAGGTGCTGACCAAGGTCGCCTTGGAACGTTCCCGTATGGTCCTGTGTTCCCCCGATAGGGGAGCCCATGGGGGCAACGAATACTGGCGAAACCTCCTGGACAGGCTGACTATCAGCTCTGTTCGGTTACCTGATGAGGCCATCTACGTGCCTCTGGGTCGTAAGACGCCTATTGGGAAACCCGGATGGGGGAGTATGCTGAGCGTGGTGGACGGAGGTCTTACCTCCATCCCCTGGGAGGATCTGGACCCGACTCTGGTCCAGGCAATACAACGAGAAAGCGACGGACTCGCCTTGGGTGACTTGAAGGATCGCCTACGACCTCAAGATGCTGTTGAGATTACACCCGGAGGAGATGAGCACGTCGTGACTGACACCAACGTCCCCAACTCTCCCTGTCATGTACCTGTTCCTGATGGAGTCTCTCAGTGTGGACTATCTGAGCTACCTAGCTCTATCCACTCAGATGACGAAACTGAGCACGACGCCTTCTTCGTGCAGACCTGTGTGGAGGAAGTGGAGAACGCCGAGTACGTCGCCTCACTGAAACCCCCACTCTCCATGAGGGTGGAAGACCCCGTGGACGAGGAGCTGGACCCTCGATCCAGGCTAAGGGAGTATGTGGATTCCAAGAGGAAGTTGGTGGCGAAAAAGCTATGCTACGCGAAGCCTACCCGCAGCTCATGGCCACTGAAGCAAGGACGTATGGGAGACCTATCCCAATTGAAGGAGCACCTCGAACAGAAGATCACCACCTGGCAAAGGGAAGTAGATTTTAAGCTCATGAAGAGCGTGTGGGGTGCCCATGTGAGGACCCCAGAGGAGGACGACCTCTCGGAGGAATGTGTTTGTGAACCCCCTCGAGCGTGCCTATGTTGCCATCGTCCACCGGAGATGGTTGAACAAGACCTTCTATATGCCTACCAAGGGCTGAAGGACACTACCACAGGCGAAGAGTCGGTGGAGGACCACCTCCCGACGTTTATTACTCAGGGGGCAAGCAACTTACACTCTGACGAGGACATGGAGGACAAGATCAAGGTATTGGACCTGCGGGTACAGAAGCTTATAAGGACCTATCTGGAGGTGTTCGGAGAACTACCCCCTCCAGCCTCATGCGACAAGCTGGTACAGATGGACCTCAAGCTGAAACCCGAGTTCGTGGGTCACAAGATCCGGAGGAGACCCTATCCAGCTCCTAAAGAGCAGGCCGATGAGATTGAGCGACGTATACAAGAATGTATCGACGCTGGCCTAGTCCAGGAGTACAAGGACGGGGACTACCCCCTACACTGCAGCCCCTGTTTCCTGGTGGCTAAACCTGGGTCTACAGCCAAACGGCTGGTAGTGGACTACGGAGAGCTGAACAAGAAGACACTGAACCACTCAGGGTCCATTCCCAATATGGAGTCTACCCTGGAGAAGATAGCCTCCCGTCGCTACAAGACCAAAATGGACAAGAGGAGCGGATTCTGGCAAGTGGACCTGACGCCTAACGCACAGGAACTACTGGCCTTCATCACCCCTCAGGGGAGGGTGTTCAAGTGGAAGGTCATGCCGTTTGGCGTGGCTAACGCACCCGCTCTATTCCAAGAGCTGATGAACAAGATCTTGTCCATCCTACGAAGGAGACCTAAGGTGCAGGAGCTCATATCCCGTGGTGCCCAGATGGAGGCTCACATCGACGATGTATGCCTCAGGACCAGTACCCAGGAGGATCACCTAATCTTCTTGGGTCAGTTCTTTGCGGTCTGCCAGGAGAACCACACACGACTCAAGCTGGAGAAGTGTGATTCCATGCAGGAGACCATGCAGTACCTGGGGTTTGATGTTGGCTATGGGTGGTGGACCCCAGCGGCCTCTAAGGCCAAACCCCTGATGGATGCCAAGGTACGACACGAAGACCCCAAGAAAGGACTTCATGATGTACGCAGTTTCATTGGGGCGTGCAACTTCTATCGCCGCCACATCAAAAACTTCACCTACACCAGCGCCGTTCTGACGGACTTGATCAAGAAGAGTACTACTTGGCGCTGGGGCCCACAAGAGCAACAAGCGTTTGACGAGCTTAAAGACAAGGTAGCCAACGCTAAGTGCTTGGGCGTGCCTAGGGCACAAGGGGGGATTATCCTGGTGACCGACGCCAGCAATGTGGGCGGTGGTGGAACGTTGTTCCAATGGCAAGCACTAGAGAAGGAGGAGTTCGACTCGGCCATTTCCCAATGGGGGACGGAAGGTCTCAACCGAGATGGAACCCTCAAGCACAGCTACCCTGACGACAAGTGGGTCCTAGTACCTCTGGGCCACTGGAACTGGAAGTGGAACCAGGCCAGGGGGAACTACTCCACCTATGAGCAGGAATTGCTCGCGGGTATGCTGGTGCTATCCTCACAAGCACGACTGTTGGGGAGTAACCCTGTGGTCTGGCTGTGTGACCAAGAACCGGTCCGCAGTTTCCAGAAGGGTCCCCCACCTGAGAAGGCCAAGCTACGGCGCTGGTGGACCTACCTCAGTCAACTACGGCTAACAGTACACCATATCCAGGGAGTGAAGAACGAGTGTGCCGACTACATCAGCCGCAACAACTTCGACGCCCTGATTGGTGCCTGGTCTGAAGCGCTGGCTAAGGAGGCGTTCAGCCGTATGGACGTCAACTGGGCCCTCAACATGACGATGATACGCCCCCTGGATGGACTCCAACAATCGGAGTGCCTGAAGGAGTTTGGGGATATCTACAAGCGCCTGGAGAAACGCCTTGAACCCCTCCTGGTCAACCAAGACCAGTGGAAGAGGGACGAGAGCTACCTCTGGCACGAGGACCGCACTGTGGTGCCTAGTGACAGAGTCCCAGCGCTGCTGAAGTGGACCCATGAGTCCAGCGGTCATGTGGGTGCAGACCGTACCCTGAGGCTGTTCAAGCAGTGGTTCCACACTACGTGGACTGACGACCAACTGCGGAAAACCCTCCAGCCTATCGTGGACAAGTGCCCGTGCAGGTCCTGTAAACCAGGGGATATCAGGGACAGAGGTCTCTACTCGACCCTGCCCATCCCTCACTGTGCTAACAGTGTTCTATACGTGGACTACACGGAGATGCCGAAGTTCGGGGGCTATGACTTCGCCCTCGTGGTAACCTGTGGGTTGACCAGGTTTACCAGGGTGTTCCCATGTACCAAGCACATTACCGGGGAGGAGACTATCAAGATACTCCTGGAGGAGTGGTTTTGTGTCTATGGGGCGCCCAAGGAGATCAACTCCGATGAGGACGTGCGAGTACACTCACATACTGGCTGGTACAAGAGGGTCCTGAGATCCCTCAATGTCCAGGTGTCTACGGGGATTCCCTACTCTCACACGAGCAACCCCCTATGTGAGCGACAGATCCGTGTCCTGAAGGAGAATGTACGGATATGGTGCAAAACTGAACGTAGCAGACACTGGGTGAGACTAGTCCCCGTCATATCCTTGATGATGAACTCCCAAGAGAGTTCAGCTACTGGCTACTCGCCCCATGAGCTATTCCTAGGGCGCCCGGCATGGTTCCTACATGCCCCCTATCCAGAGGACACCCATTCTTCTGTGGGTGAATGGGTCAAAGAGCAACAAGCGAAGGTGGACAAGGCCAAGGCTATGCTCCAGAGAGTGAGGGAGCGTCAGTGGAACAAGAAGAACAAGCACCGAGTACCGGCCACCTACCAAGAGGGGGCCTGGGTGCTGGTGCACCACAGTCGACTACCTGCCTGGCCACGCTCTACCAGCGATGACCAGTACTTCGGGCCGTACAAGATTCTATCAGTGGATGGACACCGTATCACCGTGCGGTGTTCTCCCCGTCTAGGGGGGACCCTGGTGTGCGCTGCTCAACACCTGAAGCGCTACTACGTTCCTGAAGACCTCTGTGGGGAGGAGTGGGTGCTGAACGACGAGGAAATCGCCGCTCTGGACCTACAAGGGGCTGCTAGCCCTATGGAAGTTGAGGGTGAACTTCCCAACATGAACGCCGAGGAGATGGCTAAGGAGGGCTTCTACCTGGTGAAGTCTGTCCTACGCCACCGCTATCGCCAGGGTTGGCGCTTCCTCACCCTCTGGGAAGGGTTTGGAGTCGAAGAGGCCACCTGGGAGCCCTTCTCTGCGTTTGTTCTACCTGAGGGACGCCTAAACTCAGTTCTGGTGGACTACTTGTCCCAGAAGAACCTTGGTGAGTTGCTGAGGCTCGCTGAGACGCTTGCCTCCAAGACTAAAGCTAGGGACTGAACCTTACCCTTACCTGCCAAAGCGTATGTGTGGGTGTGCTAGTCCTAAGGTCCTGAGAGCAAGCCGCAGAAGTGGTGTCCTCTCTATACCCAAGGCTGCACGCTTGCTAAACCTGGAGGGTTGGCTTATTGATGCCACGGGGTACGCCCCGGGTCTCCCCTCCCCTAAGCGCCCAATTTCTGTGCTGGCGCAAAACCTTTGGGGAATACCCAGCGTACTAATCCAGGTATTGTTTTCCCCACCTAGGTGTCTACTACAGGGAGGGGTGGCCTAAAGCTATGAAAGCATGAAAACACTGTTTTGCTAAGTGGCCAAAACACTGACCTAACCACTGCCACAGCCCACCACCCCTGCTAAAATTGCAGGAAACGGGTGGGACAGTGACACACGCACTACAGGTCCTACACATCCTACAGTGGCACCATCCTGGTGGGCGAGCACTGCTGCAACTGGGTCAAGCCCCCACTCAGGACTACCATTCCTACACGCACACTCTACTGGGCGTTGTTGAAGAACATGTCGTGGGTCCTAGCGACCCTCCTGTGAAGAGGACAAAAGAACACAGCGCTGCTAAGCAACTCTGGCCTGACAGGGGACGCCACAACGCGTTTCCCCTGCTAGGGCTTGGAGGGAAGAGGTGTTCTTTTTGCGTGCACGGCGCAGATGTCGATGAAGTCAGACTCCCTGCTCTGCCCCAGACAGAGGCGGAGTTACTTGTTTGTGTGATCTGCGCCCTTGTTTAGCAGGGCATGAAAAAAATGGTATGCTGCTGCACCAATCACCCTACCTGCCCACCTGTAAAGCAAAGGCAAATGAAGGGGTGTTTGCGGCGGAGGAACCAAGCCACATTCCCCGTATTATACTATTCTCAGTGTGACCTATAATACACTGTCCGCAAACGCGCTGAAGGATCAGCTCCCCTGTCAAGCAAGCAAGCGTTAAGGGACTCCTCAGGTTCTCTTAAAGAACGTACCGAGGAGCCCCTGGGTAACCTAAACAAGGTTTATCGTGCGCACTTCGCGCGGCCTACCCTTTAATGCGTGTGTGAATGCGCGAGCATGCACGATATCTTGGGCAAACCTACCCATCTGTACCTCAATTACGAACTCCACCAGGGGGTTGCCCCATCTGGGCTTACTCACCTTACCTACCGCTGGAGAGTGAGAGCAAGTGGGCACGTGAGGGGCGCAAGCGAAAAACGTCACTATGCACTTGTGTGTATGTCTAATCACCCTGATCTGACCTCTAATTATCTGCAATCTTTCTAATCAATCCCTCTATCGCGTCCTATCGTTGTTAGCGCTGCTACAAGACTCGTTCACGGAGACACGAGACGAGCAATGTGTATGCAGCATACGAGACGAGCATACCTGTAGTTTATACCTGATTCATTGAAGTCTTCTCGTTGATTTTCGAATTCTTGAATCTTTGATACTTCTATTAGTGTGGGTGGAATCTGTATGTTTATTTATTAATGTGTGTCTCGTCATTTTCAAGACTACGTGAGACATACGTTTATAATTCCATTATTTCTACATTTTCCGGCGCTTCGCTAGGAGGCGCTCCTGCGCGCCGCCATTTTATGCGTAGGAATTTCTAGATTTAAAAAGTCTAGAGATGACTATAATTCTTATAAAAATGTGCTTCTGATACACAATTGGATTCTGCTCAGGTGTGTTGTCTTAGAAAAGTTCTAGGGCGTCATTTGACGGATTTTGGTGTCGTCGCTTCGTTTTTGCGTGGATTCGTCCATAATTCTCCCATTCCTGCCTCTGCAGATACCCACGCGCAGCCTCGCTGAGTAGGCCGTGTTCGGGCCGAAACGCAGCAGCCTGGAGAGACTGAGCAGAACCCAAGACCCCACCAAGGGGCAAATTAATTTTCTTAACGACTCCCTTCGCCCTAAGACAGGTCACAGGTCGCCAGCAGGTTTACGAGAACCCCTGCGAGTGTGTATATTGTGTCTTGCGTTGGGTTTGTGTCGCGCTGCGTCTTGGAGGGAGGGATGCACATGCACATGTTTTGGCATGCTCCTAAACTAACCCAACCAAGCCACAGGAGCCCCGGCAGCGCCATGAGCGCTGAGTCTTTTGTAGGAAATGTTACAAACAGAGCAGCAAAAGACCGCCAGCCATGGTGAGCGCCCATTTTTCTGTGTGAGGGAAACTATAGGTATTTTAAAGTAGATGTGGAAACCAAGGAAAGGCCAAGAAAAAGTCCCTTTTTCCTAAAATGCGACAGTGGTGGCCACCACAGCACAAGGGGGGAGTAAGAAAAAGTGCTTTTCCAATGCTTTGAAGCATAGTCCAGTTGTATTAGGGATGCACTGAGCATCCAGGCATTTCTATCTTAGTATTGGCCCCACCAAAAGTGGTGATAACACATTTTGACCTATGGAACCAAACACCCAATCAGGATATGGAGTGGACCCCTTAATCCCCTTTCAATGTGAGACAAATCATCTTTTCCTGAGTTGACTGGGAACTGACATATCCAGGGCAGAGCCTATGAATTTATCTACTTTTTTCCATGAATTCTTAGCTGTCCTAGTGGTATGCACCCTAGGGGGCTGGGCACCTATTTTTGAGAGGTCCTGGGTTCAATTCCCGGTCAGCCTAGCTAAGTAGGAAGATCCCATGTGACATGGCAGTGACCTCATCGCCACATGCCCTGCCACCTCGGCACATATGATACCCAAAACAAAGAGTGCACATCTCCTGAGATGGCACTATGGAGATAGAGTGACCATGGGGCAGTTTTCCAACTCTTTTCCAAAACATTTCAGCTATCTTTGTGAATATGCAATCCAATTTGACCTGAGTTGCAGTTTCTGTGAACATCCTTTCATCTTTCACTGTTTACACTGCAGCCCTTCATGCTTTGATCCTGATTCTCTTCTCCTTGCATACCTCTGGCTTGGGCTATCCTGGATTGACTGTATTTCAGCAAACAAAAGCTTTTCATCCTCAAAAACAAGCAGCAGGAAACAGTACACCAGCAGCAAGCAGCAGGAGAGGCAAAAACACAGTGTTGAAACCACTATAAACTTTTCTACGCCTGCCACTATTTTTCAGGCCGCCTTACGCCGGAGTGCAGTTTTGGTAGGGATGGCTCAGAGCCACGCTGTCACCTCCTCCTGTCAGTTCAGGCGGGCCAAAGATGGGTTGCCAGTAGCCGCAACGTCTCCATTGGTTGCTTCCACTGGGCCCACGTGTGCGGCGATGAGCGTACCACCGTTGTCTATTGGTGCTGGGCATGCTATCGACATGCTGGGCATGGTGACCATTTCACAACAGAGATGGCGTTGCGTAAGTCTTAGACAACGGGCGCTGCATCGAGGGGTTGGGGAGCGGGGATGGATGGGAGGGGTTGGAACTCTGATGGCTGCGGAGGGGTACGGGGCCGATGGAGCCATAGCGCAGCGGTTGCTTCAGCGAGGAAAGAGGGGTACTTTCCTCAGTTAGGTACAGCTCGGGGGGCAGCACATTTCAGACTTTATCTAGATTGACCATAGGCCGGACTTTGTAGGGGGCTTTTTTTTTTTGGACCCCGCATCCCTGCATTACCCCTGGGATGCTAGGGGACTTTGTAGGAGGCTTGTGGGGGCCATGGTGCGGATAACGCGAGCCATTTTCGGTCCTGCTGGATGGTATCTTCTTTCTTTTCCTTTTCTCTTTCCTCGGTGATCTTTCTGCCTATATTGCCTTTTAACCTCAGTGCCGCCGGCATACCCCCAGGGTTGCGTGCGCGCTCCAGATTCTCATTGAGCCTGTGTACCTTTTTCTGTAACCGCTGGTTTTCTCCATCCTTGTTCAGCTTTTGAAACTATGTCAACATCTCTGTGGGTTCAGGTGGGTGCAATTCTGCACAGGGTGTTATGTACAGGGGGTATTTGTGGCTGTCAGTGGGTGTCTATGGCACCTTATCGGTCAATAGAGCACCCCTGTAGCCTTGCCCCCACCCAGCGCATGTACCTGTGGCTTCACCTAGTGCCAAGTGAACAGATTCACAGTATGTAGGGAGTATTTATTCACAATAGAGTAAAACTGCAGTCTCACTAAAGCGAAAAAGAGAGCTGTAACTCCCCCTGTGCCCGGTTGGGCTGCAGGGTGCTGGTTGGAGTGTGAAAGCCTTCAGAGTTTGTTTCGCTTAAGAAAAAGAGCAAGAACAAAACGTCCTCTGCCAGCTGGCGCAGTTACCTGCCAAACGAAAAGAAACATGTAAAGTGGTTGTATGACAATTGACAAAATGTGAATGGCTAAAAGGTTGATGATCGATTGGGATACTGGCTCACCATGTTTGTAGGGAAAATATGCTTGTTCAGTAAGTTCTGTTTGTGCTTTCTGGATGTGGCAGTGTGAGTGCGTTTGTTTGTTCGTTTTGTGTATTTGTGTGTGTGTGTGTGTGTGCGTGTACTCAGAGCAAAGCAGGCAACAGTGAAGATTCTCCACTATAGGTTCTGCAGTGCACATAACAGCCTATATAGCATGTCGCAGTGCTCAGGTATAAATATAGTAATCAAGTGGCGTGTGTGGCTTGAGTCAAAAAGCCATCAAAAGCATAGGCAAATGACAGAGAGGCTCACCAGCATCGAAACACTGCAAAATGATCAGTGCTCATAGCAAGGGCTGAGTACTCACTGAAACAAGTCAGACATAAGACGGAGACATGTTGCTGTTTGTGTTTTACTGTGTGCCAGTGCGTGACTAGTGGACAACTTGTGTAGCAGACGCGAAGCAAGTTCAGCTTGTGTGACGGCGTGTGGTACGTGTGGTTGTCTGTGTTGTTTCGTTACCGAGTGTACGGGCTTTTGTCTTTGGGGGTGTGGCATGTCACTTGGCAGAAAGATATATCTGAAAAAAAGTTTTACAGTTGCCTTAGGGCTTTGACCACCGACTGGGGACGAAGCCCGGTTTCAAGCACATATCATGCTCCAAGACAAAAAGAAGACAAGGACGAACATTCGTCCTCCTAAACGGATGAAGTTATTGCTTGAACCTTAGACTCCTGAGCTTATTGATGGACCTCAAAATTTCAGATGCATCATTTGGATCGTGTCAGGGCCGGCACTGACTTTGAAGCCAAGGATCAATAGAACTCTCCAGCCATTCATACAGCCACAAGCTGGGACGGCTGTGTCCTGTCAAGCTTGGCATTCAGAGGGCATAGTAGCCGTAAACATACGACCTTCCGGGAGGAGAGGTGGCTGAGCTCCGGAAAGCTCCCTCGCACTGTTCTCCGCACTGTGATGGTTGTTTTGAGCTTGAGCTGGAACTTACCAAGGGAGGCGGTTCAGTAGACAAGGAGGCGCCTTGTAACCGATTCAAGTCTC
Organism: Eutreptiella sp. 'Long Island Sound 2002'; assembly: GCA_964036045.1. Classification (NCBI taxonomy): domain Eukaryota; phylum Euglenozoa; class Euglenophyceae; order Eutreptiales; family Eutreptiaceae; genus Eutreptiella; species Eutreptiella sp. 'Long Island Sound 2002'. The sequence continues at coordinate 67,045,807 of OZ038379.1, forward strand.
CAGTTACCGTAGTAGTTGTGGTCGGCACGTGCCAATAGGACTGCTTCCCTGGCTCGGGCTGCGGTTCACTCTGTCCTCCGGAGGATGAGGTTGAGTTCGAAAAACGGCCGCTGATCCGTGGGCAAGAAGGGGAGCTGGTACTTCGGCTTGGTTGTTTGGGATACGGCTGAGGACCAGGAGACCTGTCAGGGGCGGGGGACAGGTCCGTACTTTGGGATTTCACTTGCTCATACCGTATTTCGCTTTCAAGCACCAGGCTCTTAAGTTCCGTGGTACACGTTGACCAAGTGCGCGTTGAGCTCGGAATGGTTTTCGGTTGGGTCACGCGGCCATACGGCGCAGAAACTGTGCGGCAGTTTCTTGTTCCTTCAGGGCACCCGGCTCTGCCGTATCTCGCAGTCCCTCCGGCGTTCTGGTGACGGAGGCCGCATTTGTTGTCGTCTACCGCTTGTGTGCACAGACTGACATTGTTTTTGAGCATGCTGAAGGTATTGTGCGTAGCAAATGAGGACGGCAGTTCAGACACAGGTGGCGTAGCGGATTTTCGTCGTGCTGGGCGGAGTGTCGGGAACTTGAGGAGGCTGCTTGCAATCGCCGGCGTGGGCATTGATTCATTCTTTACCTGCGCAAGTAGTCCCCGTGTACATCGTTGACGGTGTGAGCTGGGCCTTTCAGGCGGCGGTGTGACATTCGGCTCACCGGAGTCGTTCTATGGCTCGTGGGCAGTAGCACTTGGCAATCTAGACGGCACTGGACACGCCGGTGGCAGGGGCGAAGGCAATGTCGGTTTCCGCGATGAGTTATCATGTTCTCGTTAAAGTCTTGGATTTTGCTACTGATTGCTGCGAGGCGCTTGTGCAGTGGACGGACACTTTGTGCTTTGCGGCGAGCAACCATGTGCAGTACTTGGCGGTGCGGCCACATTAGCTTTCGCAGTGTCTGCCGAAGTAGAGTAGGGTGAGTGGCAGATGTTCTGCGCTTGCTTATCCTTCACTTCGATCGTGTTTGAAAGCGGCGGGGTAGCTGGCACTCTCAGAAAAAGTGGCGCTTCTTGGAAAAGATGGTGTAGCTGGCTGCAGCGCTCCAGATAAGGCCCAGTTAGCCCAGAGGCAGGCGTAGAGGGCCCTTTGCATGTTCACAGATAACGCCGAGAAACTGCTGGCGGATTCTGGCGGATGACGGTCTGAGAGGTCTGTAGGATGCAGTTTTTTTGATGGGACTTGCCCAGGTCCCCTACATCAGTAAAAACCTGATCACATGGAAAAGAAAATAGACACTCAGAAAGTGGCACATCCTTGTTCTGTTAAGATGGCACTCTAGCGTGTAGCTTGTGGGTGCGCTCTGAACGGAGGCAGGTACGGGACCGGCATGGTCATCGGAGGCATAAAATGAGTCATAGCCGGCAGCAGGGGCGTTGGTGAGACCCATGGGGCAGGGTGTATGCCACATTGTGGGCCCCATGGCTGCAGCCAAGCGGGCTGGCTATCTGGGCGGTCTTGATGAGTGTGCGGCTGAAAGGTTGGCTATTCATCTCCCGAGGATGGACTCACCGAAGTCCAGTTGGTGGTGAGGAGTTCAATCGGAATGCGTCATTAGACGGAGATGGAGATCTACGTGCTCTATTGAAGCTAAGCGAAAAGAGATCAGCGAGGTTGCTGAGCCTGGGGACTCGATTGGTAGGTGACAAAGTGCAGGATGGTTTTTTGGGGTTCGACCGCTGGTTTGGGGGGGATCCCTTTTCTGGGAGGGGGGTAGGAAGTGCTTCGGTGTTTGTTGTTCTGTCGTCTCACCTTGGGCCTTATGGGGACATGGTTAAGTATCGAAGGGAGGAGGCATGGATCAGGATGAGTCACCGCTGCAGGAGAGTAAGACGTGCTGGGAACTCCGTGGTGTTGAAAAATCATGTTCGGGCCTTGGCCCACTATACCGGGGCAAGGGGCTGGTCTTGGCGTCATTGGAGGTAGTCTTTAATAGCCGAGGTAAAGTGAGTGGGTTTGGCAGGTATGTTTGCCCATATGAGCGTTCTTGCTTCTGATTCGTGTCCCTTTCTGGGCGGCTAGGGTGGAGAGCACTTTGTTCAACAAGGCGTTCGGGACAAATGAGCGGACCAAGAGCCTTTCCCCCACAAACGGGCACTCTGCGAGCCAGTTTTGAACAGCGAGCACGAGCTCGGCATACAATTTTCTTATGATGACTGTAGATAAATTCACACAAAGGTAGTCTGGAAGCCGGGTCTTCGCGGTTTTAGCGGCAGCATGCGTTGCAGTACTAGCTAGTATTATCCAAAACGGGGGGCTGGTCTCTGACTCCTGGACACCGAAAGACCATTTGGTGGCGAATGAAATGAACCACCAGCGGTCTGCACACCCATCGAAAGAGACTGTGGTGTGAATGTTCAGCTGATCGTGTTTTGGCAGGACGTTCTTTCAGTGCGTCCCGCCGCACTGTCCGATGACAGGCTTGTTTTCATCTGTAATACGCACTAGGCGGGGGGGGGTGGTGCCAATGGGGAGGGGCCCCCAGGAAATTAAGCGCACACCATTTGGAAAAAGGGTCCGCCAACACATTTTCATGACAACCGACCTGGCCTTTAATCTGAAAGGGCGTTCAGGAGAAATGTAGGTACAGTTGTAGATCCTTCAGGATGGAGGCCCGAATTCTGTGGTTGGTGGTGCAAGGGGGGGGGGGGGGCGCACTCTTGTTTTGAGCGATTCTGACCAGACGGCTATTATCAATCCATATGCTAATGCCTGGCCTAAACCCTGCTTTTTTTGATGCATTGGGGTTGTCCGCCGGCGAGCATTACTCAAAGCGGCCTAACCACAGGCAAGAGCGTTCATGGCGAGCCGAAGTCCAAAGCAAGAAGAAGTATATACAACAAATAGTATATGAACGTGTTCTTGGTTTCCACCTGGGCACTGACCAGGAACATCTGGGTGCAGTGCACTGCCCTGTTTGGCACCAGAGGTCAGATGGTTACCTGAACACCCCGCTGTCGGTGGACCTGAGGAAAGTGCGGAGAAAAAAATAGAAAAAGGAAAAATTCACCATATATGAAGAGTAGGGAGATAGCCGGGTCATGGTTGCCAAGAAACTGCAGTGGGGAGGGGTGGAGAGGCTGCAGTTGACAGATGACAGAAAGAACGAAGAGGAGAACTGAAAAAAAACTGGAGTTTTATGGGGTCACACAAAAACTGTACCAAGTCTCAGAATTCGGACTCTTTGGATGTGTTCTAGGGGCAGGGGGGTACATAAGCTTTTGGTGGGCGACTGTAGCCCCTGAGCCCCAGTACCCGTATTATGATTGGGGCTTCTAACTACGTTGGTGTCCGCTTGCTGCGCCAGTGCTGTGTTGAGTTACGTTTTGGTCGCCCTGGTACGCAGCCCTTAGCCCACGGAAACTGCACCCCCTTTTTTAACCGAAGCACCAAAATTTTGTCATTGAAAAAAATATTCTCTTTTTGCCATTGTACAGGTACCGTTTCCAACACCCTTCGAAAGAATTCATTTTTCCTCAAGTTTGCCCATTTATTTGCTGTTTTCAGGGGGGTGAAAGAAGTAGTTTTTAGTCCAAATCACAGGGCTTATCCGTCATTTTCTGCAAAACCAGTATTTTGTTTGCCAATTTGAAAAATTCAAAATTTTGGATCTTCTGAAAACCTATTAACAATTGGCGCTGTGCCCACAACCTGTACATGTCTGGATGAAAAAATGATGATTATCGGAGGCTTAGTGCGCGAGGCCTCGCGCACTAAGCCACCTGGAGTGAAATTTTCAGTCTTTTTTGAGATGAGCTTTTGACATTGCAAGTGGCATGAAGCAAGAATGGAGCAAACGCAAAACTGCAAGATTCAATATGGGTTAAAGACTTGCACAGCGGCACACTTAGTGCGCGAGGGCTCGCGCACTCAACATGCTGAAAAAATATTTTTTTCATACCCCTGACCACTTGCATTCTGCCCATATCCTCAAAAAGGCTTTTTGAGATTCCTCCCTTTTCGAATCCTGTGAAAACAGTGACCTCGAGGGTGGCGTTTAGACACTCCTCCTGTAGGGCACCTTGTTTCATACGTCCTGTGACCCAGCACTTCTGAAAAACTGTTATACGGCCCCGAAGATGGGAGGCTCAGCACGTCATTTGTAGGTAAATCAACTGAAAAACGCGCGTTTAGCAGGGACTGAGGGCAACCCGGCATTCAAATTCTTTTGCACCTTACATAGTGCATGGCGTGAACAAGAAATCGACTAATTGACCAGTCTTGTTGCTGACATGACCCGAACGGTACAACATGAGGCACCAATTGAGACGTCACAGCCTCATTTGTCATGGAATACTCTTTGTTCAGGACCATTCAAAAACACACATTCTACATAATTGAGTGCGCGAGGTGTCTCGCACTCAACATACTAACAAAAATAGCTTTGTTAATACCCCTGACTACTTGCATTCTGCCGATAGCTTCAAAAAGGCTTTTTGAGGTTCCTCTGTTTCCGTGTCCTCATTTTTCGGTTGGAAACACGGGGAAATTGCGCGTCATTTTTTTGCACACAAATGCCGCCCTTGAGGTGCAAATCAGGGTGCGGTTTGCGTGGGCTAAGCTGCTGTTGTGATGTGGGTGGATGTAGGAGGAGGATATGATCCTCGGGCATATTGGTACCCAGGCTCACATCATCGATGTTTGCCTCCATTTGGTCGCCTGCGAGAAACAGGTGGTTGCACAAGGGGGCTGAGTCCCAGGATATATGGGATTTTGTTCATCGGCTCCTGAAAAGGAGCAGGCGCTTTGGCGACATCCAAAGGCATAACTCTCCAGGAAAAAGCACGCCCGTTAGGTGTTACAAAGGCGACCAGCTCTTGAGCTGCTCAAATTTGGTCTACTACCGAGAATCCACTGCTCGTATCCAAATTTGGTTGATATCAACAGTTGGCGATACCTCGTAGGATGTTCTTCATTTCAGAAATACTCATGGAGTGGTTCTAGATCTTTTTGTTGAGCTCGCCATGGTCAACCGCTATTGGCATAACATTGGATCCAGGCTGAGTCACAACCAAGCAGGGATTGCGGTCAGGAGGGTCTCCTCCACGTTTGTTTTCTCTGACGAGGTGAGCATCAAGACATTATTGGATCTGCGTTTCAATCTCCTCCATTCAGTCTTGAGATGCTGGGCAGGGCCAATGTCTTACTACCAAGCCTTCACCCTCAGTCTTCTGTTCGGGGTCCATCTCGACAAATCTATTTTTGACACAGACGGGGGGACTGTGGACAGGTTTTACGAAGGTGAGTCAAACGAGAATCAAGGTCAAGGCTCTCTGGTGTTTTTGCTCCTCAACATGGAGGTTCCTCCTCCCTACATCCTACTTCCTGTGTCACCCCACAGTCTCCAGGGGCAGGTCATCATCACGTCATTGCTGGTGACTCTATAGGGTGTGGTTGAAGGAGTGTAGCAGCGGACCCACAAGATCAAGGAGGGTGTATTCCTCATCGTCTTCATCACACAAGATGGAGGACTTCTAGGATCTCTTCAGATTGTGGAGGCAAGCTTCGCGCTCGACAGCCTCAGTCTTTGCCCACAGCACGTTCTGTAGGTCCTGACCATCTTGTTCAGAACCACGCATATTGTTCGGAGAGGATTTAGCGCTAGGAACCTTAGCTGGCTGTCTGAAAGATGCCTCAACCCTAAAGTTTGGACATAAGACTCAGCAATGTCGCATACAAGGAGGGAAATTAGCTCGCAGGGGACATAGGTATTCAATAGCGTACCACTATTCATATGGCGAATGCGTCAAGGTTGCATAGCAGTTGCGCAACACCTTGAGAGGCAGGCAAGCCAGCTGCATTCATGTACCAAGTACCCAATCGGGAACAGTGCAAGCGTAGAATCAAAGAGGAGGGTATACAAAGCCAACATGGAGGGATGACACCTAGCACATAGCACTAGAAGTTTATACTGTCTTGATCTTGTACCTTAAGGCAGCCACAAACAAATATGCAACCATCTACTCCCTCAGAATCAGCCTCGGGCACGTCGAGACGGGGGTGCCCACCAAAGCCACCAAAAGGCACCGTCGCGGGAAAAGACATGCGGTATGTCACAGCAACCGTGTGGTCATATCTGTGCCTTATGCCGAACACTAGGGCATTACAAAAGAGATGTTACCGACATTGTAGCTTCTTCATGATACTATAGTATATGTTTTCATCGACACGTATGGCGAGGACACTGGCCATGAGGTCCTATATTACAGACACACCGAATACTCCTCCAGGCAGATCTGCCTGAGAGCCCGGCTGAGATTCTGAAAGCATGAAGGCATGTGAAGGGGCGTTGTGCACTGCCGTTCGTGAAACATCCAACAGACGGCAAATGCCTTGGGGGGGAGGGGCAGGTACGGAGGGCTTCTCTAATGTTAGACAATATAAAATAAAGGCCCACTTTGTGGTAGTCAAAACCTTTGGCGTGTTTTTCGAAACGTCCTACCGTATGCATATACTTAGGGGTCATACACTATCCTCCAACCCCTTACCCGGGGCGAGCTAGTGCACTTTGGGCAAATGTGACCGCACCCCCGCCCCCTATTTGGAGGCTTTGAAACCAAAAAAATGAGGAGTAATCAAACGGCCCATAACCTTGTGTACATTAGCATCAACATCTTAGCCCACGCAAACTGCACCAGCTATTTCAAACGAAGCACCAAAGTCTTGTCATTCAAAAACATACCTTCTTTTGCTATTTTGAAGGTACTCTTTTCCACACCCTCCCACAAAACTCATTTTCATCGATTTTCCCCATTGTTTTGCTCTTTTCTGGGTGGTCAAAGAATTATTGTTTCTTCACAATCAGAGGGCTTAGGGGTGATTTTCCCAAAAGAAACATGTTGTTGGCTAATTTGAACAATAGGAATATTTGGATATTCTGTAAGACTAGAAACTATGGGCGCTGATCACACAACCTGTACATGTCAACAAGAAAAACTAACTATTATAGGAGGCTGAGTGCGCGAGGCCTCGTGCACTCACCCAGCTGGAGTGAGATTTTCAGGCCTTTTGGCATGAAGCAAGAATGCAGCAAAAGCAAATCTGCAAAATTTAATGTGGTTCAAAGACTTGCACAGCAGAAACACTCACTGCGCGAGGGCTCCCGTAGTTGGAGTGACTTCAAAAGAATTTTGGCAGTCCCATACTGTTTTTTTGTTTGTGGAGAATCATTTGTTGGTGCATTACTGAGTCCGTGCATCCAGTTAGCTGTGAAAACAGTGACCTCGAGAGTGGCGTTTGGACACGCCTCCTGTAGGGCACCTTGTTTCATACGTCCTCTGACCGAGCGCTTCTATAAAAAACTCTTATACAGCCCCGAAGATGGGAGGCTCACCACCTGATTTGTAGGCAAGCCAACTTACAAACCCGCCTTTAGCGAGGACTTACGGTAACACGCTATTTCAATCCATTGCATCCTACACAGTGTATGTCGTGAACAAGGACTCCATTGATTGACCGCTCTTGCTGCTCACATGACCAGGGATTCACAACATGAGGCACCATTTCAGAAATCGGAGCTTCATTTGGCATCGAATACTCTTTCTTCAGGACAATTAGGAAACACACATTCTACATAATTGAGTGTGCGAAGCGTCGCGCACTCAAAATGCTTTAAAAAAACGGTTTCAGATACCCCTGACTAATTGCATTCTGCCGATAGCCTCAAATAGGCTTTTTGAGATTCCTCCTTTCTCCAATCCTCATTTTTCTGGTGGAAACACGGGGAAATTGCACAAATTTTTTTAACACAAATGCCGCCCTTCAGGTGCAAAACAGGGTGCAGTTTGCTCGGCCTAAGAATGTGTTTGCAGACCATGATAATTGTAGCTATAATGCAACGTTTTATCATTGGTAGTGGTAGCTTAACAGATGAGGGATGAATGGAATCTCCTGCCAAGGGACTTGCACTATGCACTTGCCCACATGCATGCCACAAGCTTTGCTAATAACGCCTCTGAACGTTTCTACATGTATCAGCTCGATAAGAACGGTTCATGTACAGCAAACCAGATCATCTTCCACCCGACAGCTCTAGGGTGACAGAGAAGAGGCCCACGCCAAAGTCGCACCGTAGTTGATAGGGCCGTTGCAGAGACAACAACTTCACCTGGGTGTTTCTGCGCAGAACATCTTAACGTTTAACCCCTAGCAATGAACGCCCACCAATTTGCCAACTACCAGCTCAAGTACAACGACAAAGACGACGCCGTCAACGTCGAGGCCGCGGGGTCACATGTAAGTTTCATGTACTTGCTGCCTGCAAGTGTGCGTTGGGTAGAGTAGAACTTTCTTTTCATTTGATTTTATTTTTCTTTTCAAAAACCAAAAAAGTGTTTTTAAAGGAATAAGGAACACCCGCAGCAAAGCACAACACACAGCGCACCACAGCAGCACGGCACCGCAAGGCGGCACAGCACCACAGAACACAGCACGGCACAGCAAGAGCCCACGACACACCAGAGCAGCACCACAAAACCACAGAGCGCAAAGGGAGGCACCACAACGTACAGCAACACACCACAGCAGGAGGCACCAACAACAGCGCAGACCACACCGGCACCGAACAACACGACGCGCAGCGCAACGCAGCACCGCACACACAGGGAAGGGACACAAACCAACACCACCAGCAAAGGAAAACCGACAGCAGGGCGGCACAGCACGGCACCACACGGCGAGACAGCACCACAGAACACAGGACACAGCACAGAGGAGCGGAGCACCACAACAAACCACAGCACACAGCATGGCAGCAGGCCACGCGGCCAGGCAGGAGCAACCGCGACAACACACGCCAGCGGAAAACAGCGCAGGCAACCACACCCTGCAACGTGTCATATGCTTGTGCTTGGGTGGATATAGAAAGCCCATTTTCCTTGTCTTGCACTTAAACATCAAATTGTTTCCAATGTTCTCCATTACAATTGATCTTGTTGGCAAGTACAGGACACAGGCAACAGCAAGAAGACAAAGTCGTGAGCGAACATTGACCTGGACCAACTCGCTGGTCCAGTAATACGGGTTCACATGCCTAAATAACAAGAAAATTGATATAACAATAAATTCTCCTTAAAATTGCAAGAAAACCTATATTTTAGCAACTTTCTGGGTAGTCTATCTCATCACAGGCCTTGTCAACATTACGTAAATTGCTGTCGGCAGCAAAAGACGGCGACAGTCGCGACAGGCCATCTGAAGCTTCAAAATAGCTTCCAAATGGCTTCCAATACATTAGAACCTTCTAAAATAGCACAAAACATGATGAAATCAAAATATAAGCATATGGGATGTGATTGCTCATGTGTGGCTACTAATGTATCCTAGATCTCTGCTCTCTGTAGTGTACCTAAGAGCAGTAGAGTCTAGCAGTAAGCTATAGGCTTGGAATATAAGCCAAATATGAGCAAATATCCTAGTGATCTAGGATCTTGAAGCTTGAAGAGATCTAGTATAGATCCTCCAGAAAGGTTCTGAGAGGCCCCAATGCCCTGACTTATTACACAACGAACAGCCGGCAACCACAGGCAGCAACACACAGCACCAGCCGGCGCGAACGAAACAACACGGCACCACCAGCAAGACACGACGCAGACAGCACCACACCGCACGACAGACGACCAGAGCGAAGCAGCACCGCACCCCAAAGGAGAACACAACCGCGGGCCACGACAGGGGGCCAGGCAACGGCAACAGGGGGCAGCAGCACGGGGCAAGAACCAAGCCCAACACAGGCACGCCACACAGCACCGGGCTAAACACAAAACACACCACGACACCGCCACAAGACGGGCAACAACACACACAGAACAGGCACAACCAGGGAGCAACCAACGACACAGCACAAGCGCAAACTGGCCCCCGCCAAGGCACAAGGCCCCCAGCAACACACACCAGCACACCCCACAGCGGAGGACACACAAACCAACCAAAGCACCGCAGAACCGGCACAAAGGCAAAACACATAAAAACAGCACACAAACAAAAAAAACAAGAGAAGGAAGAAAGAAACAAAAAAAGGCCGGGGGGGGGGGAGAAACAAAAACAAAAAAAACACAAACAGGGGGGCCGGGCGCGAGGACCACAGGACGCCAAGGCCCACGGCACCACGGGCTGCAAACCACGGAACAACACGGACAAGGCGGCGCAAAAAGAAAAAGGGAGGAAAAAAAAGGGCACCGCACCCCAAAGGAGAACACCACCGCGGGCCACGACAGGGGGCCAAGCAACGGCAACAGGGGGCAGCAGCACGGGGCAAGAACCAAGCCCAACACAGGCACGCCACACAGCACCGGGCTGAACACAAAACACACCACGACACCGCCACAAGACGGGCAACAACACACACAAAACAGGCACAACCAGGGAGCAACCAACGACACAGCACAAGCGCAAACCGGCCCCCGCCAAGGCACAAGGCCCCCAGCAACACACACCAGCACACCCCACAGCGGAGGACACACAAACCAACCAAAGCACCGCAGAACGGGCACAAAGGCAAAACAAATAAAAACAGCACACAAACAAAAAAAACAAGAGAAGGAAAAAAGAAACAAAAAAAAGCCGCGGGGGGGGGAGAAACAAAAAAAAGAAAAAACATGAACAGGGGGGCCGGGCGCGAGGACCACAGGACGCCAAGGACCACGGCACCACGGGCCGCAAACCACGGAAAAACACGGACAAGGCGGCGCAAAAAGAAAAAGGGAGGAAAAAAAAAGCGCACCGCACCCCAAAGGAGAACACAACCGCGGGCCACGACAGGGGGCCAGGCAACGGCAACAGGGGGCAGCAGCACGGGGCAGGAACCAAGCCCAACACAGGCACGCCACACAGCACCGGGCTAAACACAAAACACACCACGACACCGCCACAAGACGGGCAACAACACACACAGAACAGGCACAACCTGGGAGCAACCAACGACACAGCACAAGCGCAAACCGGCCCCCGCCAAGGCACAAGGCCCACAGCAACACACACCAGCACACCCCACAGCGGAGGACACACAAACCAACCAAAGCACCGCAGAACCGGCACAAAGGCAAAACAAAAAAAAACAGCACACAAACAAAGAAAACAAGGGCAGGAAAAAAAGAAACAAAAAAAAGCTGGGGGGGGGGGAGAAACAAAAACAAAAAAAAACACAAACAGGGGGGCCGGGCGCGAGGACCACAGGACGCCAAGGCCCACGGCACCACGGGCCGCAAACCACGGAACAACACGGACAAGGGAGCGCAAAAAAAAAGGGAGGAAAAAAAAAGGGAAAAAAAAAGGGGGGGGACAGGAGGACCAGAACACGCCAAGGCCGAAGGCCCTGCGGGCCCGAAAACACGGAAAGCCAGAGACCATGGGGGCGGAGCAGGTTAAAAAAAAAGAAAAAAAGAAACACCAAAAACCCAACAACAACCACAAACAGGGCAACACCAACCCAGAGGGGGCCAAACAAACCAGAAGCGCACCAAAGGCGGCCACACGAGAAGGTGAGGCGCACCAAAACGCGCCGAGGAGGCCGGCCCAGCCGACCCGGCCAAGAAAAGCACGCACACCCACACACGCACGGGACCCGGGCGTGGCGTCCTCCGGCCCAAAAGGGGCGGTGTTGGCGTCCACACGAAACAGCCCCGGTGCACCGGCCGAGTCCCCCGTCGAACGACGGACGGTACGGGAAACCGGACGCGTCAGTGACCAGGTCCACACACGCCAACCACAGCAGCGCACGCAGCCCAAGACCGACGCCGGAGGGACCCGCTAGGGACAACCCCATCGCGGGGCCCCGAACGAGTACGACGCGAAGGGAGCCCCGCGCCCCTGCTTCGGCGGAGGCCAGCGGCAGGCACAAAGAGCCCGGTTCTCGGCCGGCCTCCACAGGCCCCGCGCAGCCGCCCAGTAAATGGATGGGGAAAGGCACCACGGCGTCGGGAAACCCGACCGGAGCACCGAGAGCAACCGGACCGGACGAGGCGCGGTGCACCAACGCGGGGCTACGAGGCACGCCAGAGAGGCAAGCCGCCGGCCACAACCAAGGCACACGGACAGGTGCCAAGCCACAACGGCCACCGGGTGCCGGGAACCCGGGAAGCGCGCACAACACACGACAAACCGCGGCACGGCAGAAGGTGCCAAGGACAGCCGGGTCCCCACGCGTGCACACCGCACCCACAACCAGTGGGAAGCGGGCCCCGGCCGCACGCCTGAGAGGACGAGAGGTCGGGGATGGGAGAGCGCCCGTCCCTGGACGCCCCACACCCAGGCAAGAGGCTCCCCCCTCGGGCGCCCTCGTGCCGCCCCCACAGCGCGCAAAGTAATCTCGCAGGAGCGGGCGGTGTGGGGTTGGTGACGGGTCCCCACACCCGCACCCCCTGCACCCACAGCCAGTGGGTAGTGGACCCCGGCCGCGCGCCCGAAAGGACGAGTTGGCGGGTGTGGGAGAGCGCCCCTCCCGGGATGTCCGAAACCCAGGCAAGAGGCGCCCCCCCGGGGCACCCTCATGCCGCCCCCACAGCGCGCAAAGCCAGCAGACAAGAGCGCGCACTGTGGGGTTGGTGACGGGTCCTCAGGCCCGCACCCTCCGCACCCACAGCCAGTGGGTAGTGGGCCCCGGCCGCACGCCCGGAAGGACGAGTGGTCGGGGGTGGGAGAGCGCCCGACCCCGGACGCCCCACACCCAGGCAAGAGGCGCCCCCCCCGGGTACCCTCATGCCGCCCCCACAGCGCGCAAAGCCAGCTTGCAAGAGCGCGCACTGTGGGGTTAGTGACGGGTCCCCATCCCCGCACCCCCAGCACCCACAGCCAGCGGGTAGTGGGCCCCGGCCGCACGCCCGAAAGGAAGAGTGGTCAGGGGTGGGAGAGCGCCCGACCCCGGACGCCCCACACCCAGGCAAGAGGTGCCCCCCCCAGGCGCCCCCATGCCGCCCCCACAGCGCGCAAAGCCAGCTCGCAAGAGCGCGCGCTGTGGGGCTGGTGACGGGCCGTCACGCCCGCACCCCCCGCTACCACAGCCAGTGGGTAGTGAACCCCGGCCGCACGCCCGAAAGGACGAGTGGTCGGGGATGGGAGAGCGCCCGAACCCAGACGCCCCACAGGCAGGAGAGAGGCGCCCCCCCCGCATGCCCTCGTGCCGCCCCCACAGCGCGCAAAGCCAGCTCGCAAGAGCGCGCGCTGTGGGGTAGGTGACGGGTCCCCACGCCCGCACCCCCCGCACCCACAGCCAGTGGGTAGTGGGCCCCGGCCGCACGCCCCAAAGGACGGGCGGTTGGGGGTGGGAGAGCGCCCCACCCCGGACGCCAAGGCAAGAGGCGCCCCCCCCCAGGGCACCCACATGCCGCCCCCACAGCGCGCAAAGCCAGCTTGCAAGAGCGCGCGCGGTGGGGTTGGTGACGGGTCCCCACGCCCGCACCCCCCGCACCCACAGCCAGTTGGTAGTTGGCCCCGGGCCGCACAACCGAGAAGACGAGTGGTCGGGGGTTCGGAGAGCGCCATATCCTGGGCGCCCCACACCCAGGGAAGAGGCGCCCCCCCCGGGCACCCTCATGCCGCCCGAGCAGCAGCGCAAAGCGGGCTCCCAGGAGCGCGCGCGGTGGGGTTGGTGATGGGTCCCCACGCCCGCACCCCCCGCACCCACAGCCAGTGGGTAATGGGCTCCGGCCGCCCGCCCCAAAGGACGGGCGGTCGGGGGTGGGAGAGCGCCCGCCCCTGGACGCCCAGGCAAGAGGCGCCCCCCCCCAGGAACCCACATGCCGCCCCCACAGCAAGCAAAGCCAGCTTGCAAGAGCGCGCGCGGTGGGGTTGGTGACAGGTCCCCACGCCCGCCCCCCCCGCACCCACAGCCATTGGGTAGTGGGCCCCGGCCGCACAACCGAAAGGACGAGTGGTCGGGGGTGGGAGAGCGCCGGACCCCGGGCGCCCCACACCCAGGGAGGAGGCGCCCCCCCCGGGCACCCTCATGCCGCCCCAACAGCGTGCAAAGCAGGCTCGCAGGAGCGCGCGCGGTGGGGTTGGTGACGGGTCCCCACGCCCGCAACCCTCGCACTCACAGCCAGTGGGTAGTGGGCTCCGGCCGAACGTTCCAAAGGACGGGCGGTTGGGGCTGGGAGAGCGCCCGCCCCTGGACGCCCAGGCAAGAGGCACCCCCCCCAAGGCCCCCACATGCCGCCCCCACAGCACGCAAAGCCAGCTTGCAAGAGCGCGCGCGGTGGGGTTGGTGACGGGTCCCCACACCCGCACCCCCCGCACCCACGGCCATTGGGTAGTGGGCCCCGGCCGCACGCCTGAAAGGACGAAGGGTGGGGGGTGGGAGAGTGCCCGACCCCGGACGCCCCACACTCAGGCAAGAGGCACCACCCCAGGGGCCCTTGTGCCGCCCCCACAGCGCGCAAAGCCAGCTTGCAAGAGCGCGCGCTGTGGGTTTGGTGACGGGTCCCCACGTGCGCACCCCCCGCACCGACAGCCAGTGGGTAGTGGGTCCTGGTCGCACGCCCGAAAGGACGAGTGGTCCGGGACGGGAGAGCGCTCGACCCCGGACGCCCCACACCCAGGCAAGAGGCGCCCCCTCTGGGCACCCTTGTGCCGCCCCCACAGCGCGCAAAGCCAGCTCGCAAGAGCGCGCGCGGTGGGGTTCATGACGGGTCCCCACGCCCGCAGCCACCCCACAGGGAGCGCGCAGCCCCAAGCCACGTGGGGGGAAACAGGGCCGGGCCGCCCTCACCCCAAGCAAGCCAAACGGAGCACGGGACCGAGGCAGGACACGCGGAGGGGCACGGACCGCGTGGAACGGCCCTACCAGTGCCCAGCACCGGGACCGCGCGAGGTGCGCGCGCCAAACCAACCCGGGGAGGGGGGGGGGTGGACGCCCCGAGAGCGCGAGGGCACACACACACAAAGGACACCCGGGAGAACCAGAAGGGCAACCGGACCTAGCCCGCCGAGCGCACAGACCGCATGGAATGGCGTACCAGCGAGCGAGGATGAGGGACACCCAGACGGGACGGCCCGCCACACACAGCGCAGAAAACGCGGGGCGGGAAGGGGGAAACGGGGAAGACACAACACCCGGCACCGGCCCCAACCCCTCCTGAACCGGCCGCGAGCGGGGCGCACATACGACAAGGGCAGTGCACCCGCCAAGGCAGTAGTGGCGCACGGCGCCACGCACCAGCCCCGGGGCCAGGCAGCCTCCGCGCCAGCCCACGGATGGCCCATTGGCGACAAACAGTAGCACGGGCCTGGCGGCGCCGGCACCCCGATCGACCACGCATAAGGGGAGCAACGCGGTTGGTAATCACCCGCAGCCACGACTGCTAAGTGATGCACTGACCGGGGAGAGGCGAAATGGGGAAGCCGGGGAGGGACGGGGCTCCGAGCCCTGTGAACCCCGGGGACTCTGCCACCAGGCAGGAGGTGCGTCATGAACCGCTGCATCTGTAACCGCTGCATAGTGGCGGATCTTTCTTGTAATTGCGAAGCCTGTAGTCTTGATGCCCCAGGGGTCGTAACGCCCGACACTGCCCCTGATATCTCGGAACCCAACTGATCCTCTTCAGACCCATATCCAGCCTCTGGGAGCGACATATCCGAAGCACTTGTGAGCCCATTGAACTCCATGGTGGAATATGAATAGTCAGAAAAACGCGGTCTACAAAAATCGAGCAGACATAGAATCTCATTGTGCATCCATCGCACATAATGACTCAACGTGAAATCATACGAAATGATTTAAATAAATCCAATTGGGAAATCACGAAAGACAAATGCGACTCGACGCGCGCTCACAGGCGACATCTGGCGGCGAACGGAAAACACGAAAACAAGCGGAAAATTACTGCACTAATGTACATCTGAGAATCATTGAAATTCTGATCACATTGATGTATAAATTGAGTGCTGTCACTGCTGCCGTTACACTCCCCCTCTGAAAACATACGCCAGTATGTCAGGCTGGATCAAGTGAAGTGAAAGAAACGGCAAAAGTGACCAAAAACCGACTAATCTATGACAAAATGCGAGAAATAGAGCTGAATTGAGCAAAATTGTGGTGAGATCTGTGTTTCGCGATGGCCATCGACTTGAATGAAACGCATAGGTACCTTAGGGCACACAGAAACAGCTTCGTTCAAGCTCGAAAATTCGAAAATTGAAAGTCTGAGTGAAGAATGTACATGATGATGATCCATGATCAAGATCCATGATCCATGATGAAATCAGGATCTGACATCCCACTGCCAGAAAACAGAAAACGAGTGTCGCCATGTCGTCGAGCGTCCAAAAAAAAGGGTATCCCTTTATGGAGTCCAAGATATATGCAACTGGTCGGTGTCATTTGCAGTCATGAGACCAGATGCCAGATTATGGTACAAAATGTGACTGAATTGAGACCAAAATCAGTTAATCGCACACGGATTGAAGACGGCGAAGTCTGCAGCAAGCCAACATAGGTCCAATTCATTGTCGATAGATACCGTGTGTTGTGCTGAACGGAAATCCAGTTCTCATTCATAGCCAATCCAGGTGAAATCCTCATGATGATGATGATTCCCATGATGGAAATCCAATCATGTAAAAGTAATGATAGCCAAGAAAACCCAGTGAGTGTACACCACACTGTCAGTATCGTCTCCAGGGCTTCATGTTGTATCCAGTACAAGTCACCAGGGGTAAGTGACTCATTGTAGTCCCAGAATGTATAAGCATCCAATGCTTGGTACCAGGAATTTGCCAAATGTGAGCTGATTCTGAGGGAGATTCCAACACAATCCACAGATGAACAGCGAGTCGACACAAGTAAGAACACCACCGTCGTCACTTGGTCCTTGTAAGCCCTTTGACAGCGGTCGATTGGAAAACAAACCAACAGTCTCAATATAAGAGCTGATTGAAATAACATTCTCAGCAGATCCGTCAAACACATGAACTGCAACAGACTTAGTCATGTGCCAGAATCTCTGAAATGAGCACGAACTCGAACGAGTCCTTCCCAAGGCGAGTAGAGGGGCACAGTCGACAGCAAAACACGAGAGTGTCGTCGTGGTTGAGGATAAAGGCCTTTCGGAGCTTCCGATGGGAATCATCTAGAATGAAGCACATGATTCACATGATGACCATGATCGGAATGATGGACATGATGACCAGGATGATCCCAGAATGTCCCATCATCTGTTCATTGAACCACATAGACGATGCGCCAGGACTGTTTTGTCTCAATGCCAAGGGTATGTGTAGACCGTAAACCTTTTGGAGAGTTTCGGCGATTTAAATTCTGATCAGATCTTGTCTCGAATGGATTCCGCCACGATTAGAGCTACTTCTTGTGCTTGTAAGTCTTCCTTGGTGACACAATCCTTGATCAGCGAGAGCTCACAGTCAATCTCAGGGTGCTTCTTCAGGAACTTGATGAAAGTGTCCGTATACCCGTGGATAAAGCTTGAAGCTGGCTCCCATTTGTCTTCTTCTGGACCGAATCCTTTCAATCTGCACAGAAAGTACCACTTGTTTCGAGCATTTTTCTTGTAATCAAGGATCTTCTCCAACTCGAAACTGCTGCTGACCATCTTCCTGTCGCTCAGGTATTTCGAAGTCCAATAGAGCGGCTTGAACCTTCCTTTGGGGCAGGGTACTTCGGCCTTCAAACGGTCCCGATGTACTTCTTGATGTCTGCCCGGTTCAACTTGAATGTTGAATGTAGTCTCACTTAGTTGACCACTGACTTGACATGGGCCGTCCCACAAAGGTAACAACTTGTTGTCGTCCTTCAGGGTCTCGTCTGACTTACGAAGCCAAACTTGCTGGCCTTTCTGGAAGGGTTTTCCTTGTGTTCTCGACTGATTTTTGAATTCCAACCAATCTGCTTGACTCTCCACTTTGGCTTGGATCCACTTGGACTCTAAATCCTTGATCCTCTCAAACCATTGTGAGGCGTCGTAGCACTGCCTTGGATGATACATCACTGGTCCTGGACCCATCTTCTCACGACCAAAAACAAGCTCATTCGGACTTAATCCAGTGTAGTTCCTGGTCCAATGGTATCTCCTCAAGACACAGTAAATTGTCTCCAACCAATTGTAGTCTTTTTCAGTCGCCAGGAATTTTCTCAGAATGTTGATAAGAATTCTTCCAGCGCGTTCAGCAGGGAGGGCTCGATGGTCGTAGACTCGGGCACGAAGATGATGAACTCCCAATAGAGCACACATGTTCTCCCACCAAGTCCCAATGAACTCCTTCCCACTGTCCGTCAGAATTTCACTGGGAACATCCCAGTTACTCATCCACTGACTTGCAGTCCACTTGGCAGCCATTTCAGAGGTGAGATGCCTCGTGTTGCAAGGGAGGACCTGGATGTAGCCACTGTGGCGGTCTTGAACTAACAAAACCCCATCCATTGGCTTCCTCGTGTAGAGACATTCCTCTTGGATTTGTCCCAACTCGAAGACATCCGCCGTCACCTTGTCGAACAACCTCTCAGGAATTGGCAGTCCCTTCAATAATCCTTCTGCCTTTTGATTCTTGGGGATGTTCGTCTGACATTGCTTGCATCCTTTGGCAACTCGCTCACAGGCGCTCTTGAGGTCCCGTGTGTACACTCTGTGTCGTAGCTCCTGCTCCAGAACACGGGAGTGTCCGTGGGATGTCTCATTCCGATGCCAATGTTTGACATATTGGTCAATTAGACAATCAGGAACACAAATCCGTCCTTGCCAAAATAACTTGTCGCCTTGGATCTTGAAATCAGACGTCTCTTCAGAGTCGTAAGGCTTGTCCCCTCTCAACGTGTGGTATACAGACCTAAAGAACCTGTCCTCCTTGTACATCTTCGTCCAATCCACGTAGAGGAAGGAAGTTTCCTTGTCGTTTTGTTGTGGAGGGAGCGTGGATTTCGCCTTGGATCTTGTCATCGGAAACACATTCAGGAGCGGCAGCGACGACTCAGAGTCAGAGTTAACCCTTTCAGTCTGATCTGCCTTGGTAATCTCCTTGCATCTGACCAATTCAACCTTCATCCGATTCTTAATCGAACATTGGAGACAATGTTTCTTGATCAGTGCTTGTTCCTCCTTATCAAACTCGATCACTTCGGCTTTATTGGTCGCTGTCCCATGAAAACTCACTTCAGAGTAAGCCTCTGAGTCTGGGTAGGCCCAGCGACTCAGGGCGTCCGCCACTGTATTGTAGCGTACTGGAATGTAAGTCACGTGGAGGTCAAATCTGCTGAGAGTTCCATGCCAACGGCCTCTCCTCCCAGCTGGTCCACCAGGGGTATCCACATGTTCTGTCCTCCAGCTCTCCAGTGACTTGTGGTCAGTCAGTACCTCAACGCGATGCCCCCAGATCCAACCTTCATAACGCCGTAAGGCACAAAGGATTGCGTAGGCTTCTTGTTCCCTTGGACTCCAATTTCGCTGTCTTGTTGTAAGCTTGCGAGACCAGAAAGCCAGAGGATGATGGTGACCTTCGTCATCGACTTGTTCGATCGTAGCACCAATGGCGTAACGACTGGCGTCTGTACGAATATAAAAAGGTCTTCCATCCAACCACGGAGTCTTTAATGTAACCACATTTGCCAGTGCTTCCTTGATACCAGTAAAGGCCTCTTCACATTCTGGCGTCCACTTGAGCTTGACTTGAGATCCCTTCATTCCTTCTATTTTGCCAACCTTTAGTAACTCTGTCAATGGACCAGAGACTTTGGCGTAGAGGGGAAGGAACTCGTGGTAATAATTGCAGCAGCCTAAAAAGGCAAGAAGCTGCGTGATGGTTTTAGGACTTTCCCATAGCTGCAGGGCAGCCATTTTTCCTGGGGCCGGTCTTCTTGTCCCATCTTCCAAGACAGAGCCACAAAATTCCACCGATTGGAGGAACATTTTGCCCTTCTTGGGTCCACACACGAGCTTCCCTTGTCAAAAGACTTCGAGAAATTTGCGGACTTGTTCTTCTTGCACTTCAGGCACTCATCAAAGTTTTTTCCCAACGGCGTGGCAATCAGAAGGTCGTCAATGTAGATGCTGCAGAATTCTTGTAAATCCAGAGACTTGTAGTTCCGAAATAAAACAGTCTCCATCATCTTCTCGAACATCGACGGCGCATTCTTCAGACCCATCGGCAGTACAGTCCACTGGACAGTGCCACAGGGCGTGCACATTGCCGTCAAATGCCTATCCTCCTTTCGAAGTGGCATTTGGTGAAAGCCATGGCGCAAATCCAACACAGTAAAGAGCTTACCTTTGGCTCTTTCGGCGATCTCCTTCTCGATTAAAGGAAGGGGATGCGCGTCAGTTACCTGGCGGCATTCAGAGCTCTGTAATCCACCACTAGACGCCAAGCATCTATGCTGGATTGGTCAGCAGGTGGGGGTTTTGGCACAGTAAATGGTGCTGAACACCACTCAGAACTCATGCAGCCCTCCAACCAACCAAACTCATAGAGATTGCGCTCAATAATCTTTCGCATGGCATCTGCTTTGGTGCCGTGAAGGTAGAATGGACGTTGTTTGTGCACCTTTGAGCCTTGGATTATCTCAATCTTGGCTTCCCCATTTTCACATCGAACTGCGTCCCTTCTTGCAGATATCTTGTCTCCGTCGACCTGATGCCCACATTCAATCACCGACATTATGTCCACCAATTTGCGAATCGTTGGTCGTGGTCTCATATTCTTGGCCACTTCATTCCAAACTTCTTTGTCGCATTATTGGCGGATGAAGCTCACCTGAGCTCGCTCCTCCGTGGGATCCCACCAATTAAGGGGGTCCACAAATGTCTTGAAGGGATGGTCGGACGAATTCAGCTGCATTCCTGTCAATTCAGGTGAAAATCTTGGAAATTTGTTATTATTCTTGCTTGAAGTCTTCACATTTTTGGCTTGATTCTTGTCTGATTGGGACGAATTGGAATAAATGGAGGCGTTCTCTTGAGGGACGCCGATTGTCCTTCCCTCCTTCCGCGACGATACGTCGGGATTCCGCTCTCGATCGTCTCGATCCACCTCAATTTCGCCGATTCCTGAGGAATTTGAAATGACCTCTTCTGTTCCCATTTCACTGTCATCTCGCCAATAATCTCCCAGATTCCTGTCAACTAAGCACGCCAACGTGCTCCACGAACGCTGTGGCAAAGGCTTGCCATTGTCTTCGCAATACAGCTTCACTCCCTTGTGAGGTAGCTCGACAATGTCGATTGAAATGTCCATAATGTCCTTGAACCAAGATTGTTTTGGCCAGTTGGGGACAATTAAATACGCCTTTGCGCCGGATTGCTTCAGCTTCTGCACCACACGAGGAAAAACGTCGAAGGGCGGATTGATCCATAAAGGTTCAGACCAGTCCTCACTCCAGGCATCGTCGTAGAACTTTGGAAATCTTTTATTTCTGCTGTTTGCAAAGGCATCAACTTGCGGACAAAAATTGTGGTTCTTTTCGAAGTAATCCATCAGAATGTCCCGCCATTTGTCGACTACACGATAGCAAACTGACTTCCACTTCTTGCAGTTCAATGATTCCACCTTTCCTTCGTCGAATTCTTCTTGATTCCCTGTCCATTCCTGCCCATCTCGTTGAATATGCAGCTTATTTCACTCCTTGAATTGGTGTATACTCTTGGTGTAAGGGTGCAGATAATACAGGTCGGACGGGTCGCTGGTCGACGGATCCTGGAGGAAGCATGTCCTGTGTCCCATGGGCGACACACGGTGAGCGTGAAGCCATGGTTGACCTAAGAATAAATCATACTTTATGGTGGCTTCATCGAACTTTCCAGAACACCACTCCTCCGTCACCGTCTCCTCCGAGCTCCAGACAGATTGTTTCACCAATCTGACCGCCAATTCTGCCTCTCTGTCGCCACCTTCAAGGCGATGTCCGCTCACTCCCTCCAGCTGGACAGGTGTCGAAGACATCTTCGCCTCGTCCTCCTGCAGAAAGCCTCTCCTCACCAGATTGACCTCTGAACCATTGTCAGTCAGACATTTGGCAAGTTTAACCTTACCATCTGTCGTCCTGACCTGGATCCAGCAGACAAACTGGCGCTGCTTGCCCCGCCAGACAGCGCTGTGGACCCAGGCAGGGTAGAGGAGTCCGATGGAACGCACCAGCCGATCCCAGCAGCGTCCATCCACCGCCCCAACTACCCTGATGGGCTTTGTTTCCTGCCACTCAACACCGATGTTGGGAATTGGGTCAAGTTGGCTTCCCTATTGCCATCCTTCTTCGACGTTCGGCTGCACATCCTATACTTGTCCTTCGTCAACCCATTCTTCTCCTGCTTCAACGGCATTGACTCCTTTTCCACGTCCACGACCACCAAATGACTTTCCACCACCACCTTTCTTACCTCCTTGGCCTTTGTTGTTGGAGGTGTTGGGAGTGGGGTTGGATTCGTTGGATCTGCCCTTGCCTCGACCTCCAGTATCCTGGTTGCTGCCGAAGGTCTTGTTTGCTGGCGTCTCCGTATACAGGGGGTTGCCATTCACCTTGGAACCCTCTTGATTCCCGGACTTTCCTTGTCCCCTTCCACTCTTTTCGCCAGATTTTCCACCAGCATCGGTCCATCCTGAGCCGCTTGGATCTCCGCCTTGCTGCGAGTAATCTTTTGGTGCCCCATCTCTGTCCTTTCTTTTGGACTGCCCTTTACCCTTTCCCCTTCCATGCTGGTTAGCATCTCGTGCTCCATCCTGCTGGGGATTTTTGGGAGAATTTCCTTTTCCATCCATTTTGGACTGAATCGTCTTGATATCTGAGGGCTTCCACCTGTGATCTGCGGTCGTGTGCGTCGCCGCCCGACCTTCCTTTCCAAGGGCAATGCACACGGAGCATCCCTTCTCACCAACGGCACTGACCTTGCCTCCGAAGCCTTGTGCATCCTGTGACTTCTGGCGTTCTAAGTTTGCATACTTTTCAAGTTGGTCCCAGATCTGCTCGACTCCATACGAGAGGATCCACGGCCGCACCTTCGAAACTGTCCCCTTATACTTCACTTTTGCATCCACCATGCTACTAAAAAACTCTGACTGTTCAGAATCATGGAAATCAACTCTCCATCTGCCCTCACGAATGGTGATGTCTTCCAATTCCGTAGCACTGATAGAGTGTAGCAACCCACGAACTGCCATTTTTCCCATAGTCTCCGGCAATCCTCGGACTTCAACCCAGTTGCCCAGGACTTTTTGGTCTGCCTGGGAGTCCCTGATCTTCTGCTTGGTCTCCGGCGTGAGCTTGCTCAGGAGAATCTTCTTCATCTCGCCTTCAGAAAGGCCTTCTCCCGAGTTCTCCGCCTCCTGCACCAAAAACTCCCAATCCTGCCTTGCTATTTGGATCTCTTCAAGAAACAATTTCTTGATCGCCCTGAAGTTCTCAAGACGGGTCCTGTAATGATCCTCAGGGAGTCGAGAGCCTATCTCTTTGAGACTTCGCCACAGTTCTTCATAAGTCAGGGGATCTCCTTGATTCTGCCTTTCCACATAAAGATTATATGTACTGTCCCTGAGTTTGCCGGTCAAACAGTTCATCAACCCGAGAATCCAGAGTTCCTTGTCGAGTTTCTCCGTCTGCAACCAGACCATGAACTGTCTTTCGAAAGAAGCCCAGTAATTTGGATGCCCTGAGAACTTAGGCTGCTTCATTACTGAACCTCTAAGCCTCATGTGCAAAGGATTGAGCAGGTGGTTCAGGTTGAAACCTGTGGATGTGCCAACAGGATTGACAAAAACTGGGTTGACGGCGGCGCCTCTAATTGCCTGTGCTTGAGCAATTGTGGCCGCCAGCAACGCCTGATCCACAGTAGGCTGTACAAACGGCGTTGATTGTACTTGATAAAGCCTCATCTCCTTCAATTTCTTCTGTCTTTCCTTCTCTTTGGCTTCGTTTTCTTTCTTTTCTTTGTCCTTCTTCTTCAAGGCCATTGATCTCTCTTTCACGGTGGCCTTTGCTTTTCCATCAATATCACCAACAGTACTTACAGCCAGTACAGACCTTCCTGACGAAGATTCTCCTCCTTCTGCACCCAGATTAAACCCAATAGGACTTGTAAATCCCGTAGGGGGAATACCAGAATTTCCAGTAAAAGCTGGGAGTGGGCCAGTAAAAGCTGGGGCTGCCGAAGAATGTGGAACGCCGTAAGGCGTGGATGCAGGTGCAGCTGAGGAGGTAGGTGCTGGGTGACTTGCCATTGTAGGCGCTGGTCCAGTGAGCCCAGTAGTGCTCAAATTTTGTACCAGATTGGTCAGCTTTTCCAGCTTCTGCTCCATCTCCTTCCACTTGCTGTCATCATCCCGCTTTTTCTCCTTGGCAGCCTTCTTCAGCTCCTTCACCCTGTCTTCCAGCGACGAAATCTGGCGCCGACAGGAGCAGTCCTTGGCACACTCATCACAGGATGGGCATCTGGTACCTTTTCCTTTGCTTCTTACCTCATCAATCCAAGTATCAACACTAGAGTTCGAGTTGGGAAGCTTGGACAATTGCTCCCTGGAGAGGTGAGAATGTGTCGAATGACACCTCATTTCGTCGACCTCTTCATCGTTCGGACCCCAGGCGCCCGACGGACCAGCGTGCTGATACACATTCTGGCGTCTCTCCTCTGCAATGATGGCCATTTGGACCATCACGGCAGCCTGGTGGTCGAACTGGTCCATCAGCTTCTCCCAATCCTCTTGTTCCTGCAATGTGGCGTCGAATCGCAGTCAGCCACTGTCCCTGATGAACTGGCACGACGCCCTGAACCAGTCCCTCAGAGGGCCTCGATGGCCTGCCTCCGCCAGTAGCCAATTTTGGCGGTGCAAGAACTCCTGATTCCAGATTTCCTGGAAATGGTTTTCCCAGTATTCACCAGAATTCTCACTAATTCCAGTATTAGACGGCTCTCCTTCGCTGCTGCTGTCTTCAAGATCAGGTAGCGCGTGAGAGGTGGAACCAGATTTACTTGAGGAGGGAGATTCTCGACCGGGTTTAAGGTTAGGTGGGGCGTTCATACAACAATCAGCACAAGTATGAAATCCAGGCCAATGCCTACGGCCACAGTAAGGACACTCTGAAGGTTGATCCTCGGTCTGCTGGGGAGAAGCCACGAATGTAACCTCAGGGGGAACACGAAGTGACCCAGGACGAGTGATAGCCCTGCTAAAGTCCGATGATCTCAGGGTGTCTGTGGAGATTCCAGAAGCAGAGTCATGATTTCCTCTGCTACCATGTAACCGCTGCATAGTGGCGGATCTTTCTTGTAATTGCGAAGCCTGTAGCCTTGATGCCCCAGGGCTCGTAATGCCTGACACTGCCCCTGATATCTCCGAACCCAACTGACCCTCTTCAGACCTATATCCAGCCTCTGGGAGCAACATATGCGAAGCACCTGTGAGCCCATTGAACTCCATGCTGGAATATGAATAGTCAGAAAAACTCGGTCTACAAAAATGGAGCAGACATAGAATATCATTGTGCATCCATCGCACATAATGACTCAACGTGAAATCATACGAAATAATTTAAATAAATCTGATTGGGAAATCACGAAAGACAAATGCAACTCGACGCGCACTCACAGGCGACATATGGCGGCGAACCGAAAACATGAAAACAAGCGGAACATTTACTGCACTAATGTACATCTGAGAATCATTTAAATTCTGATCACATTGATGTATAAATTGAGTGCTGTCACTGCTGCCGTTACAGGGCCCCCCACTGGTATCTGGTGGGCAGGATATCACCTGGTTCAACCAGGTGGCTTCCCGGGGCCGAAAGGCGTCTAGTACCCGCTAAATCAAACCTCCAACCTCAAACCTCATTTGTTGGTGCATTACTGAGTCCTTGCATCCAGGTAGGTGTGAAAACAGTGACCTCGAGAGTGGCGTTTGGACACGCCTCCTGTAGGGCACCTTGTTTCATACGTCCTGTGACCCAGCGCTTCTATAAAAAACTCTTATACAGCCCCGAAGATGGGAGGCTCAGCACCTGATTTGTAGGTAAGTCAACTTACGAACCCGCATTTAGCGAGGACTTAGGGTAACACGCTATTTCAATCCATTGCATCCTACACAGTGTATGCCGTGAACAAGGACTCCATTGATTGACCGCTCTTGCTACTAACATGACCCGGGCTTCACAACATGAGGCACCATTTCAGAAATCAGACCTTCATTTGGCATCGAATAATCTTTTTTCAGGACAATCAGAAAACACACATTCTACATAATTGAGTGCGCAAAGCGTCGCGCAAACAACATGCTTAAGGAAAAGGTTTTTTAATACCCCTGACTACTTGCATTCTGCCGATAGCCTCAAATGGACTTTTGGAGATTCCTCCGTTCTCAAATCCTCATTTTTCTGGGGGAAGCACGGGGAAATTGCGCAAATTATTTTAACACAAATGCCGCCCTTCAGGTGCAAAACAGGGTGCAGTTTGCGTCGCCTAAGAATGTGTTTGCAGTCCATGATAATTGCAGCTATAATGCAACGTTTTATAATTGGTAGTGGTAGCTTAACAGATGAGGGATGAGTGGAATCTCCTGCCAAGGGACTTGCACTATGCATTTGCCCACATGCATGCCACAAGCTTTGCTAATAACGCCTCTGAACCTTTCTACATGTATCAGCTCGATAAGAACGGTTCATGTACAGCAAACCAGATCATCTTCCTCCCGACAGCTCTAGGGTGACGGAGAAGAGGCCGACGCCAAAGTCGCACCGTAGTGGATAGGGCCGTTGCAGAGACAACAACTTCACCTGGGTGTTTCTGCGCAGAACATCTGTGCGAATGATAATGTCAAAGGCGTCTATAACCGCTACTTCGTGGTGCTAGGCTCCTATGCGTCCTACAATTTTGCAGAAAGCAGCAGACCGAAAACAATCAACAGGTAAAGCAGCAGGAAGAGTTACACCCGTACAATACCGTCTCGCTGTTGTGGCAAGCGTTGTCGAAAGAATGACACATACCACCTGCGAAGCTTGGAAAGTAGAAAACCGAGCAGAGCAGAAGAGGCAATGGGAAAGCAGGGCACCACAGGTAACCCAAGTTAGGATGCAAGAGACCCTAGAACATTCTGGAGCAAAGGGAACCCTCGAGAAGGACAACTGTCCATACCCTCCTTGCGGGCAGTGGAGGTAACGCCTGTCTTGCATCCCGCAAAGATTCGCGGGGTGAGCAACAGGGTGTGAAGCATGCAGCACCCCCCTCAACCCCAGTGGCTGGAGGAGGCGGCCAAGGCAATGGCATGCCAAAAAAGCAGCTTCCGAATTGACAAACAAGCCAACACTGGTTGACCTGATGGGCCGGGCTACATTACGGGTGGGTTTTGT
This sequence comes from Eutreptiella sp. 'Long Island Sound 2002', assembly GCA_964036045.1. Lineage (NCBI taxonomy): Eukaryota > Euglenozoa > Euglenophyceae > Eutreptiales > Eutreptiaceae > Eutreptiella > Eutreptiella sp. 'Long Island Sound 2002'. The sequence goes on from OZ038379.1 coordinate 67,073,110, forward strand.
ACAGTTGTTACCTAGTGCGGCTCAATACAGCAAACAGAAAAATGTCTGATGAATGGAAGATATATCAGGAGATGAATTTGGACTTTTAACGAACAAAAATCGGCTAATTGATTTTTTGCATATAACGGACTAGGTGACCAACGCCAAGAGACTTAAGATGAATTGGCACTATGAGGCTCTTTCATCACGTTCATGGGCGTTAAAGGGTCCTCCTTTCTCGTCAGTACAACGGCAGTAGAGGTAGGTAGGCAGGTGCACTCGGTCGCGGAGAGGTGCCACATGGTTCCCCCTGGCGTCGCCCCTGTGACGAACAGGAAGAGGTTCCGCGCGTGAAGAGGGGAGGCGACTTACTTCCCGCTAGACCTGACTGGTGGCCCCCTTTGTCGTCAGTACAACGGTAGTAGATAAAATTCGGAATGGCTTGACTGTTCAATGAGGGTATTTGGAAAAAATTCATCTGCAGTTCCAGACCCTGACGTTGGTGCAGGTTAGATGACGGGGGCCTCCTCCCGGCATTCTGCATGCGGGGGTTTTCTTTTGCAAACGTTTGCGTATCTTTTGATCCATGTGAGCGTCGTGCCCCCTTTCTACTACCAGTTCGATGAAGATATAGAATATGGGAATGTGTGCAGCATTTCCTCTGGGATGTGTCAGGGCAGCTCTCCTACGGTTTGGAAGGTATTTTGCCTACTACCCACAGATGTCGCTCAGCAGGGCCGTAACAGTTCGGGTTCCTCCGCCCCATTATTCCCTCTAGCTGTGTAACCAACTGCTAGATTCGTGCAACGTTTGGGAATTCATTGAGCTTTGGACTTGTGCACGGACACTCAGGTCCGTTTCATACACTAAGTACGTTTCTTCAGGACATTTCCGGAGATCCCCTGAGTTCCTGTTCTTGCGAATGGCAGTTTTAATCTGCGGCTGGGAATACTTCTTGTCACAGCACTTTTTTTGACAAGGTACATTGGGCCCTCACATCGGCATTCTGTTGCCCTGTGAGGAGCAAGGACTGAGGAAAGTACTCCGCCGTTTCACGTAGTTTTCTCGGATGGAACTCGGCAAGTTCGATCAGGACTAGCCCTACCTATCTCAATGGGACCTGTTTTTGACTTTCCCAAAGGGTGTGAGGCATCTGTAGTGGCAAAAAGCACCAATGCATCCACACCATAGCCTTTCATCTGCTGTGCATTAGTTGCACTCACAACTAAGACAATCAGCGTGCTCACAGCAGGCCGGAATAGATGGTGAATGCAGTCCATATGGGAGCCCAACCGCTTTTCCCATCCGTCGTCAACACGCCCATGCCAGGTGACATTATAATGCAATGCTTCTGCAAGCCAGCTTGCCCAAAAATTTTTTTTCAGTGCTGCTAACAGCGCACTGAGGTAGGAGTTCTCATCAATGATCCCAATACCTTGGTCGACAGCTTAATGGCCCTCTCTAGATGAACTTAGGGAAGCTCTTTGTCCACTTCAGGTACTGCATTGACCTTCGTAGGAGTCATGATCGTTTGTTTCAACAAGGCTGCTGCTGCTCTGCATATTCATGCATGGGCCGCCGCTGCATATTCTTCATTCTCTCGTACCCGTGATTGCCAATCATCCTACCAAGCTTTAGGAGTCTTCTCCACGCGTTTTGGCCTCAAGTAGGCTTCACCTGAGTATGCATTCTATGCGTATATTCATGTTGTACAACAGAGAAGGAGGACTGGCACTCTGAGCGGGCAGCCACTGAGGCCAGCTAGGCCGCTAGAGGGTCATGCCAGGCTAAGTAGCATAAGGTGAGTGGAGGTGCTCCCGAGAAATGGTATATCATCGCCCAACGTGAGGACTTGAATGTCCTCTGCCCTTTTCTCCACCCCTCTTGCCTCATGAGCTCTTTGCGAGGCAGTTGTGCCACGGACGCCAGTTGTACATGATGCACCAAGAGTAAGAAAAAGGCACTGCTATGTCTTTCTTGGGATATTTGATCCAGGCCAAGCCCCCACTAAATCTTTAAAAGTTATGAAGACTAACACTTAATCATTTTAATTACTCTTTTTGAGCTTTTTTGTGCATTTTTCAGAGTAACTACGTTTATAACCCTAGACCCCCCCATGATTTTCACCCGTACAACTCAAGTGAGCGGAAGTATCTGCCTTCCTGGAGGTAATACCGAGATCGAAATAAAAAAGGCATTCCATGCCCCGGGACTTGTTGGTTAAGCCTAGTGGTCTCCCACCTCAGGACCCCTATACTCAATTGTTTTACCTACTTATTGTGGGCCTAGTTTTTAACTGATTCTGAGATCAGTTGCTTGGCCATGCTGGCCAAGCCATATCCTGTGTCTGGCCCAACCTACATGCCCCAGATTCCTAACCTACTCCATTACATATCAAAAGGTGCACTTGAGGTGCTTGGGACTGCTTCTGAGGCCACAGGTATGTCAGTTTTCCATACAAAAACATTTGCTTTGTCCATTTGCCATTGAATCTTTGTACTTAATCTTGCATCATCTATGTGCAGCCCTTCTGTGATACATTGGATTTCATAACTATTCATTCATTCGATCCATATCCTGTTCATGCTCTAGTTGCTGCGGTGGTCCTGTTTTCCAACTCTAAAAACTGCAGGATTTCATCAAAACCTTTAGGGCACTAATCAAGGTTATTCTTTCTGGTAGCAGAGGCATCCTTTGAGTTCCTTTTGACCCGACCCTGAAGAAACTGACCAATACACAATCCAATACCAGCCCAAGAACATGTCCATCCCACCACTGGCAATGTCATCAAGAACATACCCAATGAGGAATGTACAGCTGGGCAGTGGGCTCAACCTCACTGAGCCCAGACTAACGGTCGCATCTGAGTCTCAAGAAGATCCAGTGCTTCACAGAAGGGCGGACGAAGAAGCGCCCAGACAACTTGAAGTCGTGGCGCCCAGACCTGCACATGGAGCGCCAGCAATAGCATTAACCACAGAGGCCCTAGCGGCCCGTGGTGACTGTCTGGTGCACCTTCACAGGCGCGTTGCAGTCTCCCTCCCCCGCTCGGCTTGTCCTGCCTCGTCGTCCACTGTCATTGGAGAGCAGGATGACCTGAAGAGGCACATGGATGAGTACATGCTGCACAAGGACTATCATCAGTCAATACCAGGAGAGGATGGTGAAGAGCCAATCGAAGCCCTAGGGTCTCCACCTCAGACTGACATGGACTGCTATTACTACTCGGGTCCACCGAGCGACCTGGCTGACACAGGTTCCCTGCCCAGACACCCGAGAGGTACCACCTGGCCTACGTTCACTACACCACCATGCCAAGAGCCTACGTGGCGTCCAGAACTACCCACAACAACGAGAACCACAGAAGCATATCCAGCCTACGTGGAGCGTTCTCATATCCCAGTGCCAGCCTATGGTGCTCTTCACGGTACGGCAGAACTTCTGGCCAAACTGTCATCGGGATCCAAAGATTCAAATGCAACAGCCCTGTCTGACGTTGTAAAGGCCAAATTTGGTATCAATGAAACCCTAACCAAGCCGGCGATGGCCTTACCTTCTTCAGGATTGACCTCGCCTGCCGATGATTTTAAAAGATCAAGGGTCCAGATTACTACCCAAGGTCACATGCCCCAACCCCTTTCAGCCTCGTGCCCGAACCGTCCCCATTGCTAAGCCACAGGATGACCCCGTTACTGAGGCCTAGAAGAGGGAACTAACTGCTTTGGCACCACTCACTGGCAAGTTACCCCCCTCTTCACATCCAACCTCGGGGGATGGGAAGAGTGGGAAGCCTATTGCCCAAGCAAAAATCCAGCTAGAACTGCCGGAGTTCGACTGGAAAAATCTGCCCGAATGGGCAGAACAATTTGCAGAATTTCTTTTCCTCACCCGCCAGTCTCCTGTCGATGTTGCCAACTGTTCACTTCTGAAGCACTCATGCAAAAAGAAATGTTTGCAGAAACAGGTTCAACAGATCGTGAAAACTTGTTCCAATTGGGCTGAGGTTCTCCAAACACTAGAGAAAATATTCCCTGCCTATGAGACGGAATTCAGTGTGCGCACACAGATTCAGGATTTTTCTATGCTCCCTGAATTTCTTTCCGCTGCGCAAATCTCTGAATATATGTGCAACCTGGAGTATCTGTTCTCCAGGATGAACGTGGGTTCCTCTGGACCAAATGAACCCCACCTGTGGCTTGTGGGTATAATTCCCCTACGTACGTGGGAAGATTGCAGGTCTACTTCCGAGAGAAAGCGACGTACACATATGTAAGATGACCTGGTAGACCTGCTCAATGAACTGGCCCCTGAGAGGGACAACGACTCCCATATGGAAAAATTCCTCAAGAGGCACTTGGGTAAAGTTGCCAACCCAGTCCCTGATCGTGGTGACTCGAGAGGGTCCAAAACCCCCACTAACCCCAACAAGGGTGGAGGTAAAGGAGGGGGTAACCTACATCCCATGAATGAGGTAAAACCCGAAGCAGGTGTAACCCTACTCTTCTACTGCAAACCTGTGAATGACAAGGTGCAGCCTTGTCATGTTCCTGACTGTTAGCATGGCAGTGGGTGCATGCTGCAACTGAAAAGACAGCAGCACACTAGACATGGAAAAACAGTGAACCATCAGGATCACTTCAGGTGTACCATCACCTGAGGGGTTTGTGGCAAACGTCGTCACTAGGAGGACGAACTCCACAGAAAAAAGCACGAGAGTGGTAAACTCAAACGCCAGGAGGCTGAACGCCAGAAATTTCAAACACCCTCCAAACCCCTAAGAATGATGCCAAGAGTGGTAAAGGGGGACGAAAAGGGGGTGGCAAAGATTCATTCCCCAGCCATTACCCCCGGAGGCGCTCGTCAGCGCCCGCTACTTCTCCTTCTCCCGCCACTGCCGACCCTAAGAAGCATCCGCAGGGAAATAAGGCCTCCCCCGAGGAGTGTAACTCCAAGAAGAGGCCATTGGCCTGGATGGCCAACTCGCTCATTGCTGCGGGGGTGGAAATGAAATTCCCTGATGGAGAGTAGGGGGGGGGCTCTGAAGAGGAGGACTTGGTTTTCTGGATCCTCTTTAAAATCTGGGATCAGGTTTTTTTGGGCAGTGCTTGACACCGGTGCAAGTGGCCCGGCGCCTGCTAAAACCTGTCTAGAAAACTAAGACTGTGGCCATATGAGTAGGGGATGGGCGAACCGTCCATTCCCTGGGGGGTGTCGATGTGTCTATCTGTCTTGGCGACGAATCTGTGATGCAACACTGCGGGGTGTTGGGCACCGACGCCTTTGACATCATCATTCGCACCGACTTTCTGAAGAAACCCCCAGGTAAAAATGTTGCCCCTCCAATGTCCCTATGCTCTACACTGTGACTTCGGCAGTGGCCTCTTCTCCCTACTTCCCGAGCTGTCAGGACAAAAAGACTCCAGGCTGCGCCACGCAGCAGGGACAAACTATCGTACCAAAAACTACCAGTTGGCCCCACACGTCCTTGGAAATGGACTGGCGGCCCCGCAGGTATCCCTGGATGACATCCAGGTTAAATTGTTCGCGAGCCAACACCAGCACTTCATGCAATTGTTCTGCTCGAAACATTTGAATAAAGCCTTCAGTTTCTGCTGGAAAGCGATGGGCCTAGTGTATGCTAACCCTCCGTTCGCTCTGCTCGCGAAGGTTTTGACAAAAATTGTCGATGAGGGAGGAAGGGTGGTTCTGTGTACCCGTGACTGGGGTTGTTCAGGCAAACACACCTATTGGCGTCAACTGATGGACCGAATGACTGTGGGAAGAGTACAACTCCCCGAGGGTCCCAGTTACGTGCCTGAGGATTCAGACACCGCCATGCAACCCCGGAGTGGAGCAGTTTCTTATCCATCGTTGATGGATCCCTCAACCCTGTACCCCTGTGTGATGTAAACCAGGTGCTACTTAAAGACGTCATAGCCGAAAATCGTGGTCTGACCCTTTTGGATCTCAAAAAATGATCCCCTGAGAAAACTTCAGTCACACTTACAGGGTGTGAATCCTACGATGCTGAACTGGAGGCTGCTCTGTGAGAGAAGATGCCAACGATCAACAGTCTGAGAACAAGAGTTCTATTCCCCCTGTTGACCGCAGCCGTGTTGATTCCAAACACAGTGCCATCCTGGCCAGGCTATTGCTGGAGGACGTGGATTTGGAGTCAACCTCAAAACAACGTTCCCCTGCCTGCAAACATGTGCTTTACATGCAGCATACATGCTCAGGAGAACCGCAGCTCAGCGCTCCGGCGCTCTAGCGCGGCCTGCGTCTAATAGCATGCTGATGCGTATGGCGGTCCATACCCCGCATACTAGGGGCAAGAATTCAGGTTTCGGGCTGCCAATAGGGCAGAAAGACCCAGGGCAGGGCCAGAACTGACCTGAACTGAATTTTGTTGCCCAGAAATGCCCTTGCCTAACCCTCAAAACCCTGTTTTCTTTGTGTGTGCGCAGGCGACGACTGTCCCCGTCGCCTGTGTTTCTGCGAGTTTTTGGGAATTTGTTTCTCCGTCTTTGAGGTCTGAGGTTTGAGGTTTGATTTTGCGGGTACTAGACGACTTTCGGCCTCGGGGGGCCATCTGGTCGGGCCAGGTGATATCCTCCACACTGGGTCCTAGTGGGGGGCCCTCCAAGACGCACCTCCTGCCTGGTGGCGGAGTCCCCCAGGTTCACGGGGCTCGGAGCCCCGTCCCTCCCCGGCCTCCCCTTTTTGCCACTCCCCGGTCAGTGCATCAATTCGCAGCCGTGGCTGCAGGCGGTTACCGACTGCGTCGCCCCCCTAATGCGTGGTCGCCCGGGCCGCCGGCGATGCCGGGCCCGTGCTACTGGCTTGTCGCCAGTGGGACCCCCTTGGGCTGGCGCGGTGGCTGCCTAGCCTAGGCGTTGGGGCGTGGCGCAGTGCGCCACTACTGCCTTGGCGGTGCAGTGCCCCGTCCGTGCTGCGTGTCCCGCGCTGTGTGTGGCGGGCCGTCCCGTCCGGCTGTCCCTTACCCTCGCTCGCTGAAACACCATTCCACGCGATTTGTGCCTTCCGCGAGCTCGGTCCGGTTGCCCTTCTGGTATTCCCCGCGTGCCCTTTGTGTGTGTGTGCGCTTGCACTCGCGCGGCGTCCGATTCCCCCCGTCCCCTCCCCTGGGTGGTGTGGCGCACGCACCTCGCGTGGTCCCGGCGCTGGGCGCTGGTAGGGCCGTTCCACGCAGTCCGTACCCCTCCGCGTGTCCTGCCCCGGTCCCTTGCTCCGTCTGGCGTGCTTGGGGGGGGGGAGGCCCGGTCCCGTTTCCCCCCTACCTGGCTTGGGGTTGCGCGCCCCCCTTTGGGGTGGGTCTGCGCGTCCGGGGCGTTCCCGCACCAGGGGGTGGGGTTGGGGGGGGGGGGCGGCCTGTGCGCCGCGCCCCCAGTTTGTGCGGCCGGGGGGGCCAGTGGGGCGGGGGGTCGCTCTGCCTCGTTCCGTCCCTCTGCCTTCCCTGGGCAGGCAACAAAGCGGTTGTCACTGGCGTCGTTCTGGTCATGGAGGGCGTGGCCCCCATACCGCTCCGGTTCGTGCTGAAGCCGGTTCGGACCCCCGTGGCCATCTTGGGGTCACTTGGGGTGTGTATCTATGTGCCGGCAAGCCGCCATTGGCTGATATCATACTCTCCCATCCACCTGACCTAACCCGATGTGATAGTGTGATAGGTTTGGTCATCGCGGCTATGAGCGGCAATATTCAGTACCGAGGCGCCGCCAGCGGAGATTTATATATCGGAATATCAGCAATCAACAGGGTTTTATTATCATAATGTTTCGCTGATTATTCAGCCTTTCGTTCTGATGGTCAATGTATCGGCGACTGTCAGTTGGATCGCGATTTTGCGTTAACCGATTGGTTAACTGTTATTTCCAGATATTTTGGCGGAAACACCGATGAAGGGTCAGATTTCATCAGTAAAGGGTTCGTTGCTTCCGCAATTTTCTAAATAAGCACTCGAAATTTTAATCTGAATTTTTCGCGATGTCGAAATCGGATTTTCGACTTCGACATCGCCGCACTTGAATTGGTCTTCTTCGAGTGGTCATACTCCTTTCCCTATGCTCGAATCAGGTTTCCCGTATACTTGCCACCCATTTGACTTGGAGATATAAGGGAAACAAAAGTGAGTCGTGGGACCACTTTGAAGGGCCATATCTACGCGCGAGTGTGAGGAAAGAGAAAAAGAAAGGTTGGGTTGCAAGCGCCTTAGTCTCGACTTAATTTAGGAAGCATCAAACGCCTTTGGTGTGTACACATGCAGGACGTGGCAAGGGATAATGGTCAAGAGGGTATAAAGTGATATATAACTGTTGGACCGTGCAACCGAATATTTTATTGCGACTTTCGAGTATACCGCATGAGTGTTGGGGTTGCATAGATACTTTTCTTGGGGTCCCACGTATTTTTAACGTGAAGTTATGTCCATGGAGGGGCATGGCATACCATGGTGGGAGCCACTTTTGAGGGTATGTGTTATATGCATGGTATGTGTTTCGATATGCTCACGCCCATGTTATATATCTTCGTGTGGCCGAGGAGATGGGGAGCCACACGTGACAAGGGTCTTGCCCATGTCCCAATTGTGGAATTCAAAGCGCTAGACTAAGTCTACCGCATATGTATTGCTCATGGTATGTTTGGCAAGGAGATCCATGAGTGCACTCCCATTTTCATGGGGCATGTGGATACGAGTGGCGGAGGTATCTCCATGCGCCCGATTCAGGATCCAAGTGGGGGAATTGTTGGCAAATGGTTTCAATCATTGGTATATTGAACCATGCGCGGATATCATGGGTGAGCATAGAGATATACTATCATGACAACTTTGTATTTGGACATATTTGCATGTTTTTGACCTCATTTTATGCTCATTCTTGTGTTTTATGTGCTCAACTGGTCGGCTAACAGTAAAGTGCCTAGGGATCAGTGAACTATGGTATGTTGCTTAAATGTTGGCATATGCTTCGGTGTTGTACCTCACCATATGCTGGATCACATGGTCACTTTGGCTTGACACACGAGGCCTCACAAAATTAGGTCTCAAATTCATGAGTTGACTTGTGAAGCATGTCATGTACATAACCGGAAGGGCTTCGGGGCCAATGATGGGATATTCTTGGGCATAGATCTTTGGTCTATATCACCCTTGTATATTACTTTCCGGTTTGACACATGCATGGAGCATTTGTATATTTGCCGTATGCATTTTTGAGTATATAATTGAATGTTGGGCAGTATGGTGTGATTTGCCTGATTTTGTCATGTTGTGAGGTCATCTTCATGGGGCAGTTCTCCAAGCCCATTCAACTCCAAGTCCAACCAAGGATATGTCAGGGTAGGGCATGGTCCTGAGTGCCACTCTAGGCCATGACACGCCACCTTCCCTATTGGGCTAGGATTTAGAGGCTTGGGAGTGAACACATTTTTGGGGTTTGTGTATTGACTTGTGACATATGGCATTCAGCCATCTCATTTGACCTGGTTCAGTGCAATATGTTGGTGAGTCAAGGGAAGGTCTTGAGTCCAGGGAATGAGGGGTTTATGGCTGTGAATGTGTATGTTTACCTCTTTCCCCAACTTTGCTTTATTTGTGTTCATATGCCAATTTCAGGGTTTTCTTCTTTGATGCAATTCTTGTACATACCCGCCATCGTGAGACCATCGATGTGCTGAACGAAAGCCCGCCATTTAGATTGGATTGTGGATTGGGTTATTGCTGTATTTGTGGGATCTGGTTGCTGTTCAGGGTTGAAGGAGGATTGTATTTTCTATTTTCTGTATTTTTGGATTTGGACCCTGGAATTTGAGGAATGCAATCGTTGATCCGGAGTAAATCAGCAGGGGTTACAGGCGGAAGGGGCACAGCGGGGGCCGGTCCTGGTAGGGACCTTCTTTATGGTAGCAGAGGCGTACCTGCTGCCCCTACCTACCGCCGACCCGGGGACTTGGGCCCTTATGAGCCCTGCCCAAGTACGCCCCGGGTGCGTATTGTGGACTCGGTGGAGACCACGCCGGAGAGTGGAGCCATAGAAGAACCGAGACGTTCAAGAGCATGGCGAACTCCGGAACTTGAAGCCCGAAGAGAAGTACGACATTCGGGAAGAGGAGGACGTGACATGGAGGAACTGGTCTCCATGTGTGAGCGTCGCTGCCGAAAGGCATGCAACCTCCGATCCGCCGCGGAGGACTCTGATGAGGCCCGCCATTCAGGCAGCAGTGGAGGACGAGCCCGGCGCTACCGGAAGCGCGGGTCACCCAAGTCCGCGGCAAGGGACGCCGGGGCTATGGATACGGACCCTAGCCCGGTCAGGCTGTGGGAATCCGAGGGGCACTCCGAGGGCTATCGGACAGCCTATGAGCCACCTTCGGAGTCGGAGGAGACGGCCAGACCGCCCACAAGGGCGAACACGGCCCCAGAACCCAGCCTGGAGCACGACGCCGGGGGCTTGGAGAGGCCAGCCAGGGCCCGGACGGCACCTGTGCCCCGGCACACGGGACCAGAGACGGACGCCATAGGCGATACGCCCATGGGCGATGAGTCCGAGGTGCCGGGAACCGCGGGATGCGCTGAATCTGGCGGAAAGCACGCTGCGTGCCACTGCGAGCACGTGTCCTTCCTCATGGGCAAGTACCCGAAGATGGGGATGGACGCCATCGTGCATCGCCTTGACCGCCTGGACAACGCCAAGGACGGTCTGGAGGAGGACGTCACGGGGATCCTGGACGACCAGTCGGCCGCGGAGAAAGACATGGAGGAGCTCCGAGCGGAACGGGACCGGTACCGGGAGAATCATGAGCTGGCCCTGGAGAAGCAGCAGCGAGTGGTGGACAGCCTCCTCCACCTGGTGGAGGACATGTCGGGACGCCTGAAAAGGCTAGAGGAGCTACAGCCCCTCGCCTCGGGTCCGGAGCTCCCGGCAAAGCCGGCCGCGGTAGAGCTGGTTGAGCGGGGTAAGACCCTCAGGAGCGCCATGGAGAAACCCATGGGCGGCCCTGCAGAGGCACCATACGCGCCTCCGCGTGTTGACCCGGGTGCGCTGCCGTTTGTTCCCATGTTCAGCGAATCCACAATGCTCGGGGAAGACACGGCACCGGCCGGGTCCATGCGGGAAGGGCACGTAACGACGGACCCGAGGAGCCTGACGGTACAGATGTCCCATGCCGCCCAGGGTGTACCGATCACGACGAATATGGTAGTTTATGCGGAAGAGGAGATCCAGAGCCAGACCATGCAGGGGCAAACCATGGGAAGCGCCAACGGACATGGTCGAGGTCATCTGAGCGGAAACCTGTGGGCGAAGGATCCCAACACGGGGATATGGACGGCCGATGGAGCAAGTCCTTCCAGCATTCCAAACCCCATGGGTTCAGGCCCAACTGGACCGCACTCCATGGAGGAGAGGGATGTACGGGGAGTGTACTCACACCCCCCGGCCACAGGTGGTATCCGTCTCGGTGGAGTGGTGGCTGGGGACGTCGGAGACGCCATCAGGATTGACGACCTCAGGGGAATCAAAATCCCCTACTACGATGGCAATCCCTCCAACCTGGATGACTTCATCCTGGATTGGGAGGACTTCGCCGAGGAGGTCGTTGGCGAGATGCGGGGAGCGCCGCGGGACAAGTGGGTATGCCGGGCATTCCCGCACCGGCTGGCGCAGGACCTGAAGGAGGAGCTGCGGGATCAGATCCGGGAAGGACTGATCCGTACGGAGCAGGCCTGCCTCCAGTGGTTGGAGGTCGAGGAGCGGGTGGACGCTCCGAACCAGAAGCTGGAGGACTTGTGGTCCATCCCGCTGCCGCTGGACCGCGGTGAGTTGCGGGTCCGGGAGTGGAACCGGTATCTGCGGAAGTACCGCAGATGCCTCAAGCTGGTGGAGGACTGGAACGAGGCCAGCGAGATCCGCCACCTCCTGAAGGACGTCCTCCCCGGCAACTGGAAGAGGAGAGTGGAGGTTGAGGAGAAGAAGCGCGCCAAGAAGCGGGTGGCGGTGAGGATCATGGCGGCGGAGGATACCCATGCGGGTATCATGGAGTTCTTCAGGAGGAACCTGGGCGAACCCAACCGGATGTTGGGACTGAAGAACGCCGTGTACGTGGAGGTGTTTGGAGACTCCATGGGGCAAAGGTTGCTGCGCCTCAACAACGTGGAGTGGAGGCGCGGGGAGCCGCTGAGGATGCAAGTCATCTTCGCCCGCATGAGCCTTGACGAGATCGTGAAGTACATCACGGTGGAGTTGAAGCTCAATGCGAAGAACGAGGCCCACGTGCAGGATCGACATGGTCATGGACAACGAGGCCACCGAGAAGACCGCCATCATCGGGAGATCCAGGAGGACACGGCCAACTCTGCGGAGGATGGTAGTGGAAGTGGCCAAGACCACTGGTCCCGGGAGGATCAAGAGGAGGCCTATTTCCTCGCGTTTGTGGCGCACAACGTGAGGGACCATGGGCAGGATCGGTCCAGATGGAGCCGGGTGGGACCCAAGAAGGGCAACGCGCCAAGGAGGATCGGGAACCCACCGCTCTCGTTCCGCGAGTACAGGTCTCAGCACGACGGGTGCTGGGTCTGTTATGGCAAGGGAAACAACCATGCACACGACCACCGTCAGTGCAAGGTGTATGAGGCGGACAAGAAGGCCTACTTCGCAGCCCACCCCGAGAAGAAGCCCAAGGAGCAGCGAATTTCCGACTGGAAGGCGAAGGGCGGAGACGGGGGAAAAGGCCAAGGCAAAGGCCAAGGAAAAGGCGGAGAAAGAGGCTATGGTGGTGGACCTGGCCGAGACCGACAAGTGAGGTCCATCGAGAAAGTTGCTGAGGACATGTTGAGGACGTTAGAGGAACTGAAAGCCCAGCAACGTGGTGGACAAAGTCCTGGCGGATCGCAGCCGGAAGGGGCTGCGGGAAGTCAAGTCTAGAGGAGCCCCCACGGGAGTGGGACCTCGGAGGTGTCTCCTCCGAAAATCAGTGGAATCCCAGAGAAAGCGAAGGCACATCAGGTGCCGAAGAAGGCTCCAGAAGAGCCAAAACCACTGAGTTTCGCCACTCCCAACCCCTGGAGCGCCCTGCCAAGGGAAGTACATGTGGGTACGGGACATGGCAAGAAGGAAGGAGCGACCACGGAGAGCCCCGTGGACGGGCAGGACCAACCCAAGATCTACACCATCCGTGACCATACCCTTGAAGTCCTGATGCACCCGGACGTGCTAGAGTTGCATGCCGTGAGAGTCGTCCATACACCTCATGGCGACGAGCGGCAGTTGCACTTGAAAGTGCGAGTACGGTGCGGAGGAGAGGAGAAGGTAGTGGATGTGTTGGTGGATACGGGTGCCCAGGTGAGCCTGGTCCGGAGAGGGTTGTTCAAGGAGGAATTCCTGCAGCCCAGCCGGAGACCGGTCCGCCTGAAGGTTGCCAACGGTGAGATTATGGGTGGTGGCACCCATGAGGCCACTATCAGTATGGAATTCTGGGAGCATGAGCGCTTGAACCGCCCTGATCAGGCGAAGAGAAGCACTCTATCCGGAAACTTCTATGTGGCTGACATTACAGATTGGGATATGATCATGGGGTATGACTTCATGGTGGCCAACGCCATTTAAGCCCTTCCCCATCGTGCAACGCTGGTCCGGGAGGATGATGAATGCCTCACATGGCTGTCCACGGACTATGCATGCGGATCATCCCAATGGAATGCTGAGGAAGAGGATCGGGTCCTCCAAGCGGTGCAAGCTGTGGGTGCCAAGTCCAGAGGAGACCGTGAAGTTCAACTCACGGAGTATGGAATGGCGCCGCAGGTATATGCCAGGATGATCCAGACGCTGGGAGCCGAAGCGCCCGAGACGGACGTCTTCGCTTCCCGAGATGCCCCACTTCTGCGGAAGTGTAGGAGGCATTCACATCGAGGAGACTGAGCCTGGCACAGGCATTGGGGTTTGAATGAGTGGGGACCCATGTATTGGCATGGCTCCCTGGACAATACCAGACGTACGGTGGAGAAGATCATCGCGGATAGGGCGAAGGGGATCCTGGTCATAACCGGCATAGGATCCACCCCATGTCCGCTGGAGGGTCTCAAGTCGACGCTGGACTCCATCACCCTGAACGGAATGTCATTCGGGCCAGATGAGGAGCTGTTCATCGACACCAAGGGTGTATCAATGCCCTCCCCGGGTCAAGCGTGGGGTACCAAGGCTTTCCTGGTGGATGGGGCGCAAGCCCAGCCCACGGGTGATGAAGCATTCATCCGTAGGGTGGAGGCGGTGCCCATGAAGGTCATGTTTGAGCCCAAGGAGGGGACGGATCAGCCTATTGATGGCATTGACGTCCTGTCCCACGCCGAGATCGACGACGTCGTCAACTACATGCGGATGGGGATGCACGACCGTGTGGCAGCCAAGAAGCGGCGGGCCATGGTCACATCTCCGCATTGGTGGGATGACAAGATGTTGGTCACCGGCAAGTACGAGAAGGACGAGTTCGTGGCGAGGGTCATGGATCACATCGCGGACCAATACGATGGTCCGGTTGGGTCGGACCCACCAACATGGGATTTTCCAAGAATGGGTGCCGATAGCGACAGTCACCAGCCCGAGGCTGCAAATTTCCGAAGATTATCGGTGAGAAGAGCTCCCCACGACGATGAAGACGGCATATCGGACGAGGAGAAGTCGGAATCGGACCCAGAAGAGGCCTATACCGCAGTGCGATCGGTTGTATCTATACCGAAGCAGGCGGCTGAAGAGGCCCAGGAGAACCCGAAGGTCGCCGAGCTGAAAGAGAGGCTGATCAGGGCCTATCCGCGGCTATTCAGTGGCGTCACCAACAGGAACCCTCCAGATCGGGGGAGGTTTGGTACAGCGAAGATCAAGCTGAAACCGAACCCGAAGATCTATCGTCATCGGGAGTACCAACTTCAGGGCGATCGGGCCGAGGCCATGAAGAAGCTGCTGGCCGAGTTCATTGAGCGGGGATGGATCGAACCCTCCGACAGTGAATGGGCCAGCCCAGCCTTCATCGTACCAAAGAAGGAGAAGGGCGAGTGGAGGTTGGTGGTGGATTACAGAGGTTTGAACGAGCAGACCGAGCACGACTCGTCCTCGCTTCCCCTGATCGACTCCATCCTCCAAAAACAACAGAAAAAGCGGATCCTCACGGTGTTGGACCTGAAACACGGTTATCACCAGATGCCGCTACACCCGGACTCCAGGCCCTGCACAGCGATGTCGACGCCGCTGGGGCCCATGCAGTGGAAAGTGGTGCCTATGGGCGCCAAGAATGGCAATGCCGCTTTCCAGCGCATGATGGAGGACCTACTCGGTCCTGTCCGGGACTGTGCCGATCTCTTCGTGGATGACATCATCATCGGGTCCGGCACGGACAACATGACTGAGGACGAGCTCATCGACGCGCATGAGAAGGATCTGGGAGTTGGACAAGCACAACATGGTGTGCAAGCCCACCAAAGCCTCACTCTTCGTGAAGGAAGTGGAGTTCGCGGGTCACGTGGTTGGTCATGGGCAACGCCGTCCCATGCCTGGGAAGCTGGCGTCCCTGCACCACCCAAAGAAGCCCCAGACCATCAGCGAACTCCGGTCCTTCATGGGGTTCTGCAACTACTATTCGGGCTATGTCCGGATGTATGCAGAATTGTCGGGGCCGCTGCACAAGATGCTGCAAGGGGGCAAGTTCGATGGCCGGAAGGGGAGCAAGAAGAAGCTTGCCTGGACCCCTGAGGCTGAGGATGCGTTCAACCGCCTGAAGGAGAGACTCCTGGGGCCGCTGGGACTATTCTTGGTGGACCCGGACAAGGGATTCGTGCTACGGACGGACGCCTCGGACTATGCTGTAGGGGCAGTCTCCGAGCAGATCCGGGACGACGGGTCACACGTACCCGTGGCGTTCTGGAATCGGATCCTGGCCGAGGGCCAACGCCGCACCTTGACCGCGAGGGAGAAGGAGACGTACGCCATTGTTTGTGCGCTCAGGAAGTGGTCTGGCCACATCGGATTGCAACCGGTGGTGGTTTGCACGGACCATCAGTCCTTGCAGAGCTGGCACAAGGAGCACGTCGACACCCCCTCGGGACCGGCGGCAAGGAGGGCCCGATGGCACGAGACGTTCGCCAAGTTCGACCTCAGCGTCGTATACGTCCCGGGGGAGGACAACACTGTGGCATATTGCCTCAGTCGCTGGGCCTCCCCCGCGGGCAAGGCGTGGATGGACATTTCCAGCCATGGCGACGCCGAGGAGACCGAGGAGGCCAAGCGCATCATCGAGATGGAGAAGGCCATGGAGCAAGAGGGGGTCAAGTGTTTTGTGGTGATGGCAAACCGTACAGACCTGGCCAAGTTCCGGGGCGCCCGCGTCCAAGCTATTCGAGAGGAAACCCTCGAGCAATGGATGGTGGCCCCTGTAGAGCTAGTCAGGTCGGTGCTCACAGAGGATTGGTCGGATGACTATGCGGCATCCGAGCACTGGAGCAGGTACTGGAATGCCGTGAGCGCTCCGTCGGACGACGAATGGCCCGAGGGCTTGACCGAGGATGGCGACAAGTTGTTCCTCAAGGACAAGCTGCTGGTACCCGAGAACCGAGTGAAGGAGCTCATTGACCATTGGCACAACGCCCAGCTCATGCACCCTGGCCGAGACAAGATGCAGCAGGACCTGGAGTGGCGTTTCAAGCTCCCTCCGGGGTACTACGCCATCCTGGATAGGTACTGCAGCGACTGTGCCGTGTGTCGGGCCACGAAGAGCCCCAACCACTCCACAGCGGGCAACCCGGTGTATACGGCTATACCGGAGGCCCCTATGCGGTCCGTGGCCATGGATGTGTTCGCCATGCCGGAGGTCACCGTGGAAGGAGAGACATATGATTGTGTCATCCTGGCGGTGGACAGGCACAGCGGGTATATCGTGGCAGTCCCTGGCAAGAAGTCCAAGAAGAAGGACAAGAAGGACAAGCATGGAGTGGGGCTGCAGGCCAAGACCGTCGCTAATGCCATGATCAGGCATTGGCTGACGATTTTCGATGTCCCAGCTGTCATCTGCAGCGATCGGGGCAGTCAATTCGTGGGGACGTGGTTCAAGACGATGTGCAAGCACATGGGAATTCGGCACGCCAAGACCGTGGCATACCACAGCCGGTCGAATGGCCGGGCTGAGGTGGCCGGGCGGCAGATGTTCGAGAAGTTCCGCCAGCTGCACATCGACGAGCCGGGCCGGAATTGGTACAATTCGCTGTGGAGGGTACTCCAAGCATATGCACGACCTTCCGGGACCCACTGGACTGTCGCCCCATCGTATCCTGTTCCTACGGGATCGAGTGTCACGCACTCTCCCGTGGTTGAACCATGGCAAAGTGGCCCGGGATGCGAACGCTATGATGGCTGAGGCGGACGACATGGCAGCCAAAGTGTGCAAGGCACTTCAGGACGAGCATGACAAGAGGGCCAAGTACTTCAGGCAAGGAAAAGTCCAGAAGTATGCTCTTTAAGACACCGTGTGGGTGGAGCGGCACCACAAGAATGTCCTGTCCAGGCATCGGCAGGCATCTTGGTATGTGCCGGGGGTAATCGTGCGGAAGGTCGGGCAGGGTGTATATGCGGTTCGTGTAGGGGATAACAAGATCCTGGACCGCGACCACACCCAGCTTCGTCCCCGAGCACCAGACCCCAGCGGACGTCCCGTCACCTTCGAGTTCACGGCCGGCGATGTGGACTCGGACGACGAGGGTGAGGACGACGACTTCACCGCCGAGAAGATCCTGGCGGACAAGCCGGACCCGGGGACGCCTGGGGGTAGGCTTTATAAAGTCTGTTGGAAGGGTTTCGCTGCATCCAGGGATTCGTGGGAGCCTCCGAGCAGTTTTGTGCCGAGGTACACCACGGTGTGGATGGACTACCTGAAGAAAAAGAATATTTCTTTGGATGTCAAGGACGTGTTGGTACATTTGGTAGCTGCTGTAGCACCATAATGGATCCCCCTTGGCATTTTGTTTGTTTCTGTGATTGGAGGGACAAGTGAGGGCGTTCATCCGGGGTTTTTCCGGCCTTGATCGGCCATATACCCCCTTCACTCAATCTCCACATATATATTTCATTGTGGTATACTTATCTAGGTCGACCGACGACGTTTCTCTATCTTTGATCCCCTTGGTCCATGTTGTAGATCAAGAGGAGACCAGATATGGCGTAGGGCACCGATTATCAGTGTCCTCACCCCTCCCTTGGGGCGTGGGGGACGCCTACGACGTGTGTGGGGCCTCCATGTGTCCTTGGGACATGAGAGGGGGGGTATGGAGCCCATTGGGGTCCTCCCGTCCTCTCTTCAATGACTTCCGAAGCGGTAACAACGCTCTGAGAAGGGGGGTGAAGCCGGTTCGGACCCCCGTGGCCATCTTGGGGTCACTTGGGGTGTGTATCTATGTGCCGGCAAGCCGCCATTGGCTGATATCATACTCTCCCATCCACCTGACCTAACCCGATGTGATAGTGTGATAGGTTTGGTCATTGCTGCTATGAGCGGCAATATTCAGTACCGAGGCGCCGCCAGCGGAGATTTATATATCGGAATATCAGGAATCAAGAGGGTTTTATTATCATAATGTTTCGCTAATTTTTCAGCCTTTCGTTCTGATGGTCAATGTATCGGCGACTGTCAGTTGGATCGCGATTTTGCGTTAACCGATTGGTTAACTGTTATTTCCAGATATTTTGGCGGAAACACCGATGAAGGGTCAGATTTCATCAGTAAAGGGTTCGTTGCTTCCGCAATTTTCTAAATAAGCACTCGAAATTTTAATCTGAATTTTTCGCGATGTCGAAATCGGATTTTCGACTTCGACATCGCCGCACTAGAATTGGTCTTCTTCGAGTGGTCATACTCCTTTCCCTATGCTCGAATCAGGATTCCTTTATACTTGCCACCCATTTAACTTGGAGATATAAGGGAAACAAAAGTGAGTCGTGGGACCACTTTGAAGGGCCATATCTACGCGCGAGTGTGAGCAAAGAGAATAAGAAAGGTTGGGTTGCAAGCGCCTCAGTCTCAACTTAATTTATGAAGCATCAAACGCCTTTGGTGTGTACACATGTCTGGTGTAGCAAGGGATAATGGTCAAGGGGGTAGAAAGTGATATATAACTCTTGGACTGTGCAACCGAATATTTTATTGCGACTTTCGGGTGTACCGCATCAGTGTTAGGGTTGCATAGATACTTTTCTTGGGTTCCCACGTATTTTTAACGTGAAGTTATGTCCATGGAGGGGCATGGCATACCATGGTGGGAGCCACTTTTGAGGGTATGTGTTATATGCATGGTATGTGTTTCGATATGCTCACGCCCATGTTATATATCTTCGTGTGGCCGAAGAGATGGGGAGCCACACGTGACAAGGGCTTTGCCCATGTCCCAATTGTGGAATTCAAAGCGCCAGACTAAGTCTACCGCATATCTATTGCTCATGGTATGTTTGGCAAGGAGATCCATGAGTGCACTCCCATTTTCATGGGGCATGTGGATACGAGTGGCGAAGGTATCTCCATGCGCCCGATTCAGGATCCAAGTGGGGGAATTGTTCGCAAATGGTTCCAATCATTTGTATATTGAACCATGCGCGGATATCATGGGTGAGCATAGAGATATACTATCATGACAACTTTGTATTTGGGCATATTTGCATTTTTGTGACCTCATTTTATGCTCATTTTTGTGTTTTATGTGCTCAACTGGTTGGCTAACAGTAAAGTGCCTAGGGATTCGTGAACTATGGTATGTTGCTTATATGTTGGCATATGCTTCGGTGTTGTACCTCACCATATGCCGGATCACATGGTCACTTTGGCTTGGCACACGAGGCCTCACAAAATTAGGTCTCAAATTCATGAGTTGACTTGTGAAGCATGTCATGTACATAACCGGAAGGGCTTCGGGGCCAATGATGGGATATTCTTGGGCATGGATCTTTGGTCTATATCACCCTTGTATATTACTTTCCGGTTTGACACGTGCATGGAGCATTTGGATATTTGCCGTATGCATTTTTGAGTATATAATTGAATTTTGGGCAGTATGGTGTGATTTGCCTGATTTTGTCATGTTGTGAGGTCATCTTCATGGGGCAGTTCTCCAAGCCCATTCGACTCCAAGTCCAACCAAGTTTATGTCAGGGTAGGGCATGGTCCTGAGTGCCACTCTAGGCCATGACACGCCACCTTCCCTATTGGGCGAGGATTTAGAGGCTTGGGAGTGAACACATTTTTGGGGTTTGTGTATTGACTTGTGACATATGGCATTCAGCAATCTCATTTGACCTGGTTCAGGGCAATATGTTGGTGAGTCAAGGGAAGGTCTTGAGTCCAGGGAATGAGGGGTTTATGGCTGTGAATGTGTATGTTTACCTCTTTCCCCAACTTTGCTTTATTTGTGTTCGTATGCCAATTTCAGGGTTTTCTTCTTTGGTGCAATTCTTGTACATGCCCGCCATCGTGAGACCATCGATGTGCTGAACGAAAGCCCGCCATTTAGATTGGATTGTGGATTGGGTTATTGCTGTATTTGTGGGATCTGGTTGCTGTTCAGGGTTGAAGGAGGATTGTATTTTCTATTTTCTATATTTTTGGATTTGGACCCTGGAATTTGAGGAATGCAATCGTTGATCCGGAGTAAATCAGCAGGGGTTACAGGCGGAAGGGGCACAGCGGGGGCCGGTCCTGGTAGGGACCTTCTTTAGTGCTCGCTTCCCGTCTCTGGGCGCGGCCTGTGTGGCGCCATGGCGCGTTGGTGCGGGTTCGCTTGTTCCCCGCGGTTCCTGCGGGAGCAGGCGGCTGGGGCGGCGGGGCGAGCCTTGCTCCGGCCCCCCTCTCGGGCGCCGCGGTCCCGCCGGGGGGAGGGGCGACCATCCCCTCTGTCTCGGGGGCGTGGGGGCCGGCGCCCCCGCGATTTGCGAGCCGGGGGGGGTGGGGGGGGGGGTCGCGCCGCGGCCCCCCCTTCTCTCCCTCTGGGGGGCGGCCCGCGGTTCCCAACCCTGCCACCCCTCTCGTTGTCGGCGCATTCCCCCCGGCGTGCGCGTTCGGTCGGGGTCGCGGGCCCGCCCCGTGCACCGGCTGCGGCCTGCTTGGCGGGGGGGGGGGAAGGGGAGGGGCGGCCCGTGAACCGCTCCCGCGGGGGCCCCGTCAGACGACAGGCCCTCCCTCCGCCCTCCCCGGGTGGGCAACGTTGCGGGTGTCTCCGGCGATCTCTGGCCATGGCAGGCGCGGCCCCCATACTGCTCTGGTTCGTCGCCGCGTGCCGCCCCCGGGCGTGGTCCGCGCGCCGCTCCGGCGCGCTGGTGCGGGCTCGCCTGCCGGCCGCGACCCCCGCGGGAGCAGGCGGCGGCGGGCGCTGGGGCGCGCTGCGTGTGGGTCCAGCTGCGCCCCCCCCCCTCCGCGTCGCGGTTCCTTCTGGGGGAGGGGGGGTGTCCCCTCGGCTCCGGGGGGGCGGAGGGTCGGCGCTCCTGCGGCCCGTAGGCCGGGGGGGGAGCGGGGGGGGGGGAGGCGTGGCCGCTCCGCCGCTCCCCGCCCCCCTGCCCCGTCGGGTGTCGGCCTGCGATCCTTCGGCTCCGGCGCGCCCCCCCAGGGGAATACCCGTGCCGTGGGGGTGGCCGGGCGGCCGTGGGCGTCGGACGCGGCCCGGTCGGCCGCCAGTGGGTCAGTGCGGCGGGGGGGGGGGGAGGGAGGGGGGGAGTGATCTCCTCGCCCTGGTTCGTGCGCCCGCCTTCCCCAGTCCTGCTTCTGAGTGGGCCGCTCTGTTGGCGCTGTCCTGGGCGCCGCCATTCTGTGGTCGGTCGGTAGCGGGTAATGCGGGAGCGTGCGGGCGGTTTACCGGGGGCGCTTGGCGCGCGGCCGCGCTTGCCGCGGCCGCAGTGTCCCCCCCCTGGGTGCGGCCGCCTCCCCGTGGGGGTGCGGGGCCACTGTCTCTCCGGTCGGCCTTCGTCCGCTCTTGGGCCGGGGGGGGGGGGGGAGAGGGGGCGGGCCTCTGGTCCCCTGACGCCGTCCCCCAACGGCCGCCAGGAGGCGGCCCGGCGGTTCCGGCCCCGGGGGGCCAGCCGTCAGCTGGGGGGGCGCACTCTTCCCCCGCCCCCGTCTACCCTGTGAGAGCCGGACCCTCGTGCAAGCCCTTGCTTGGGCTCCCTGCTCCCCCTGCTGTCGTCGCGCGGCGCTGGCTGGCTGGGGGCGGCCGTGAGGGTCAGCCGTCAGCGGTTAGTGGGCTGCGGGGCAGTGGACTCCCCCCCGCGCTCGTTGTCCCCGCTCCCCCTCCCGCGGGAAGTGGCGCGAGCCTCTTCATCGCGCTGTATCGTGGGGGGGGCGTGGGTAGGAGGGCCCGGCTCTGCCGGAGGGGGCGTCCCGCGGCACTGCCCCCCCCCCCACTCTCTCGCGCCCGTCGTCTGGGCCGTCACCTGCGCCGCCGCTTGTGTGGGGGTCGGGGCTGCGGCGGTGGCAGGTTTCGGCGGCAGTAGCGCCAGTGGGTGAGGGCGTTGCGCAAGGCCTGTGGGAGCCAGTTGTTGGCGTCCGCATCCGTGATGTGGAGCACCGCCCGCCCCTCCAGGAAGGCCGGCCACGTCGGCTCCCTGTTGGGCTACGACGCCCGGATCACTGACCGGAGGACCCTCTCGATGTCCTCTGGGGCTGCCCAGCCCCCCGGGGGTACCTCCCGGCTCCCTCCGTCGCTCCATAGGAGCACGGCATCGAAGGGCCGGTTCCTCATCCCCCTGGTGGTCCGCGAGCTCGCCCAGCTCAGCCACCCGTACACCTCCACCACCAGGGGGAGGGCCTCATCCCCCAGACTTTCCGGGACCGTGCCCCAGTCCCGGTCCCAGGGCCCGGCCCCCCCTGCCCCTCGCGCCGGCTCCCCCTGCAGCCCCTGTGCCTGCGGCACCGGCGCCGTGCCCCGCCCCCCCCCCCGCCGAGGCCATCCGCGCTCGGCGCTCCGCCCTCGGCGCGGGGGGGGCTGGCTGGTGCTGGGGTCGTGGGGGCTTAGGGGGGATGAGTTCTCCGGCGTCGGGGTCTATGTTGTAGAGCTGGGCATGCTGGTCGTGGTGGTGGTGGGTGTGGTGCGCCGGCATTTGTTGGTTGCCGGGGGGATGCACCGCACTGGCTGCACGTCCGCCTGCGGGGGCGCCCCCCTCCCCAGCCCCCTCCCTTCACCTCGCCCTCCCCCCCAGGCTCCCATGCCCCGTCCTGTCTGTCCCCAGGGGCCCACGGCGCTCTTGCCCTTGCCCTTGGGTCCCCTTCCGGCCCCCACACCTCTGTCCCCCTGTCCTTGCCGTAGGTCCCGCCCCCTGTCACCCGCGCCCTGGCCTGCACTGCTGGCGCCCGTGCCCGTTCCGTGCCCTTGCCCATGCCCTTGGCTGCGCCCACGCTCGCCCACCGTCCCTCGCTCCGCTCCATGAGCTCCGTGGCCGCTCGCCTGGGCGCCCTGCCCGCGCCCCTGCGCGCCCTTCCCGTGCCCTGGCCCCTTCCCGGCTCCCTGCCCCGCGTCGCGCCGTCCGCTGCCCGCGCTCTGTCCCCCTCCGCTGCTGCTGGCCTTGGCGCCTCACCCGTGTTTGCGCCCTTGCTCCTTGCCGCGTGTGCCCCGGCCCGCCCCCTGCGCGTGCCCCTGGGCACTCCCCCTATCCCCTCCAGTCCGCCGCTCCGCGCTCCCGTGGCTGGCACTCTGCCCTGCCTGCGCGCCGTCCCCCCCTTCCTGGATCACGCGCCGGGCGTCCCGCTGCCTCTGCAGCTGCGGCAGCGTGACGCCCGGTGGCAAACGCTCGCGCGCCGGGGGGCGGACTTGCCGCGTCCGCCCCGGGGGGAAGGGCTTGGGGGGGAACGGCTTGAGGGGGCTGGTGTGGGTTTCGGTTGGGTTGGTGTGGGCGCGGTACTTCGCGCCCTCCCTGCCCACTCCTGCTGCTGCGGCGGCCCTCGGCGAGGCGCCCAGGGCCCGCGTGGGGTGCGTCCCCCGCGTCTGTGGCGTGCCGGGGGCCGCGGTGTGGCCGGCGGAGGCGGTGGCGTGGCTCGCCGGGACCGCGGTCTCAGCCCCCCGTGCACCCTCCCCGCCTCCCTCTGCGGCCGCAGCAGCCCCCGGCAATGCGCCTGGGTCCTGCGCCGGGGCTACCCCCTGTGCCGGCGGCACGCGGGGGGCCGCGGTCAGGGCCGCGGCGCGGCGTGCTGGGGCTGCGGTCTCAGCCCCCCGTGCGCCTGGGGCCCCCTCCGGGGGCGGGGCGGCAGGGCTTGCTGCTTGGGCGGCGGGGGCGGTCTCCTCGGCCGGCCAAGGCCCCTGGGTTGACGGCCTGGTGTCGGCAGAGGTCGCCCGGGGCTGCCCAGCTGGCGGCCCGACCGGCACCGCCGCCTCCGCCAGCTCCTCTCCTCGCGCTCCGCGGGGGTCTCCCGCGCCCATTCCGAGTAAGAAAAAGTGCTTTTCCGTTGCTTTGGGACATACTCTAGTTGTATTAGAGATGCACTGAGCATCCATGCATTTTTATCTTAGTATTGGTCCAGCCAAAAGTGGTGAGAACACATTTTGACCTATGGAACCAAACACCCAATCAGGATATGGAGTGGACCCCTTAATCCCCTTTCAATCAGAAGTAAAACATCTTTTCCTGAGTTGACTGAGCACTGACATACCTAAGGTAGAGCCTATGAATTTATCTATGTTTTTCCATGAATACTTATCTGCCCTAGTGGTATGCACCATAGGGGGTTAGGCACCTCTTTTTGAGAGGTCCTGGGTTCAATTCCTGGTCAGCCTAACTAAGTAGGAAGATCCCATGTGACATGGCAGTGACCTCATCGCCACATACCATGCCACCTCAGCACATATGGGACCCAAAACAAAGAGTGCACATCTCCTAAGATGGCACTATGGAGAGAGAGTGATCCTGAGGCAGTTTTCTAACTCTTTTCCCAAAACATTTCAGCTATCTCTGTGAATATGCATTCATTTGTATCCTGAGTTGCAGTTTCTGTGAATATCTAATCATCTTTCACTGTTTACACTGCAGCCCTTCATGCTTTGATCCTGAATTACCTTCTCTTTGCATACTGTTGGCTTGGGCTATCCTGGATTGAGTTGGCTTTACTGTATTTCAACAAACAAAAGCTTTTCATCATCCAAAACCAGCAGCAGGACACCCTACAGCAACAACAAGCAGCAGGAGAAGCAAAAACACAGTGCTGAAAACACTATAAACTTTTCTGGTAGCAAGAGGCAGCCTGTCTCTGTGCACCGGCAGCGACCCCGCGCCGTACAACCAGTGCTCCGAGCAGGCAAATACAAGCAGAAGGGCGGATTAAGATGGATCAAGGAAGAGTGGACGCCGAGGTGAACACAGCGCCAGCGCCAGAGGCACCGGCAAGGCCGGCGCCTGACGCTGTACCTTCGGTGGAGCCCTTACATGGGCCAATGGATACGGCGGAGGACTCCTTGGAAGGCCTCCAGACGGCCTTTGGGGCCCTGTCGGTGAAGGAAATGGTCTCTCAGCCTCAGCCTGTGAAGAGGAAGAGAGGAAACGAGAGCGAGAAGGATGCTGGAGAAGGAGCAGACGAAGGAGAGGAGCAAGGGCAAGACCCGACGGATGTCCCTACCTTCGAAGGCGCACCAAGCGCTTCTGGCCTCCATGCATCACCCTCTCCCATAACCACCACACTCCCAGCCGCCGCTACATCCACTTCCACAACCAACCAGCCTATGGCAGAGGGCACAGGCTTTACTGGCATGCCTCACTACCCCGCCTATGGCATGGGCCCGCCTACCGCTGCGCTCCTTGAGGCAACTACTGCCAGTGAGCCGGTGGCTTCCAGCTCTGCGCCGCGTTGGTATGCGGCTGACCATCCCCATCCACTCCACGCCACTGGAACCTACATGGAAGTTCCTGGGTATGCTCCTGGGTGTGCACCTGGGTATGCACCCCTGAGTGGGTTGAGGAGAGGACCAGAGTCTCTGGGAGGCAGGAGTAGAGGATCGGGAAGATCCTCCAACAGGTCCCTGACGCGGTCGGAGATCAATGAGGTGCTCCGAGGAGCCACTTCGCAAATCGTGAGCGACCTCACGCAAGAGATCAGGGAGAAACTGCAGCCCCTGATGATCCCGTCCCATGCGTCACCTACGACAGTGGGAATGTCACCCCACCGAGTACAGGCTCACCACCTGGCGGCAGGGTTGACGAATACCCTGGGGAGCCTGAGGAGCCGACCGATGCCGACTCCTGCAGCAGTACCGAGAAGTCCATTCGTCCCGAGGACAGCCCAGCCGCCCTACAGTCACGTGACGAACTCGACGAGGGCCGAGCTGGACCAGCTGGGGCTGACAGCCCTAAGAGCTATGGTGGACGTGGAGCCTTATGGCTCCAGTGATCTAGGCGGAGACCCCTCAGATGATGGGCCGCCTTCGATGACTTCTTCTGCGCCATCGGATGACGAAGACCCTGAGGACCCCGAGGACCCCAAGGGTAAGAAGAAGAAGAAGAAGAAGAAGAAGACCCGACGCCCTGAAGGACGCCGAGCTCAGGAGGCGAAGGCTATTGCCACCTCCAAGATAGTGGTGATCCTGCCTGAATTCACAGGCAAGGACCTCAGCGAGTTCGCTGAGAACTTTGGCCGGTTCCTAAGACTGACCGGCCAAACCCACGCGAGTGGGCGAGTGAAGTGCGACCTGCTCCTGCAGTGCTGCAAGACGAAGTACCTGGAGAAGCAGGTCAGGCAGATCGTCACCAACTCCGCCACCTTTGCCGACGTGTTGGTTGCCCTGGAGAGGCAGTACCCAACCTACGAGACCGACCTCTCCATCAGGGCCGAGATCCAGAACCTGCCCGTGCTGCCGAACAACCCCAAACCCGGCAGGGTCTCGAGCTGTTGGCGGACCTGGACCACTGGGCTGGACGACTGACGCCCGGTTCCTACAGCAGCGACGACCTGCTGTTTTGGTTGTGCTCCAAGCTCCCCCGTGAGCTATGGGACGAGTGCCGTCTGACGGCTGAGCGCAAGGCTAGATCCCTCCGCTACGAGGATCTATGCGTGCTGCTCCTGGAGATGGCGCTGGAGAAGGAGAGCGACCAACACCTGAACCACTACCGTCCTGGTGGTGGAGGTTCTGGAGGCAAAGGGTACCAAGGGTCCCGACCTGGGCAGGGGACTACCCCCAAACACGCCCACGCCCGCCTAATGGAGAACGTGAAGGAGCTATTCTGGTGTGATGCCAGAGATGAACAGGGCCACCTGCAGCATGCCTCCGACTGCGAGCAGCGAGACTGCTTTGTTGTCCAGGGGAAGCAGCAGGAAAAGATCACCGGCGCCAAGCTGAAGATGCCGGATCATTACCGCTGCACCATCACGTGTGCATTCTGCGGTAAGCGGAAGCACTATGAGGACGAGTGCTACCATAAGCAACGCCTATCGGCGAAGCTTAAGGGGGAAGATCCTGGCAAAAGCTCAGGCAAAGGTGGAGGCAAGGCCAAAGGCAACGACTCCGGCAAGGGCAAGTCGAAAGGACGTGGTCAAGGTGGTCAAGACAAGGGTCAAGGCGGACGAGGAGGAGGCGCTAATCGCCAGAACGACAACAAGAACAAGGACAAGAACGGAGGTAACCCCAACCCTAATCCAGGGGGGAACTCCGAGCCCTCTGGAGGGCAGTCTGGACCTACCACACGCTCACAGACGCAGGCCCAGCAAGAACAAGGAGCCAAGCGTGAGCATGAAGGTGGTGACGACGGCAACGCCAAGAAGAGAAGCCGTTTCATGAGGATGGCCCGCAAATTGCGGAACAAGGGGTTCGAGGTGACCTGTCCCGCGGAATTCTGACGAGGACGCTCTGGTGGCACCCAAGACCTGGTGTTTTGGGTACGTATCCGACTAGGGGGACGTGAATACCTGGGGGTACTGGATACTGGAGCCACAATATCGATAGTGGCCAAGAGAATTTTACCTTGTGGGAGCCTGAAGAACACCATGACCACCGCCGCTATACGGATGGGGGATGGACATGTGGTGCACAGCTGCGGGGACTGCGAAGTGGAGGTACCTATGGGCTCCAGGACTATCGCCCATCGGTTCTATGTGATGGACACTGATGCCTTCGACTTTGTACTGGGTACTGACTTCTTCGTGCAGCACTCCCAGATACAATCCCTGACGCTGCAAGCGCCCTACCTCCTGTACGTGGACCACGGCAGTGGCAGAGAGTCTGTGCCACTGGAGCAGTCGGAACATACCTCGAGTTACCTGAGACTATCGAAGGAGGAGCCCTCGAACATGATGGCGGCCTCCAAAACTGAGGACTATCAACTATTGGGGGAAGTCCTAGACCAAGGTCTGAAGGAGTTGGGTTACTCTCGAGAAGACCTAAGTGTGGAACTGTTCGCCAGCGACAAGCAGCATGTACTGGACCTATACTGCAGCAAGGGGAAGAACTGCAGCTACAAATTTTACTGGCCCTCTTTCGGGATGGCCTACGGGAACCCCAGATTCAGTGAACTGGGGAAGGTGCTGACCAAGGTGGCCTTGGAACGTTCCCGTATGGTCCTGTGTTCCCCCGATTGGGGAGCCCATGGGGGCAACGAGTACTGGCGAACCCTCCTTGATAAGCTGACTATCAGCTCTGTGCGGTTACCTGATGAGGCCATCTACGTGCCTCTGGGACGCAAGACGCCCATTGGGAAGCCCGGATGGGGGAGTATGCTCAGCGTGGTGGACGGAAGTCTTACCACCATCCCCTGGGAAGACCTGGACCCTACTCTGGTCCAGGCTATACAACGAGAAAGCGATGGACTCGCCTTGGGTGACTTGAAGGATCGCCTACAACCTCAAGATGCTGTTGAAACTACACCCGGAGGAGATGAGTACGTCGTGACTGACACTAACGCCCCCAACTCTCCCTGTCATGTACCTGTTCCTGATGGAGTCTCTGAGTGTGGACTATCTGAGCTACCTAGCTCTATCCACTCAGACGACGAAACTGAGCACGATGCCTTCTTCGTGCAGACTGCGGTGGAAGAAGTGGAGAACGCCGAGTACGTCGCCCCACTAAAACCCCTACTCTCCATGAGGGTGGAAGACCCCGTGAATGAAGAGCTGGACCCTCGATCCAGGCTCAGGGAGTATGTGGATTCCAAGAGGAAGTTGGTGGCGAAAAAGCTATGCTACGCGAAGCCTACCCGCAGCTCGTGGCCACTGAAGCAAGGACGTATGGGAGACCTATCCCAATTGAAGGAGGACCTCGAACAGAAGATCACCACCTGGCAAAGGGAGGTAGATCTCAAGCTCATGAAGAGCGTGTGGGGTGCCCATGTGAGGACCCCAGAGGAGGACGACCTCTCGGAGGAATGTGTATGTGAACCCCCTAAAGCGTGCCTATGTTGCCATCGTCCACCGGAGATGGTTGAGCAAGACCTTCTGTATGCCTACCAAGGGCTGAAGGATGCTACCGCGGGCGAAGAGTCGGTGGAGGACCACCTCCCGACGTCTATTCAAGGGGCAAGCAACTTACACTCCGACGAGGACATGGAGGACAAGATCAAGGTACTGGACCCGCGGGTACAACAGCTGATAAGGACCTATCTGGAGGTGTTCGGAGAACTGCCCCCTCCAGCGTCATGCGACAAGCTAGTACAGATGGACCTCAAGCTGAAACCCGAGTTCGTGGGTCACAAGATCCGGAGGAGACCCTATCCAGCTCCTAAAGAGCAGGCCGACGAGATTGAGCGACAGATACAAGAATGTATCGACGCTGGCCTAGTCCTGGAGTACAAGGATGGGGACTACCCCCTACACTGCAGCCCCTGTTTCCTGGTGGCTAAACCTGGGTCTACAGCCAAACGGCTGCTAGTGGACTATGGAGAGCTGAACAAGAAGACGCTGAACCACTCAGGGTCCATTCCCAATATGGAGTCTACCCTGGAGAAGATAGCCTCCTGTCGCTACAAGACCAAGATGGACAAGCGAAGTGGATTCTGGCAAGTGGACCTGACGCCCAACGCGCAGGAACTACTCGCCTTCATCACCCCTCAGGGAAGGGTATTCAAGTGGAAGGTCATGCCATTCGGCGTGGCTAACGCCCCCGCTCTGTTCCAAGAGCTGATGAACAAGATCTTGTCCATCCTACGAAGGAGACCTAAGGTGCAGGAGCTCATATCCCGTGGGGCCCAGATGGAGGCTCACATCGACGATGTATGCCTCGGGACCAATACCCAGGAGGATCACCTAATCCTCTTGGGTGAGTTCTTTGCGGTCTGCCAGGAGAACCACACACGACTCAAGCTGGAGAAGTGTGAGTTCATGCAGGAGACCATGCAGTACCTGGGGTTTGACGTTGGCTATGGGTGGTGGACCCCAGCGGCCTCTAAGGCCAAACCCCTGATGGATGCCAAGGTACGACACGAAGACCCCAAGA
Source organism: Eutreptiella sp. 'Long Island Sound 2002' (assembly GCA_964036045.1). Classification (NCBI taxonomy): domain Eukaryota; phylum Euglenozoa; class Euglenophyceae; order Eutreptiales; family Eutreptiaceae; genus Eutreptiella; species Eutreptiella sp. 'Long Island Sound 2002'. The sequence goes on from OZ038379.1 coordinate 67,103,513, forward strand.
AAGGACTTCATGATGTACGCAGTTTCATTGGGGCGTGCAACTTCTATCGCCGCCACATCAAAAACTTCACCTACACCAGCGCGGTACTGACTGACTTGATCAAGAAGAGTACTACTTGGCGCTGGGGCCCACAAGAGCAACAAGCGTTTGACGAGCTCAAAGACAAGGTAGCCAACGCTAAGTGCTTGGGCGTGCCTAGGGCACAAGGGGAGATTATCCTGGTGACCGACGCCAGCAATGTGGGCGGTGGTGGAACGTTGTTCCAGTGGCAAGCACTAGAGAAGGAGGAGTTCGACTCGGACATTTCCCAATGGGGGACGGAAGGTCTCAACCGAGATGGAACCCTCAAGCACAGCTACCCTGACGACAAGTGGGTCCTAGTACCTCTGGGCCACTGGAACTGGAAGTGGAACCAGGCCAGGGGGAACTACTCCACCTATGAGCAGGAACTGCTCGCGGGTATGCTGGTGCTATCCTCACAAGCACGACTGTTGGGGAGTAACCCTGTGGTCTGGCTATGCGACCAAGAACCGGTCCGCAGTTTCCAGAAGGGCCCCCCACCTGAGAAGGCCAAGCTACGTCGCTGGTGGACCTACCTCAGTCAACTACGGCTGACGGTACACCATATCCAGGGAGTGAAGAACGAGTGTGCCGACTACATCAGCCGCAACAACTTCGACGCCCTGATTGGTGCCCGGTCTGAAGCGCTGGCTAAGGAGGCGTTCAGCCGTATGGACGTACACCTGGACCTGAACATGACCATGATACGCCCCCTGGATGGACTCCAACAATCAGAGTACCTACAGGAGTTTGGGGATATCTACCGGCGCCTGGAGAAACGCCTTGAACCCCTCCTGGTCAACCAAGACCAGTGGAAGCGGGACAAGAGCTACCTCTGGCACGAGGACCGCATCGTGGTGCCTAGTGACCGAGTCCCAGCGCTGCTGAAGTGGACCCATGAGTCCAGTGGTCATGTGGGTGCTGACCGTACCCTGAGGCTGTTCAAGCAGTGGTTCCACACTACGTGGACTGACGACCAGCTGCGGAAGACGCTCCTGCCTATCGTGGACAAGTGCCCGTGCAGGTCCTGTAAACCAGGGGATATCAGGGACAGAGGTCTCTACTCGACCCTGCCCATCCCTCACTGTGCTAACAGTGTTCTATACGTGGACTACACGGAGATGCCGAAGTTCGGAGGCTATGACTTCGCCCTCGTGGTAACCTGTGGGTTGACCAGGTTTACCAGGGTGTTCCCATGTACCAAGCACATTACCGGAGAGGAGACTATCAAGATACTCCTGGAAGAGTGGTTTTGTGTCTATGGGGCGCCCAAGGAGATCAACTCCGATGAGGACGTACGAGTACGCTCAGATACTGGCTGGTACAAGAGGGTCCTGAGGTCCCTCAATGTCCAGGTGTCTACGGGGATTCCCTACTCTCACACGAGCAACCCCCTATGTGAGCGACAGATTCGTGTCCTGAAGGAGAACGTCAGGATATGGTGCAAAACTGAACGCACCAGAGACTGGGTGAGACTACTCCCCGTCATATCCTTGATGATGAACTCCCAAGAGAGTTCAGCTACTGGCTACTCGCCACATGAGCTATTCATGGGGCGCCCGGCATGGTTCCTACATGCCCCCTATCCAGAGGACACCCATTCTTCTGTGGGTGGATGGGTCCAAGAGCAACAAGCGAAGGTGGACAAGGCCAAGGCTATGCTCCAGAGAGTGAGGGAGCGTCAGTGGAACAAGAAGAACAAGCACCGTGTACCGGCCACCTACCAAGAAGGGGACTGGGTGCTGGTGCACCACAGTCGACTACCCGCCTGGCCTCGCTCTACCAGCGATGACCCATACTTCGGGCCGTACAAGATTCTATCTGTGGATGGTCACCGTATCACGGTGCGATGTTCTCCCCGTCTAGGGGGGACCCTGGTGTGCGCCGCTCAACACCTGAAGCGCTACCATGATCCTGAAGACCTCTGTGGGGAGGAGTGGGAGCTGAACGACGAGGAAATCGCCGCTCTGGACCTACAAGGGGCTGCCAGCCCTATGGAAGTTGAAGGTGAACTCCCCGACATGAACGCCGAGGAGATGGCTAAGGAGGGCTTCTACCTGGTGAAGTCTGTCCTACGCCACCGCTATCGCCAGGGTTGGCGCTTCCTCACCCTCTGGGAAGGGTTTGGAGTCGAAGAGGCCACCTGGGAGCCCTTCTCTGCATTTGTTCTACCTGAGGGACGCCTAAACTCAGTTCTGGTTGACTACTTGTCCCAGATCAACCTTGGTGAGTTACTGAGGCTCGCTGAGGCGCTTGCCTCCAAGACTAAAGCTAGGGACTGAACCTTACCCTTACCTGCCAAAGCGTATGTGTGAGTGTGCTAGTCCTAAGGTCCTGAGAGCAAGCCGCAGAAGTGGTGTCCTAATTATACCCAAGTCTGCGCCCTTGCTACACCTGGAGGGTTGGCTTATTGATGCCACGGGGTACGCACCGGGTCTCCCCTCCCCTATGCGCCCAATTTCTGTGCTGGCGCAAAACCTTGGGGGAATACTCAGAGTGTTAATCCAGGTATTGTTTTCCCTACCTACCTGTCTACTAAAGGGAGGGGTGGCCAAAAGCTATGAAGGCATGCAAAACGCCTGTTTGCTATGTGGCCGAAACACTAACCTAACCCACTGTCACAGCCCACCAACCCAGCTAAAATTGCAAGAAAAGGGTGGGACAGTGACACGCCCCCTACAGGTCCTACACACCCTACAGTGGCACCATCCTGGTGGGCGAGCACTGGGCAACTGGCTCTAGCCCCCACGCAGGACTACCACTCCTACACGCACACTCTACTTGGCGTTGCGAAGAGGAAGTTCTCGAGGGTCCTAGCGACCCACCTGTGAAATGACAAGAGAACACAGCGCTGCTAAGCAACTGTGGCCTCACAGGGGACGCCACAACGCGTTTCCCCTGCAAGGGCTTGGAGGGAAGGAGTGCTCTCGTGTGCAAGGCGCAGATGTCGATGAAGTCGGACTCCCTGCTCTGCCACAGGCGGAGCGGAGTTACTTGTTTGTGTGATCTGCGCCCCTGTTTAGCAGGGCATAAAAAATGCTGCTGCACCACTCACCCTACCTGCCCACCTGTAAAACAAAGGCAAATGAAAGGGCGTTTGCGGCGGAGGAACCAAGGCACACTCCAGGTATTATACCCTTCTCAGTGTGCCCTATAATACGCTGTCCGCAAACACGCTGCATGGAGCAGCTACCCTTATCAAGCAAGCAAGCGTTAAGGGACTCCTCAGGTTCTCTTAAAGAACGTACCGAGGAGCCCCTGGGTAGCCTAAACAAGGTTTACCGTGCGCACTTCGCGTGGCCTACCCTTTAATGCGTGTGTGCATGCACGACTATGCACAATCACGTTGGGCAAACCTGCCCATCTCCACAACAATCTTGACTCCACCAGGGGGTGGCCCCGCCTGGGCGTACCTACGTTACCTACCGCTGGGAAGTGAAGCAAGGAGAGAAAACAAAAGGGGCGCACGCGAAGAACGTTGCTATGCACTTGTGTGTATGACTAATCACCCTGATCTGACCGCTAATCATCTGCAATCTTTGTAATCAATCCCTCTACCGCGCCCTATCGTGGTTATCGTTGTTAACGCTGCTACACGACTCGTTCACGGAGACACGAGACGAGCAATGTGTATGCGGCATGCAAGACGAGCATACCTGTAGTTTATACCTGATTCATTGAAGTCTTTTCAATTGATTTTCGAATTCTTGAATTTTTGAAGCTTCTATTAGTGTGGGTGGAATCTGTATGTTTGTTTATTAATGTGTGTCTCGTCATTTTCAAGACTACGTGATACATACGTTTATAATTTCATTATTTTTCCATTTTCCGGCGCTTCGCTAGGAGCCGCTCCTGCGCGCCGCCATTTTATGCGTATGAATTTCTGGACTTAAAAAATCCAGAGATGACTATAATTTCTATAAAATGTGCCTTTGATGCACAATTGGATTCTACTCAGGTGTGTCGTTTCAGAAAAATTCTACGCCGTCGTTTGACGGATTTTTGTGTCGTCGCTTCGTTTTTGCGTGGATTCGTCCATAATTCTCCCATTCCTGCCTCTGCAGATACCCACGCGCAGCCTCGCTGAGTAGGCCGTGTTCGGGCCGAAACGCAGGTGCCTGGAGAGACTGAGCAGAACCAAGACCCCACCAAGGGGCAAATTAATTTCTTTTCGACTCCCTACGCCCTAAGACAGGTCACAGGTCGCCAGCAGGTTTACGAGAACCCATGCGAGTGTGTATAATGTGTCTTGCGTTTGGGTTGTGTCGACGCTGCGTCTTGGAGGAAGGGATGCATATGCACATGTTTGGCATGCTCCCAATCTAACCCAACCAAGCCACAGGAGCCCCGGCAGCGCCAAGAGCGCTGAGTCTTCTGTAGGAAACTGTACAATCAGAGCAGCAAAAGGACGCCAGCCATGGTGAGCGCCCATTTTTCAGTGTGAGGGAGACTGTAGGTATTTTAAAGTAGATGTGGAAACCAAGGAAAGGCCAAGAAAAATTCCCTTTTTCCTAAAATGCGACAGTGGTGGCCACCACAGCACAGGGGGGGAGTAAGAAAAAGTGCTTTTCCATTGCTTTGGGACATACTCTAGTTGTATTAGAGATGCACTGAGCATCCATGCATTTTTATCTTAGTATTGGTCCAGCCAAAAGTTGTGAGAACACATTTTGACCTGTGGAACCAAACACCCAATCAGGATATGGAGTGGACCCCTTAATCCCCTTTCAATCAGAAGTAAAACATCTTTTCCTGAGTTGACTGAGCACTGACATACCTAAGGTACAGCCTATGAATTTATCTATGTTTTTCCATGAATACTTATCTGCCCTAGTGGTATGCACCATAGGGGGTTAGGCACCTCTTTTTGAGAGGTCCTGGGTTCAATTCCTGGTCAGCCTAACTAAGTAGGAAGATCCCATGTGACATGGCAGTGACCTCATCGCCACATACCATGCCACCTCAGCACATATGGGACCCAAAACAAAGAGTGCACATCTCGTAAGATGGCACTATGGAGAGAGAGTGATCCTGAGGCAGTTTTCTAACTCTTTTCCCAAAACATTTCAGCTATCTCTGTGAATATGCATTCATTTGTATCCTGAGTTGCAGTTTCTGTGAATATCTAATCATCTTTCACTGTTTACACTGCAGCCCTTCATGCTTTGATCCTGAATTACCTTCTCTTTGCATACTGTTGGCTTGGGCTATCCTGGATTGAGTTGGCTTTACTGTATTTCAACAAACAAAAGCTTTTCATCATCCAAAACCAGCAGCAGGACACCCTACAGCAACAACAAGCAGCAGGAGAAGCAAAAACACAGTGCTGAAAACACTATAAACTTTTCTTTCCGGGGAGATGGGGGAGCGGGAGCAGGACCGGAGGTGGTGGGGGTCGTCCCGCTGGGGGAAGTTATCGGAGTCTGACATGACTGTTATCCTGGTAGGCATGCGTGGTGGCAGGTGCGCCCTTCCCACTACCTCCCGGTGCATCTGTGTCGTGCGGTCGGCAGTGCTGTGCAGTGCTCCGCGGGGGGGAGGGGGGGAGGGGGTAGGGGGCCGGCGGCTGCGTCAGCCCCGTACGGGCGGGGTGCGGTGGCCATCCATCGGCATTGGGATGGGAGCCGGAGGAGCCACGCGGCCCACGCGTCGCGCCACAGCTCCCAGTCTGGGGCGGGGCTCAGGGCCCTGGGCCCCCGGGGGTCGTTGGTTGGTGCCGGGGGGAGCCGCACTAGGTGGACCCCCGTAACGGCGGTGACCTCCTGTGTTCGCAGAAAGGTGTGTACCCCGTCCCGCGCCGCGGGCGCCAGGAGGGGGGGGGCGGGTACGGGTGCTGCCCCGTAGAGGTGGGTGGGGCTGATCCCCAGGACCCGCTCCGGGTCCCCACGGGTCGCGACGACGAGGAGGAGCAGGGGGGTGCCCGGGCGTTCTTGCCAGAGGACCCGCCCCCTGTGGTGGGCACCCCTGGTCCTGAAGTGGGGGGGGACAGGTCCGGGTTGGCCCAGCCGCACTAGGTGAGCTCCCTGGGGAACGCCTCGCGCACGACGGCGTACGGGGGGTCGGCCTGGCGTCGTCGTATACCGGGTTGGTCAGCCGGGGACCGCGGGCGCCTCGTCCGCGTCTTCCACGAAACACCGTGATTTCGCCCACCTCCAGGTCCGCGTCCGGGGGAAGTAGAAGGTGGAGCGCCGCATCCAGCTTGGACACCCCCCCCGGGTATGTGGCCGGCGCCTGGTTCAGGTACGGGGCCGCGTTCCCGGGGCAGCGCGTCCCGAGGGCGGGCAGCAGGGCTTGGGCGCTGCTGCGGAGGGTCATGGCAGACCCAGCTCCTGTCGGCCGCAGGGTGTCCCCCATGGACAGGGGCCTGCCCGACCGGTTGGACTCACGCCACTCCATCCAGTGCCCTCTACAGCTGATGAGCCCCGGCTGGACGGCGTTCACTATCCGGTGCATCGCCGGGAGTAGCGCGGGGGCCCCTGCTCTGTTCAGGGCGCGGACGGCCGGGAGGGCGGTCTCGCTGAGGAAAGCCCTTGCACTGCCCGCCGGGTCACGTCCCGCGGCAGCGTGCGCCTCATGTGCCTCTGTCACTGCGTCCGCTACCAGGCCCCGGACGGCCGCCTCTTGCGCTTGGCGGCGGGCCCTGGCGTGTCCCGGGCCAACCCCCCGTCAGCGAGGCATGGTGCTGTGGGCTCTGCAAAGTGTGGCGGCGGGTGGGGGTCAGGGCGTGAACACGTGCGACAGGTGCGCAACAGACGTGGGGTCCCGCAGGTGCACGTGGATCCACAGGAGGGCGGCACCCGGGGGGCCCGTGCGTTCGTGTAAGGGGGCGTGTGCTCCCCCGATGCGCCGGTGCAAAGCCTCCTCCTCCGTGCGCCTGTGCGGGCCCGCGGGAGGTTCGGGCCAGGGGCACGCGGCTACCTGGGGGCACTGCGCGCACCTGTTGGCGCCTGTCGGCGCTACGGAGGACACCGTGTCGCATTCCTCGCAGGTGGCAGGTGTGTGGGAGGTGGGAGGGCGGCGACCAAGGGCCCAGATGGCGGAGCCAGAGGTCGTCCCACCTCTGTCGGAGGGGGTCCCAGATCTCCAGCAGGCGGGCGCGGACGTGGGGCCCGTAGTCCCTGCCGATCGTCTTCCGCTGGACCTCCGACCACGTGTCGTCGGGGAGAATCCTGTGGTCGTGGAAGGCGGCGATGAGGTCGTCCACCGCCGGGCGGGGGTGCCCCTGGGGGGGGGTTGCCATATACACGTGGCGCCCGGTGAGGTGGGGCGCCAGTATATCCCACTGGCACTCGTCCGCGGCGTCCCGGTGGAGGAGGGCCAGTAGGGTGCCGTCCGCGACTGCCTCCCACTCTACCCGCAGCCCGTTGCGGCTGTTTGGAGTCAACCTCAAAACAACGTTCCCCTGCTTGCAAACATGTGCTTTATATGCAGCATACATGCTCAGGAGAACCGCAGCTCAGCGCTCCGGCGCTCTAGCGCGGCCTGCGTCTAATAGCATGCTGATGCGTATGGGGGTCCATACCCCGCATACTAGGGGCATGAATTCAGGTTTTGGGCTGCCGATAGGGCAGAAAGACCCAGGGCAGGGCCAGATCTGACCTGAGCTGATATTTTTGGCCCAGAAATGCCCTTGCCTAACCCTCAAAACCCTGTTTTCTTTGTGTGTGCGCAAGCGACGACTGTCCCCGTCGCCTGTGTTTCTGCGAGTTTTCCGGAATTTGTTTCTCCGTTTTTGAGGAGTTTCATTATTTTAATTGTAGAAATATTAGTTTCAAGAATATGCGGATCTTGCGGCGCCATTCCGGCGCCGATCCGTGAAGGTCAATTTTGACGTTAGAGGGCTAGTCATCGATTTTTTGTAAAATTGTCAGTGCATTTTCTGAATCAGTGCAGAGGCCCATGTTGTGGGTCGTGTCTCAGTATGTGCATACGTGCCTTAGTTTGTTGTACAGTCGACGCGTAACGACGTCGACACGTCGAGGGATGAGCGACGCGAAAAAAATTTTTTTGAGCCAGAATGGCTCTTTTTCACTGTTCTTCTGTCCCCTAACCCTCCCCTACATGCTCATTTGGATCAGGTACCCTTGAATTACCCAAGTGAAACCGTGGTTCAACCGAGTTCAACCGCGCACTTTCATTACGGCTTCCCCACGGTTGAACCCCTATTGTGGTACAGCAAGAAATTGTTAAGTAGCAACCTGAAAATCGCTATTTTTCAGCCCTCCAAGAGATGCCAGACCCCCTAAATGGAATGTTTTTGAAAACCTTTATACCTCATTGGTGCAAAGCACTGGAGACCCAGGACTGTTCCCCCACCCTGAGAACGGTCCTGAGCTGGATCCAACGCGTGGAACGGCGTCACTTTTCGTCGTGTTTGACCAAATTTCTCTGACATTTTGTTGCGTACTTGAGCCTTACCATTTTTTTATTTGTGGCGGTGCTCCCGCCTGGGTTCACAAGAGTGTACTTTCAGTGTGTGACAAGGGTGTGATCCGTGGTGACTCAGGAGTCCTGAGCAAATCCACTGCCACTGTTTGTCTGTACACAAGCAAGTTAGCATACAAAGAAAAGAATGCTAACCACTCCCGAGACAAGTGTTGGTGGGATTCTGGGCATGTATCTGATTCTGATTGGTGAGAAAGGCACAGTGTTCCAAGCGGAGTCTACGACTGAAAAGCTGATGTGGGTCGCCTGTCGGGGGTCTGCGTGCAATTGGGGGGGTGGGAGGCAAGTTCACGACCTGTTGATGACAAAAAACGACGACAGGCAAAAAATCAGTCAGAGAGTGAGGTCACCACTGAATTCGGGCCTGCGGTAGGTATGTACAGGGCCCTGATGGCCGGAGGGTGCTTAGTTTAACTCAAAGTGTCCGTCTGGGCGTCATGAAGATTGCTCTGAGCTGAACTTCGACATCGTGAGTGGAGGAGCACACTTGGGACAAGGAGTGGATCAGGGGGAGGTGTGAAGGGCAAAGAGAAGGCCTAATCAGGCTTGGATGCTGATGTTCTCCGTCGCATGTGTTTCGGCTTTTTTGACACTTTAGTCCTGAGTGGTTCTGGCTCTGAATAGCTCAGTGGGCGTTTGATGGCAGGCGAGAAGGATGTGCTGAAGGCGTTGCCGGAGCACCAATGGTTCTGTCCAGCTTTTGTGCTAGTGTAATTCAGTGCAGGATGATTGTGTAACCATCTGATGGCACATTTCACTGCTGTGGATGTGCCGGAAGAGCGTTGAGAGAGGATATCATTCCAGGACTCGGAGCTTTTGTGTGTGAGTGGGGAAGGCAGGCTTGAGTTTTGCAAGTACACTAACAGCGATGTGGGAATCATTGTACGAATGAAATGTGTGCGTTAGCCATTGGTGGTCTTGTCAAAAAACCACTGGCGGACCGCATGCCTGACTTCATGTGGCCAAGCTGCAATGAATTGACTTTGCACTGACGTGCATGATTTGCAGATTGCCACCACTGACGTTCGGTTCATAGGACGTGGTAGGGAGCAGTGGGGGCAGGTGTAGAGGAACATATCATAATGTGGTCGGTAGGTGCGCACACAGTATGTCTTGGTGACCCATTTGAAATTTTCCTTGGAGTGATTGAAGTTTTTAGCGAGCCACTGAAAAGCGGACGATTTGTGTATGTTGTCGTGTTGATGTTGTGGGAAAATGGAGCTTGTAGACGCTGTGGTAATCTTGACTAAAGCGGAGAATGATCCTTTGCTGACGCATCCGTTAGGTTGAGGGGGCAGCTGAGGTGTTGGAAGGAAAAAGGCGGCCAATTTGGCTACGCTTTCCGCAAGCTCGTTTCAACGGAGGCCAACATGTGCTTTCATCCATGAGAACGTTAAATGGATATGTGCAGGAAGTTCGGAGATCATCATATGTCGGAATTTTATTTCTGACCCTTCGGGGTGGGTCGAGATTATGGTGTTGGATGATTGTGCCGTGTGACACAAATCGACCACCTGTTTGTTGTCGCCGACCAGGTGGATATAGGTAGGCGTTGAAAATTGCTGTTGATGCAAGAATCGGAGCAGTGTGACGAGTGCTCAAGATTCAGATCCCTGGGAACTGTGCAGAGGGGAAGAGAGGGCAAGGGCAAATGTGGACTCAGGGGTTGAAAAGACGATACCAGATCCAAAATAAGGACTGGCTGCTGATCCCTCCACGCATACCCACCAGTCTTGGGAGCTGGAGTTCTGAGACACAGAGTGCAGGGCTTTGCAATTCCAGTGTAATAAGTCAGCTCGGGCCAGTGGGAAGGGCTGGTGGGGGTAGGTTATTTTGACGAAATCCGGTGTTGGTGTGCTGATGGTGCCTGAGTGCGGGGGTGCTGACGCAGTTGGGATAGGGGTTTGTGTGACAGATGGTGAGGGGAAGAGAGAGTTAGGCATCATGGGGTGTGGGGGGATGCGTGCACCAAAAGGATCCACTTGATGGAAGGTGTCTGAGTCTAATATCCTGTAAGAATCTCCCTCTGAGAAGTGTAGTGTAGAAGATGTGGCGGACGAAGTTGAATCCTGACCTATGCAAAAGCCATTGTTGAATTATGTGTAAATGTCAGTGTTGCGAGGGATGTTGCATGCCTTAGAGACATTGCATGGGCCGATTCCATTTGTGTGAAGTAGAAAAAAGTGACAAGCATCCACAAAGGTGTCCTGTAGTGCATTGGGCGTGACCGAGTGGATGGCTGTGCAGACTGACGGATATGCAGATGGCGGTGAATCGTGATGTAAATGCCTCAATGCATTGTTAACAGTCTGCTTGTGCAGAGCGCAACCGAAGTGTCTCAGTCCTAATCCTCCTTGAGACGGAGGGACAAAACGATCTTTGGGGGATGTCGCGGAGGAGATGCTTGCTGCTTTGATGAATGACCGCCATAGAATGCTTTCCAGGGCCGACACTTTCGGGGGGGGGCAGAGAGTGCATGAGCATGCGGTAACACATGGTGGGGACCAGTTGAATATTGTACAGGAGGACAAGTTCATGGAGCATTAGTGGGAGCGGTTGTAGATTACAGAAAAAGGTTCTGATTTCTGACTGGAGTAACTGAAAAAGTAACTCCGGGTCATGGTTCACAAAGATGTAGTGTCCCAGATACTTATAGTAGCTGTGTGGGCTGTTATTTTTATCGCACATGCAGACCAGCGTGCCTGATGATGAAGTGAAAGAAAAGTGAGGTGCTGCATTAAGGGCGTGTGGTTCAGTTTTTTTGACGTTCATACAGAGGCCCATTTTGCGGACTGTGGAGTCAACATATTTGTATAGTGTTTGTACCAGTGTTTTGTCCCGTGTACGTATCAGTATGTCGTCGATGAAGGCATGTAGTGAAAACGATTCCTCTACCTGCATTGTGGACGTGATATGGTGCAGAATTGTGTTGAGGTAGAGGTTGAAAATTAGGGGTGATAGAGGACACCATTGACATAGCCCTCTATGCTGTTTTTCTGACCCATGGACACGGCCGTTGACTAATGGCTGTTCTGTGGTATAATTGTACAGTGTTTTGATTGAGGAAATAAGCTTTGAAGGTAAAATGTAATGTGACAGAAGCTGGAAGTTGAAGTCGCCCATGAGTAAATGAACTGGGTATTGTTCTAGAAGAACAGAAATTAAGGAGATAATGTATTGGCGTGACTCTTCATCGCTTGGTGGTGCGTACACACAGAGTATGAGTATGGGGGGGAGTTCGGGAAGGCGTAACAAGGCAGATGTCAACAGGCCACGTGGGTCAGTGATGAGTTGTGATGCCATGGGCGCAAGTCAGGGGGAGAATATTAAAGCCGTGCCTCTTCTACTAGTACGACTGACATTGTGGAAACTTTTTACCGATTCGTAGCCGAGAGGAGGGGGGGTGTGATGAACCACTTCTTGCAAGGCCACAATATCAAATCCATTGAAAAGATGAAGGACAGTCTGCAAGGAAAATTCCTTGCGGCGTGGTAAGTTTTGGAAGATAGTGCGGATCTCTTTCTGAGCAAAATTCAGTGGGGGCGAAGGTGTCTGAGTTGGTGCTGGCAGAGAGCAGGTGCTCGGGAAGATGGGAAGTTGCTGTTTGTGTGTAGGTGTAAAGGTGTCATTGGGAGGTGGTGGCGTCATGGCGGCATTCGTTGGGGGAGGGGGGGGGGGCGTGAGTTACAGCAACGTGTGCTTTGCTTCTCTTGAGGCATGCTGAGTGAGGGAGGGAACGCAGTGAAGGTAGGTAGGTAGGTGCACTCGGTCGTGGAGAGGCGCCCCATGGTTACCCCTGGCGTCCCCCCTGTGAGGGACAGGAAGAGGCTCCGCGCATGTAGAGGGGGGGCGGCTTACTTCCCGCTAGACCTGACTGGTGGCCCCCAACAAAGCGGCCCCGGGCAACGCCGGAAGGGCTGATCGCCGCCAGGGTGACGTGCTTGTCTCGCCTGGAGGGTGTGCCCCCATGCTTGCGCACGTCCCCTCCTTTGGGCGGAACCCTAGAGGTTCGCCGAACTTCCTGGCGTATCCTGTTCCCAAGGCATGCATGCATGTTCTTGGTACTGGGGTTCCGAGGCGCTTGGGTGTGGCACCCTCCGCATCGAGTCCCAAAGCAGCGCAGGCCTTTGATGCAGTCATAGCCCCGGGCTCTGGATCTCGTTTCGCCGGGTCACCTGCATGGCACAGGCTGCCTCAGTGCCCGGGCGATGGACACTGGGTTTCCTACTGTTGTGTGGCGTTTGTGTTTGGGTCCGGGTTTTGCTTGGGCTCGGGTTTTGGTAAGCCCGCGAACCCTGGCTGGCGTCTTGGGTGGGTGTGTTTGGGTACGGGTTGTGGTTTCGCCCCTCCATTTCCGGCTGGGATTTGTGGTGTTTGTGGTCGGGCTCGGGGTTCGGCTTGCACCCCACCATTCTTGGCTGCAGTTTTGGGGCGTGGGTGGTTGTGTGTGCGCTCTGCCTGTACCCCGCCGTTCTCGGCTCGGGTGTGCGGTGTGCGTGTGTGTGCCTGGGCTCGGGTTTCGGCTGCGCCCCGCCACTCCTGGCAGAGTTGATCGGGTGTGTGTGGTTTTGTCTGCGCGTCCCGCCTGGTCCCCTGCCCCTCCTGGCTGGGGGTGCGGTGCGGGGATGTGTGCTTGGGCTTGGGTTGGAGCGGCGCCCCGCGACTCCTGGCTGGGGTGTGGGGGCGTGTGTGTGTTTGTGTGCGCGCCCCGCTTGTACCCCCCCACTCCTGGCTGGGGTGTGCGGTGTGGGCGTGTGTGCTTGGGCTCAGGTTTGGGCTGCGCCCCGCTACTCCTGGTTGGGGCGTTGGGGTGTGTGTGTATTCGTGCGGATGTCCTGCTTATACCCAGCCATTCCTGGCGGGGTGGTGTGTGTGTGTGTGGGTTTGAGTTTCGTCTGCTCTCCAGTTTTTTCTTGGCTTGGGTGCTGGGGCGCGTGGCCTCTTGTGTGCGCCGCGTCCGTTTCCCGTCACCTTCCTGGGGGGGCCGCCTGTGGCGTGGGGGTCTGCGGCAGCTGCCGTGGGTGGGGTTTGCCCCCCCCCCTCCCCTTTTTTTCGGGCTGTGAAGGGAGGTGTGGTACTCGGCCCTGTCGTGTAGTGGCTTTGAGGTGTCCGACGCTGGCTGTCCAGGTCTTGGGTCTTGTGGTCTCCGTCCCCCGTTCCCCTCTCCTTCCGGCTGCGCCTTCGTGTTTTTTTCTGCTTTTTTTTTGCCCCTCTCTGCCCCAGCGAGGTGTGTGTCGGCGTGTCTGGGGTGTCCTTTCTTCTGGTGGGCCGCTGCTCTCCGTGTGGGTGTCGCCGGTTTTGGCTGGCTGGTCCTCCGGTGTTCCTTTGGGGGGCCCCGTGGGAGCCGTCTTCGGTGCTGTCTGGCTGGGGGGTTTGCCCGCCTCTTGTGGTGTGGGTGGGCGGCTTCGTGGCTGTGGGCCTATCTCGTGGCCCCCCCCTTTGTTTTGGGGGGGGGTCTGCCTGTTCCTCCCTCTGCCTTCTCTGGGCTGGTGCACGCACCCGTCGGCATTTGGTGTGGTGAACCAGGTTGCTGTTGGTGCTTGCGTTTTGCTGGGCCTTGCCCCGGCCCCTTTGGTCGGGTGGGTTATGTACACGCTTGGCACCGTGGCCCTTCCTGTCGGGTTAGGTTCTGGCTGCCTGAGGCCCTGGGTTAGGGGGGCTGGGGTTTCTAGTGTCCCTCCGCCTCCGCGGTGCCGGCTTTAACTTTCTGGTGGCGGTTTGTGTGGACGGGCCGCCGCCGTCGTTGCCGGGCGTGCGGTGGCCCCTTGTCGGTGTGCGGCGGGCTCGTGCGGCATCTTCCGGGGTGTGCGGAGGCTTGCTCGGGTTAGACCCTCGGTTAGTGTCCCTTGCTTTGGTGTTGTGGTGTGCTATGGTGCGCCGTGCTGTGTCGTGCGGTGTTTCGCCGTGCTGCGGGGTGCTGGTCCCTGCTGTGTTGTGGTGCGCCCTGCTTTGTCGTGCCGTGTTGCGCCGTGTCGTGCCGTGGTGTGTCGCGCTGTGCCGCGTCGCGCCGCGTGGTCCTGTGGTGTGTGGAGCATTGGGGTGTGTTGACGTGGTGCGTTGCACGGCGGTACGGTGCGGTGCGGTGTGCCCTGTTGCCTCGTGCTGTGCCGTGGTGGGGGCTTGGGGTGGGGTCAGTGGTGGTTAGACTGGCCTGTGTCGTGGTGCCGGATGCGGATGGAGGTTTTGCGGCTGGCTGGTGGCTGGGGGGTGCGGTTAGGTGTGGGGTGGCTCGCTGGATCCGTGCTGCGGGGGTCCGGGTGTGCCGCTCGGGCTGGTGGGTCAGGTAGGTGTCCGCGAGGTTGCCCTCCCTGGGGGCCTGTGCTTTGGTCCCGTGTCCTCTGGGGGTCCTTGCCCCTAGCCCTGGGTGCTGCGGCCGTGTCCTCTTCCTCTTCTGGTGCCTGTGTGGTGGCCCTTGCTGTGGCCGGGGTCGTCGCCTGGCGATGAGGACGTGGTGGTGGGCTGCGCGGCGGTGTTCTCGGCGGCTCCCTCGGTGAGTGTAGCCCCTTCTCCCCGTGTGGGTGTGCCCTCCTTCCCCTGTGCCGGTTCCGCTGGCCGGTCGGCGTGAGCCGGTGCAGTCCGTACGGCGTCAGGTCCGTGCGTCGGCGGCGTGTGTTGGCGGGCGTGCGCCTCCGAGGGTCGCGCGGTGTCCGCAGGGGGTGGGGCAGTGCTGGTCCCTCGATTCTGGCAAGCCCTTCCTGTGTGTGTGCCTTGGTGCCCGCCAATGTGTCCTCTCTCTCTGCGCCACGGTCCCTGGTCCTTCCCCTCCCTGGCCTGTTGGTGGTTTCCTGCTCCCGTGTTGTGTCGCCCCCGGTGCCCTGTCCCCGTGGGCGCCTGCCTGTTACCTTGGGCCCCTCCTCGCCCCCTTGCCGGGGTGTCCCTTCCCGTCCCTTGCCCTCCCCTTGCCTGTGCCCTTTCCCTTCCCAGTGTGGTGGTGGTGGGGTGGGGGCGGGGGGACTGTGGGGCGCCAATGACCCATACCTGGGGGTGGGTGGTCTGGAGCCACCGGCGGAGGGTTTTGGGGGGTGTAGGGGGGGCGGAGGCCCTTGACCGCGTCCCAGAGGAGGGCTTCCCATGCCGCCTGCGGCATGGCGGCCTCCGGGGCGGCCTTGTTTGGGTTGGCGGCAGTGCGGGTGCGGATCTCCTCGAAGGTGTGCACCATGTGCACCCCTTCTCGCCTTCCCGCTCCCCCGGCTCACTTCACCCAGCGGCGGAGCTCCCGCAAGGCGGGGGCCGACCACCAGGCGAGTTGGGCGGGGGCCTTGGGGGGGGAGGGCTCTGAGCTCCAGGTCCTGCAGCGGTGATGGCAAAGGTTGGGGGTGGAGGTTGCGTACGGGCGGCGGGGGGAACGCAAAACTCGGTGGGGCTCGTGTGGGGAGGAAGACGTGGACATGGGACGGCGCTGACAGGCGTGGCGGCGCCAGGGGGAGCGCGAGCAGCGGTGGCAGGGGCTGGGTGTGGAGGATGCCTACGGGCGGCGCGGGGAACGGGAAGCTCGGTGCTGCTCGCGGGGGGAGGGGGACGCGGACATGGAACGGCGGTGGCGTGCCTGGGGGCGCCCGGGGGAGCGGGAGCGGCGGTGGCGGGGGCTGGGGCTGGAGCACGTGTACGGGCGGCGCGGGGAACGGGACATACGGTGCTGCTCGCGGGCGGAGGGGGATGTGAACATGGTACGACGGTGGCGTGCGTGGCGGTGCCCGGGGGTGGGGGAGCGGCAGGAGCGGGGCCCTGAGGGGTTGTGGTGACGCCTCGGGGATCGGCAGTGGCGCAAGTGAGCGGCTGAGGCGCGGTGGCGCTGCGGGCAGCGTGAGCACCGGGAGCGGGTGCGCCGTGTGGGGGGGGAGCGGGAGCGCCGCCACTCGCGGGACCGGGCCTCGTCCCGGGGCGCGCCTGGGCAGTCAGGAGGCGTCAGCCGGTCCTCGGGGGCCTCGGTGGTGCCGCCTGGTACTGAGGGGGGGGGGGGGAGTCCCCCACCCTCCATGGATCTGCCGCGTAGGGGTGCTGCAGCGGTGGCGGCTGGTGGTACGGGTCGAGTGACTGCCCCGGCTTGGGGTGGGCCTTGGGGGCCCCTTCGGCGTGGACGTGGTTGCCGGGCGGATACGGTTCCTGGTACGGGGGGGCTGGCCCCTGGTGATAGGCGGGGTATGGGGGTGGAGCGCCCGGGTGCTCCCATCCCATGCCCTGGTGCTGCTCGTGCACGGGGGGCTGTGGCCCGGTGGGGTAGGTTGGTGGGCAGTGGTAGTGGTGGTGGTGGTGTGGTTGCGGTGGTGCCGGGGGCATTGGTGGCAGTGGCGCTGGTAGTGGTGATGATGGTGCTGCGGGTAAGGCCCTAGGATCCCTGGTGGATATTCCGGTCCCCCCGGTGGGGCTGGGGGGTTGGGCATTGTTTGCAGCCCCTGGGGCCGTACGGCTTGGTGGGTAGTTGGGGCGGGTCGGGGGCCGGGCTTTACGGTGACCGAAGTCGAGGGGTCCCACGTCCCCGGGTCGGTCTGGCCGGCGGCGCTGGTGGTTTGTGCGGGGTGGATCATGGGGCGCTTGGAGATGGGGATGTTGACGAGGGTTTGGATGGGGTCGTGTTGGTTGGCCGCCTTTGTGGTGGCGGCGGCCGCTTGGGGGAGGGCAGCTCGGCATGTGGTGGATGGGGGGTCGTGGTTTGGGTTAGGGTTTGGGTTGGGGCGGGGTCGCTTGTGCTGCCGTCGTAGCTTTTGTGGTGTTGGGGGCTGTGTGGGGTGGTGTTGGTGTTGTTGGTGGTGGTGGTGGTGGTGTTGCTGCTGCTGCGGGTGGTGTTGTCGTTTGGGTTCCGGTTTGGGTTTGGAATCGGGTTTCGGGTTGGGGTCCGGTTTGAGGTTGAGGAGAACCTCGTCCCAGAGGTGCGAAGGCACCGCTGCCGGGGGGGGGAGGTTCCTGGTGTGCTGCGGGGGTGCCTGGGTCGCCTGTGTGGGGGTCGGGAGGCCTCCAGCAGCCTGGCGTGCGGCTGCACCTTTGGCTTTGGCCGTGGCTTTGTGGATGAGGTGGGCAGGGAGGGGGGTCAGAGGATGAGGTGGAGGACGTCGATGAGGATGAGGACAAGGAGGAAGTGGTGGTTTTGGGGGACGCGGGTTGCGCAGTCTTGCGGGCGGTTGCGGGTTTGTGGGTCGCCGCGGCTTCTGCTGCGGCCACGGCGGGGAGGATGGAGGGCAGGTCCTCGGGCCGCAGTTTGGGGGTGGGTGACTGGGGGGGCCTGGCCGTGACCTGGCGGCCCGGCGGGCCGATCTGGTCGGCAGCAGTGGGGGAGGGAGGCGCAGGGCTGCGGTCTTCGCCTTCTGGGCTCCGCTGGGCCGGGGTCCTGCAATGCGTGAGGTTGTGTGGATTGGCATCCGTGGGGGGAAACAGTTCGCGTTGGCTGCATCCCGCGGCCAGGGGGGTGGGGCCTGGGGTTCCGGGGGTGTGTGCGGGGGGCGTGTGTGGGTCACTGGGCGCGGTGGGTATGCCGTGGGGCGTGGGGCTCCTTGCAGTGGGTGAATGCGGGCTGCCGGGTGTGGGGGGTGGTCAGAGGTGTTCGGCGGGTGGGTCCGTGGCGGGCGTGTGCGGTTGTTTTGGCGGATGGGCGAGGCCCGTGTCGCGGGGCCCGGGGCTGCGCGCGATGGGGGGCGTGTGTGGGCCGCCGGGTGGGAAGCGGGGGGGGGAGGGGCAGGGGCGGGGATTGCGCGGGGGTGTGTGTTGTGTCGCCGTATGAGTCCGCTTGCAGCGGCGCGCCTGTGTGGTCAGTTGTTGACCAAGCAGTTTGGAGGTGAAGCTTACCGTCTTCTGCGGCCGCGGCAAGGATTTCGCAGATGATCGTGCGTATTTGGTGCACCTTCTGGTCAGTGGTGAGAAGGGGGTATGCTAGCTCTGGGCTAAGGCCCATGCGGCGGACGATCCTGTGGATGGCGTGGTACCCGCAGGTGAGGGAGTGCTGTGGCCTTGGGGGGGGGTCCTTCCGCGTGTCTGGGCCTGCCTCGATCGGTGTGTGGGCGGTGGGGATGGCCAGGATCCAGAGGATGGTCCGCATGGATGGCCAGCGGCGCTTGATCCATTGGGTCAGGCAGAGCATCGCCAGTCCCAGGTGGTAGCCCTCCCGCCTTGAGGTGATTTGGGCCAGGGCGCGGGCCGGGGGTCTGTCCCCCGGCTGGAGGACGCCCCTGAGGAAATTGTGCGGGGTGGTGGGGTCCCCTACTGCCCCTGGTGGGGCGGCCCCTGGGGCGAGCATGGTGTCAGTCCCTTTGACAAGCCATTATCGGCCGGGGGATGTTGCTGTAGCGGCCACTACGTAGTAGTGCCCGGGCTGGAAGATTGTACACCAGACCTCCGGCGGGGGGTGGTCGCTGTCTGTAGATGGGGGAGGGAGGTGGTCGTCTGGGGTGCGGAGGCCGGCGGCGCAGAGGGCGGTGTTGTGGGTTGGCGCGGTGGCCTGATCCAATTGTTCCGGGTGGTTCGGGTTTGCTGGGTGGTCCTTCTCTGCTCGGGCTCGTCGTAGGCGTGTGGTCCCTGGAGGTGTGACGTTGGTGTCGGTGTCGTGTGTCAGGGCCTGGCCCCACTCGATGGGGGGGATCCAGACATGCTGGCCTTGGGCGTGTTGGCGCGCTCGCCAGAGTACGACGTCTCCGATGACCTCGTGGAGGCCGTTACCTGGGGTGGCTAGGTCCTGGAGGGCTTTGACGGTGAGCTTGGTCCAGCTCTCTTGTAGGCGGTACCAGCCCAGGGGGGTGTTCAGGGCCCTGCCTTGGAGGGTTGCCCGGAGGGGGTCGGGGTCGCGCATGGTGGTCAGTGCGAGGGGGGGTTGCTCCGGGTCCAGGGGGGCTTGGCGGGGTGGGCTGCCGGGGTCCTGCGCGTCCACATCGATGTATGGGTGGCGCCGGGCGGGCTTCGTTGGGCTGGGCGGTGCCGGGTGGCCCCCTGGGTGAGAGGTGGGCTCTGGGGTGCCGTAGGTGCTTGTTGTCGGGTTGTTTTGTGGTGGGGCCTGCAGGCCTTGTGGGGTGCTCTAGTGGCGTCTTGGACGCCTGCGGACGGAGATGGGGGGGCGTGTGTGGGGCGCAGAGTAGGTTAGTGGACTGCTGGGTCATGCACGGCATGGTAATGGATGAGACGCTGCATGTGTTCCCTGTGGTGGGATCGGTGAGTTGTTCCCTGTGTGTCATCAGGAGGCGTTTGCGGCGTACCATTTCGGCCGCTGCTCTGCGGACTGCCTCTAGCTGGAGGTGTGCTGCTGCCTCCATCAGGTTTTCCGTGTGTTTGGTGAGGTGTCGGTGTAGGGCCTGTGTCACCGCCCCTCTCATAGTGGCTTCCTTGACCAGGGGGGCCCTGAAGAGGTTTTCGGTGGCCTGGTGTGCGTGGCTGTGGGTTGGCCAGCCTTCGTGTTGCTGTAGGGTTTCTGCCGGGGATCAGCCCACTAGCGTGTCCCTGCCCGTATGCAGGGGGCACATCCTGAAGTATTTCCAGTCCTCCGGGGTGGTGTGGTCGCACGGGCAGCGCGTGTGTTCTTTCGGGACGTGGATGTGCTTGCGGACGAGCCATCGGGCGTCCCTGGTGAGGAGTGGTAGTTGCTCCCTGAGGAGCTTGATGCGTCGTTTCTGGAGGTAGGCTCGGACGTTCGCTGGGCGTAGTGCCGAGTGGTAGAGGAGGACCGTCAGTTTCTCAGGGAGGTCTTGGATGTGCGCTCGGATGTCTGTGTCACCGAGCACGCGGGAAAAATGTTGGATGGGGTTGAGGTAATGGTATGATCTGTCGTGTGAGGTAAGGGGGGCGTCCTCCGTTACCCAGTCCCTGGTCCGATGGGGCTCCGGTTTGGGGGGTATGTGTTGGAAGTGTGTGTGGTTTCGGCCGAGGTCGGGCAACTGGAGGGTCGGCAGGTGCGTAGTGCGCTGGTGTACTGCCTGGATGTCGACCTTACCGTTTCCGTATTGGTGCCTGTGGGATTCTTGTTTCACGATGTGAAGTTGGACGTAGGGGGGAAGGCTGCGGAGGGCTTTCCGGAGTAGCAGTGCTTGGGCGCTGAGGCTCGTCGCGGTGGCTTTGTGGAGTGGTTGTCTTGCTTTGCGGAGGATTAGGTGTGTGTCGACAGTGGCTTCCACTACGAACCAGACCCGGACAACATGCGGGAGGTGGGCGGGTAGGTGGGTCGCGATTACTGCGATGGCGTTCGCCATGGCCCCCAGTTCCCCGTGGGAGGAGGCCCCGTAGGTGGTGTGGCCTGTGTGGTGGTCCATGTGGTAGTGTCCCCCGGTGTGGGTCAGTTGCAGGGTGGCCCCCCCCCTGATGGGCGTGGGGGCAGATTCGCCTCAGGCGTTGGTGAAGAAGAGTAGGTCCGCCGGTGATGGTTGTGGGAGGCGGCATGGGTTCATGGGCAGGTAGGCGTATATGGCGAGGCCCGTGGTGAGGTGGGCCACCGGGGTGGTGGGCTGCAGAATGGGGCCGGCGTACACCCCTTTGAAGATGATGGGTTTCGCTTGGGGGGACATGGCTATGAGTCCCTGTTCTGGCTGTCCTTGTGTGAGGTAGGAGTACATGTAGTGGAGGATACGGGCCGTGTCCGGGTTAAGGTCGTGGCATGTGAGGGTTTGTGTTCAGTTTTCCGGTGTGTGGCAGGAGTGGTGGAGCGGATAGTAGGGGTCCTCGTGGTTGCCCGTTCTGCCTGGTTCGTACATGCTGTAACAGATGGCGATTCCTGCTGGGTAGAGGCGGGGCCAGGTGGGCGTTGTGGTGAACAGCCATTGGGGTTTGTGGTCGGGGTTCCACGCCACCGCGGGGGTCGCACCGGCGTGGTAGAACCATGGGGCTACCCATGCATAGGCTTGTGGTGGTAGATGGGCTGTGGGATGGATGTGGTGGCGTGCTATGAGGTGCGATACGCGCCATGGTGTGGTGGGTGCTTCGGGGTCAAAGGCCCATCATATGCGTTGCATGCTCTGGGAGTAGTGGGGGACCTTCTGTAGGTCTCGGGCGGTCATGTGGTGCTATGGTATGCGCCATTTTGCCCCATGGTGGATAACGGTGGTCTGCCCGGGTCTGGCTTCGTTCGGGGCCAGTAGTAGGGTTAGCGGTAGGACTGGTCCCGTCGACGGGGGGACAAGATCGTGTTTCAAGCCGTTGGGTGCGTAGAGTGGTGTCGCTGGGATGGGACGGGGGTGCTTCTTTTTGAAGTCCCGGTAGGTTGCCTTCACCTCTTTGCTTCTCGGCAGAGTTTGCCCCGCTGCTCGTTCCGTCTGTGTGAGGTACTGGTGGAAGAGGCGGTATTGAGGCCATTCGGGAAGTTGTAGGAAGGAGGTGTGGTGTGCCCCACTGCGGTGAAGGACTCGCATCTGGGGGAGGGTGATGTATACTACGGTGATGGAGGCCCCGACGAGGTCTATGGTGTTGATGGTGCCTTTGCGGTGATGGTGGAAGTCCCCGCAGAGGACCGCCAGGGGTCCTTCCTCCGGGCATGTGTGGTGGGTCAGTATGGCGTGGTGCGGGGAAGGGAGAAGAAGCTGCAGGTGGTTCCACAGGCGCGTGTTCATGTTGGTGGGCATGCCCGTCTGGTGGGGTATCCAGCGTGGGCGGGTGTTGCGGGCCCGTTGTGCGGCTTGGAGGCGAATTGTGGCGACTTCGCGGACTTCCGGCGAGTGGTTGTGGGTCATGCGGTGAAGGAGGAGGGCGGTCTGTCTGGTGTAGGCCACTTTCACCTCGTCCCCCATGGTGTCCCCATAGTGGGGCCATGCCGCCCGGATGGCGCCAGTGGGTATGGAGGTGGGCCAGCCCCTGTGTGTTGGCCATGCCTTGGTGACGGCGCGTGTGGCTGGCTGGAGGGCGGTGGTGGGGTGTGTCAGGTGGAGTGCCTGGAAGCCTATGGAGGCGTTCAAGACCCCGGTGAGGTAGTGAAGCGGTACCGTGGGGCCTCGCGCAGCGTGAGGCCTTCGACCCTTGAGACCCATGGGACACTGCGCTGAACTTGTCTCTTTGATCTCCGCCTTGCACTGATTTCGCTTTCGTGCACCACTGTTTTGTCTGCCATTGTGCTATCACAGCTTGTCTTGGCCTTGCTTTGCTTTGACGTGAGAAAAACAAGCCTTGCTTTGCTTTGACGTGAGAAAAACAAGATGCTGATCCCTTGGTATTCCTGCATACTTAGCCGCCGCACTCTTGGTCCTGCTTTGCTTTCACGTGACAAAAGCTTAACTCCTTACGAGCTTTTTTTGAACCACAGATTGATTCTGATAATAAAATATCCTGCTGCTCATGCAAAGATACAAAACCCTTGGATCGTCCAAGTCTTCCTGGCACCCAATAGCAAACGCAGCGCACCAAATCCACAGGGGGTCTAACCTGTATCGAGGGTTTCTTTCAGTGAATCCATCATAGGCTGAGACCTTCCAGTTTTCAGCTTCCACGATGCTGAGCGCCTTGGCCAATAGCCGTATGCCCTCAACGAGGGCGCTCTTGCCACGATGCTAAGTGCCACCGGCGTATTCCACACCTTTGGCCCTCAACAAGGGCGTTCCTTGCGTCCACGATGCCTTGGCATGCTTCCCCAGGACGAGGGATGCGGCGTTCAGGCCAGTGTTGGCCTGCAAATAATTCTGAGAACCTTTGACGGTCCTCCCATATGACACAAACCTGAACGTCAACGACAAACAGATTCCGTAACAAACAGAGTTAACATACACGACGCAAATCGCATATATTACGCTACAGAATTTAACTATATAAAGAAATAGATGCCAAATAAAAACACGTAACGGCAGCTATTGGCTGCCTTCAGTCAATCTCCTGACGCAAAAATTCGTCATTTGCGTGACTTCGCGCTATGCGCCAGAAGCCTTCGCAACGCTAAGCTCTGCTACAAAAATGCAACGCAGGGATCGTTAACGATTCTGCTTCACGCCCCTCCTAAGAGCTTAGCCAGGTTGCCGGCCGCAAAGACGGGCTTCTCCAGCGTCACTTGGCGACTCTCGCTGAGACATCGAAGGTTGAACGAAGTCCTGCATCGACGTTGTCCCCTCTGACGCATTTTGGCTTCTGTCAAGCTCAGATGCTGGCCTTGTGCACCTTTCTTCACCACGCGCTGTAACTGTGGACCATGGTCGGGAGCACCCATACTGTGTACATGCTGGCACGGAACGTGTACCCCTCGAAGGATTCTGGAATGTTCAGTTTTGTTGTCCACTCCACACGCGGCTGCTTGCAACACATGATTGGACGCGTCTAAGGCGGCTAGACGCTCCTTCAGAATTTCAGAACACTGCGCTGAACTTGTTTCTTTGATCTCCGCCTTGCACTGATTTTCCCTTTCGTGCACCACTGTTTTGTCTGCCATTTTGCTATCACAGCTTGTCTTGGCCTTGCTTTGCTTTGACGTGAGAAAAACAAGCCTTGCTTTGCTTTGACGTGAGAAAAACAAGATGCTGATCCCTTGGTATTCCTGCATACTTTGCCGCCGCACTCTTGGTCCTGCTTTGCTTTCACGTGAGAAAAGCTGAACTCCTTACGAGCTTTTTTTGAACCACAAATTGATTTTGATAATAAAATATCCTGCTGCTCATGCAAAGATACAAAACCCTTGGATCGTCCAAGTCTTGCTGGCACCCAATAGCAAACGCAGCGCACCAAATCCACAGGAGGTCTAACCTGTATCGAGGGTTTCTTTCAGTGAATCCATCATAGGCTGAGACCTTCCAGTTTTCAGCTTCCACGATGCTGAGCGCCTTGGCAAGTAGCCGTAGGCCCTCAACGAGGGCGCTCTTGCCACGATGCTAAGCGCCACCGGCGTATTCCACACCTTTGGTCCTCAACAAGGGCGTTGCTTGCGTCCACGATGCCCTGGCATGCTTCCCCAGGACGAGGGATGCGGCGTTCAGGCCAGTGTCGGCCTGCAAATAATTCTGAGAACCTTTGACGGTCCTCCCATATGACACAAACCTGAACGTCAACGACACACAGATTCCGTAACAAACAGAGTTAACATACACGACGCAAATCGCATATACTACGCTACAGAATTTAACTATATAAAAAAATAGATGCCAAAAAAAAACACGTAACGGCAGCTATTGGCTGCCTTCAGTCAATCTCCTGACGCAAAATTACGTCATTTGCGTGACTTCGCGCTATGCGCCAGAAGCCTTCGCGACGCTAAGCTCTGCTACAAAAATGCAACACAGGGATCGTTAACGATTCTGCTTCAGTAGTACGCCAGGCTCTGGTTGGCTGGGGAGAGGGCCTCGGTGGCAGGGGACGCATATCTGGGGAGATGGGCCAGGTCTGACTGCAACTTGGGGGGGAGGGTGGTCTCTTCAGGGTCGGCGGTCTGGATCACCCCCAGGTGGGTGGTGGTTTCCACGACTTTCATGGGGGGCCCTTGTGGCCCTAGGATGGGGGCTGTGGCAGACCCCTTGATAATGGCCAGCAACTTTGTGGGGTGGACGATGAGGTTGTTGCGGGAGAGGTAGGAGATAGTTACGTCCAGTAAGTCGTTGGCTTGCTGGGTGACTGTTGGTCCGGGGTCTGGGATGTGGGGTTTGTGTGGGGTGTGTGCGACCGTGAGGTTGGTGTCGTCCGCGAAGCCCACCAGGGGGGAGAGGAGGGGGTAGGGTGCGTAGGCTGGGTAATTCTGTTCGATTGTGAGGGCCAGGGGGGGTGTCACGAGGTGTTACAGGAAGGGGCCTTCCGCTCCTCCTTGGGGGACCCCGCTGCCTGGCTCCAGGAAGGGGGTGAGGCCTGCTCCGGTTCGGACTGTGTACTTGCGGGTGCGGATGTAGCCAGAGGCGAAGTTGTAGAAGGGGAGGCCCATGTGTTTCTGCACCGCCTCCAGAAGGAGCCAGGGGGTGTTTGGGAAGGCTCCCTTGACGTTGAGGGAGGCTATGATCAGGTCTACCGGGTCCATGTCGGCGATGGTGTCCTGGAGGAAGATGGCCTCGTGTGGGGACCGGCCCGGGATGGCTCCCCAGAGGCTGGCGGGTATGTGGGGGTCCAGGTGGGGGCGGATGCGGCGCAGGAGGATGGTCCAGACGATTTTGACCTCTGTGACTGCACAGACTATGGTGCGCCAGTTGTCCGGGTTGGCCCAGTCCCCTTTTTTGTAGAGGGGGCGGACAACGTTTGCCCAGTCTGGTGGCAGGGGGGTTTGCCCCGTGACGATGTCGCAGAGGCAGCCGGCGAGGATGCGGAGGAGGTGGGCGGGGAGGTGGTAGTATGCCTCCGCAGGGAGGCCGTCATAGCCTGGAGTTTTGTGTTGCCGGAGACTGTGGATGGCCTTCCGAACTTCGTGGATGGTGAAGGGGCGCTTTTCTAGTTGCCTCCTCTGAGCGGGGTTGAAGACATGAGGGGGGCGGTCGAGTTTCTCCTGGGTGTCCGTGTCCAATGTGTCTTGGGTGGGTGTGTGTTGATGGAGGAAGCTGTCTTGGATGGCTTGGAGCACGGTGGCTCCGTCGTTGGTGAGGGAGCCGTCCTCCTGCCTGACCGTGGTGATTGTGTGGTGGCCGGTGTTGGTCATGGCGTCGTTGAGGTGGCAGATGGCATTGTAGGGGAGTTCATGCTGCGCATACCGTTCCTGCTCTTGGGCGATGAGCTGTTGCCTGTGGATGTGCCACTGTTGCAGGTCTGCCCTGATGCGGGCTATCTGCGTCCTGCAGTAGTGGATGTGGCGGCGTGTTTGGGGGGTGTCAGTGTGGAGGAGGGTCGCCAGTTGTTGCTTCGCATGCGTGAGGTCATGGAGCATGTCCCCCAGAACTGTGGGCGGCCGGTCGTCCTCAGCATGGGGGGCTTCTGGAACCCGCAGACGACGGCGGCTGTGTGCACGGCTGTGAGTAGGTCGCTGGGGTCCGGCTGGTTGCCCCGGGCGCGGTCTATGGCCCTTTGATATTGGGACCAGGCTTGTTTGTCATGCAGTGGGGGCATTTTCAGGGGGGGTAGCAGGCCTTGGTCCGCATCCTCTGGGGGGCTGGGGGGAGGGTTGGGGATGCTGAGGCGGATATGCAGGTGGCTATGGCCCGTGGGTCCCAGCGGGAGGGGCCCGTATCGGGCCTCCGCTCGGATGATGGTGGTGGAGTCGCCATAGCATACGTCGATGCGGGAGGGGGCGGCCTCCGTTTGGTGGGGGAAGTGGGATGGTTGGCCTTCGAGGTTGGCTGTCAGGTCCACGAGCCCCAGCATTTTGATGGGGTCGCGGACTGCATGGTCCTGGTCTGTGGCCTGCCCTCCTCGGTCCGCTGGGGTGGGGGCGGCGTTCATGTCGCCGATGATGATGGTAGGGGCGAGCATTGCCATCTGGCGGTATGCTTCGTCTGGGGCTTGGAGGAAGGGTCCCGTGGCGTCGCCGAAGGGGACGTGGGCGTTGATGACGTTGAGATGCCATCCGTCCCTGACGACCTCGTGGACGCTTAGTGTCCCTGCGAGATGCTGAGGTCGTGGAGGACGTGGACGTGGATGCCAGCTCGGTCATATAGGGGGGTCCCCTTGTGCCAGTAGCATTTGTACGCTTTCTGGTCCGGGGTATATATGGGGGTGGTGTCTGGAGGGTTGTCGTGTTGTAGGCCTTGCTCCTGGAAGGTGAGGAGGTGGGGAACCCACTCCGCCCCCTGTGCCATCGGGAGCCCCTGCAGGGCCGCTGTGGCGTCCTTGAAGTATGCGATGGCCGGGTGGTTGAGGTCGAGGAGGTTGACGTTGGCCTCAGTGGGGGCGGGCCAGGCATGTGGAGGCTTGCGTCCCCGGCCGTTGCCCTGTCAGGGAGGGGGACTGGGGCCCGGGGACTTTGTGCCTGGTGGTGGGCGCTTGGGTAGGCGCGGTGGGGGGAGGCCCTGGCTCCACTCAGGGGGGTGCTCCCCGGTGTACTTGGGGCCTCTGTGGGCCTTGTTCTCGGAGGTGAGGAGCCGGAGGGGTGGGCGCTGTTGAGCTGCAAGGTGTGGCCTTCTGGCTTGTCCGCGGCGCTGTTGCCTTGGTCTAGCTCCTTTTGGCGGTGCCAGGTCACCCAGATTTGCACCCCATTGTTGGGGCCCAGTTCCCGGAGGCGGTACTGGATTCTGCCCTCACACCAGATCCAGTCGCCCGTGTGGTCGTTGCGGAAAGGCTGCTGGACCCTCGCGCCTTTTTTGAATTCTCGGTACACTTTGGGTTGGGGCGGTGCTGCTGGGAGGAGGGAGGATGATGAGAATGCTTGGTCCGGTTGGGGCGGTGGTGGTGGTGGGGGGGAGGATGATGAGGATGCTTGGTCCGGGTTTGCCGGGAGGTTCAGGGGGCCTGCGGGGGATTGGGAGGTTGTTGCCCTGCCGTCTTTTCTGGCTTGCTGGGGGTTGGGGGCGGGTGCGCCTCTTTTTCGCCTCGCTCGCTTTGGTGGGACTGGAGGTGGTGGGGCTGGGGGGGCGTGGGGTTGGAAGAAGGGGTGCGTAGCCTGCTAGCCCGGGTCCCTTAGCGGGGGTTCTGCCGGCGTTTGCATGCTCGCTTTAGCGTGGCGGCGCATGAGGTTGGCGAGCTTGCGTACGGTCTCCGGGGGGTCTGTGGGCCATGGCAGTGCGGCCGGGCTGTTGTCGAAAGGGTGGTGGAGGTGGTAGTTCCTCATGGCCTTGACCTGCTTGACCCAGGCCTCCGTGGGTTCCGGTGTGTCTGGACCGCTCAGGGATCCTTGAGCCCAGAAGAGTGCTGTGTGAAGGGCTTCCCACGGGGCGCCTCCGCGGCCTGTGAGGCTGGTGGCTTGGAGGAGTTGCTGCCAGCCTTGTAGGGGGTCTTCCGGGTCTACTTCTGGGGTGTAGGCCTGGGCCGCCATGAGGACTCTGTGTGCCCAGTGGAGGACCCACCATTGGGCGTCCGCTTTGAGGATGTGGACGGCGGGTTGTTGGGGGGGCGTGTCCAGGGTGTCCCACCATGCGATGGCTAGTTCTATCCTGGAGGCGTGGAGGTGTGGGGCGGCCCTGCGGCCTGGGAGTTGATCAATGTGAAAGGAGATGACGGGATCTTTGGGGCCTTGCGGTGGTGGGGGCATCGCTGGGATGGCAGTGGGGTTCCAGTGGTGTTCGTGGGCGGCGAGGGTGTATAGGGCTGCGGTGATGATGTGTTGGGCTTGCCCCTCCAGCACGATGTGGCGCTCCGTGCCGAAGTCCTTTGGTAGGTGGGCTGTGGGGTTGATGGTGATGTGGGTCAGCGCGCGTTGGTGGGCCTCTTTTCCCCCGTCTGGCACCTGTGACCGTTTGTCCCCTGGGATGTGTTGGTGTTGGTGTTTTGGTGGGGGCGGTCCAGGGGCCAGGGACTCTACCCGGTGCAGGGGGATGGCGTGTTCCCTGGACCTGTTGGGCAGGATGTATATGCCCCGATCCCCTGGTACAGTGCCCAGGTACATGTTGCCCGTGATGGTGGGGGCCGGGAGCGGTTGGCGCAGGTGCGGGGTGCACGGGGTGGAGCAGGGCGGGTCATGGTGCTCACATCCGGGGTGGTTGATGTTGTATGGGGTGATGTATACGGCGAAGGGTCCGACGGCGCGCTGTAGTTTGTGGGGTTGGATGTTGTTGAGGCGCGCCAACACGCGTGTGTGGGAGCGCCCTTCACTGATCCACACGGCGTCTGCCCGTGATGCCGCCGGACTCAGGCAGTCCGTGATGATGCCTGTGATCGTGCGGTTGTGGTTGGCATCGGATACTCTGGCGGGGGGGTGCTGATGCGGGGGATGGTGTGGTCGTCGTGGAGGGTGCGGGCCTAGCGCCTTGCCTCGTGTCGGTGCTTGGCCTCCTGCGTGGGAGTGTGTACGCCTGTGTGTTTGGGCTTCTTGTTGGGGCGGTCTGCCGTGTGAAAGGGGGTGGGCCAGGAGGGGGCGTGATCGAGGGTGGGGTGTGAGAGGTCCCACCGTGTTGTCCACGTGTACAGGGTGGTCGCGGCGGTCCCCTCCGCCTGTATGGTGTATTGCTCGTCGTGTCGGCGATGGGTGACGAGGACGTTGGGGGCCCTCAGCTCATACACCTGTGTGGTTTGGGGGAGGTGTCGGGTGACGGTGATCTTGGCGGCATTGTTCTTCAAGGTTGTGGTGGTGTGAGGGGTGATGTAGTGGGTTGCCCATTCATCGTGGGGGGCGTGCTCCACCGTATCCAGCTTGAGTGGGGGGTGAGGTGGCTTCGGCGATGGGGGCTTTTCTTGGGCTATCGAGTGGGGCGCCTCTTTGGTTTCGACCAGGTATTGCGGGCTCCAGGTTTCTGGGGCCCCTACCTGGGTGGCTGCCGCTGCTGCGGCATGGAGGAGGGCGGTGGTGTTGGTGTCTAGGGGGGGGGGGGGGGGCTGGTTGGGGGGTGAGGGTGTCTTGGTCTTGATATGCCCATCAAATGGTGTAGCCTCGTTGGGTGTTCCGGTGCGGGGTTTGGGTCTGGGCTTGCTGGATGGAAAGCGCGGTCCTGATGTTCTCTGCTGCTTGTGGTTTTATGGGTGGGGCGTGCGCCCATAACCCTGGGGTGTGTATGCCGTGTGGTGCTTGGCCTACTGCTCGCACCGGGTGGAGGGTGTGGTGGGTGCGTGTGAGCCCTAGGTGTTCCTGGCAGAGGTCCCCACGGATGTCCTCACACCTTTGTTGCCACGTATGTGTGTGGTCGTTGGGGGCGGGGTAGGTGATGACAATGGCTTGCCATGGGGTGGGGCCCGGGTGCACCGGGTGCCGATGATGTTTGTGGGGGTATGTGGACGGCGTGGGCGGGGGTTGCTGTTCTGGTGTCTCCCTCCATTGGTGTGACGGCAGCATCCCCTTGGACAGTGAGAAGGAGGTGGTGGCGGTCTGCCGGTAGTGTCGAGGTGGTGGTGTGTTCGGTGATTGAATGGAGGCGGATGGCCTGGAGCCCCGGTGTGATTTCGTCCCACCGGAGCGTGCCGTTGTGGATTGCCCATTCTGGCGGTAAGTCCCGAAACCCGTTGCGGTCCGGGGTGGTGCGGTGTTCTGGGGCGAGCTCCATTTTGGTGATGGGGGGGGTGAGGCCCTCTTGGTGGAAGCGTTCCTGTGCGGTCGGTGGGGACGGTGCTTGAAGCATCTTGTCGTCCGGTTGTTGTTGGGCTTTCGCTTCTTGTAGTTCTGCGCTGATGATGGCGAAGACGTCTTGGAGGCTGGGGGAGGCGAGGTGGTGCGGTGCCGGATCGTTCCAGGTCAGGTGGTACCCCGCTGGGTTCCCGGAGTCTTGCTGTATGGTGATGGCGGCGATGTCGTCGTCTTGAAGCATCCATCGGTGCGGATTGTGGTCGAGGGGGTGGAGTGATGGTGTGGCGGTGTTTCCAGCTGTCCAATGCAAGAAGGGCGTGGAGGCCGTGCCGGGTGTCCCCGGGCGGGCGGGGGTAGGTCGTGGCTGCCGCTTCCAGGAAGGTGTCCATGGTGCCTTCCCAGGTGTCTTCCCAGCGAAGGTCGTCTTCCGGGCTCCACTCGTTGTCGCCCCCTCTCTCCTGCCTCCACCCCTGGAGGGTCGCGTGGTCCGCTAGGAGTTCTCGGTGCACGCCTTGGTGGTACTGCTCGGCGTCCATGGGGTCGACTGGGGTGCTGGCCAGTGTGGCGTAGATGTCCTTTCGGGGGGGGGGGCGTGGAGGCGCGGTCCGTTCCTGTTGCTGGTGTTCTGCGTTCTGGTCCGCGGTGGCTGCAGAGGATACGGGGCGGGGTTGCATGGGGTGGTCGGGTTCCTGCGGTTCCGAGGTTTGCTGGTGGGCGTGTGGGCGCGGGGCCCTGGCTGACAGTAGGTGTTGGATGGCCGGGAGGATGTTTTAGTCGTCGTGCCACGGGCAGTGGGCTGCAGCGCACGTCCTGTCAGAGAATGTGGAGAAACGGTGTGGTTGCGATGTTGCTGGGCTGTGTACGGCACGGTGGGTGACATGTGCGGCCGGTGGCGTGCTCGCTCTGCTGTTCTGTTCCCCGTGACCTCTGACCCTTGGGGTGTGGTGTCTTGCGCCTGTTGGCTCGTGTTCCCCGGGGCGGGGTTCCGGTCGTGGGGCCGTCCGGTGAGGTCAGTGGGTGTTTGGGGGTTTCCTCTTTGCCGGCTGTCGGTCATCCACTTTCAATAGTGGACTTTCGATGCACCCTTTTGCACCAACACAACTAACTCCTTGTTTCCTATACTTTAGGAATTTTGCTTCAAGTCTTGTACTTCGTGGCCATTCACACCCTACCCATCTTTCTTTCTCCCTAGACCATGTCGCAAAAGAAGAAATTGAACCAATTTTATCAAATGTTGATAGACCAAGTATATGACGAAGCCAAGGGCTATCGCCTCCAACAATGACAACCGTTCGCACCGAAAACCCTCAGAGGAAAATGTAGCCACGGTCAATAATTTATTATATTTTTTTTAGTGCCTCTCCAAAGAGGACACGCACAAGATCCGTTTCATGCTCACCTACGAGAGCAAGGTCAAGGGTCCAATTGTAGAGCAAGGTTCGTGCTTTTTGCATGTGGTTCGCAAAACCACATGCAATTTGGCACCATGACCGTGCTCCACATGGAACCCATCACAACGCACTATAAGTCTAAGTAGTAAGTACATAGGGGTGATCATCCCTAAATCTTGGGAAGTGCATTTCTTCTAGCACATCCCTTTGATCACCTATATATTGTATCCAATCATCCACATCCCAACCAACCCCGACTCTTCCATCCTTTATGGTCGTTTTTAGTACTTGTCTCTCACTTAACGTGGACCAAGCTTTATCCGTCGTTGCATACGACGAAAAGCAATGTGTCCATAAGACGGTGCTTGCACGGGTTTTCTTCTTTTTGGCATCGGCCCACGAAATAAGCCTCTTGTACCTAGGGACGGTTGAACCGAGAAATTGGGATAAAGTGCGCGGTTGAACCTGCCGTTGAATGGGTTGCCGTCATGGCACCAAAAAGCTTCCAATGGTACAAACCATAAGGTATTCACATTTGTGACGTGGGCAACACGTTGCAACTCATATGTTCATGCTTTGGGCATTATTAAGCGATTTTTTTGCCGTGCAAACGTTGTCATGAAGCACAATCACAATTGTTCATTTGTGATAAGGGTTCAACCGCACCGTTGAACCACGTTGAACCACTTGTACGCATGTGTGCATTATGCCACATACCTTCGCTTCGGCATCCCAAGGTCCAAAATGAGGCGCACAGCGTCGGATCCTGTGAAAGCTTTTTTTGTAGCCCTTTTTGTCTGTTTGGAAGCCCTCTGTGTGTTACCAATTCGGTCAGCAAGTTGTTTCCATAGGCGTTTTGTCGTGCCGTTTGTGCAAAAAAACGTGAACAAGTCGTCCACCAGCTGTTGGTCCCCCCACCCGCTGTAGTGGTCGTTCACCACTTGCAGCCAGTGGTGGGACATTTTTTAGAAAAGGTTTGTCACGCGTCAGTTTCAGGTGGTTATGCAAATATTTTGTTCAGAAAAGCGCGCGCGGCTGGGGCAGCCTCTGCCGCCAGCGCTGGCGGAGGTTCGACCGCGGTTCAACCGTGGTTCAGCGTATCAACCGCGCCCCTTCCGAGTTCAACCGGGTTAAACCTGGTAAAACCGCTGT
This sequence comes from Eutreptiella sp. 'Long Island Sound 2002', assembly GCA_964036045.1. Classification (NCBI taxonomy): domain Eukaryota; phylum Euglenozoa; class Euglenophyceae; order Eutreptiales; family Eutreptiaceae; genus Eutreptiella; species Eutreptiella sp. 'Long Island Sound 2002'. The sequence continues at coordinate 67,136,486 of OZ038379.1, forward strand.
GTGAAGTACCTGATCCAAATTAGCACGTAGGGTAGATGGCGTGGTCGTTGCAGGTGATGTGGTGGGGGGTGCTGGTGATGCTGGTGTTGAGGGTGGTGTGGGTGATGCAGTGGGTGATTGCGCCGCTGGTGGTGCCGTTGGTGAGGATGGTGTAGGCGACGGTGCAGGTGAGGGCGGTGTAGGCAACGCGTCAGTTGATGGTGAGGCTGGTGGGTCAGCCGGTCACAGTATCGCTGGTCGTATTGGTGGTGATGGCGCCCCTGGTGGCGTTGGTGATGCTGACGGTGAGGTTGGTGGATCAGTTTGCGATTGTGAGGGTGCTGCTGGTGACGTAACGGGCGGTGGTGTTGCCGGTGATGCCGATGGTGAGGGTGCTGTCCCTGGGCGTTGGGGGTGTAACGTATCCGGGCCGGACTGTTGGACCCGGTTTGTGGTGGTGGTGGTGAGGGTGCTGTAGGTAACACATCGGGTGGTGGGGCCGATGTTGCGGGTGGTGAAGGTGCGGTAGGTGATGTGGTGGTGAGGGTGGCACGGGGATGCCCTGGGTGACGGTGAGGGTGGTGTCGGCGACGGAGGGGGTGTTGTGGGTGGTGTACCGGCCGGTGGTGTCGCTGGTGGTGGCGGTTGTGGGTGCCGGCGGTGCTGGCAATGTGGCCGGGTGGTGGTGGTGGTGTTACCGTTGGTGGAGGGTGATGGTGGGGGGGAGTAAAGCTGTCCTTGGACTGCGGGTAGACCCTGTGCGGTGATGGTGGTGCTGGTGGTGTCGACGTTGAGGCTGTTGGAGATGCCAGGCTACTGGCGTTGCACGGGGTGATGGTGCCGCTGGCAAGGTCAATGGTGAGCGCAGGTGGTGCCATGGGCGGCGGTGCCGGTGGCGACGGCGTTGCCGATGACGTCACGGGTGAGTGTACTGCTGGTGATGCGGACAGCGTGGGTGCTGTGGTGGTAGTGGTGTGGATGATAGTTCATCGAGGATGGTGGTGGTCACTTTCTGAGTGTCTCCTTTTTTTTCGATTGACCCCCAGCAATGTTTTGATGGATCCACCAGTAGTCCAGGCTATTCGGTGATTGGTGAAAATCCTGGGCTGTTCAAGTTCTGGAGCCTTTCCCGCAGTTTTCAAATCATCACCTCAATTCCCGGGTCCAAATCCACGCGCGCAACCTTTCAATTGACGCCAAGTCGCCTTTTCGTTCATCCTGAGAACACCATGAATTTCACCCTATTAGGAAGCTCAAAAGCCGCAGATGATGGCCCTTCAACGCTATTTAACTCTTCCCCGTCACACCTCTTTCAAAAACACCAAGCCTCAAATTCGCCGTTACAAACACGCTTTCCGTCACGCCAATTTGAAGCCGTTGAAGGCAAAATATTTGACACACGCCAACGCATTTTCATTCCCGAAGTTTACCGCCTTCTACAAGAATACTCCGAGTTCTAACTAGATGTGGAAGGCATGGATATTCAATCCGCCTTTGTTGGGAGCAACTCCACGGAATTTCCAGACCGAGGCAGGGTCTCTTCCGTTGCGCACAATAACTACAACGAGCTTGAAAAGCTTTTGTTCAAGCACAAGTGTTTCTACCTAAAGCCGTATGAGCTGGACTATTCTCAAACCGAAGCCAAGAAGTCTCAGCCTACCGCCACCCCCTGGGCTAAACAATTAAGAAGCTTGCTAGATAAAGCTAAAAAAGAGAACAAAGACCTCAAAGGATGGTTCGTTATTCCGGCGTGGGACGCTCAAGTGGTTGCCGCCACCTTTCGCATGCTAGGCTCAACTTCCGCCCTTTTTCCTCTCCTTCCTTACATTTCTAGCGTGATATGTATGCACGGAGCACAACTTCGGGACGCCTACAAGGTCAAAAAGGACGGCAGAAACTCCTATGAGTTCCGCACGAGCGGCCATCAAACGATGCCGTATGTTGCCTTACTCCTAAACACCTCTTCCTTTGACAGGTGCCGATATGAAGACATCAATTTCAAGTTTGAACCTTTCCGCTTCGCCGCCAAGCACGCCCATCTAACGGTGCGTGACCTCCGGTTGCACAAAACACTACGTTTTGAGGTGAGCATAGAGTTCCTTGATCACATTGAGCCCTCGCCGCCGGAGGAGAGAGACAAGTCTCAACCAAAACAACGCAAAATTGGAGACGCCCGTGCATTCATGAAGTTAATGAACGAAATGTTTGTCCCCGCGCTAGCAAACGTATCGGTGAACACCAAGAATGCTTACTACCCGTTTGGCCATATAGTTCCTTCCGAGAGCCCGCATTGGGCCTACTACCGGTTTGATTGGGAACTCCCATCCCGGTTTGCCGACGAGCTCATGTTTAAAGTCCGCAAGTGCGCCCAATTCCTCAGCGGAGAACTCCTTGCAATGGACATGCACGCTTTGCCAACTACCGAAGTGCATCGAGCCGTTATCGCTAGGGACCGGAAGGAAAGAAACAAAGACCTACAAACCCCGGAAATGCTCACCATGATGATAGCCAACCTGCCCGGAGGACAGGGCACCTCACCGCCGTTAGGAGCGATGGTCCGGTCGAAAGACTCCTTGGTCGTGGCGATTGACACCACACACGCGCCGTGCAACGTCAGGAAAACCGGGGTCCAAACTCTAGCTATCTGCTTCTTCCACTCGTGCGGCATTGTTCTCTTTCATGGTATAGATGGGCAATTGGTGCGGTTTTCATCAAGATCCGACGGCAATACGAGGTCCGCGCCTTCGGGCGCCCCCAAGCGAGCCCACGCAACGCCGGCCCCGCCCTCATACGACTCGTCTAAGGCCCCGAGGACCGCCGTGCTCCTAGTGGCCCGAAGATCGGCGCATGCTCTCGACTTGCACGTCCAAGCGGGGTTCCTTGGTCGGTACGTGTCGTTCGAACCCACGCGACCTCCCTACGAGCACCAACAAGCCCACCTCGTGGTCTACGAAAAGGAGGAATCCGCGCTGCTAGCGCATGATTTCAAATATGGAGACGCTGCCTTTGCCCCACTACACCGCAACCTCCTCGCCCTTGAGAAGATACTCCCCGCTCATGACCCGGATGTGGCAACCCATCGTGCAGCGCCTCCAAGCGGGCGCCGCCTTGGGGTCCACGGCCTTTGTGTCCCAGCTTGTCTCCGCCCTTCGTGAAAGGCCCACGACGGGGCTGACTGAGCACATCAGCGAGTGGAACGCGACACCAGACGACGCCGACGCCGCTACGCCATTGCCGGGACCAAATCGCATTGAAGAGATGTCCAAAACCAGCGTCCCGCTGCTTGCTCTGCTGGGAGGCGAGGCTACCACCCTCCTACCCCCCGACCACCATGCCCCCACCCCTGCCTCGGAGATACAAATCGACCCCCGCCTCCCTACTGGTTTTTATTACGTCCGCGACGTATTTTCCGAGAGCAAAGGGGAAACGGTAAAAAAGGTTCTCCACAACAACAAGTGGGAGAAATACCACGGGCGCTCAGTCCAACACTTCGGCCACGCATACCTAGGCCCGAGTAAAGTCACCGCCACGTCCCACATCCCGGAAGAGTTTTCCTCTATCATCCAAACCTACAATGCCGCGCTGGAGCGACTAGGCCTCTCGCACCCCTCCCCCAACCAAATCACGGGCACAATGTATCTCCCGGGAGAGGGCATCGGCTACCACAGGGACGACCCCCTGCTAGGCGACCCGGTGTCCATTTTCGGTTCCCAGTCGGACACCACAATGTTCTTTAAAAACCCCTCCAACGGGGACTTTTTCCGCATCCGTCTCTTTGCCCGCTCTCTCCTGGTCCTCACGGGGGCAGCACGCCATGAGTGGCACCACGGGATACCCCTACGCAGGGAAGACGAAGTGTTTGGGCTCACTGTCCCGCGTACCATCCCTCGGCTCGCTCTAATCCTCCGCCACATCCCACAGGCAAGCTAACCCGCGAAAGCCAGAGGGCCGGATACCCGCCTCCTGCACTCTCCAGCCCCCTCTGCCTGAAAACACAAGGGTCAAGATTCGGTGAAACACCGGCCCAGTCACGGCTTCCTCCGTCACCGGCAAGGGGCTAGAGGAAGAGCTCGCCTCGGCCGGAGTACCGGCCGACCAAATTCAGCATTTCAATTGCCTTAGCCGGCCCAGCCAGCCCGACCCCTCAGCACCCCCCCAACCCCCCCCTATCCCGCCCCCCCCGAAGTCCGGTACGCGCCTACGGAAGGGGTACCAACGGCCTCACCGCCCCCCAATACCCCTCCCTTCAGAACTGCGTTTTCTATCCCACAACTTGCAGAAGAAACCTATAGTGAGCAGCCTAATTCCCCGACGCCTCAAGAACGACTTCGACATCCTCTTCCTCCAAGAAATCAATCACGCCCCCATCCTCCCCCACGTATACGCCTACGGTTCGGGCACTAAAGCCACCATTGTTTCGAACATCAGCCAGGACAAACACTCCAGAGGCGAGCACGGGTTTGTTTTGGTTTGCTCCCCCCGGCTCGCCTGGTTCGTTACCCCCCTCCCCTGACTCGATACGGAAAGGCTGCTGGCGGCAGCCGTTCTCACCCTCCCGGGGGCCCCGCCCACCTTGTTGGTCTCGGTATAGGCCCCGAGCGCGGACGTCCACCGCTCAAAAATTGAGAACATCCTGCGGCCACTCATGCATCAGTATCCCAACCACGTCCTTGGCGGCGACAGCAACTGCATAATGTGCCCTGAGCTGGACGGAGCGAACCTCCAAACGGACAACGAGTGGCCATGGCTCCGCAGGCAGGTCACGAGCGACCCGCCACGCCTCATCGATACCTTCCGGCACTTTCACCCGACCGAGCGGTCTTTCTCCCGATACCCCACCCCGTACAGGGCGAGCAGCAGCCGACTTGACCATATTTTGCTCTCCCCAGCGGCCTCGGAGTTTTTTGCCCCCACCTCTGCCACCATCCAAACCGACGACAAAACGTCAGACCACCACCCAGTCACGTACACCTCTCAAGTCCCCCCCCACCCCTTCTCCGAACCACCAACCAATAAGAGAAACGTTTTCCGCAAACTGACGGAGCGGGAGCGCTCCAAGCACCACGACTCCCTCGCCCCCCTGGCGCGATGGTGCGAGTCTACCCTCCCCCGCTTTGAGTCTTTATCCTCGGCAGACATAGAGCTCTTCACAGATGTGGTACTGGAGGGGGTAGCGACCAGCTACCACCATATCACCACGGCGTCACACCCCACCTCCTCGGCTCTGGTTAAGAAGATCAAAGCGTCCCTGCAAACCCTGCCCCCCCCCAACCATCCCACCTACCCCGCTTCTATGGACACGCTCAACAAACTCGTCAAGGAGGGGGAAACCAAAGTGAACAAGGCCGCAACCACCAAAATCCATCCGTGCCTTGTGAGGAAAACTAGGCTCAAGCGCAGCATCAACGAGCAGCTCAACCCCGTGGAACGCGGTGAAATAACGCTGAAGCGCCCGGGCACCACACAGCTCGTCTCGTCCCCTAAAGAAGTGAGCTCCATTTTTTCTTCCACACTCCTCACCCTGGGGGGCAGCCTCGAGTACGCACCGCCGAGCACACTCGCGGATCGCCTGCTCACACACCCCCCCACCTGCCCTGAACCCACAAAACACAGCCCTCTCCCTGACATTACCTGGGAATCATTCCGCAACACGCTCAAGAGGTCAAAGCCAACAAGGCGGGTGGGCGGGACTTCACAAACAACTACACTTTGCACATCTCCCCCCCCCTATCCAACAATTCATTTGGAGGGTATGTAACCACTACCTCCACCAGCCGTTGCCCGAGAAATGGCTCCAAGCCAACGTTATCTTGCCTTATAAGAAAGGGGACGTGACGAACCCTATAAATTACAGGCCTATAGCCTTGCTGAACAGTGTTTACAAAATAATTGCAACACACGCCAACCGTGAGCTACTGACGGCGGCCATCGAACACTCCATCATACACCCCACCCAGTTCGGCGGGCTTCCCAACCGCAGGTGCCAGGACCACATTTTCAACCTCTTATCCACGTTTCGGGAATCAGTCGGTAGCTACAGCCTCTACATTGATTTCAATAAGGCTTTCAACTCAATCCCCCACACCACCCTCTTCACAGTGCTGTCCCGCCTGAACTTTCCCACACCCCTAGTAAACCTCATTCAATCCTTGTACCGTTCCCCCAGTGACTTCCCGGTGGTGTCAGGACACACCCACTCCTCCCACCTGCAAACAAGAGGTGTTCGGCAGGGATGCCCCATGTCACCCATCCTTTTCTGCCTTCACCTGAATGTTCTCCTCTTCGCCCTGCCGTCTCATGTCACGGCAACCCCCTCCCCACACGAGTCGGGGCACGCCTTCGTTGACAACCTCCTCTATCGATCAGAGAATGGGGACCGCATACAACAAATTTTTATTTTCTTCGACACAGTCGCCAGGGAGTGGGGTCTAGACTTAAACCTCAGCAAAACCGAGATCCATGCTATGGGAACAGCTCCCCCGAGAAATTTCATCTCCCCCTCGGGCACCTCCCTGTCAACAACCAACCACAAGACGGGGCAACCACACAACTGCTACAAATACCTAGGGGTGTACATCTTCACCGCCAACCACGAGGCACAAACACTGGCATTGGCAAAGTCGGAAATACGCTCCTTTTTCACAACCCTCCAACCCCTCCAGCTCACCCTTTCAGAGTACATTCTCTTAGTAAACGTCCAACTCATCCCTATTCTTTCCTACCGCCTCATGGCACACCCCCTAGCCCTGAACGAGTTGGGCGCCCTCCAGGCCATGATCTGGCAAAATATTGCGCATGACCCCTCCCCGAACAAGGCCAACAGGATTTCCTGCCTCGTCTCTCCTAAGGCCCGCTACACCCCCCACCACCAGGGAGGCTTAGGACTCCGCCACTTCACTTTTTCCATTTGCATGGCCCTGGTGAACACCGCAATCAGATACCTCAACGGAGACGGCCCAGCCTCAACAAACGAATCCTTTTCCAAAGCGATGCTCTCCACCACACGCAACCCAATCCAAGACACCGTCATGGAGGCGTGCCACACCATAGGCCTCCGATACCACAGCACAGGCCTCAGGGCCTCCTGCCCCCCCTCCCTCTTCCTCCCGAAAGAGAAAGTCGAGGTCCGGTTCCTAGCCACCAAACCAGCACCACAATACAGCAAGTTCGGCAACAGGTTGAAGCGAACACCCCAAGACCTAGGGTTCCACCTAGGAACAGTCACGGGGGTGCTCACAGAATCGGCCACACTCCAGTTTTCGGACAGCACCAGCCACACCATCAAAGACCCCGGTCTCCGCCGCAACGAAAAAAAATACACCTTTCAAAAACCAGCCATTTCTGTCTGCCCCCACTTAGCGGGGCACCACGAACTGCTTACCCCCCCCCTTGTCCACCCCCAAGAGTACATCCTCAACGCCCCCCCCGGGCCGCACGGCGGGGTCCTGCTCGATTCGTCACTGCATGGCGAGCTGTACTGGCTCCCTGATGAACCTCACTCCCTTGACCCCGATGACCTCCAAGAATGGGGTTGTGAAGCAGCCCTTGCCCTCCTCCTCACATCGTCCTCCGGCACAACATGCGTGTACTTGGATGGCTCAGCGGGCGCCTTGGGCTACGGGTCTGCAGCCACCCTGTTTTTCCAAAATGGCTCCAGATGGGTGCTGTGCCAAACGTCCCCATACCAGTCCTCAGAGGGATCGGAGTTCTGGGCGGCCATTATGTTCCTACGGTGGGCCCTTGCATCTCACCCACACCTCACCTTTGCCGTGCTAGGGGACAACCTCCACGTTATCACTGTTCTCTGTCCAAACACCCCCACAGACCTCCCGTCACGCTCGCCAGCCGGCACGTGGGAATCCTCTCTTGAGTCCAACCAGGCCTCCCTACGCCCAGGGATGATCCAGGGTTGGGGGTGTATCAAGGGGCACGCCGGGTTTGTGGGGAATGAAATATCGGATGCTTACTCAAAGTGGGCCGCCCACGTGATGATCTGGGACCCCTCCCTCCTTCCCCCCCCCCTGATAGGGTGCATATCCAGAGGCCCCTCCCCGTCATACACAAACTGACTACCACCTCAACCAAGCACCTCCCCCCTTGCCACAAACACAAAAACATCCACGTACCGTCCAGCCTCCATTTTTACAACCACACTTCATGGTTCGAAGGCCTCCCTTTCAAATGGTCCTCCGGAAATTTCAACATGGCGCCGTTTGCTTTTTACGACGCCTTGCGCCCTTGCCATTGCCACGCTCGCCCCGACCCGCACCCAATGGATGTTATCTCTTTCGTCTCACACTGCCCAAGGTGCGAACACCTGGTGCAAACCTGCATTCAATGCTGGCGCCCCCCCTTCACCACGGTGGTGTCCCAATGGTGGTCCGCGACGACACACGTCGGGGAGAGACGCAATTTCGTCCGGGGGCTTGTCCCCATGTCCCTGTACACCAAACTCACAACCCCCCCTCCGGCTTAAGCAAACCAGCACACTGTCATGACTTAAAACTCGCCCTGAAGGCCCGTGTTCCCCTGCTCCTCAATGCCCTATACCGCACGCTGGAATGGCTAAACGACAACCCCCCCCCAGCCCCGCTCACCCCCCCCACGGGCGCCAACTCATGGGGACGCCCCTGGTCGCCATACAGCACGTCACACACCGCCCTACAGCGCCCCCCCCCCGCCTACCAACCTCCCCCCCCCCCCCCCCCCTCCCGGACAAAGTGGCACACAAGCCTCCAAAGCGCCCCCGTCCCCCATCCCCTGCGGCACACGTTAAAGCTCGGAAACACGCCCGCCAGCCCCCAAGACCTGTCTGGCCCCTATCGCTGAAACGCATTACCGCGAGCCAACCTCAGCTAGAGCCCCCGCCCCCCAAACGGCCGCTCACAATCCGGGACATGTTCAACCCCCCCCCCCTCGACCAGCACCGCCCCTTGCCGCCTCCGCCCCTGCTTCCGCCCCTTCTCTCCGCATAACAAGGTACTTCGCACCAGCCCCCCCCTCTGCCGCCAGCACAAACTCACATTCGTCCTCATCTTCGTCCAACGTGTCATCTCTTTGAAAAAGCCACACTTACACGTTTCTCTCACGCCAGCCCTCAACAGCCCTAACAGGGCGCAACCAATCAGTACTACCACACTGGCACTCACCAGTCACTTCTGCAAATGAATTCCTCCCCCAAGCCACCCGCTGTGCTCCAGCCGTCATGCTCTAACCCCCAAACCGCAACCGTACAGCCTTCGGGAATCAGGCAGAGACGCCGGCTCTGCTGTTGTCTATAACGGGGCTGCCAGGTCTCATTGAATTAAGGCAGAGGAGGACAGCAACGTGCAACGGTACTCAGCTCGCAATTGAACTTGGTTTCGGGCTCCCGCCCCTCCCTGAAAAAGCTTGGAGCGCAAGAGCCTTTCTCTCCGGCCTGGCCAGCCACAAAAGGCGCCGCTCAGTGCACAATATTGTGGGGGCGGTGTCGGTGTCGCACGTATCGGGGGTTGGCGTCTTCGGCGGTGGTGGTGTTGCAGGTGGTGTTACGGTTGACGGTGTTGGTGATGTTGATGGTAGGTGATGGTGTAGGTGCTGATTCTGGGTGTGGGTCCGCGCGCGGGCGGTCTTTGGCCTGTTGTGGGGGCTGTTGGCTGGCTTGCCTGCTGGTCCCGGCGGTGTTCATCGTCTTCTGGTCCTGTCGATGATGGGTGGCCGTTCCTGGCAAAGGGTGATATCGTTGGTGGGGGTACTGCGGGTGTTGCTGCAGGGTTTGGGTGTAGGTGAGGTTTAGGGTGTGGTGTTGGCGTCGTTGGTGACGCCATTTTGTGATGGTGGGTGCTGCGACCGGTGGTGGTGGCGCTGGTGACAGCGGTGGTGGGGGTGTTTGGTGTTGGTGAGGTTGTCGTCGCTGGTGCTTTGGGTGCTGCTGGTGATGGGGCGGCTGGCTGTGTAGATGGTGGGGGGTGCAGGCGATGCCGCCGTTGTTCAAGGGATGGGTGATGGGATGCATGAACCGTATTCAGGTGGTGGTGCCGCCGGTGGCACGGATAGTGAGGGTTATGTGCGTGATGCATCGGTTGATGGTGCCGCTTACGGTGGTGCTGCTGACGGTGGTGTAGGTGACGCGCTGGGTGTTGGCGTTGGTGATGCCGACGATGTTGTCGGTGATGCCCTGGTTGTTAGTGCTGCTCGTGATGCCTTCTCTGTTTGGCGAGGGTGCTGCAGGTGGTGGCACGGCTGCCGGTGCCGCTGGTGATGACAACGGTGTGGGTGTTGTAGGTGATGGTTCTCGGCGTAAGTTCGCGCATGGGTGGACGTGGGCGTGAGCCCTCGCCACTCCTGGCGGAGGGCCTAGTTGGCGTTTGTGGTTGGTTGGTTTGCGGGTTCTGGTGGTGTTGGTCGCTTCTGGTGTCTGGGCATGTCCTCGCCAATCGTGGCGGGGGGTGCTGATGGTGGGAGTCGTGCAGGTGACGGTGTTGTCGATGTCGGTGACGTCTGCGGTTGCAGGTGTTTCACCGGGCTATGCCGAGGGTGAGGTTGGTGTAGGTGATGACGGTGTTGGCATCGTCATCGGTGATGCCGCCGGTGAGAGTGGTGCCGGTGATGGTCAAGCTGACGCCGTTGGTGTGGCCTGTGCGCGTGACGTGTCGGGCGTTGGTGCTGTTGGTGACGCTGATGGTGATTTTGGTGTCGGTGGTGCTCCGGGTGTTGGCGTCGTTGGCAACAGCGATGGTGACGGCGCTGTTGGTGATGCTTTGGCGGTTGGTGCCGCTGGTGGTGCTCCGACGGTGAGGGTGCCGGGGGGGTTGGGTGCGGGTCCGAAAAGTCGGGGTATCTTTTCGCCACTCCTGGCGGAGGGTGCCGTTGCTGTTGCTGCTGGTAAGGGTGGTGGATGTGATGGTGTTGTTGACGTTGATGGTGCCGCCTGGGGTGGTCGCTGGTGATGCTCCGGGTGATGCCGATGCTGTGGGTGTTGCAGGATTTGCTCTGGTTTACGGTGTCGCTGGTGATGCGGATGGTGAGGGTGTTGTAGGTAGGTGGTGTGCCTTTCTGCGTTGCCCCTGGCGTTGATGATGCTGAGGGTGGTGGTTCCGGATGTGGGCGGTCCCTGGGCCTTGTTTAGTGTGTGCTGTGGCTATTCCTGGCTGGGGACCCGGTGGCCAGCGTTCCTGCCGTTTGTTCGCCACTCCTGCTGGCGCCTGTGGTGATGCTGATGCTGAGGGCGCCGTAGGTGATATACTGTGCTGGGGTCGTGGGTGTTGGCGATGGTGGGGGTGTTGTAGGTGACGCAAAATGGTTGCTGTCGTTGCCAGCATTGTCAAAGGTAAGTATGTTGTCGGTGATGTGTACATAATGCTCCGGGTGACGTCGTTGGCGGGGGGTGGTGTGGGTGGTGGTGCGGCTGCTGACGTCGCTGGTGATGCCGACGGTGAGGGTGTCGCAGGTGATGCTTTGGTGGATGGTGTTTCTTGTGGTGGTCTGATAGTGAGGGTGTTGCTGGTGATGGTGCTGGGTGTGGGCCCGCGCTTGGGTGGTCATCGGCAGTTCTGGGCGTAGGCTCCCGCCACTTCTGGCGGAGGGCCTGGGGTGTGTTGGTGGGCGGCTCGTGGTCGGTTGGCTTGCAGTCCTGGTGGTGCTGGTCGTCTCTGGTGTCCGGGTAGTTCCTCGCCAATCCTGGGGTCTGCAGTTGTAGGTGTTGTGAAGCGGTACCCAGAACCCCATGGCTAGGTTACGGCATAGACACGGTCTCCGGTCCACTAACCCCAATTACGGAAGGGAAGACCGGTCTCCGGTCCACTAACCCCATGTACGGAAGGGAAGACCGGTCTCCGGTCCACTAACCCCATGTACGGAAGGCGCCCGTTGACGCCCGGTGCGAGCCCGGCGGGAGCCTGTTCCGTGCCGTAAAGCCCCGCATCGGCAACCGATGCACTGCCAGCGGAGATTTGTATATCAGAATATCAGGAATCAACAGGGTTTTATTTTCATATTGTTTCCGTCAATTTTTACGCTTCCTTTCTAATATTCACTGTTTTGACTGCTGGCGGTTGGATCGCGACTTTACCGTAACCGCCAGTTTAACTGTTTATAATGGAAGTTTTAACGCTATCCGTGACGAAGGCTCTAAAGTCTTCAGGAACTGCATTGATGCATCCGCAATTTTCACATCTTACACTCGCAACCTTAGTCCGAATTTTTCAGGATGTCGAAATCGGATTTTCGACTTCGACATCCCCGCACTTGATTTGACCTCTTTCGAGTGGACCTACGTGCTTCCCTATGCACGAATCAACTTTCCTTTTATCTTGCCCTCCATTTGTCTTAGAGATATGGGCAAAACAAAGTGGATTCGTGAGGCCACTTGTAAGGGTCATATCTCGTGCCGCTTGCGAGGAATGACAATAAGGAAACGTGGGATGTGTTCACAATACTCCCGACGTAATTTAGGAAGCTTTATATGCCTTGTGTTTCCACGCGTGCGCGCTAGTGTAATGGATCATGGTCAAGAGGGTAGAGTTTGCGTTATAACTCTTTGGCCATGACATTGCGTGCGTTAAGATAACTTTCGAGTGTAGCGCGCAAGTGTTGGTGTTGCATAGGAACTCTCCTTGAGTTCCTATGAGCGATTGACACAAAGTTATGCCCTTGGAGGGGCATGACACATCGTGGGGGGAGCTACCTTTTTGGGCAATATGTGGTATGTGCCATGTGTTGTGTTGCGTGCCCATTTGGCGGGTCCATCGCTCCAAGCCAAACCCGCCAATGGACCTCATATTGTGTAAGCCCCTTCTCCATACTCCCCACGATCAATTGCAAGCCTAACCTTCGTGAAGGGAAGCTTGTGTGGCGATCCCAAAGCGATGCGTTGGGAGCAAGGTATGTGTTTTGCAATTTTCCATATTTTCATGTGCCCACTTGGAAGGCAGCGCTCGTAACCTTTCAAAGCGCCCCAAGTGGAGCACATATGTGGGATCGAAGGTCATTGGTGTGAAGTCATTATGTTTAGAAGGATTAGTTGATTGCACGATCCATGCCGAAGATATTATAATATAATTGTGCGCCTTTCAATGCACTTTTGTGTATCTTTGTGCCAATTTTGCCGTTTTTGGCCCGTCACGATGTCAAGTGGCGACCGTGTATTTCAACGTGGCGCTCAATTGACATCATGACTTAAGTTCGATATGAGGGTACATACTTTGGTGCCAAACATATCTTGGACCCGGCGAATAACTCCTCGTGGGCTTGGCGTACCGTGGCCGCCATGTTGGCGATTTGGGACCATCCCAAATCATGGGCTCACTTGGCGACCCTGCCATTCCCAAAACCGGAGGAGTTGGGCGACGCCCAAAAGATATGTTGGACACACATGACTTGGTACCAATCCTATGGCACACTCCGGTCCAAGTCATGCATGTGCCTTATTTGCCCCAACCATGGGTGTGCGCATTTTTGGCCATTTTGAGCAATTTTCCACTTTTCCTGCCCGCCGTGCACTATGTTCTAACCCTCGTGCACGCCGGACGCATGGACCAATGGACCATATATGACATGGGTGTTACTGGTAATGGTCCCCATGGTCCACACACCACGTGGGCGAAGCGGAGCCACCTTCGTTAGGGTGCTAGCCCAAAGTGAGTGTGGGCAATTTTGCCATTTTGGCATTTGTGGACCCCATTGGGATCGTCACCACGCCAGGTGGCATGGAGCACTTTGGGAGCCAAGGGCATGGGAGTCTTCGTTGGACTCCAGGTGGATCGGGTATGGAATGGCAGATCCGATCTCCAAGCCGGCGTGGAGATATACTATTGGGGGTACCCCAGATTTTGGCTCATTTCGAGCAGCCAAAATGACCCCATTTTGGGACCCCAATTTCCCCCTTCTGTGTGGTCAATTGGCGGCCCCATTTCTCTATGCCCATTAGAAGCCAGGACCTAACTTCAAGTTGTACACTCAGATAAAAGTCCTAGGTCCTGCCTCCTACTCTGTGTTCCATTGGCGTTGCCCTGGCCGGGCGAGCCACGCGTGGGAATGACGCCAATTTTGGTGATTTTGGCATCATGACCCCACTTGACGAACCCGTGGTGCCTTGATGCCGAGATCTCAGAGGGAACCAGGTTGGGTGAGGGTTCCAGGGAGTTCATACCCGAAGGGCATAGGGTGAGTTGCCTCGTCCCTACCTCTGATGGGTCCGGACGAGGGGTCAATTCTTGGGGATTTTTGAGTTAATATCAGTTTGGGCTGGAACAGCCCATTTTCAGCTACCAACTCCCAGGGAACATTGGCGGGGCCATATCTCTGGCCCAGAGAAACGTTGGGACCTGCTGTTGGGGGAGCATGGGAAGCCACTGTCGGTTGGCCTTGGACCGCCTTGGTTCCCAGGAACTCGCCTGTGGCTGGGCGGGACACCTCCCCCATTGGCAGGGTTTCAGGGTCCGGACTGAGCAGGGCATGGGTTGTGTTTGAGCCCCCGCCCCCACCAGCCACTGGGAGGGTCGGCCTGGGATTGGGATACAAGTTAGGATAGAGTGTCTATTGTCCTGTGATGCCCTTACCCCAGTCCAGTCTTAACCCCATGTGTACATATCCTGATTTGTTGCTGTACATACTTTCGTTCCCTTGTTGCAGAGTGGCAAGGATCCTGAAACGCTTTGTCACATGACATCAGCGCATTGATGCCCCTGTGAGCGTAGTGCTTTGCCTGCCTGCTCACTTGCGCGTGTCCACCGCAGCGTCCCGTGGCCAGGCCCCCCACGGGAACGCGTCAAAAGCTTTACACCGCCGCGGGGTTACCCAGCCCTCGCGTGCCACTCGGGGCCACCAACCCCGAGCAGCGCGGCGTAGCTCGCAGCTCGCAGCGCAGCGCAGCGGCTCGCAGCGCAGCGCAGCGGCTCGCAGCGCCACTCAGCGACAGCGCCGAGCTCGTCACGGAGCCAGCAGCGCCGTCCAGAGCATCGCCCTGACCGCGCCGCGACCGTGAAGGAAGTGGACTGACCAGGACTCCTGCAACAGCGAGTCCCATCGGCCGACCAGCAAGGCCGCGTCAACCACCTCCACAACCACCGGCTGACCAGCACCAGCCGCACTCCCAGCCCAGTGCTGCATCACCCGCCTCAACAACCACCACCAGTTCGTTGAGTGGAACGAGTGCACACCAAGGACCTCAAGACCAACTACGCCCCCGCTGCCATGGTGAATTGGCAAGAAGCGGGTAGGACGTGGCCACGGCCCCACCCCCATGCAGCGCACCTACTGCGTGGGTTGGTTTGGGACCAGCACTACCGCCACAGCCACCCCCAGTGCGAAGGCGGCATGCCCAGGAGCTTCGAGCTCCGCACGGACATCGCCCCCGACCGCCTGCAGGCCGTGGAGGACTGGCTGCGGGCAGAAGGGTTTGCCTTCCGCTTCCAGCAGAGGCGCTGGAGGACCTGGACCCGGCCGGACAGGCCCGGCGAAGGGCTGCGCCCGGACGGGATTGAGGAGGACGAGGACCCCAACGCCTACCCGTCGGGCACCTCGATCAATGTCTCCATGTGGGACATGATCGAGAAGAAATTCCCGGAATCGGGGAGCGAGCGCAGGCTGCAGGGCAGCAGCAGCGCGTCTCCGGGGAAGGAGAAGCGGTCCGCCGGGGACAGGTAGCGGGACCGGAAGTGGCGGGAGTACCAGGAGTACCTGCCTCCTACCCTGTGAGCCATTGGCGTTGCCCTGGCTGGGCGAGCCACGCGTGGGAATGACGCCAATTTTGGTGATTTTGGCATCATGACCCCACTTGACGAACCCGTGGTGCCTTGATGCCGGGACCTCAGAGGGAACCAGGTTGGGTGAGGGTTCCAAAGAGTTCATACCCGAAAGGCATAGGGTCAGTTGCCTCGTCCCTACCTCTGACGGGTCCGGACGAGGGGTCAATTTTGGGGATTTTTGAGTTAATATCAGTTTGGGCTGAAACAGCCCATTTTCAGCTACCAACTTCTAGGGAACATTGGCGGGGCCATATCTCTGGCCCAGAGAAACGTTGGGACCTGCTGCTGGGGGAGCATGGGGAGCCACTGTCGGTTGGCCTCGGACCGCCTTGGTTCTCAGGAACTCGCCTGTGGCTGGGCGGGACACCTCCCCCATTGGCAGGGTTTCAGGGTCCGGACCGAGCAGGGCATGGGTTGTGTTTGAGCCCCCGCCCCCACCAGCCACTGGGAGGGTCGGACCTGGGATTGGGATACAAGTTAGGATAGAGTGTCTATTGTCCTGTGATGCCCTTACCCCAGTCCAGTCTTAACCCAATGTGTACATATCCTGATTTGTTGCTGTACATACTTTCGTTCCCTTGTTGCAGAGTGGCAAGGATCCTGAAACGCTTTGTCACATGACATGAGCGCATTGATGCCCCTGTGAGCGTAGTGCTTTGCCTGCCTGCTCACTTGCGCGTGTCCACCGCAGCGTCCCGTGGCCAGGCCCCCCACGGGAACGCGTCAATAGCTTTTCACCGCCGCGGGGTTACCCAGCCCTCGCGTGCCACTCGGGGCCACCAACCCCGAGCAGCGCGGCGTAGCTCGCAGCTCGCAGCGCAGCGCAGCGGCTCGCAGCGCAGCGCAGCGGCTCGCAGCGCCACTCAGCGACAGCGCCGAGCTCGTCACGGAGCCAGCAGCGCCGTCCAGAGCATCGCCCTGACCGCGCCGCGACCGTGAAGGAAGTGGACTGACCAGGACTCCTGCAACAGCGAGTCCCATCGGCCGACCAGCAAGGCCGCGTCAACCACCTCCACAACCACCGGCTGACCAGCACCAGCCGCACTCCCAGCCCAGTGCTGCAGCACCCGCCTCAACAACCACCACCAGTTCGTTGAGTGGAACGAGTGCACACCAAGGACCTCAAGACCAACTACGCCTCCGCTGCCATGGTGAATCGGCAAGAAGCGGGTAGGACGTGGCCACGGCCCCACCCCCATGCAGCGCACCTACTGCGTGGGTTGGTTTGGGACCAGCACTACCGCCACAGCCACCCCCAGTGCGAAGGCAGCATGCCCAGAAGCTTCGAGCTCCGCACAGACATCGCCCCCGACCGCCTGCAGGCCGTAGAGGACTGGCTGCGGGCAGAGGGGTTTGCCTTCCGCTTCCAGCAGAGGCGCTGGAGGACCTGGACCCCGCCGGACAGGCCCGGCGAAGGGCTGCGCCCGGACGGGATTGAGGAGGACGAGGACCCCAACGCCTACCCGTCGGGCGCCTCGATCAATGTCTCCATGTGGGACATGATCCAGAAGAAATTCCCGGAATCGGGGAGCGAGCGCAGGCTGCAGGGCAGCAGCAGCGCGTCTCCGGGGAAGGAGAAGCGGTCCGCCGGGGACAGGAAGCCGGACCGGAAGTGGCGGGAGTACCAGGAGTCCCTGGCCGCCGAAGCCGCCCAAGGCGCCAAGGGCGGAACCCCAGCCCCCAGTCCCCAACGGGCCAATGGTGGTCATCACCCCGGCCACGCCACCCTCGGCGACGTCATCCAAGTCGCCAAGCAGACCAAGGCCAAGCCCCGTCGGCTGCTCCTGAGGCCCCAGCAGGCCCCAGCAGGCCCCAGCAGCGACGTGGAGTCGGCCCACCGCAAGAGGATGCCGGCTGACCAGGCCAGCTCCAGCAGCAGCGTCGCTCCCGACAGGGACGTGGTGCGCGCCTGTGAGCGCGCCTGTGGGGTGCCCTGCAACCTTCGGGTTGCCCGGCAACGAGCCAGGCAGCACAGCGCTGCCGTGGAGGGCGCCGTCCGCATCGCCCAGGAGGAGGCTGCGGAGTGGGCGCATGGCATGGCCATCCACGCCCAGACCGTGGCGGCCATTGCGGCCGGACTCACGGCCGTGGCCGCCCGTGGGGCAGCAACTGCCCAGGTCAACGGTGAGTTGGCGGCAGCCGACGAGGAAGCCCGCCTGACGCAGGAGGCCATTGCCTGCAGGGAGGCCGAGGTGAGGGCGCTGGAAGAGGCGCTGGCCCAAGAGAGGGCAAAGAAGGAGGCAGAGGAAAGGGCCCACGCCACGATGCGACGGCAAAGGCCCAGGCGGACGCCGCCAAGAAGGACGCCATCGAGGCCGCGCCGCGGAAGGTCGCTGAGGAGAAGGCCAAGACGGAGGCGGAGCTGGCGGCTTTGGAAGCGCAGAAGGCGCGGCTGCAGCAGGCCCGGGAAGCCGAGGCGGCTCGTGCTCGGGAGGAAGCCGAAGTGCGGGCTGCCGCAGCCACCGCCACCGCAATGGAGGAGGCAGAGGCCAAACTCCGCCGCGAGACTCCCCCGGGAGGATCACGAGTGGAGACCCTTCGAAAGCTTTTCGAAGGGGACGCCTCCTCCAAGATGACGCTGGACGAGGCCGACACGGGCAGCAGTGGGAGCAGTGGCCCCACCGGCTACCGACGGAGGGAGGGTAAGGGGAAGACCCCCGAGAGGCCACGAAGGCCAGCGGGCGGACACCCCCACGACAGTGACCCCTTCTTCACCGCCAGCGAGGGGGACGAACGAGGCCGCCGACATCGCCAAGTGGTGGCTTGGACGGGCGGAGGAGGCGTAGACGTCCCCATGGAACCGGAAGGTGAGGATGAGGATCTTCCTCCTCCCTACCGGAGCTCGGAGTCTTCCGAGACCGAGACGCCAAGGTGGGGCGACATGGACGAGGATGACGACATGGACTTCGGCATCACGAAGAAGCGCCCATCCTCGGACCCACCAAGGCGACCCGGCGGAGGCCCACCGGGACCCCCTGGCGGAGGACCATCAGGACCCCTTGGAGGACGCCCACCAAGTGGACCCCCTGGAGGCGGACCACCGGGCGGAGGAGGACCCCCTGGACCGGGCGGACCCGGCGGAGGCCCTCCTGGAGGACCCCGTGGGGACCCCGACGACCCACCAGGGAACGACGACCCGGATACCACCTGGCGGTGGATTGTCTACCTCCGCAGGAGGGTCTTTTCCCTCGAGTGCGAGGTAGACACGGGCAAGGGCGAGATGTCTCGCATCTCGAAGGTCGCCGCGCGCGCGCAGAAAGAGCTGGACATCGCCGGGGCCGAGACCAGGCAGCTGAACACGGTCATCAGCGGCCTGCAGCAGAGGCTGGACGCACTGGAAGCCCGTGGGAGCGTCGGCAGCGACCACCCACCCCTGGAGTCTGGCTCGTCGGACGACGGCTGGGGACCCGGACCAGGTCCAGGCAGACCCCACGCCCCCGGCGGAGCCCCCAGGAGTCGCCCCAGCGCCAGTGCCCCCTCTCTCACTGCCCCCTCTCACCACAGCGCGGGCCGCCGCAACAAGCGCGTGCCGCCCGGCAGTGGCAGTGAGGATTGGCGTGATGAGTGGCTCGGCGCGGAGCACCGCAACCGCCGTGCTCCACCGCGGACACCGGTACGCCCCCGGCGCCCCGCACCAGCCCCGGAGCCAATCCCAATGGCTGGTGGACGTTATGGTGGACTCAGGGATGAGGTCCCCAGAGGAGACGTGAAGTGGGATGTCGGTGAAGGTGAGGATCTGGACCTGGACCTGGAGGAGTTCGACATCAGCCCGCCGCGTGGTGTACGACGGGAGGCCGCTGAACGCAGCCGCCGGCGCCGTGATGAGGATGCGTACATGGAAGGAGTACGGCGTGAACATCTGGGTTCAGCGTACATGGAGGAACCGCGGCGTAGCCACAGGGATTCCATGGAGGAGATGGACGTGGCGGCCGTGGGAGTCCGTGGGCGAGGCCGATGGGAACCTCGGTCGACCTCGCGGCCGGCGTTCATGGTCTCTAAGGCCGCGGATGCCGCCGTGTGGGAAGACTTGAAGGACATCAAGCCCCCCATGTACCATGGCAACCCCCTCAACCTCGACCGCTTCTTGGAGAAGCTGGACGATTGGGGGCTGACCGTCACTGAAGACATGCCTCCCGCGGATGCGGAGAGATATGTCTTCAGACGGTTCAGGTACCGCCTGCCGGAAGTGCTCGGAGAGCTATACTTCGTGGCGACCAAGGAGGGGAGAATCAAGACCCTCAAGGAAGCCAAGAAGTGGCTCAACGAGCAGGAGCGGGTGGACGCCCCGCAGGTGGCGGCCAAGCGCTGGAAGTCCATCAAGCTTGAGCATGATGGACGGGAGATCCGCCTACGAGATTGGCGAGACTTCCGAGGGAAATACACCCTCTTCCGCCGCAACGTGGAGGACTGGAACGAGGGTGACGAGCAGGCTCGCCTGCTCTCCATGCTGCCGGAAGCATGGATCAAGAGGGTCACCAAGGAGGAATCCAAGCGGGCCAAGTCCAACCACACGGTCAAGATGATGCTCCCCAAAGAGTATCATACGAACGTGGTGGCTTGGACGAGGAAGAACGTGGCCCGGGATGTCAAACAGCACTCCCTGCGGAACGCTCTCCTCATCACCGTCTCGGGCGATCGCGAGAAGACCGCGATGTGGCGCCTTGACGAGTGTGAGTTGAGCGGCCAGACCATCCGTCTGCAGCCCATCCCGGCGCGGATGAGCTGCGACGAGATCCTGGAGTGGGTTGGCGAGGAAGTACTCAAGGAGTACCGAAACCTCCACCACACCCGCGGGTTGAGGCCCGGCGACCGCGACGTCAACTACGTTGGCGAGGGACCTGGCGGGGAAGCTGCCATGGACCCAGCAGGAGCCGGCGGCGATGAGACTCTCGTCGACGATGACGACGACGATGAGCCCGCCGAAGTGGCCGTTTGTGCCTTCGTGGCCAAAAACCTGAGCGCGGGGAGCAAACCGGGAAACTGGAAGCCCCTGCAGCAGGGTTGGAGGAAGCAGGAGAAGAGGGACCCTCGCCGCATTGGCGACCCTCCGCTGTCCTTTGGGGAGTTCATACGAGCTCACCCTCAGGGCTGTTTCGTGTGTTATGGGAGGAAGCGAGGCTTCAACCATGACCACCGAACATGCCCCGTCCACAAGGCCGACACGGAGGCTTCAAAGAAGGCGCACAGGTCGAAGAAGTGTGGGCCCGCGGGTATCGGGGAAGCCAAGGTGGAGGTGGACAGGGACGAGCTCTCCAAGCTGGTGTCGCAGGGGACCGAGTTGGCCAAGGAGATCCAAGAGATCAAGCGGAACTGGGTCCCCAGGTCGGACAACAAGAACAAGAAGAACAACCAGAACAACCAGAACAAGGACAAGGACAAGAAGCCTACTCGCAGCGAAAGAAGGAAGAAGGGCGTCAACGAGGTTGATGCCGAGTAGACTTCCCCTACTTCCACAACCGACGCCCCTTAGGGCCCCAACTAGGGCGGTCGCAGGATGGTGACGTGCGAAGCGCCGAACCATCCCAGTCGGGAGTCGATAAGCACAAGGAGACTGCCGCGGGCGGAAGGCCCGGTCCGGCACCCAGTCGCGGAGGCGAGGTGAGGGCAAGTGAAGGCACGAACCCTTGCACCCGTCCGTCCTTCGCGACCAAGAATGTGTTTGATGTACTACAGGATCTATCCGAGAGTATCGGAGGATTACCGGGACCGCAGCTGGATGCTGCAGATGGGCAGCCTGAGCCCATTGTCCATGACCTGCACCAGTCGCTTGTTGAGCTTCTGGAACGGCCGGAGATCCTGAGTTTGCACGCCGTGCGCCGTGTCGGTCGCGAGCGGCAGTTGCATCTTAAGGTCCGTGCCTTATGCGGGGAAGTGGAAAAGGTTTTCGACGTGTTGCTCGACACGGGAGCTCAAGTCAGCTTGGTCAAGGCTGGCCTACTTCCACCAGAGTGTCTGACCGACAGTCGGAAACCTGTCAGGCTGAAGGTGGCGAACGGCCAGTACATGGTGGGAGGCACGAAAGAAGCGGCCATTGGGCTGCAGTTCGTGAACCATCGTGAGCTGAGCCGCCCAGACCTCGGCAAGGAAATCCTCCTGCACGGTCGCTTCTACGAGGCCGAGATGGACTGGGACATGATCGTCGGGTACGACTTCATGATGGACACGGACTCCGGGTGTCCTCCCGGCCCAGGGCCTCCGTGACCCTGTACAAGGACGACCAACTCTCGTGGCTTTCGTCACCTGAGCACCATGTGGAATGCCAATGGATCCACCCCGAACGCAATCAGCTCGAAGTGGCCGCGCTGGACACTGAGCCAACTGGTCCTGCAAACCAGGAGTACGGCGTAAGGCCGGAAGTGGCGAGCTGAGTTGTCGCGGACTTGGGAGCTTCGGATCTGGCTCTGGATGCGTTCTCTTCAGGAACCTCCGCTCATCTTCGGGTGTGTGAGAAGTACTGGAGCGCACAGGACTCCGCGTGGAAGAAGCACTGGGGTCCGCATCAGGGATTGATGTGGATCCATTGCCCCCGTTGGGACATTCCAAGAGCGATAGCGAAGATTCGCAAGGACCGCTCCAAGGCAGTGCTGGTTGTTCCTATGGGATGCACCGAGGAGGAGAGTACCCGCCATTGGGTAGCCTCATTGACCAACATGACCTTAAACAAGGTCGTCCTACCGGCTGGAGAGAGTGTCTATCAGGACGCTAAGGGACAGCCCATGCCACCCCAGAGATGGCCAACAGAATTCCACTATGTGGATGGGGGCCTTGATCAGGCCGACACCACGGACTTCGTCTGTGTCAACCGCATCATAGCAGAGCCATGGAGGCAATGCTTTGCGGTTCCCCCTGTTGACATCGAAGAATTGGAATCGGAAGACCGCCTCACTGAAGAGGAGTGGGATCTGGTTCAGGGGTATATGGATCAGCCCTTTCACGACTGGGGAAACCAGCGTGAGGGCAAAGGCCAGGACAAAGCCTGGTGGGAAGTGGACTCAATCGTCTCCGGTTCCTATGAAGGGAATACCTTCGTTCAGAAGGTGCTGGATCACCTGTCCAGCGGGGACGAGCCGCCTGGCGGTACCCCACCCACCTACAGCAATCTGTTCCGAGGCAAGACCAGAGATGGCCCTTTGGGCCACCTTGGAAGACCACCGAAGCCGAAACCGAGCGGGGTCGCTACCCCTCAAGTAAGCTCCGTGGTTCAAGTGCCCGGAAAAGCCAAGGCGGAGTCCGATGACTGCCCCAAGATCCAGGCATTGAGGGCCAGGCTGAAGCAGAAGTATGGTGATACCTTCTTCAGCGCTAAGCCTGTGTTTCCCCCACCGGTGCGTGCACCGTATGGCGAGGCCAAGATACAGCTGAAGCAGGACCCCCGTGTGTATCGTCACCGGGAGTTTGCCCTGAGGGGCGAGAGGAAAGAGGCCACGGAGAAGATCCTCCGTGACTTCATCCAGAGAGGCTGGCTCGAGCCGTGCCACTCGGAATGGGCCTCTCCCTGTTTCGTCGTCCCCAAAAAGGTTGCCGGTGAGTGGCGGCTCGTGGTCGACTACCGCGGCCTGAACGCCCAAACGCAGCACACCAGCTATACGCTGCCCCTCATTGAGGACATGCTGCAAAAGCAACACCGGCGGAGGATCTTCACGGTGATTGACCTGAAACATGGTTATCATCAGATGCCTCTCGCCGAGGAGTCCCGTGCCTGCACAGCCATGAGCACCCCACTTGGACCTCTCCAGTGGAAGATGATGCCCATGGGCGTTACCAACTGCAATGCGGCTTTTCAGCGGATGCTGGAGAACCTGCTTGAGCCGGTGCGTGATTGTGCGGACCCCTTCGTGGATGACGTGATCATCGCGTCCGGGGACCCCAGTATGAGCTACGAGGAGCTCCTGGAGGCACATGAGAGGGACGTCACTCGAGTGCTGAACCGTCTGGTTCGGCACAAACTCACGGGCAGCAGTGACAAGGCCACCATTGCGGTAAGCGAGGTGGTCTTCGCTGGCCACGTAGTCGGGAACGGGCAGCGAAAGCCCATACCCGGCAAGGTGGCTGCGATTGAGCACTGGGAAAAGCCCAAGACGGTCTCTGAGCTACGGGCGTATCTGGGGTTCTGCAACTACTACTCGGGGTATATCAAAATGTATGCCGAGTATGCAGCCCCCATGACGACCATGCCCAAGGGCAACCCAGAGAGGACCAAGAAGGGGTCCAAGAAGGCTCTGGTCTGGACAGCTGAGTCCGACCGTGCCTTTGAGGGGATGAAGCAGGCGCTGCTATCCGCAGTGGGTCTGCACCTCGTGGATCCCGACCGAGGGTTCGTCCTGCGCACCGACGCTTCCGACTACGCCATTGGCGCTGTGTTGGAGCAAGTGCTTGATGACGGGAGGCACGTGCCCGTGGCCTTCTGGAGCCGAGTCCTGGCGGAATGCCAGAGACAGACGTGGACGCCCCGTGAAAAAGAGGGGGATGCCATCGTCATGGCTCTCAGGAAATGGGCTGGGTACATAGCCCTCCATCCCGTCACCGTCTGCACCGACCATCAGAGTCTGCAGTCCTGGCACAAGGAGCACGTGGACACCCCCTGAGGTCCCGCCTCCCGACGGGCAAGATGGCATGAGACCTTGGCCAAGTTCGACCTCACGGTTGTGTATATTCCTGGAAAGGATAACACCGTGGCGGACTGTCTCAGTAGGTGGGCCTATCCCGCCAGCAAGGGCATGACAGATATCTCTGCCCATGGCGATGAGGCTGAGACCGCTGAAGCCAAGAGGATCATCGAAATGGAGCGCCTGATCGAGGAGGAGGGTGCTAATTGCTTCGTCGTCATGGCTGCAGATGCCCCCCTCGCGTCGAGGGTGAGCAGAGCGGTCAGTGTACTCGCCCCTAAGGGAGCTGAGTCCGACAAGCACCTCTTCCCGGAGTCTTGCCTCCAGGACGACTGGACCGACGATTACGCCAAGTCTGAGGCCTTTGCGGCCGAGTATAGTGAAGCGGTACCCAGAACCCCATGGCCCGGTTACGGCATACAACCGGTCTCCGGTCCACTAACCCCATGTACGGAAGGGAAGACCGGTTCCGGTCCACTAACCCCATGTACGGAAGGCGCCCGTTGACGCCCGGTGCGAGCCCGGCGGGAGCATGATCCGTGCCGTAAAGCCCCGCATCGGCAACCGATGCACCGCCAGCGGAGATTTGTGTATCAGAATATCAGGAATCAACAGGGGTTTATTTTCATATTGTTTCCGTCAATTTTTACGCTTCCGTTCTGATACTCACTGTTTTGACTGCTGGCAGTTGGATCGCGACTTTACCGTAACCGCCAGTTTAACTGTTTATAATGGAAATTTTAACGCTATCCGCGACGAAGGCTCCAAAGTCTTCAGCAACTGCATGGATGCTTCCGCAATTTTCACATCTTACACTCGCAACCTTAATCGGAATTTTTCAGGATGTCGAAATCGGATTTTCAACTTCGACATCCCTGCACTTGATTTGACCTCTTTCGAGTGGACCTACGTGCTTCCCTATGCACGAATCAACTTTCCTTTTATCCTGCCCTCCATTTGTCTTAAAGATATGGGCAAAACAAAGTTGATTCGTGAGGCCACTTGCAAAGGTCATATCTCGTGTTGCTTGCGAGGAATGACAATAAGAAACGTGGGATGTATTCACAATACTCCCGACGTAATTTAGGAAGCATTATATGCCTTGCGTCTCCACACGTGCGCGCTAGTGTAATGGATCATGGTCAAGAGGGTAGAGTTTGTGTTGTAACTCTATGGCCATGATATTGCGTGCGTTAAGATAACTTTCGAGTGTAGCGCGCAAGTGTTGGTGTTGCATAGGAACTCTCCTTGAGTTCCTATGAGCGATTGACACAAAGTTATGCCCTTGGATGGGGCATGACATATCGTGGGGGGAGCTACCTTTTTGGGCAATATGTGGTATGTGCCATGTGTTGTATTGCGTGCCCATTTGGCGGGTTCGGCTAAGAGCGATGGAACCGCCAATGGACCTCATATTGTGCAAGCCCCTTCTTTATACTCCCCACGATCAATTGCAAGCCTAACCTTCGTGGAGGGAAGCTTGTGTGGTGAACCCAAAGCGATGCGTTGGGAGCAAGGTGTGTGTTTTGCAATTTTCCATATTTTCATGTGCCCACTTGGGAAGTAGCGCTCGTAACCTTTCAAGGCACCCCAAGTGGAGCACATATGTGGGATCGGAGGTCATTGGTGTCAAGTCATTGTGTTTAGAAGGATTAGTTCATTGCACGATCCAAGCCGAAGATATTATAATATAATTGTGCACCTTTCAATGCACTTTTGTGTGTCTTTGTGCCAATTTTGCCGTTTTTGGCTCGTCATGATGTCAAGTGGCGACCGTATATCTCAACGTTGCGCTCAATTGACATCATGACCCACGTATGATATGAGGGTATATACTTCGGTCCCCAACATATCTTGAACCCGGCGAATAACTCCTCTTGGACTTGGCATATCGTGGCCGCCATGTTGGCGATTTGAGACTATCCCAAATCATGGGCTCACTTGGCGACCCTGCCATTCCCAAAACCGGAGGAGTTGGGCGACGCTCAAAAGATATGTTGGACACATAGGACTTGATACCAATCCTATGGCACACTCCGGTCCGAGTCGGGCATGTGCCTCATTTGCCCCAACCATGAGTGTGCGCATTTTTGGCCATTTTGAGCATTTTTCCACTTTTGCTGCCCGCCGTGCACTATGTTGAGCCCACCCGTGCACGCCGAGCGCATGGACCAATGGACCATATATGACATGGGTGTTATGCATAATGGTCCCCATGGTTCACACACCACGTGGGCGAAGCGGAGCAACCTTCGTTAAGGCGCTAGCCCAAAGTGAGTGTGGGCAATTTTACCATTTTGGCATTTGTGGACCCAATTGGGATCGTCACCACGCCAAGTAGCATGGAGATCTTCGAGGGCCAAGTGCATGGGAGTCTTCGTTGGACTCCTGGTCAATTGCGTATGGAATGGCGGATCCGATCTCCAAGCCGGCCTGGAGATATACCATTGGGAGCACCCCAAATTTTGGCTCATTTCGAGCAGCCAAAATGACCCCATTTTGGGACCCCAATTTCCCCCTTCCGTGTGGTCAATTGGCGGCCCCATTACTCTCAGCCCACAAGGAGCCCGGACCTAACTCCGGGTTTGTACACTCAGATATGAGTCCTAGGTCTTGCCTCCTACCCTGTGAGCCATTGGCCTTACCTTGGCCGGGCGAGCCACGCGTAGGAATGACGCCAATTTTGGTGATTTTGGCATCATGACCCCACTTGACTCATCCCTGTTGCCCTGATGCCGATACCTCAGAGGGAACCAGGTTGGGTGAGGGCTCCAGGGAGTTCGTACTCGAAGGGCATAGGGTCAGCTGCCTCGTCCCTACCTCTGATGGGTCCGAACGAGGGGTCAATTTTGGAGTTTTTGGAGCTAATATCAGTTTGGGCTGAAACAGCCCATTTTCAGCTACCAACTCCTAGGGAACATTGGCGGGGCCATATCTCTGGCTCAGAGATGAGTTGGGACCTGCTGTTAGGAGAGCATAGGGAGCCACTATCAGTTGGCCTTGGACCCACTTGGTTCCCAGGAAATCGCCTGTGGCTGGGCGATACACATCCCCTATTGGCAGGGTTTCAGGGTCCGGACTGAGCAGGGCATGGGTTGTGTTTGAGGCCCCGCCCCCACCAGCCACTGAGAGGGTCGGACCTGGGATTGGGATATGAGTTGGGACTGAGTGTCTATTGTCCTGTGATGCCCTTACCCCAGTCCAGTCTTAACCCCATGTGTACATATCCTGATGTGTCGTTGTACATACTTTTGTTCCCTCTTTGCAGAGTGGCAAGGATTCTGAAACGCTTTGTCACATGACATGAGCGCATTGATGCCCCTGTGAGCGTAGTGCTTTGCCTGCCTGCTCACTTGCGCGTGTCCACCGCAGCGTCCCGTGGCCGGCCCCCCACGGGAACGCGTCAATAGCTTTTCACCGCCGCGGGGTTACCCAACCCTCGCGTGCCACTCGTGAAGCCGGTTCGGACCCCCGTGGCCATCTTGGGGTCACTTGGGGTGTGTATCTATGTGCCGGCAAGCCGCCATTGGCTGATATCATACTCTCCTGTCCACCTGAACTAACCCGATGTGATAGTGTGATAGTTTTGGCCATTCCGGCTATGAGCGGCCATATTCAGTACCGGGGCGCCGCCAGCGGAGATCTATATATCAGAATATCAGGAATCAACAGGGTTTTATTATCATAATGTTTCCGTAATTTTTCAGCCTTTCGTTCTGATGGTCAATGTATCGGCGACTGTCAGTTGGCTCGCGATTTTGCGTTAACCGATTGGTTAACTGTTATTTCCAGATATTTTGGCGGATATTCCGTTGAAGGGTCAGATTTCATCAGCAAAGGGTTCGTTGCTTCCGCAATCTTCTAAATAAGCACTCGAAATTTTAATCTGAATCTTTCGCGACGTCGAAATCGGATTTTCGACTTCGACATCGCCGCACTTGATTTGGACTTCTTCGAGTGGTCATACTCCTTTCCCTATGCCCGAATCAGGTTTCCCTTATACTTGCCACCCAGTTGACTTGGAGATATGAGGGAAACAAAAGTGAATCGTGGGACCACTTTGAAGGACCATATCTACGCGCGAGTGTCAGGAAAGAGAATAAGGAAGGTTGGATTGCAAACGCCTTGGTCTCAACTTAATTTAGGAAGCATCAAACGCCTTTGGTGTGTGCATATGCCCGATATAGCAAGGGATAATGGTCAAGAGGGTAGAAAGTGACATATAACTCTTGGACCGTGCAACCGGACGTTTTATTGTGACTTTCGAGTGTACCGCATGAGTGTTGGGGTTGCATAGCAACTTTCCTTGGGTTCCTACGTATTTTTAACGTGAAGTTATGTCAATGGAGGGACATGGCATATCATGGTGGGAGCCATATTTTGAGGGTATGTGTTGTATGCATGGTATATGTTTGATATGCTCACGCCCATGTTATATATCTTCCTGTGGCCGAAGAGATGGGGCGCCATACGTGACAAGGGCTTTGCCCATGTCCCAATTGTGGAATTCAAAGCGCTAGACCAAGTCTACCGCGTATGTATTGCTCACGGTATGTTTGGCAAAGAGATCCATGAGTGCACTCCCATTTTCATGGGGCATGTAGATATGAGTGGTGAAGGTATCTCCATGCGCCCGATTGGGGATCCAAGTGGGGGAATTGTTTGCAAATGGTCCCAATCATTTGTTTTTTTAACCCTGAGCGGATATCATGGGTGAGCATAGAGATATACTATCATGACAACTTTGTACTTGGTCATATTTTCATGTTTTTGACCTCAATTTTTGCTTATTTTTGCATTTTGTGTACTTACCTGGTGAGCAAACAGCAAGAAGCCTATGGAGAGTCGAACCATGGTATGTTGTTCATATGTTGGCATATGCTTTGGAGTTGAACACCACCATATGCCGGATCGCGTACTCCATTTGGCTTGGCGCACGAAGGATCACAAGAATTGGTCTCAAGATCATGGGCTGACTTGGGCAGTGCGTGGCGCCCATATCCGAAGGGGTTTCGACGGTAGAGTGGGGATGTACACGGGCATTAACTTTTGGTCTATATCCTCCATAAATATTAGACTTCGATTCCATGCATGCTTTGAGCCTTCGGATGAGTGGTAACTTCAATTTTGAGCATATATGTGATATATGGCCAATATGGTGTGAATTGGCAGTTTTTTGGCATGTTATGAGTTCAAACTCATAGGTCATTTCTCTAAGCCCATTCGATTCCAAGTCCAACCAAGGTTATGTCAGGGTAGGGCATGGTCCTGAGTGCCACTCTAGGCCATGACACGCCACCTCCCCTATTGGGCTAGGATTTAGAGGCTTGGGGGTGAACACATTTTTGGGGTTTATGTAATGACTTTTGACATGTGGCATTTAACCATCTTATTGGACTGGGTTCAGGGCATCATGTTGGTGAGTCAAGGGAAGGTCTTGAGTCCAGGGAATGAGGGGTCTATGGCTGTGATTGTATAAGTTTCCATCTTTCCCCAACTTTGCTTTATTTGTGTTCATATGCCAATTTCAGGGCTTCATTCCTTGGTGCAATTCTTGTACATGCCCGCCACCGTGGGAATACCGGTGTGCTGAACGGAAGCCCGCAGCCTGATTTGGATTGTGAATTGGGTTATTGCTATACTTGTGGGATCTGGTTGCTGTTCAGGGTTGAAGGAGCATTACATTTTCTACATTTTTGGATTTGGACCCTGGATTTTGAGGATTTTGAGAAATGCAATCATTGATCCGGAGCAAGTCAGCAGGGGGGACAGGCGGAAGGGGCACAGCGGGGGCCGGTCCTGGTAGGGACCTTCTTTATGGTAGCAGAGGCTTACCTGCTGCCCCTACCAACCGCAGACCCGGGGACTTGGGCCCTTATGAGCCCTGCCCAAGTACGCCCCGGGTGCGTATTGTGGACTCGGTGGAGACCACGCCGGAGATTGGAGCCATAGAAGAACCGAGACGTTCGAGAGCATGGCGAACTCCGGAAGTTGAAGCCCGACGAGAAGTACGACATTCGGGAAGAGGAGGACGTGACATGGAGGACTTGGTCTCCATGTGTGAGCGTTGCTGCCGAAAGGCATGCAACCTCCGCTCCGCCGCGGAGGACTCTGATGAGGCTTGCCATTCAGGCAGCAGTGGAGGACGGGCCCGGCGCTACCGGAAGCGCGGGTCACCCAAGTCCGCGGCAAGGGACGCCGGGGCTATGGACATGGACCCCAGCCCGGTCAGGCTGTGGAAATCCGAGGGGCACTCCGAGGGCTATCGGACAGCCTACGAGCCACCTTCGGAGCCGGAGATGTCCGCGCTGATCGCCAGGGCGCATACGGCCCCCGAGCCCGCCCTGAAGCACGACGCCGAGGGCTTGGAGAGGCCAGCCAGGGCCCAGACGGCACCTGTGCCCCGGCACACGAGACCAGAGACGGACGCCATAGGCGATACGCCCATGGGCGATGAGTCTGAGGTGCCGGGAACCGCGGGATGCGCTGAATCCGGCGGAAAGCACGCTGCGTGCCACTGCGAGCACGTGTCCTTCCTCATGGGCAAGTACCCGAAGATGGGGATGGACGCCATCGTGCATCGCCTTGACCGCCTGGACAACGCCAAGGACGGTCTAGAGGAGGACGTCGCGGGGATCCTGGATGACCAGTCGGCCGCGGAGAACCACATGGAGGAGCTGCGAGCGGATCGGGCCCGGTACCGGGAGAATCTGGAGCTGGCCCTGCAGAAGCAGCAGCAAGTGGTGGACAGCCTCCTCCACTTAGTGGAGGACATGTCGGGACGCCTGAGAAGGCTAGAGGAGCTACAGCCCCTCGCCTCGGGTCCCGAGCTCCCGGCAAAGCCGGCCGCGGCAGAGCTGGTGGAGCGGGTTAAGACCCTCAGGAGCGCCATGGATAAACCCATGGGCGGCCCTGCAGAGGTAGGTAGGTAGGTATCTTCGGGAGCTCGGGATGCCTCCTTTGACATTGCAGGAAGAAGGTCTTACCAAGGGGACGCCCTGTCCCTCCCACTGCCCTATGTCAGGTGCCTCTTGAGCCGCTCCCGCATGTGCTTGGGAAGGCATTGTCGCGGCCACCCGGTCCATGTGTCCCAGGTGGGAGGGTGTCCCCACATGTGTCCATGGGTAGGGCCACATGCCCCCTCCTTTGGGCGGCAGCTCTGGGGGGCTGCCCAGCCGTGTGGAGTATCTCTCACCACGAGGGGTATTGCTCCCGCTTGTCTACGGTACGACCGCCTCACCCTTGTGGCTTGAGTTGCGGGGCCACTCTGCTTGGCAGGTGACCCCCTCCTGGACTGTGTACCGGCTCGCCTGTCACCGGTTGCTTCCATGGCTCCGGGTGACGTTTGCCATGGTCCTCGATGCAGCCTGGCCGGGCTCGGGCCAGTGGCTTTGGAGTACCGCTCCTGCCACTGGCCCGGTGGGTCGGCTGGGTCGCCCCAGTGCGTCCGACCCATGGGGTATTGGTTCTTTCCTGTCCCTCGGCTGCCCTACGTGTGTGTAGTGTCCTGGGCCGTTGGGCTCCTGTTCACCGGTGTGCCCGCGCGGTTTGCTGTGGTGCGTCTGCGGTGTCCTGGGCCAGCTGGCTCCTGTTCACCGGTGTGCCCGCTCGGTGTGTTGTGTTGCATGTGCGGTGTCCTGGGCCCCTGGGCTCCTGTTTACCGGTGTGCGTGCCGTGTGCGGTGCGCGTGTGCCCTGGGTGGATGTGTCCCTCTTCCTCCCCCCCTAATGTTCGTTTTTTTTTTTTTTTTTGTTTTTTTTTTTTTTTTTTTTTGTTTTTTTTTTTTTTTTTTTTGAAAAAAGAAAAAGAAAAAACAAAAAAGAGGAAAACAGAGGCGCGCGTACACTGCAGGCACAGGCATGGGCAGCTGGTGCGGCGGTGCTATAGCGTTGTGTCCTCTGGCGTGTGTCGCCGGTGCTGTGGCGGCGGTCGCGCCCCAGGGGTGCGGCTCGCGTGTCCTGATGTACATGGGTATGGGTCAGGGTGGGTTTGGTTAGGTGTCTCTTTGCTTCTGGTGCTGGCTGGTTAGGCGGCTGTGTGGGCTGTGGCTGTGGGCTGTGTCTACGCATTTCCCTCAGCGGGCCTGGTTTGGAGTCAAGGGTTGACAGTTTCGGGTTGTGGCTCGGGTTTGATTTGTGTTGGGGCTTTGGCCCGGTCAGGCTTGGGTCAGGGTGGATTTGGTGTGGTGTTTCTTTGCTTCTGGTGCTGGCTGGTTAGGCGGCTGTGTGGGCTGTGGGTGTGGGCTGTGGTTGCGTTGTTCCCTCGGCGGGTTTGGTTAGGAGTCAAGGGTTAGCGGTTTCGGGGAGTGGCTCGGGTTTGATTTGTGCTTGTGTTCTGGCTCGGTTAGGCGGTTGCGCGGGGCCGGGCGTGTGGGTAGCGGCGTCCACGGAGTCGTGCGCCCGAGGCGGGTGCGGGGTGGTGCGTGTGGGCCGGCCGTTGGCCGGTGGCCTCACTGGGAGTCCCACACGGAGGGGTCGGCGGGCGCGCCGGGGGCGTACGCAGCGTGCAGGTTGGGCAGCTGCGGGCGCACGTGCAGGGCGTCGGCGTGCCCGATGGGGACCTTACTGAGGACCGAGGGGTTGGCGGTAAGTAGTATGCGATGCCCGGGAGGGGTGGTGGTGGGGAGCGGGAGGATGTCCGCGGCCCGCGACGTGGGGGCGAACACGGCGTGGGTCGGGTGCGGCCCTGGGAGTGGTGCTGGGGGGAGCGGGACCATAGGACGGCGGTCTACTGTGAGGTGCCAAGCGCCGCGATGGTGGAGGAGCCGGACTAGGGCGATGCTGTGGCGCAGTGTGTGGGGCTGGGTGCTGGGCGGCGTGGGGACGTGCGGCGGGAGGGGGGGGGGGGGCGGGGCGGTGGCGTGGGAGGGGGCATGGCGGAGGAGTGACGTCAGTGACGTGTGTGTCGTGCTGAGGGTGGAGAGGAGCCCACGGTATCGGGCCCGGGTTCGGCGCCTTTGGGCGTAGTGGTGCTCGTCGTCGTGTGCGTTGGCTTCCTTCGGCGTCCGGTTTGTTTGGTGACTTCTGGGCGGGGCCTGGCGTGGCGCCCCGTGGTGGTGCTGTGCTGGATAACGGGGTTAGATGGCGGCGCCGCTGGCTGGGGGGTCAGGCGCGTCGTGTTGTGTGGCGCGCAGGGCTTCTGGGGTGTTGTGGGTGTCGCCGGTGTCGGTGCGCTGACGCTTGTGGGGTGGTGAGGGGGTGTGTGCGTGCGGGGCTGGGCTTTGGGTGATGTCCCACAGGCGGATGCCGTCTCGCCGTGCTTCCTGGAGGGTCTCCCGCAGGCGCCTGAGGACGTACGGGTGGTCCTGGGGCGCGGGGAGGTTGCGGGGGTGGACTCCCAGGGGGTGGAGCGCATCGGCCAGCATGGCTTCCCATGCGGCCTGCGGCATCCACCCCCCCGCCGGCCGGAGGCGGCAGTTTTCCACCGACCCCTTGCGGGGCCGATGGACCAGGCCCTCGAGGGAGGGCTCTCCCCGGGCCCACTTCCGCAGCTCCCAGAGCTGCGTGTGGGTCCAGCGCTGCCACCACTGTTCCTGGGCGGGCCTGCGGTCTTGGGCGGAGGAGTGTGCGTGGGTGGGTGTGATGGGGTCGTGGGGGCCGGCGGCGGTGGCGGGCCTGGGGGATTCCTCGTAGTCCTGTTCCGTGGGGGTGCGTGGGGAGTGGGGGTGCACGCGGATGTGGACCCGCGGGTGTGCGCGTACGGTCTCCGCCTCGGGGTTGGGCGGGGATGCGTGGCGGCGGCGGTAGTGGGGCATGCGTTGCATGTGGGCTGTCATCGGGGGCCGGTAGGGGGGCGTGGGCGCTGCTGGTGGGCCCTGGAGCGGTCCGTGGGCCCGGGGTGCGGGCTTTGGGAGGTGGTGGGACGAGGCGCGCCGCGCTTCGGCCGCGGCGCGCTCCGCCATGAAGGTGGCGGCGGTGGTGTCGGTGACGGTGGGGGGGCGCCGCGCTGGGCGCTGCTGCCTTCGGGCCTGGGACGGCTGGGGCCGGATGTCGTAGAGGACATCCTGGGGGGGCCGGGCCCGAGCTGCCGTCGTGGCGCCGGGTTTGGGCCTGGGCTTGGGCTTGGCTGCGGGCTGCCCTTTGGCGGCGGCCTTGGGCTTCGGCTGGGTCGTGGGTATGGGCTTCGCCGGGGCGTGGGCTTTGGCGGCGGTGGGGCTGCTCGCGGTGGGGGCGGGTTTGGAGGCCCGTTTGGGAGGTGTCTTCCGCGGCCTGGGGGGTGGAGTGCTGGATGAGGACGTGGTGGTGGTGGTGGTGGATGAGGTGGTCGTGGTGGTGGAGGTTGTGGAGTCGGAGGCGGAGGAGAGGGCCGCGGGAGACGGCGGAGGGTCCCGGGCCTCGGGGGCGGGCGTATGATGCTGGGTCCTGTAAGTAGCGAGAACGCGGGTGCAGGTTCGGGCATCGGGCGTGTGCGCGCGTTTTCCCTGGGGATCCGTGCGTGCTGGTGCTGGCGTGGCGGTGTTGTCTCGGCTGTGCGGGCACGTGGGTTACCCGGGGGGTGGCCATATCTGCTCCAGGACGCGGGGGTGTGTCTGCTGGAGGTAGTCGAGGGTCTCGAAGAAGCATCGCTGGATGCCGGGCATGTCCCCCTCTGTGAGGTGGGGGTAGTTTTGGGTGGGGGTGTGGGGGCCCGGCCATAGCAGCGCCATGAGGCGGGCTGCCACCATGTACGGGCATAGTTGTGGGGTGGTGGGGCGTGGGGGGGTGGGTCCCCCGCGGTTTGGGGGGGCTTCCATCTGCTGGGGGCGCAGCGTGACCACCAACACCCATCGGTCCGCGGGGATCCCCCAGGTCCGTTGGGTCCACTTGGCGAGGCAATACATCGCCCTACCAAGGCCCTGGTAGCTGCTGCGGATGGAGAGCAGCGCGTCCAGGGATTCGGGTTCCCACGTGCCCCAGATGTGGGGGTCGTCCGGGTCTTCCCCCCTGGCGTACGTGTCGGGGCCCGGGTTGTGTGTGGGGGGGGTGTAGTCGGCGGGGAGGAGGGAGTCGGTGCCGTGTACCACCCAGTGGTCTGTGGGTGCGTGGTAGGTGGTGGTGGAGAGGGTGTAGTGCAGATTGTACATGAGGGTCATGTACGTGGAGGGGGCTGGCTGCTGCTCGTCGGGGGTGGGGATGTCCCCCGGGACGTGGTGCCGGAAGTTGCTTAGGGAGGCCATCCGGGCCACCCATGTTTCCCGCTCCCACTCCTTGGTGCTGTTGGGGGTGGCGTCGGGTGGGGGGTGGGCCATGTTGGGCTCGCGGTAGCGGGTGCGGCCCTGGGTGCTGTCCCGCTCTGGCACGGGGTGTCCGACCAGGTGTCGCCCCCAGTCGATGGGGGGTACCCAGATCCGGCTCCCCTTGGGGGGCGGGCTCTCGCCGTCCGGGGTGGCGCGTGGGGGGCGCTCGTGTCGGGCGACGTGGAGGAAGGCGTCGAAGAGGAAGTCTCTGACGCCTTCCCCCAGGGTGGCCGCCTGGACCAGGGTGGCCGCCCGGATGGGGGTGCTGGTGCCGGAGGTGCGGAGGTACAGCACGACGTCCTGTTCCCCGACCCCCCGGAGGTGCTGCCGTACCGCTGCGGGGTTGTGCAGGGCGTAGGGCTCGGCCGGTGCGGCGACTGGTGGTGCGGGGTGTGATGGGGGGGGTGGTGTGGGTTGGGGGGGGTGGTCATCGTTGTCGCGCGCGGGGTCCGGTGATGGGGTCTCTTGCGGCGGCCGCGGGAGGGGGGATTCGCGGTGGCATGTGTCGGCGGGGGCATCGACATCGATTGGTTGGTGCTGGCTGCCGCGTGTTGTGTCCGTGGCCTGGTCTCGGGGGGGGGGCGGGGGAGGGTGGTGTGGGGGTGGCGCTGTTGGTGGTGGGGGGGGCGGGGGTGGGTGTTGTGCTGGCTGGGGGTCTGGGCGTCCCTGTGGGTCGTGTGGGTGTTGCGTGTGTGCGCCGTGTGGTCCTTGCGGTTCCTGACTGGTTGTGGTGCCGGGGTGTGGGTGGGAGGCGGCCGTATGAGCGTCCGGGTTGGGCGGTGGTCCGTATGTAATGGGTGGCTGCCGGTGGATGGTGCTCGCTGGTATGGGGTGTGGGTGGGGGGGCTGCTGGTGGTGGTGGGGTGGGGGGGGCGGGGGTGGGTGTTGTGCCGGCTGGGGGTCCGGGCGTCCCTGTGGGTCGTGTGGGTGTTGCGTGTGTGCGCCGTGTGGCCCTTGCGGTTCTTGACTGGCCGCGGTGCCGGGGTGCGGGTGGGAGGCGACCGCATGAGCCCCCGGGTGGGGCTGTGGTCCGTATGTGATGGGTGGCTGCTGGTGGATGGTGCTCGCTGGTATGGGGTGTGGGTGGGGGGGCTGTTGGTGGTGGTGGGGCGCCCCTACTCGGTCCTGGTGTTGCCGGTGTGCGTGCGCGGCTCCTCGCGGGTCCATGGGGGTGTACCGTGGCTCGTATGCCGTGGGTCCGTGTAGCGGGGGCGGCGGGTGGTGCTGGACCGCGTGGTGGTGGTGTGGAGGGTGTGTCGGTTGTGTGTGGTACCCCGGCGTTGGTGGGTGTGGCGGCAGGGGCTGGTGGTGGTGGTACACGTGATGGTGTGGTGCGGTGATGTGCGCTATGTGGGGTGGGTGGTTCGCGGGGCCTGGTTGTGCTGGGGCGTGGTGGGGATGTAGCTGGTGGGGGTCGCTGTAGCTTGGGGGCATTAGGGGGTAGGGGTTGGGAGGGACGGGGGCGCGGTGGTGGTGTTGGTGGTGCCATGTCCCCTGGCTCTGCGCGTACGGTGGTCCTGGCATGGTGTGGACGTGTGTGGGCGGTGGTGGCTGACTGGGCTGCAGGGTTTGGGTGCTGCGGTAAGGTGGTGGCGGTGGGCGTTGGTGGTGGTGGTGTTGCTGGTGTGCCCCGGGGGTCTGGGCGTGGGGCGGTGCGGTGTGGCTGGACCCGGGCCTTGGTCGGGGCGTCGCGCCCTGCTGGCGGGCGCGTTGGCGGGCCCCCTGGTGCCGGTGCCCCTTGGTCTTCTTGGCCTGGTGGGTGTCGGGGGCGGGTGAACCCCCCTGTCCCCGCGGGGGCGACGGGGAGCGGGCGCGCCAGCGGTGTGCCTCTTGGAGGCTCGTCTTGAGGCCTCTGACGTAGGCCTCCTGGTCCGTGAGGCTCATCCGCGTGGCGGTGGCCTCGTCGGGGGCGGCCAGGTGGGTGTCCCGGAAAGACGCCCAGCCCTCCGGGGGTGTCCGTTGTGTGGGGTGGGGGTGGTGTGCCGGGTAGAGGAGTGCGCTGAGGGGGTAAGGTGTTCCCTTCCGTCGGCCGAGGGCGTTTGCGAACCGGCGGCACGTGGCTCGGAGGTAGGCTGCTATCTCCTCTGGTGCCGTGTCGGCCCACGCTTCCGGCGTCAGGGCTGCTGCTTGGGGGGCCGGGAGTTGTGGGTCTGGGAGGTGTAGGTTTCGGTGGTGGAGGTATAGGGCGAGGAGGATGTGGCGGGCCGCCACGTTCAAGCCGCCTCCGCTGTGGCGTAGGGGTGGGCTGTGGGGGGGCAGGGGTGTGTTGCCCGTGGCCACGGCTATGGCCCATGCGTGGTCCGCCGCGTCCGCCACGTAGTACCCTCCCAGTTGGTCCCGGAGAGTGTCGGTGAGGTACCCGAAGAAGCTGGGGTGGCTGGCGGGGGGGGGGTGCGGCTGGGGCCGCGGGCCGTTCGCGGTGGCGGGGGTTGAGGTCCCCGCAGTGGGGGCAGTGGGTGAGGCGGTGCGCGGCTCCCAGGCAGACCCAGTGGTCTGGGTTGCAGGGCAGGGCTGTCTGTGGTAGCCGCTGGCGAGCGCAGAGGGGGCATGCGGTGGCTGGTGGTTGGTGGTACCTGTGGACGGACGGCGGCGTGGGGGGATGGGGGCTGGTGGCGCGCGCATGCTGGTGGGAGCGTGTGCGGTGCCTGTGGCGCCCGTGTGTGCTGTGCCAGTGCTGTGCCCGGTGGACGGTGTGTAGACGTGGTGGGGGTTCGGTGTTGGTATGTCACGGGGTAGGTTCTCATGGTTGGTAGAACAGGAGTTTGAGGAGGTGGGCTTGGTCTGTTGGTGGCAGGGTTGCCGCATGCTGCAGGTATTTGTGGGTGCGGTATGTGAGCTGCTCCGCCGTCTTGGCAACGGCCGTTCGCTGCATGTGTGCCGCCGTGGCCTGGGGGTCCTCCGCGTGGGTGCGTAGTAAGGTGTAGACGGCAGTGGGGACGAGTCCCCTGCGGACTGCCTCGAGCACCTCCGTCTGCTTGAGGACGGTGGTGAGTTGCTGGGTCGCCGGGGACTGCGCCAGCCATCCGGCGTGCTGTGCGATGGTGTGGGTTGGGTTCCAGTCTGTGAGGGTGTCCAGTCCCCTGTACAGGGAGCACGCCTTGAAGTGGTCCCACGTTTCTTCTTCCGCGTGGCTGCAGATGCATTTGGTGTGTCCTGCGGGGACGTGGATCGAGCGGCGCGTATACCATCGGTGGTATCGGGTGAGGAGGGGAAGTTGTTCGAGGGCGAGCTGGAGTCGGGGCTTTTGTAGGTGTGCTGGGAGGCTATCCGGGCGCAGGGCGGAGTAGTAGAGGGGGGTGTGGACGGAGTTTTCGAGGCGTTGGAGGAGTTCGGTGTTTGCTGGGTGGCCCAGTGTGGCGGCGAGTTGCTGGATGGGTGTGGGGTAGTGGTACTGCTTGTCTCGATCCGTGTACGGCGTGTCCTCGGGCATCCATTGGGGGGGCTGTGCGGCCAGGGGTATCGGGGGCAGGTGCTGCAGGTGGCTGTGGTGTGGGGTGTCCAGTCGCACGCGTTCGAGCCCTGGGGTGTGGTTTGTGTTCTGGTGTTTGGCCTGCGTGTCTGCGCGTCCATTGCCGTATGCGTAGCGGTGCGACTCCTGCTTGACGATGTGTAGGGCGTCCTGGGGGTGCATGCCCTTGAAGGCCATCCATAGTCCCAACGCTTGTGTGGTGAGGCCGGAATCGAGTGCTTTGTGGAGGGGTAGGTCCGCAAGGCGCCTGGTGAGGTGGATGTCGACCGTGGCGTCCACGACTACCCAGATGTTGCGGGGCCGGACCGTCGTGGGTGGCGGTGTGGCGGTGACGGCGTCTGCCATGGTGCGCAGTTCGCCGTGGGAGGACGCCCCAAAGATGGTGGTCCCGGTGTGGTGTTCCACGTGGAGGCCGTCCGCGCGCCGGGTGATGCGCACGGAGGCGCAACCGACCGTGGGGGTGCGTTGCTGGGTGCCGGATGCGTCAGTGAAGTAGATGATGTCGGTGTCGCTGGGTATGGGTAGGCGGGCGATTGCTGTGGGGTGATAGACGTAGATGGGGTTCCCCTGGGTGGTTCTGGCGGTGATTTGCGTGGGTTGCAGTAGTGGCGCTGCATAGACGCCTATTCCCTGGGTGATGATGGCCTGGGCTCGTGGGGTGAGGCGGAGGAGGCCCCTGTCTGGGCGTCCCTGGGTGATATACGCGTACATCAGGTGGAAGAGGTATCCCGTATTGGGGTGGAATTTCTGGCACGTGATGGTCTGTCGCCGCTCCGTGTCGTCCTTGTCGCCGCGGAGGGTGGGGCATTTGTGCTGTAGGGGGCGCATGGGTGCCTCCTGAGGTCCTGCGCGGTGTGGGTCGCAGCGGTCGTACTCCATGGCTACGCTGTCCGGGTCTGCCTGCTCGTTGGTGAACGTCCATGTCGCCGTGGGTGTTCGGGTCCAGGCTACGTGCGCCGGGTGGTCCGGGGGTACCGTGTGAAACCAGGGGGAGAGCCATGCCTGCTGGTCGGCGGTGGCGGCGGCGGTGGGGGTGTGGTAGTGGGTGGAGATGAGGTGCAGCAGGGGCCACGGCGTGTCGAGGGCTGCCGGGCCGCCGTGCCAGCACGTGCGTGGTATGCCCTGGTCACTGTGTCTGACTGGTGGTACATCGGTCTCCGGTGCATTGTGTTTGGGGATGGACCAGGGGGCATGGTGTCGCTGGACGGTGCGGGTTACACGTTTGTGGCCGTTTGGTGCTAGCAGCAGGATGGTGGGTGGTGTCCAGCCTTCGGCTGACGGGGTGGGCTCCCCCTGCGTCGTGCCGCCGTCGTTGGGGGTCTC
The DNA here is from genome assembly GCA_964036045.1 of Eutreptiella sp. 'Long Island Sound 2002'. Classification (NCBI taxonomy): domain Eukaryota; phylum Euglenozoa; class Euglenophyceae; order Eutreptiales; family Eutreptiaceae; genus Eutreptiella; species Eutreptiella sp. 'Long Island Sound 2002'. Next base: position 67,176,803 of record OZ038379.1, read on the forward strand.
GTGTTCGCTCAGGCGGGGCCGGGGGTGCTGGCGCTGGAAGGCTGTGTACGCCGTGTCGATGTCCTTGGGCCCCGGCATGTCGCGCCCTGCCTTCGTAGCACATGCGCGGAGGTACGCTTGGAAGACGTGGCGTGCCGGCCATTGTGGGTCGGAAACGAACGGGGCGTGGTGGGCGTCGCATTGGGCCATGATCTGCATCTGTGTTGGGCTGATATACACTATGGTGATGGTGGCCCCTACGAGGCGCAGGGTGTCCACCTCGCCTGCCGGGTGTCGGTGGATGTCGGTGTGTGTGGCCACGAGTGGCCCCTGTTGGTCGCAGTGGTGGTTTGTCAGGATGGCGTGCGTGTGGTGCGGTAGGAGGAGTTGTAGCTGGGCCCAGATGCCAGTGCCCACGGGGGTGGAGACGCCGTGTTGTGCCAGTATTCACCGGGGGCAGGTGTTGCGGGCCATTTGCGCTTCTTTTATGCGTATGGCCGCCGCCTCGCGAACTTCTGGTTGGTGGTTGTGTGTTACCCTGTGTAGGAGGTGTGCTGCGTGTTTGGCATAGGCCATGTCGACCAGGGCGCCCGTATTGTCTCCGTAGTAGCGCCAGTGGGCCATCATGGCCTCCTTGGGGAAAGACGTGGGCCAGCCTCCGTGTTGCGCCCATGCCTTCGTCACTTGTTGTCGAGCGTGGCGTAGTGCGTCTTGGGGGCGCGGGAGGTGCAGGGCTTGGTACCCGATGGCCGCGTTGAGCACTGCTTCCATGAAGTACGCCAGGCCCTGCGTAGACAGGAGGTCCCCCCTGGCAATTTGGGTTAGCCGGGCGAGGCGCTCTTCTAGCTTGCTTGGGAGTGTGATGTGGTGGTGCCGCGTGGCCTGTGTGACTCCCAGGTGGACTGTGGTGTCTTCCAGGTGCAGGGGTTCGCCTTTCCGGATGTGGGGGGTGGGGGTCTCGGCGTCGGCCAGCCCGACCGATTTGCGGGGGTGCACTAGGAGCTGGTGGGCGTCTAGGTGAGTTGTGGTGAGTTGGAGAATGGCGGACGCTTGTTCGGTGGTCGTTGGTAGCCCTGCGTTCTCAGGGTCGCGGTGGCGGGTGGCTGTAGTGAGGAGGTTGTCATCTGCGAAGTTGATGAGGGGGGACCGTAGCGGGTATGGGGCGTACCCCGGGTATACCCGTGCTAGCTCGAATGCCAGTGGCAGGGTGACGAGGAGGTAGAGGAAGGGGCCTTCGGCGCCTCCCTGGGGGACCCCGCTGTCTGTGCCGGTCCAGGGGGTGAGGCCCGCGGCCGTGATGACGGCGTAGAGTCGGGTTTGGATGTACCCGGTCATGAAGGATAGGAATGGGAGGTGCATGGCATCCCATACCTCCGTGAGGAGCCGGTGTGGGGCGTGGGGGAACGCGCCTTGGACATCGAGGGAGGCGATGATCATCTCGTAGGGGTTCATGTCCAGTGCGGTGTCCTGGAGGAAGATGGCCTCGTGGGGGGACCTGCCGGCCATGGCCCCCCACATGCTGGCGGGCACGTGGGCGAAGACCGCTGGCGCGATGCGGCCCAGGATGAGCGTCCACACCAGCTTGACCTCGGTGGTGGCGCATACTATGGGCCGCCAGTTCCCCGGCTGCGCCCAGTCCCCCTTTTTGTAGAGGGGGTGGACCAGGTTGGCCCACTCAGGGGGGATGGGCGTGGCGCCCGTGACGATGTCCCACAGGCGGGCTGCCAGGCGGCGTTTGATGGGCAGGGTGAGACGTTGGTATGCTTCGGCCGGCAAACCGTCGACGCCGGGTACGACCCCCTTCTTCAGGCGGTCCAGGGCGCGCTGCAGTTCTGAGATGCTGAAGGGGTCGTGTTCGATGGCGCGCCGCTGTTCCCGGTTGAAGACCCTGGGCACATGCTCGCGGATGGTGTTTCTGGTGTGGGGGTCGAGCTCGGGGAGGGCGTCTCCGTGTTGCGCCTGGAAGCTGTCCAGGACTGCCTGGAGGACGGCGTCGGGGTCATTGGTGAGGCCTCCTTCGGGGGTGCGGACCGCGTGGATGGTACGGCGCCCCGTGTCCTCCAGGATGCGGCTGACGTACCGTAGGGACTTGTACGGCGTGTCGTTTCTGCCGTATCTTTCGCGTTCCTGGGCTGCTGCCGCTATGCGGTGGGCGTGCCATTCCTGGAGTTGGTGGCGGCGGGTGGTGAGGAGCGCACGGAGGTGGGCGTCCCGGTCTCGTGCCTCCGGTGTGCTGGGGCGTAGCAGGGTGGCGAGTTCCCCTTTCGTGGTCCAGATGTCATGGACGAGTTGCTGGAGGGTGAGGTCCGGTGGTGCTCCCGTGTGGTTGGTGTCACGCTCCATGCCGCATGCTTGTGCCGCCCGGCGCATGGCGGTGGTGAGTGTCGGTGCACCCGGGCGGCGTAGGATGGCGTGTAGGGCCCTGTTATACCTGTGCCAGGCGCCGTGGTCGTCCTCGGCCGGGAACTGCAGTGTGGGTGGGAGGGTGTCGTCTGGCAGGGTGGCTGCGGGTGGGGGTAGGTCGGGGATGATGAGGTCGATGTAGAGGGGCCGGTGGCCCGTGCCTGTGGGCGGGAGGTCCCCGTAGGCTGCTTCGTGGACGCGCACCGTGGTTGGGTCCCCGTAGCACGTGTCGATGCGGGATGGGTGGGTGCCGGCTTGGTGGGGGTAATGGGAGGGTGTGCCGGTGAGCCCTGCCGTGAGGTCGGTGAGGCCCAGCTGGTGCATGGCGTCCCGGACAGCTATGTCGGTGGCTGTGGGTGGGCCGGTGCGGTCGTCGTCGGTGGGAGCGGCGTTTAGGTCGCCTATGATGATGGTGGGTGCCAGGAGGGAGAATCGGCGGTACGCCAGGCTCAGGGTGTCCAGGAAGTCCTTGGTCTCCTCCCCGAACGGGACGTGCGTGAGCAGCACGTTTAGCTGCCATCCGGGCCCCACGCACTCGTACGCCCCGAGGCGACCATCCACTCCGAGGTCGGGGTGGGCATGTACCGTGACCGATGTCTTGTGGTAGAGGGGTACCCCCCGTTCCCAGTGGGCGTGATATTTTTTCCCCTCTGGGTCCAGGATTGGTGCTGGTTCGGGTTGGTCCGCTTTGCGGAGGGCTTGCTCCAGGAACCCCAGGAGGTCTGCGCCTTGGGGGTGCGGCCCGGGCATGGCTTGCAGTGTGGCGGCCTTGGTGGGGTCGTAGGTGACCGCGGGCTCGTTGAGGATGTTGATGCGGGCGTGGGCTTCCGCAGGCGCCGGTTTCTGGGGACCGGTAGTTGGGGGGGCGGGCCGTGTCCGGCCCTGGCCCCGTCAGGCGTTGAGGAGGTCGATGACGCCCTGAGCTGTGGGTGCCCTGCGGTTCCGCTTCTGGGGTTGGGGTAGGGCCCATGCATTGTGGACTTCGCCCGTGTACTCGGTGCCGGTGAGGTGCTCCGTGTCGGGGGTGCACAGCTGCATGGGGACCATCTCATGACCGGCTTGGTCTCGCCAGAGTTCGATGGTGCGCCCCAGCTTCTTGTCGTTGGGGGTGGCCGGGTCCCACTTGACGTTGATCTTGAACCCCTGGTGGTCCCCGGTGAGGCGGTACCGGTGCTTGACCTCCCCTGCGGCCCATATCCACTTGGAGGGGCCCGCGGCCGTGGGGTACTCGAAGGGCAGCTGCACCCGGGTGTTGATGGCGTATTCGGGATACAGGGCAGCGGCTTCCTCTTTGGTCCAGCTCTTCGGCTTGGCCCTTGGCTTTGGCGCGGGTTTGGCCTGTGTGGAGGCCTTGCGCTTTTGCGCACCTTGGCGGCGTCGGGCAGCGGGTTGTCCCCGTTGGGGAGGTGCGCCCTGGGGCCGCTGTACGGGTGCGTGGCCCGGTGCAAACACGGGGTGTTCGCGTGCGGCTGGGACGTCGGGCTTGGACGTGGGGACGGGGTCCGCCAGTTGGAACACTTGCTTGGTCATGAGGCCAAGCACTTCCTCGGCCTCCTGCAGGGCGTCGGGCGGGTCCGTGGGCCAGGTGAGGAGCCGGTGCCCGGTGCCTGCCCCGTGGCGGCGCATGTGGGCCGTGTAGCGGGTGGCGTGGCGTGTCCACGCTGGGGTGCGTTCCGGGGGGAGGGGGCCTTCTGGCGCCCCCTGCGCCCAGTGGAGGGCGTAGTGCAGCGCTTCCCAGGCTGCCTCTGGGGCGTGGGGGATGCGTGCGGCGAGTCGCAAGCGGTCTCCTCCGCGTGGTGGGGGCGGGACTTCGCCGTCGGGGGCGTGTGCCGTTGCCCGTCTGACCTTGCCGTGGTCGTCCCATTCCACCGTCCACCAGGTGTCCCGGTGTTTGAGGATGTGGACCTCCGTGGTGGCCGGGGGGGCGTCCATGGCGTCCCAGCTGACGAGCTGGATGGGGCGGACCGCAGGGTGGGTCTTCGGGGGTGCTCGCATGTTGAGGATTTGGTGGATGTCCTCGGCGGTGGGGCCCGTGTCGGGGGGGTCCTGCGCTGCTTGGGCTAGAGGTGGGGAGGGGCGGTCCTCCCAGAGGCGGGATGCGGACGCCGTGGCGTACATGGCTGCGATCAGGACGTGTTCCGTCAGCCCTTCCACCATGAGGTGGTTTTCCCCCTCCAGGTCTCGGGGGATGGCGGCTTCCGCCTTTAGGGTGAGGAGTGCGATGGCGCGTTTGGGTCCAGGTGTGGCGTGTGTCGGCTCATCTGGCGGGCGTCCGTCGGATGGGGTGTGGGGGGGGCGCTTCTGGAAGGGGGATGGTCCCACCGCCAGGTGCTCGACAAGGTGTAGTGGTATGGCGTGGTGGCGGTCCGCCGCGGGCAGGAGGTAGGGGTGTGGGTCTCCGGGCACCGTGCCGAGGAATATGCCCCCCCTGTAGGTAGGGGTGGGCAGGGGTTGCTGCAGAGCGCCTGCGCATGGTAGCGCGCACCGAGGGTTGCAGTGGGTGCATGGGGCTGTTATGGGGTGCGGTACCGCGTACACGGTGAAGGGCCCTACCGCTCGCTGGATGTGGCGGGGGATGATGTTGCGGAGGTCCGCCACCCGTGCCGTGCGGCCTTCGCCATAGTATATCCAGAGCGTGTCCTCCAGTGCCATTTTGGGGCGTAGTTTGCGAGCCAGTAGGTTCAAGGTGCTTTTGTGGGTGGCCTCGGTGATGGTGCCGGGCCCAGCGTTAATGCGTGGGAGCAGGTGGCTTTGGTGTTGTGCTGCGGCCCGTCTGCGGGCGGTGTGGAGGGCGGTGCTGTCGGCGGGAGGGGGCGCGTGGTGGCCGGGCCTTTTGCGTGGGGTCGGGGCGACGTGTAGGGGGTGCTTCCATGCCGGGCGTGGGTGGTGTTGCGGTGGCTGGAGGCCAGGGTAGGTGGTGAAGGTGTATACGGTGATGGGGGAGCGCTCATGCGTGGCCTGGAGGTAGTAGTGGTCGCGACCCGTGTTGTGGGTGACGATGACGTTGGGCGTTGGTATGTCGTAGTGGAGCGCGGTATTGGGGAGTTGTTTGGTGATGCGTGCCGTCGCGTCCCCTGTTTTGGGGGCGGTGTCGTGGGGCACGAGGATGTGGACTGCCCACGCATCGTGGGCGGGGAGGTCGAGGTCCGGTAGGGTGGGATGAATGGGGCGTCCCCGGAAGTGTGCGAAAGCTCGGTTGTGGCGTGCCGCCGTTTCCTTGATGATGAACGGTGCCCATTGGGGTGGCGCCCCAACTTGCTGGGCCATGGCGGCGACGGCGCGGGCGATCGCCGTGAGGTCTGGGCCGATGCCAGGCTGGTCTGCCGGTGGCTGCAGGCCCCCTTCTGGTGCGGGGTGGTGCCACCATAGGGTGTAGCCCTTTTGTGTGTTATCGTGGGGGGTGTGCACGAGGCCTTGGTGGTTGGAGATGGCGGTCTTGAGGGCTTCCGCTGCCTCGCGGTGGAGGGTGCGCGTGTAGGCCCAGACTCCGGTGGGGGGGGCCGCCCCGGTGTGGGATTCGGCCGTGGTGGGGGCCGGTTCGAGGGTGTGACTGGTGAGGGAGGGTCTGTGCAGCCCTTCGTGCAGGGAGGCGCACACGTGTGCCCACCTGTCCGCCCATCCCTGTTGGGCGCTTCCTGTGTCTGCTCCTGTGGGTAGTCGCACGATGACCACGTGCCAGGGGTGTGACCCCGGTACTACGGTGGGGGGTGTGGTGTGCTCGTGAGCGTGTAGCCATACTGCGGTGTCCGCGTTCGCCGTCACGTAGTCCTCTCCTTCCGCTGTGTGGACGTTTTCGACGGCGGCCTCTCCCTCCAGGGTGAGGAGGAGGTGTGTGCCGGGGGGCTGCGCGTGCGTCTCCGCGTCCCGGAGCCACAGGTACGTGAGCGCCACGGCGCCGGGGAGGATTTCCCCCCACGTGAAGGTGCCTTCGGGTGATGCCCACTGCAGGGGCAGTGTGCGGCGTCCCCGCGAGTCGTTGGTGGTGTGGTAGTCGTGGGGGAGGTGACGTTTGGTGAGCCGGTGCGGCATGCGTTCGGTGGTGGCCGTGGGGGGGTCCCAATTACATTCCTCCGGTGGGGGTGCGTCTGCGTCGTCCTCCTGGGGCTGGGCCAGCGGCAGCGCCTGTGCATTGGGTGCGGCGTCAGGTAATCCGCTGTGCGTGAGGGTGTAGAAGCCCTCGGGGGTGAGTTGGAGGACGATGTCCCACTTCGCCGTGTGCTCTGGGGACCACTGGTGGGGCCCGTCCTGCGGTCGGTGGAGGGTGACCTGGTGGCCCCCTCTCCAGCTGTGGTAGGCGAGGAGGCTGAGGACGGTGTCTTGCTCCGGGTCCTCCACGCTTTCCATGTATGCCGTCATGTCGGTGACGTCGACGGCGTACTCGTCCTCCCATTCTTGTGTGGGGGTGCCTGGAGGGGGGGGGGCGGTGGTGTACCCGTGGAGTCCTGGCCCCGTGACGTCGGGCAGGTCGCGCTCGAGTGACGCCCGGTACTCGGCGGGCCCGTTGCTGGCTTCGTGGGTGGGGTGGTGGCGTCGCAGGGCGTTGGACAGGTGCGTCCAGGGCGCCCTCTCGCGGGGGGGGGGGGCGCGGGGGGGCATTTTGCGGGTTGGGGCCTGCGGGGCTGCTTGCTGTGGGCTCGAGCTCCGGCGGGGTGAGGTCCATATGATGCTCCGTGTCCTCCGTGTGTTGGAGTTCCAGTTCTAGCAGGCTGTCGATGTCCAGGGCCATGGGGTCATCTTGCGTGTTCACGTGCTGGGGTGTTGCGTCATGGCACGGTGGGCGTGTGATGCTGGTGTTCGGGGCATGTGCGGCGGCCGGTGCGGGGTCGTGCGTCGGGGGAGGCGCGCCGTTTGGCGTGGCTGTGGTGTGTGGCTGCCCGCTGGTGGCTGTCCTAGCCGGTGGTGTTGCCCCTGTGTGCGGTTCGGGTTGTGGCCGGTGGTGGGTGCTGAGCTGGCGCGAGGTGTGCGGGGTTTCCAGGGGTGGTGCCGGTGGGGTGGGGTGCGGGGTCGGTGGGGCGTGGCTTCGTTCCTGTGTTGGTGGGCTGTGGTGTCCCGTGCCCCCGGGTGGGGGAGGGGGGTGCGGTGCGGTATGGTGGTGTTGTGCTGTGTGGTGGCCTTCCCGTTGGGGGGGGGGGGCGCCGTGTCCAGGTCTGGTGGGGTGGGCTGTCGCCTGTGGTTTGTCCTCTGGTGGTGTGGGGCAGCCCCGCGTGGTCTCTTGATCGTTCTCCTGGTGTGTTTCAGTACGTGGCCTGTGCGGGGTCGGTGTGGCGTAGGGCCTGGGGTCCCCTGGGGCGGGGTGTGCGGGACTGGAGTGTCGCAGCCAGGGGGGTGTGGTCGTGTGGTGCTTGGGGGTGCCGGCCCCCCGTTGGGTGGGTCCGTTGGTGTGGGGTATTGCGCTTGCGGGGTCCGCGGGTCGGTGGGTCGCGGCTGCTTGGGCGTGTTGTGGCCCCGGTGCGGTGCCCGCGGGTGGTGTGTGGCGGTGTGTGGCTGGGGTGTATCGTTTCCACGGTGGGAGGGGGGCTATGTGCTCGGGTGTGGGGTGGGCCCGTGGTAGGATGCCGGCGGGTAGCGGGTGTCGGGGCCGCACTGTGGGTGGGTATTCCGCGGCGTCCCCTTGGTGCGTCCCGTGGTGGCCTCTGGCCGGCCGGCTGAAGGGGGTCTTTGGGGTGTACCGCATCCATGGGGGCAGCATTGTGTGTTGGGGCGCCGCAGCGGTGGGTGCGGCGGGTGTAGGGGGTGCGGCTTGTGTCGGTGTCGACCGTGTGTTTGGCGGCGGTGTGTCGTGTGTCGTCCTCGGCGGCTCCTCTTGGTGGTCTGTTGTGGTGGTGTCTGGGGGGTGGTCTTGGGCTTTGCGGTTCCTGGGAGGGTGCGGGACATGCGGGGTTGGGCTGGCTGGGGGGGGGGGGGGCGCGCGTGTGTGGGCTTGCGTGTTTGCCCTCTGTTCCCCCCGTGGCCCCTTCCTCTGCATGTCCCTTACTCCTCTCTTTTCGCTGGCTTGTTTGGCTTTGTTTTTTTTTTTTTTTTTTTGGGGGGGGGTGGCTGGGGTGCTGTACGTGGGTGTGGGTGTGTGCCGGTGTCGGCTCCCGGTTCCCAGACCGCCAGGGTGGGTGGCTGTGGCTCCTGGTTAGTGTCCGGGTGGCGTGGCCGGGCGTGGGCGTGCGTGTGGGTGTGTCCGTGGCGTGGGCTGCTGGGGTGGTGGGCAGTGTGGGCGTGGTTGGTTTGTGTGGGTGTCGGGTATGTGTGCGCCGAAGGCGCAGTGGGTTGGGCTGGGGCACCGTGGGCGATGCAGTGGGTGGAGGTGATGCTGGTGACGCCTACGGGGGGGTGCTGTAGGCGCCGGAACGGGTCCGTGTTGTTGACGTGGGTGCTTCGGGTGACGCGCCGGGCGGCGACGGGGTTGGTGATGTTGCTGGCGTCATAGGTGACGGGGCGGGCGCTGGGGGGGCCTGCGGCTCCGGTGGTCGTTGTAAGTGGTGCGGTGGGTGGTGGCGCGACTGGTGGTGCCGGCGGTGTGGGTGTTGCCGGCGACGTCGATGGTGAGGGTGCTGTGGGTGATGTCATGGGTGGTGGCGATGTTGATGTGGGTGCTGTAGGTGGTGTGCCGGCTGGTGGCGCCGCTGGTACTGTCCCTACGTAGGGTGTTGCCGGGGGTGCTGTGGGTGGCGGTGTCGTCGGTGGTGCCGATGGTGAGGGTGACGTAGGCGATGCACTGGGTGGCGGTGTCGTCGGTGGTGCCGATGGTGAGGGTGACGTAGGCGATGCACTGGGTGACGGTGAGGCCGGTGTGCGCCGTAGGTGACGCGTTGGGCACGGGTGGTGGGGGGCCGGAGGGGGGTTTGGCGTTGGTGCAACGGGCGATGGTGGCGTTGGTGCTGCAGGTGGTGGCTTGGGCGTTGGTGCTGTTGGTGATGCCGACGGGGTGGTTTGTCTGCCTGTCTGCCCGCGGAGTCGGTGCCGGTGTTGGGCGGTTGCCTGTGCTTGTGGTGGTCGGTGCGCCGGGCGCTTGGTGGGCGTGGCCGGGCGCGGGTGTGCGTGTTGGTGTGTACGTGGCGCGGGCTGCGGGGGGTCTGCGGGCGTCGGGTGCGCTGTTGCCGTGCGTGTGGTGGTTTGTGTTGTCTGGTGGAGCGTGGCCGGTGTGTGCGTTGCGTGGGTGTTGTGGGGTCTGGTCGGCGTGGGTGGTGTCGGTGTGGGTGTTTGGGGTTGGGTGCTGGTTTTGGGCGTGTCGTCGGCGTGGTGTAGTCGGGCGTGATGGTGGTGCCGCTAGCGGCGTCGATGGTGACGGTGCTGCAGGTGGTAGGGGTGGGACGGTGGTGTTGGCGGTTTCCGGTGTGGGTGGTGTGAAGTGTGGGGGTGTGGCAGGTGTGGTGCGGGGCGGATGGTGGTGTGCGTGGCGCCGGCGTCGCGAGTGCTGCCGGGGGGGAGGGTGTCGTTGGTGATGTTGTGGGCGGCCGGTGGTGGGTGGTGGTGGTGGTTGTGGCTGGACTGCTTGGTGGTTGTGGTGTCGGCGGGTGGCTCTGTGTGTGGTGGCGGGTGGGCGCGCTTGGTGGTGGTGCTGGTGTGTCCTTGCGGGTGGTGTTGGGTGTGGTACCATTGGGCGTGTGGTTTGCGATAACTGAGACGGCGGCTGCTCCGTAGCCGGCAGGGGTTGGGTTCACTGCCGGGCGCACACACGTCCCTCCGGACGGCGGCTGTTTCGTAGCCGGCAGGGGCTGGGTTCACTGCCGGGCGCACACACGTCCGTCCGGACGGCGGCTGTTTCGTAGCCGGCAGGGGGTGGGTTCACTGCCGGGCGCACACACGTCCATCCGGACGGCGGCTGTTTCGTAGCCGGCAGGGGCTGGGTTCACTGCCGGGCGCACACACGTCCATCCGGACGGCGGCTGGTTCGTAGCCGGCAGGGGCTGGGTTCACTGCCGGGCGCACACACGTCCATCCGGACGGCGGCTGTCGCGCTGTGGGGACTGCGGGGCTTGGACTTGTTCTTGGCGGCTCGTTCGTCGTCGGGTGTGGGTGTTTGCCGTGGTGGTGTTGTGTTTTTGTGCCGTGGTGCGTGCTGGCGTGCGGTGCTGCGTGTGTGCCCTGCTTGGCCTGTGTGTGGCGCGCGCTCCTTGCCCGGGCGTGCTGCTGCGCAGGCGCGGGGACACACCCTCTCTCTGGCGGGCCCGTTTGGCTCCATGGCGGGCCCTGTTGGTGCCCGGCTGTGGCCCGGCGCGCGGCAGTGGGGTGTGTGCTCGTTGGGGGGGGGGGGGGTTCGGACCCCTCTTCTCGCTTTCCCCGCCTTGTCCCTCTGTCCCTCTTCGCCGGCCTGCCCTGCCTGCCCTCCCTCTTCGTACCCGCTGGGTTGGCCTTGGCCGGTCGGTTGGTCTTGGCGGTCTGACATTGTGTTTCTTTCCTGCAGGGCGGCGTGGGCTGGGTTCGCTTTGGGGGCGGGTTGCTCGTGTGGTGTGCCGCGCCGCTTGGCTCCTGTTCACCGGTGTGCACGCTCCGTGTGTGGTGTCGTGTGTACGGTGTCCTGGGCCTCCCGGCTCCTGTTCACCGGTGTGCACGCCTTGCGTGTGGTGTCGCGTGTATGGCGTCCTGGGCCTCCTGGCTCCTGTTCACCGGTGTGCACGCCCCGCGTGTGGTGTCGCGTGTACGGCGTCCTGGGCCTCCCGGCCCCTGTTCACCGGTGCGCACGCTCTGCGTGTGGCGTTGCGTGTACGGCGTCCTGGGCCTCCCGGCTCCTGTTCACCGGCGTGCACGCTCTGCGTGTGGTGTTGCGTGTACGGCGTCCTGGGCCTCCCGGCTCCTGTTCACCGGTGTGCACGCCCTGCGTGTGGCGTCGCGTGTACGGCGCCCTGGGCCTCCCGGCTCCTGTTCACCGGTGCGCACGCTCTGCGTGTGGCGTTGCGTGTACGGCGTCCTGGGCCTCCCGGCTCCTGTTCACCGGTGTGCACGCCCTGCGTGTGGTGTCGTGTGTACGGTGTCCTGGGCCTCCCGGCTCCTGTCCACCGGTGTGCACGCCTTGCGTGTGGTGTCGCGTGTACGGCGTCCTGGGCCTCCCGGCTCCTGTTCACCGGTGTGCACGCCCTGTGTGTGGTGTCGCGTGTACGGCGTCCTGGGCCTCCCGGCCCCTGTTCACCGGTGCGCACGCTCTGCGTGTGGCGTTGCGTGTACGGCGTCCTGGGCCTTCCGGCTCCTGTTCACCGGCGTGCACGCTCTGCGTGTGGTGTTGCGTGTACGGCGTCCTGGGCCTCCCGGCTCCTGTTCACCGGTGTGCACGCCCTGCGTGTGGTGTCGCGTGTGCGGCGTACTGGGCCTCCCGGCTCCTGTTCACCGGTGCGCACGCTCTGCGTGTGGCGTTGCGCGTACGGCGTCCTGGGCCTCCCGGCTCCTGTTCACCGGTGTGCCCGCTCTGTGTGTGGTGTTGCGTGTACGGCGTCCTGGGCCTCCCGGCTCCTGTTCGCCGGTGCGCACGCTCTGCGTGTGGTGTTGCGTGTACGGCGTCCTGGGCCTCCTGGCTCCTGTTTACCGGTGTGCACGCTCTGTGTGTGGTGTCGCGTGTACGGCGTCCTGGGCCTCACGGCTCCTGTTCACCGGTGTGCACGCCCTGTGTGTGGTGTTGCGTGTACGGTGCCCTGGGCTCCCTGGCTCCTGTTCACCGGTGCGCACGCCCTGCGTGTGGTGTGGTGCGTACGGTGTCCTGGGCCTCCCGGCTCCTGTTCACCGGTGTGTTCGCTCGGTGTGGGTGTGTGGTGGTGGGTGGGCGTGCTTGGTGGCGGTGTCGGTGTGTCCTTGCGGGTGGTGTTGGGTGTGGTACCATCGGGCGTGTGGTTTGCGTTTATTGGGCACTCACCCCTCCGGGTGGCGCGGGCCCGGTGGTCCGGTAGCCCGTCCGGCAGGTGGCGCCGGGTGCTCACGCGTCCCTCCGGACGGCGGCGTGGTGTTGCGTGTACGGCGTCCTGGGCCCCCCGGCTCCTGTTCACCGGTGTGCACGCTCTGCGTGTACGGTGTCCTCGGCCTCCCGGCCCCTGTTCACCGGTGCGCACGCCCTGCGTGTGGTGATGCGTTTACTAGGCACTCACCCCTCCGGGTGGCGCGGGCCCCATGGTCCGGTAGCCCGTCCGGCAGGTGGCGCCGGGTGCTCACGCGTCCCTCCGGACGGCGGCGTGGTGTTGCGTGTACGGCGTCCTGGGCCTCCCGGCTCCTGTTCACCGGTGTGCACGCTCTGCGTGTACGGTGTCCTGGGCCTTCCGGCTCCTGTTCACCGGTGTGCACGCTCTGTGTGCGTGTGCGGTGCCCTGGGCCTCCCGGCTCCTGTTCACCGGTGTGCACGCTTCGTGTGTGGTGGCGCGTGTACGGCGTCCTGGGCCTCCCGGCTCCCGTTCACCGGTGTGCACGCTCTGTGTGTGGTGTTGTGTGTACGGCGTCCTGGGCCTCCCGGCTCGTGTTCACCGGTGTGCACGCCCCGTGCGTGGTGTTGCGTGTGCCGTTTGGCCCTTTTGCGCCTGCGTGGTGCGTGTTGTGTTGTGCGTGTGGTGTCCTGGGACACTTGGTTCGTGTTCTCCGGTGTCGCGGTGTGTTGCGGTGTGTGTGTGGTGTCCGGTGTGCGGCGGTGCGTGTGCGGTGTCCTGGGCCTCCCGGCCCCTGTTCACCGGTGCGCGTGCTCGGTGTGTTGCGTGGTGTGTGCGGCGTGGATGTGGGTGCGTGCTCGCGTGTGCCATACCGTTGCAGCATTTTTCTTTACACATTGCTTCCTATGGCGTCTTACTTATTCTTCCCGTCCTGGACTCGTTGATTTTGGCGACGCCCAAGAGTAAGCGTGTCTTAATGCATGCATGGCGGTGTATGCTTTTTACGCGTTGGTTTGTGGACTCTTTGCATTTTGCGACGCCCAAGAGTAGGCGTGTTTGCTTAATGCATTCATGGCATGCTACTTATTCTTTATGCCTTGGACTCTTTGTTTTTTGCGACGCCCAAGAGTAAGCGTGTCTTAATGTTTGCATGGCGGCATATGCTACTTAACCGTTTGTTTGCGGACTCATTGTTTTTTGCGACGCCCAAGAGTAAGCGTGTCTTAATGTACGTATGGCGGCATATGTTACGCACTCTTTGGTTTGTGGACTCTTTGTTTTTTGCGACGCCCAAGAGTAAGCGTGTATTAATGCCCACAAAGGTGGGTGGGGAGGTACATGGAGAAGGACAAAGGAAGAGAAAGGGTGCGAGACGGTGGGCATGGTGTGTTAGTATACTATTTTTCGGTTTTTTTCGCGTTGCTCGCGACGCGTTTTTCTTTACCTATACGGCGTGTTAGAGGGTGAGAGGCATGGTGTTGTATTCCTAGGCTCGGTACGGTGCTTACGGCGTCTACTATTCACCTCTTTGTATTTTGCGACGCCCAAGGGTAGGCGTGTTTGTTTAATGCATTCATGACATGCTACTTATTGCTTATGTCTTGGACTCTTTGTTTTTTGCGACGCCCAAGGGTAAGCGTGTCTTAATGCATGTATGGCGGCATATGCTACTCACCCTTTGGTGTGTGGACTCTTTGTATTTTGCGACGCCCAAGAGTAGGCGTGTGTGTTTTGTTTTGGGGCGCGCACAAGTCCCTAGCGCCTAGGGCACGCACTTTGCTAGGTGGTTTGGGGCAAGCAACGCTCAGCTTCTTCGCCGTCGCGACTCTATTGTTCGTCTTTTTCGGTGAGTGTCCTATATTTTGCGACCTCGCCAAACAGCGGCGTAAAATTGTTGGGGGGGTTTCTGAGGTCGGAAAAGACGATTTTTCGCTTTATTTCTGCTGGCGGTGCGTCTTTTTCTCGGCCCTGCAGAGGCACCCTACGCGCCTCCGCGTGTTGACCCGGGTGCGCTGCCGTTTGTTCCCATGTTCAGCGAATCCACAATGCTCGGGGAACACACGGCACCGGCTGGGTCCATGCGGGAAGGGCACGTAACCACTGACCCGAGGAGCCTGACGGTACAGATGTCCCATGCTGCCCAGGATGTACCGATCACGACGAATATGGTAGTCTATGCGGAAGAGAAGATCGAGATCCAGAACCAGACCATGCAGGGGCGAACCATGGGAAGCGCCGACGGACATGGTCGAGGTCATCCAGGCGGAAAACTGTGGGCGAAGGGCCCCAATACGGGGATATGGACGGCCGATCGAGCAAATCCTTCCCGCATTCCAAACCCCATGGGTTCAGGCCCAACTGGACCGCACTCCATGGAGGAGAGGGATGTACGGGGAGTGTACTCACACCCCCCGGCCACAGGTGGTATCCGTCTCGGTGGAGTGGTGGCCGGAGACGTCGGAGACGCCATTTGGATTGACGACCTGAGGGGAATCAAAATCCCCTATTACGACGGGAACCCGTCCAACCTGGATGACTTCATCCTGGACTGGGAGGACTTCGCCGAGGAGGTTGTCGGCGAGATGCGGGGAGCGCCGCGGGACAAGTGGGTATGCCGGACATTCCCACACCGGCTGGCGCAGGACCTGAAGGAGGAGCTGCGGGATCAGATCCGGCAAGGATTGATCCGTACGGAGCAGGCCTGCCTCCAGTGGCTGGAGGACGAGGAGCGGGTGGACGCTCCGAACCAGAAGCTGGAGGACCTGTGGTCCATTCCACTGCCGCTGGACCGCGGTGAGTTGCGGTCCGGGAGTGGAACCGGTATCTGCGGAAGTACCGCAGATGCCTCAAGCTGGTGGAAGACTGGAACGAGGCCAGCGAGATCCGCCACCTCCTGAAGGACGTCCTCCCGGGCAACTGGAAGAGACGAGTGGAGGACGAGGAGAAGAAGCGCACCAAGAAGCGCGTGGCGGTGAGGATTATGGCGGCGGAGGATACCCACGCGGGTATCATGGAGTTCTTCAGGAGGAACCTGGGCGAACCCAACCGGATGTTGGGGCTGAAGAACGCCGTGTATGTGGAGGTATTCGGGGTCTCCATGGGGCAAAGGTTGCTGCGCCTCAACAACGTGGAGTGGAGGCGCGGGGAGCCGCTGAGGATGCAAGTCATCTTCGCCTGCATGAGCCTGGACGAGATCGTGAAGTACATCACGGTGGAGCTGAAGCTCAATGCGAAGAACGAGGCCCACGTGCAGGATCGACATGGTCATGGACAACGAGGCCACCGAGAAGACCGGCATCATTGGGAGATCCAGGAGAACACGGCCAACTCTGCGGAGGATGGTAGTGGGAGTGGTCAAGATCACTGGTCCCGGGAGGATCATGAGGAGGCCCATTTCTCCGCGTTTGTGGCACACAACGTGAGGAACCATGGGCAGGATCGGTCCAGATGGAGCCAGGTGGGACTCAGGAAGAACAGAGAAGGACCAAGGAGGATCCGGAACCCACCGCTCTCGTTCCGAGAGTACAGGTCTCAGCACGACGGGTGCTGGGTCTGTTATGGCAAGGGAAACAACCATGCACACGACCACCGTCAGTGCAAGGTGTACGAGGCGGACAAGAAGGCCTACTTCACCGCCCACCCCGAGAAGAAGCCCAAGGAGCAGCGGATTTCCGATTGGAAAGTGAAGGGCGGAGACGGGGGAAAAGGCCAAGGCAAAGGCCAAGGAAAAGGCGGAGGAAGAGGCTATGGTGGTGGACCTGGCCAAGACCGACGAGTGAGGTCGATCGAGGAGGTTGCTGAGGACATGTTGAGGACGTTGGAGGAACTCAAAGCCCAGCAACGTGGTGGACAAAGTCCTGGCGGATCGCAGCCGGAAGGGGCTGTGGGAAGCCAAGTCTAGAGGAGCCCCCACAGGAGTGGGACCTCGGAGGTCTCTCCTCCGAAAATCAGTGGAATCCCAGAGGCAGCGAAGGCACATCGGGTGCCGAAGAAGGCTCCGGAAGAGCCAAAACCACTGAGTTTCGCCACTCCCAACCCCTGGAGCGCCCTGCCAAGGGAAGTACATGTGGGTACGGGACATGGCAAGAAGGAAGGAGCGACCACGGAGAGCCCCGTGGACGGGCAGGACCAACCCAAGATCTACACCATCCGTGACCATACCCTTGAAGTCCTGATGCACCCGGACGTGCTAGAGTTGCATGCCGTGAGAGTCGTCCATACACCTCATGGCGACGAGCGGCAGTTGCACTTGAAAGTGCGAGTACGGTGCGGACGAGAGGAGAAGGTGGTGGATGTGTTAGTGGATACGGGTGCCGAGGTGAGCCTGGTCCGGAGAGGGTTGTTCAAGGAGGAACTCCTGCAGCCCAGCCGGAGACCGGTCCGCCTGAAGGTCGCCAACGGAGAGATTATGGGTGGTGGCACCCATGAGGCCACTATCAGTATGGAATTCTGGGAGCATGAGCGCTTGAACCGCCCTGATCAGGCGAAGAGAAGCACTCTATCCGGGAACTTCTATGTGGCCGACATTACAGATTGGGATATGATCATGGGGTATGACTTCATGGTGGCAAATGCCATTGGAGCCCTTCCCGATCGCGCAACGCTGGTCCGGGAGGACGATGAATGCCTCACGGGGCTGTCCACGGATTATGCGTGCGGGTCATCCCAATGGAATGCTGAGGAAGAGGATCGGATCGTCCGAGCGGTGCAAGCTGTGGGTGCCAAGTCCAGAGGAGACCGTGGAGTTCAGCTCACGGAGTATGGAATGGCGCCGCAGGTGTATACGAGGATGATCCAGACGCTGGGAGCCGAAGCGCCCGAGACGGACGTCTGTGCTTCCCGGGATGCCCCACTTCTGCGGAAGTGTCGGAGGCATTGGCATCGAGGGGACTCAGCCTGGCACAGGCATTGGGGTTTGAAGGAGTGGGGGCCCATGTATTGGCATGGCTCCCTGGACAATACCAGACGTACGGTGGAGAAGATCATCGCGGATGGGGCGAAGGGGATCCTGGTCATAACCGGCATAGGATCCACCCCATGTCCGCTGGAAGGTCTCAAGTCGACGCTGGACTCCATCACCCTGAACGAGATGTCATTCGGGCCAGAGGAGGAGTTGTTCATCGACGCCAAGGGTGTATCAATGCCCTCCCTGGGTCAAGCGTGGGGTACCAAGGCTTTCCTGGTGGATGGGGCGCAAGCCCAGCCCACGGGTGATGAAGCATTCATCCGTAGGGTGGAGGCGGTGCCCATGAAGGTCATGTTTGAGCCCAAGGAGGGGACAGATCAGCCTATTGATGGCATTGACGTCCTGTCCCACGCCGAGATCGACGACGTCGTCAACTACATGCGGATGGGGATGCACGACCGTGTGGCAGCCAATAAGAGGCGGGCCATGGTCACATCTCCGCATTGATGGGATGACAAGATGTTGGTCACCGGCAAGTACGAGAAGGACGAGTTCGTGGTGAGGGTCATGGATCACATCGCGGACCGATACGATGGTCCGGTTGGGTCGGACCCACCAACATGGGATTTTCCAAGAATGGGTGCCGATAGCGACAGTCACCAGCCCGATGCCGCAAATTTCCGAAGATTATCGGTGGGAAGAGCTCCCCACGACGATGAAGACGGCATATCGGACGAGGAGAAGTCGGAATCGGACCCAGAAGAGGCCTATACCGCAGTGCGGTCGTTTGTATCTATACCGAAGCAAGCGGCTGAAGAGGCCCAGGAGAACCCGAAGGTCGCCGAGCTGAAGGAGAGGCTGATCAAGGCCTATCTGCGGCTATTCAGTGGCGTCGCCAACAAGAACCCTCCAGATCGCGGGAGGTTTGGCACAGCGAAGATCAAGCTGAAGCCGAACCCGAAGATCTATCGTCATCGGGAGTACCAACTTCAGGGCGATCGGGCCGAGGCCATGAAGAAGCTGTTGGCCGAGTTCATTGAGCGGGGATGGATCGAACCCTCCGACAGTGAGTGGGCCAGCCCAGCCTTCATCGTGCCCAAGAAGGAGAAGGGCGAGTGGAGGTTGGTGGTTGATTACAGACGTTTGAACGAGCAGACCGAGCACGACTCGTACTCGCTTCCCCTGATCGACTCCATCCTCCAAAAGCAACAGAAAAAGCGGATTTTCACGGTGTTGGACCTGAAACACGTTTACCACCAGATGCCGCTACACCCGGACTCCAGGCCCTGCACAGCGATGTCGACGCCGCTGGGGCCCATGCAGTGGAAAGTGGTGCCTATGGGCGCCAAGAATGGCAACGCCGCTTTCCAGCGCATGATGGAGGACCTACTCGGTCCTGTCCGGGACTGTGCCGATCCCTTCGTGGATGACATCATCATCGGGTCCGGCACGGAGAACATAACCAAGGACGAGCTCATCGACGCGCATGAGAAGGATCTGCGCCGAGTGCTCAGCGAGTTGGACAAGCACAACATGGTGTGCAAGCCCACCAAAGCCTCACTCTTCGTGAAGGAAGTGGAGTTCGCGGGTCACGTGGTTGGTCACGGGCAACGCCGTCCCATGCCTGGGAAGCTGGCGTCCCTGCACCACTGGGAAAAGCCCCAGACCATCAGCGAACTCCGGTCCTTCATGGGGTTCTGCAATTACTATTCGGGCTATGTCCGGATGTATGCAGAACTGTCGGGGCCGGTGCACAAGATGTTGCAGGTGGGCAAGTTCGATGGCCGGAAGGGTAGCAAGAAGAAGCTTGCCTGGACCCCTGAGGCTGAGGATGCGTTCAACCGCCTGAAGGAGCGACTCCTGGGGCAGTTGGGGCTATTCCTGGTGGACCCGGACAAGGGATTCGTGCTACGGACAGACGCCTCGGACTATGCCGTGGGGGCAGTCCTCGAGCAAGTCCGGGACGACGGGACTCATGTACCCGTGGCGTTCTGGAGCCGGATCCTGGCCGAGGGCCAACGCCGCACCAGGACCGCGAGGGAGAAGGAGACGTATGCCATTGTTTGTGCGCTCAGGAAGTGGTCTGGCCACATCGGATTGCAACCGGTGGTGGTTTGCACGGACCATCAGTCCTTGCAGAGCTGGCACAAGGAGCACGTCGACACCCCCTCGGGACCGGCGGCAAGGAGGGCCCGGTGGCACGAGACGTTCGCCAAGTTCGACCTCAGCGTTGTATACGTCCCGGGGAAGGACAACACTGTGGCAGATTGCCTCAGTCGGTGGGCCTACCCCGCGGGCAAGGCTTGGATGGACATATCGAGCCATGGAGACGCCGAGGAGACCGAGGAGGCGAAGCGCATCATCGAGATGGAGAAGGTCATGGAGCAAGAGGGGGTCAAGTGCTTTGTGGTGATGGCAAACCGTACGGACCTGGCCAAGTTCCGGGGTGCCCGCGTCCAAGCTATTCGCGAGGAAACCCTCGAGCAATGGATGGTGGCCCCTGTAGAGCTAGTCAGGTCGGTGCTCACAGAGGACTGGTCGGATGACTACGCGGCATCCGAACACTGGAGCAAGTACTGGAATGCCGTGAGCACCCCGTCGGATGACGAATGGCCCGAGGGCTTGACCGAGGATGGCGACAAGTTGTTCCTCAAGGACAAGCTGCTGGTGCCCGAGAACCGAGTGGAGGAGCTCATTGACCATTGGCACAATGCCCAGCTCATGCACCCTGGCCGAGACAAGATGCAGCAGGACCTGGAGTGGCGTTTCAAGTTCCCTCCGGGGTACTACGCCATCCTGGACAGGTACTGCAGCGACTGTGCCGTGTGTCGGGCCACGAAGAGCCCCAACCACTCCACAGCGGGCAACCCGGTGTACACGGCTATACCGGAGGCCCCTATGCGGTCCGTGGCCATGGATGTGTTGGCCATGCCTGAGGTCACCGTGGACGGAGAGACCTACGACTGTGTCATCCTGGCGGTGGACAGGCACAGCGGGTATATCGTGGCAGTCCCGGGCAAGAAGTCCAAGAAGAAGGACAAGAAGGACAAGCATGGAGTGGGGTTGCAGGCCAAGACCGTCGCTAATGCCATGATCAGGCATTGGCTGACGATTTTCGATGTCCCAGCTGTCATCTGCAGCGATCGGGGCAGTCAATTTGTGGGGACGTGGTTCAAGACCATGTGCAAGCACATGGGGATTCGGCACGCCAAGACCGTGGCATACCACAGCCGGTCGAATGGCCGGGCTGAGGTGGCCGGGCGGCAGATGTTCGAGAAGTTCCGCCAGCTGCACATCGACGAACTGGGCCGGAATTGGTACAATTCGCTATGGAGGGTACTCCAAGCGTATCACGACCTTCCGGGGCCCACTGGGCTGTCGCCCCATCGCATCCTGTTCCTACGGGATCGAGTGTCACACACTCTCCCGTGGATGAACCATGGCAAAGTGGCCGGGGATGCGACTGCCATGATGGCTGAGGCGGACGACACGGCGGGCAAGGTGTGCAAGGCTCTACAGGACGAGCATGACAAGAGGGCCAAGTACTTCAAGCAGGGAAAGGTCCAGAAGTATGCTCTCCAAGACACCGTGTGGGTGGAGCGGCACCACAAGGATGTCCTGTCCAGGCATCGGCAGGCATCTTGGTATGTGCCGGGGGTGATCGTGCGGAAGGTCGGGCAGAATGTGTATGCGGTTCGTGTGGGGGATAACAAGGTCCTGGACCGCGACCACACCCAGCTTCGTCCTCGAGCACCGGACCCCAGCGGACGTCCCGTCACCTTCGAGTTCACGGCCGGCGATGTGGACTCAGACGACGAGGGTGAGGACGACGACTTCACCGCCGAGAGAATCCTGGCGGACAAGCCGGACCCCGGGACGCCTGGGGGGGGGCTTTAAAAAGTCCGATGGAAGGGATTCGCCGCCTCCAGAGATTTGTGGGAACCTCCGAGCAGTTTTGTGCCGAGGTATACCACGGTCTGGATGGATTACCTAAAGAAAAGGAACATTTCTTTGGATGTCAAGGACGTGTTGGTCCACTTGGTAGCTGCTGTAGCACCGTAATGGATCCTCCTTGGCATTTTGTTTGTTTCTGTGCTTGGGGAGACGGGTGAGGGCGTTCATCCGGGGATTTTTGGGCCTCGATTGGCCATCTACCCCCTTCACTCGATCTCCACATATATATTTTACTGTGGTATACTTATTTAGGTCGAGCGACGACGTTTTTTTATCTTTGACCCCCTTGATCCATGTTGTAGATCAAGAGGAGACCGGATATGGCGTAGGGCGCTGAGTATCAGTGTCCTCACCCCTCCCTTGGGGCGTGGGGGACGCCTACGACGTGTGTGGGGCCTCCATGTGTCCTTGGGACATGGGGGGGGGGGGGTTGGAGCCCATTGGGGTCCTCCCGTCCTCTCTTCAATGACTTCCGAGCGGTAACAACGCTCTGAGAAGGGGGGTGAAGCCGGTTCGGACCCCCGTGCCCATCTTGGGGTCACTTGGGGTGTGTATCTATGTGCCGGCAAGCCGCCATTGGCTGATATCATACTCTCCCGTCCACCTGAACTAACCCGATGTGATAGTGTGATAGGTTTGGCCATTCCGGCTATGAGCGGCCATATTCAGTACCGGGGCGCCGCCAGCGGAGATCTATATATCAGAATATCAGGAATCAACAGGGTTTTATTATCATAATGTTTCCGTAATTTTTCAGCCTTTCGTTCTGATGGTCAATGTATCGGCGACTGTCAGCTGGCTCGCGATTTTGCGTTAACCGATTGGTTAACTGTTATTTCCAGATATTTTGGCGGATATTCCGTTGAAGGGTCAGATTTCATCAGCAAAGGGTTCGGTGCTTCCGCAATCTTCTAAATAAGCACTCGAAATTTTAATCTGAATTTTTCGCGATGTCGAAATCGGATTTTCGACTTCGACATCGCCGCACTTGATTTGGACTTCTTCGAGTGGTCATACTCCTTTCCCTATGCCTGAATCAGGTTTCCCTTATACTTGCCACCCATTTGACTTGGAGATATAAGGGAAACAAAAGTGAATCGTGGGACCACTTTGAAGGACCATATCTACGCGCGAGTGTGAGGAAAGAGAATAAGGAAGGTTGGGTTGCAAACGCCTTGGTCTCAACTTAATTTAGGAAGCATCAAACGCCTTTGGTGTGTGCACATGCCCGATATAGCAAGGGATAATGGTCAAGAGGGTATAAAGTGACATATAACTCTTGGACCGTGCAACCGAACATTTTATTGTGACTTTCGAGTGTACCGCATGAGTGTTGGGGTTGCATAGCAACTTTCCTTGGGTTCCTACGTATTTTTAACGTGAAGTTATGTCAATGGAGGGACATGGCATATCATGGTGGGAGCCATATTTTGAGGGTATGTGTTGTATGCATGGTATATGTTTGATATGCTCACGCCCATGTTATATATCTTCGTGTGGCCGAAGAGATGGGGCGCCATACGTGACAAGGGCTTTGCCCATGTCCCAATTGTGGAATTCAAAGCGCTGGACCAAGTTTACCGCATATGTATTGCTCATGGTATGTTTGGCAAAGAGATCCATGAGTGCACTCCCATTTTCATGGGGCATGTAGATATGAGTGGTGAAGGTATCTCCATGCGCCCGATTGGGGATCCAAGTGGGGGAATTGTTCGCAAATGGTCCCAATCATTTGTGTATTGAACCATGAGCGGATATCATGGGTGAGCATAGAGATATACTATCATGACAACTTTGTACTTGGTCATATTTTCATGTTTTTGACCTCAATTTTTGCTCATTTTTGCATTTTGTGTACTTACCTGGTCAGCAAACAGCAAGAAGCCTATGGAGAGTCGAACCATGGTATGTTGTTCATATGTTGGCATATGCTTTGGAGTTGAACACCACCATATGCCGGATCGCGTACTCCATTTGGCTTGGCGCACGAAGGATCACAAGAATTGGTCTCAAGATCATGGGCTGACTTGGGCAGTGCGTGGCGCCCATATCCGAAGGGGTTTCGACGGTAAAGTGGGGATGTACACGGGCATTGACCTTTGGTCTATATCCTCCATGAATATTAGACTTCGATTCCATGCATGCTCTGAGCCTTCGAATAAGTGGTAACTTCAATTTTGAGCATATATGTGATATATGGCCAATATGGTGTGAATTGGCAGTTTTTTGGCATGTTATGAGTTCAAACTCATAGGTCATTTCTCTAAGCCCATTCGATTCCAAGTCCAACCAAGGTTATGTCGGGGTAGGGCATGGTCCTGAGTGCCACTCTAGGCCATGACACGCCACCTCCCCTATTGGGCTAGGATTTAGAGACTTGGGAGTGAACACATTTTTGGGGTTTATGTAATGACTTTTGACATGTGGCATTTAACCATCTTATTGGACTGGGTTCAGGGCATCATGTTGGTGAGTCAAGGGAAGGTCTTGAGACCAGGGAATGAGGGGTCTATGGCTGTGATTGTATAAGTTTCCATCTTTCCCCAACTTTGCTTTATTTGTGTTCATATGCCAATTTCAGGGCTTTATTCCTTGGTGCAATTCTTGTACATGCCCGCCACCGTGGGAATACCGGTGTGCTGAACGGAAGCCCGCAGCCTGATTTGGATTGTGAATTGGGTTATTGCTATACTTGTGGGATCTGATTGCTGTTCAGGGTTGAAGGAGGATTACATTTTCTATATTTTTGGATTTGGACCCTGGATTTTGAGGATTTTGAGAAATGCAATCGTTGATCCGGAGCAAGTCAGCAGGAGTGACAGGCGGAAGGGGCACAGCGGGGGCCGGTCCTGGTAGGGACCTTCTTTACTCGGGGCCACCAACCCCGAGCAGCGCGGCGCAGCGCAGCGGCTCGCAGCGCAGCGCAGCGGCTCGCAGCGCCACCCAGCGACAGCGCCGAGTTCGTCACGGAGCCAGCAGCGCCGTCCAGAGCATCGCCCTGACCGCGCCGCGACCGTGAAGGAAGTGGACAGACCAGACCCATCGGCCGACCAGCAAGGCCGCGTCAACCACTTCCACAACCACCGGCTGACCAGCACCAGCCGCACGCCCATTCCAGTGCTGCAGCACCCGCCTCAACAACCACCACCAGTTCGTTGAGTTGAACGAGTGCATACCAAGGACCTCAAGACCAACTACGCCCCCGCTGCCATGGTAAACTGGCAGGACGCGGGTAGGATGTGGCCGCGCCCCCACCCCCATGCGGCACGCCTGCTGCGTGGGTTGGTTTGGGACCAGCACTACCGCCACAGCCACCCCCAGTGCGAAGGCGGCATGCCCGGGAGCTTGGAGCTCCGCGAGGACATGGGGGAGGACCGCCTGCGGGCAGTGGAGGAGTGGCTGCGGGCGGAAGGGTACGAGTACCGCTTCCGCCGCAAGCGCTGGAGGACGTGGACCCGGCCGGACAGGCCCGGCGAAGGCCTGCGTCCGGACGGGATTGAGGAGGACGAGGAGCCCAACGTGTACCCGTCGGGCGCCTCGATCAATGTCTCCATGTGGGACATGATCGAGAAGAACTTCCCGGAACCGGGGAGCGAGCGCAGGCTGCAGGGCAGCAGCAGCGCGTCTCCGGGGAAGGAGAAGCGGTCCGCCGGGGACAGGAAGCGGGACCGGAGGTGGGGGGAGTACCAGGACTCCCTGGCCGCCGGAGCCGCCCAAGGCGCCAAGGGCGGAACCCCAGCCCCCAGTCCCCAACGGGCCAATGGTGGTCATCACCCCGGCCACGCCACCCTCGGCGACTTCATCCAAGTCGCCAGGCAGACCAAGGCCAAGCCCCGTCCGCTGCTCCTGAAGCCCCAGCAGGCCTCAGCAGGCCCCAGCAGCGACGTGGAGTCGGCCCACCGCGGGAGGATGCCGGCCGACCAGGCCAGCTCCAGCAGCAGCGTCGCTCCCGACAGGGACGTGGCGCGCGCCTGTGAGCGCGTCTGTGGGGTGCCCTGCAACCTTCGGGTTGCCCGGCAACGGTCCAGGCAGCACAGCGCTGCTGTGGAGGGCGCCGTCGGCATCGCCCAGGAGGAGGCTGCGGAGTGGGCGCATGGCATGGCCATCCACGCCCAGACCATGGCGGCCATTGCGGCCGGACTCACGGCCGTGGCCGCCCATGGGGCAGGGAATGCCCAGGTCAACGGTGAGTTGGCGGCAGCCGACGAGGAAGCCCGCCTGACGCAGGAGGCCATTGCCTGCAAAGAGGCCGAGGTGAGGGCGCTGGAAGAGGCGCTTGCCCAAGAGAGGGCAAAGAAGGAGGCGGAGGAAAGGGCCCACGCCGATGCGACGGCAAAGGCCCAGGCGGACGCCGCCAAGAAGGACGCCATCGAGGCCGCGCGACGGAAGGTCGCTGAGGAGAAGGCCAAGACGGAGGCGGAGCTGGCGGCGTTGGAAGCGCAGAAGGCGCGGCTGCAGCAGGCCCGGGAAGCCGAGGCGGCTCGTGCTCGGGAGGAAGCCGAAGTGCGGGCTGCCGCAGCCACCGCCGCCGCAATGGAGGAGGCAGAGGCCAAACTCCGCCGCGAGACTCCCCCGGGAGGATCACGAGTGGAGACCCTTCGAAAGCTTTTCGAAGGGGACGCCTCCTCCAGGATGACGCTGGACGAGGCCGACAGGGGCAGCAGTGGGAGCAGTGGCCCCACTGCCCATCGACGGAGGAAGGGCAAGGGGAAGACCCCCGAGAGGCCGCGGAGGCCAGCGGGTGGACACCCCCACGACAGTGACCCCTTCTTCACCGCCAGCGACGGGGATGAACGAGGCCGCCGACATCGCCAAGTGGTGGCTTGGACGGGCAGAGGAGGAGGAGACGTCCCCATGGAACCGGAAGGTGAGGATGAGGATCTCCCTCCTCCCTACCGGAGCTCGGAGTCTTCCGAGACCGAGACGCCCAGGTGGGGCGACATGGAAGAGGATGACGACATGGACTTTGGCATCACGAAGAAACGCCCATCCTCGGACCCACCGAGGCGACCCGGCGGAGGCCCACCGGGAACCCCTGACGGAGGACCATCAGGACCCCCTGGAGGACGCCCACCAAGTGGACCCCCTGGAGGCGGACCACCGGGCGGGGGAGGACCCCCTGGACCGGGCGGACCCGGCGGAGGCCCTCCTGGAGGACCCCCTGGGGAGCCCGACGACCCACCAGGGAACGGCGACCCGGATACCGCCTGGCGGTGGATTGTCTACCTCCGCAGGAGGGTCTTTTCCCTCGAGTGCGAGGTATACACGGGCAAGGGCGAGATGACTCGCATCTCGAAGGTCGCCGCGCGCGCGCAGACAGAGCTGGACATCGCCAGGGCCGAGATCAGACAGCTGAACACGGTCATCAGCGGCCTGCAGCAGAGGCTGGACGCGCTGGAGGCCCGTGGGAGGGTCGGCAGCGACCACCCACCCCTGGAGTCTGGCTCGTCGGACGACAGCTGGGGACCCGGACCAGGTCCAGGCAGACCCCACGCCCCCGGCGGAGCCCCCAGGAGTCGCCCCGGCGCCAGCGCCCCCTCTCTCACCGCCCCCTCTCACCACAGCGCGGGCCGCCGCAACGAGCGCGTGCCGCCCGGCAGTGGCAGTGAGGATTGGCGTGATGAGTGGCTCAGCTCGGACTACCACAACCGCCGTGCTCCACCGCGGACGCCTGTACGCCCCCGACGCCCGGCACCAGCCCCGGTGCCAATCCCAATGGCTGGAGGACGTTATGGTGGACTCAGGGATGAGGTCCCCAGAGGAGACGTGGAGTGGGATGTCGGTGAAGGTGACGATCTGGACCTGGACCTGGAGGAGTTCGACATCAGCCCGCCGCGTGGTGTACGACGGGAGGCCGCTGAACGCAGCCGCCGGCGCCGTGATGAGGATGCGTACATGGAAGAAGTACGGCTTGAACATTTTGGTTCAGCGTACATGGAGGAACCGCGGCGTAGCCACAGGGGTTCCATGGAGGGGATCGACGTGGCGGCCGTGGGAGTCCGTGGGCGAGGCCGATGGGAACCTCGGTCGACCTCGCGGCCGGCGTTCATGGTCTCTAAGGCCGCGGATGCCGCTGTGTGGGAAGACTTGAAGGACATCAAGCCCCCCATGTACCATGGCAACCCCCTCAACCTCGACCGCTTCTTGGAGAAGCTGGACGATTGGGGGCTGACCGTCACTGAAGACATGCCTCACGCGGATGCGGAGAGATATGTCTTCAGACGGTTCAGGTACCGCCTGCCGGAAGTGCTCGGAGAGCTATACTTCATGGCGACCAAGGAGGGGAAAATCAAGACCCTCAAGGAAGCCAAGAAGTGGTTCAACGAGCAGGAGCGGGTGGACGCTCTGCAGGTGGCTGCCAAGCGGTGGAAGTCCATCAAGCTTGAGCATGATGGACGGGAGATCCGCCTGCGGGATTGGCGGGACTTCCGAGGGAAATACACCCTCTTCCGCCGCAACGTGGAGGATTGGAAGGAGGGTGACGAGCAGGCTCGCCTGCTCTCCATGCTGCCGGAAGCATGGATCAAGAGGGTCACCAAGGAGGAATCCAAGCGGGCCAAGTCCAACCACACGGTCAAGATGATGCTCCCCAAAGAGTATCATACGAACGTGGTGGCTTGGACGAAGAAGAACGTGTCCCGGGATGTCAAACGGCACTCCCTGCGGAACGCTCTCCTCATCACCGTCTCGGGCGATCGCGAGAAGACCGCGATGTGGCGCCTTGACGAGTGTGAGTTGAGCGGCCACACCATCCGTCTGCAGCCCATCCCGGCGCGGATGAGCTGCGACGAGATCCTGGAGTGGTTTGGCGAGGAAGTACTCAAGGAGTACCGAAACCTCCACCACACCCGCGGGTTGAGGCCCGGCGACCGCGACGTCAACTACGTTGGCGAGGGACCTGGCGGGGAAGATGCCATGGACCCAGCGGGAGCCGGCGGCGATGAGACTCTCGTCGACGATGACGACGACGATGAGCCCGCCGAAGTGGCCGTTTGTGCCTTCGTGGCCAGGAACCTGAGCGCGGGGAGCAAACCGGGAAACTGGAAGCCCCTGCAGCAGGGTTGGAGGAAGCAGGAGAAGAGGGACCCTCACCGCATTGGCCACCCTCCGCTGTCCTTTGGGGAGTTCATACGAGCTCACCCTCAGGGCTGTTTCGTGTGTTATGGGAGGGAGCGAGGCTTCAACCATGACCACCGAACATGCCCCGTCCACAAGGCCGACACGGAGGCTTACAAGAAGGCGCAAGGGTCGAAGAAGCGTGCGCCCGCGGGTATCGGGGAAGCCAAGGTGGAGGTGGACAGGGACGAGCTCTCCAAGCTGGTGTCGCAGGGGACCGAGTTGGCCAAGGAGATCCAGGAGATCAAGAGGAACTGGGTCCCCAGGTCGGACAACAAGAACAAGGAGAACAACCAGAACAACCAGAACAAGGACAAGGACAAGAAGCCTACTCGCAGCGAAAGAAGGAAGAAGGGCGTCAACGAGGTTGATGCGGAGGAGAACACCCCTTCTTCCACAACCGACGCCCCCTAGCGGAGCCCCTGCAGCCAAGGGCCCCAGCTAGGGCGGTCGCAGGATGGTGACGTGGGAAGCGCCGAACCATCCCAGTCGGGAGTCGATAAGCACAAAGGGAATGCCGCGGGCGGAAGGCCCGGTCCGGCACCCAGTCGCAGAGGCGGGGTGAGGGCAAGTGAAGGCACGAACCCTTGCACCCGTCCGTCCTTCGCGACCAAGACTGTGTTTGATGTACTACAGGATCTATCCGAGAGTATCGGAGGATCACCCGGACCGCAGCTGGATGCTGCAGATGGGCGGCCTGAGCCCATTGTCCACGACCTGCACCAGTCGCTTGTTGAGCTTCTGGAACGGCCGGAGATCCTGAGTTTGCACGCCGTGCGCCGTGTTGGTCGCGAGCGGCAGTTGCATCTTAAGGTCCGTGCCTTATGCGGGGAAGTGGAAAAGGTTTTCGACGTGTTGCTCGACACGGGAGCTCAAGTCAGCTTGGTCAAGGCTGGCCTACTTCCACCAGAGTGTCTGACCGACAGTCGGAAACCTGTCAGGCTGAAGGTGGCGAACGGCCAGTACATGGTGGGAGGCACGAAGGAAGCGGCCATTGGGCTGCAGTTCGTGAACCATCGTGAGCTGAGCCGCCCAGACCTCGGCAAGGAAATCCTCCTGCACGGTCGCTTCTACGAGGCCGAGATGGACTGGGACATGATCGTTGGGTACGACTTCATGATGGAGACGGACTCCGGCGTTCTCCCGGCCCAGGCCTCCATGACCCTGTACCAGGACGACCAGCTCTCGTGGCTTTCGTCACCTGAGCACCATGTGGAATGCCAATGGATCCACCCCGAACGCAATCAGCTCGAAGTGGCCGCGCTGGACACTGAGCCAAGTGGTCCTGCAAACCAGGAGTACGGCGTAAGGCCGGAAGTGGCGAGCCGAGTTGTTGCGGACTTGGGAGCTTCGGATCTGGCCCTGGATGCGTTCTCTTCAGGAACCTCCGCCCATCTGCGGGTGTGTGAGAAGTACTGGAGCGCACAGGACTCCGCGTGGAAGAAGCACTGGGGTCCGCATCAGGGATTGATGTGGATCCATTGCCCCCGTTGGGACATTCCAAGAGCGATAGCGAAGATTCGCAAGGACCGCTCCAAGGCAGTGCTGGTTGTTCCTATGGGATGCACCGAGGAGGAAAGTACCCGACATTGGGTAGCCTCATTGACCAACATGACCTTAAACAAGGTCGTCCTACCGGCTGGAGAGAGTGTCTATCAGGACGCTAAGGGACAGCCCATGCCACCCCAGAGATGGCCAACAGAATTCCACTATGTGGATGGGGGCCTTGATCAGGCCGACACCACGGACTTCGTGTGTGTCAACCGCATCATAGCGGAGCCTTGGAGGCAATGCTTTGCGGTTCCCCCTGTTGACATCGAAGAATCGGAATCGGAAGACCCCCTCACTGAAGAGGAATGGGATCTGGTTCAGGGGTATATGGATCAGCCCTTTCACGACTGGGGAAACCAGCGTGAGGGCAAAGGCCAGGACAAAGCCTGGTGGGAAGTGGACTCGATCGTCTCTGGTTCCTACGATGGAGATACCTTCGTAAGGAGGGTACTGGACCACCTGTCGGGCCAGGACGAGCCAATCGGGGGAAACGCACCCACCTACGGCGATCTATTCCGAGGCAAGACCAGTGATGGCCCCTTGGGCCACCTCGGAAGACCGCCTGAGCCGAAGACGAGCGGAGTAGCTACCCCTCAAGTAAGCTCCGTGGTTCAAGTGCCCGGAAAAGCCAAGGCGGAGTCCAACGATTGCCCCAAGATTCAAGCATTGAGGGCCAGGCTGAAGCAGAAGTATGGGGATACCTTCTTCAGCGGAAAGCCTGTGTTTCCCCCAACGGTGCGTGGACCGTATGGCGAGGCCAAGATACGACTGAAGCAGGACCCCCGTGTGTATCGGCACCGGGAGTTTGCCCTGAGGGGCGAGAGGAAAGAGGCCATGGAGAAGATCCTCCGTGACTTCATCCAGAGAGGCTGGCTTGAGCCGTGCCACTCCGAGTGGGCCTCTCCCTGTTTCGTCGTCCCCAAGAAGGTTGCCGGTGAGTGGCGGCTCGTGGTCGACTACCGCGGCCTGAACGCCCAAACGCAGCACGACAGCTATACGCTGCCCCTCATTGAGGACATGCTGCAAAAACAACACCAGCGGAGGATCTTCACGGTGATTGACCTGAAACATGGTTATCATCAGATGCCTCTCGCCGAGGAGTCCCGTGCCTGCACAGCCATGAGCACCCCACTTGGACCTCTCCAGTGGAAGGTGATGCCCATGGGCGTTACCAACGGCAATGCGGCTTTTCAGCGGATGCTGGAGATCCTGCTTGAGCCGGTGCGCGACTGTGCGGACCCCTTCGTGGACGACGTGATCATCGCGTCCGGGGACCCCAGTATGAGCTACGAGCAGCTCCTGGAGGCACACGAGAGGGACGTCACTCGAGTGCTGGACCTTCTGGTTCGGCACAAACTCACGGGCAGCAGTGACAAGGCCACCATTGCGGTAAGCGAGGTGGTCTTCGCTGGCCACGTAGTCAAGAACGGGCAGCGAAAGCCCATACCTGGCAAGGTGGCTGCGATTGAACACTGGGAAAAGCCCAGAAACGGTCTCTGAGCTACGGGCGTATCTGGGGTTCTGCAATTACTACTCGGGGTATATCAAAATGTATGCCGAGTATGCAGCCCCCATGACGACCATGCTCAAGGGCAACCGAGAGGAGACCAAGAAGGGGTCCAAGAAGGCTCTGGTCTGGACAGCTGAGTCCGACCGTGCCTTTGAGGGGATGAAGCAGGCGCTGCTATCCGCAGTGGGTCTGCACCTCGTGGATCCCGACGGAGGGTTCGTCCTGCGCACCGACGCTTTCGACTACGCCATTGGCGCTGTGTTGGAGCAAGTACTTGACGACGGGAGGCACGTGCCCGTGGCCTTCTGGAGCCGAGTCCTGGCGGAAGGCCAGAGACGGACGTGGACGCCCCGTAAAAAAGAGGGGGATGCCATCGTCATGGCTCTCAGGAAATGGGCTGGGTACATAGCCCTCCATCCCGTCACCGTCTGCACCGACCATCAGAGTCTGCAGTCGTGGCACAAGGAGCACGTGGACACCCCCTCAGGTCCCGCCTCCCGACGGGCAAGATGGCATGAGACCTTGGCCAAGTTCGACCTCACAGTTGTGTATATTCCTGGAAAGGATAACATTGTGGCGGACTGTCTCAGTAGGTGGGCCTATCACGCCAGCAAGGGCATGACGGATATCTCTGCCCATGGCGATGAGGCTGAGACCGCTGAAGCCAAGAGGATCATTGAAATGGAGCGCCTGATGGAGGAGGAGGGTGCAAAATGCTTCGTCGTCGAGGGCGAGCAGAGCGGTCAGAGTACTCGCCCCTGAGGGAGCTGAGTCCGACAAGCACCTCTTCCCAGAGTCTTGCCTCCAGGACGACTGGACCGACGATTACGCCAAGTCTGAGGCCTTTGCGGCCGAGTATAGGGCTGTGACCGACCCTGACAACGGGCAGAAGTGGCCAAAGGGGCAGACCGAGGAAGATGGCAAGCTCTACCGGAATGGTAAGCTGCTAGTACCGGAGTCCCGGGTGTTCGAGCTTTGTGAAGCTTGGCACCACCACATGCTGCACCCAGGGGTCAAGAAGCAGGCTCTTGACATGCAGCGTCGGTTCGAGATCGACAATATCGTTCTCTACACCGCCATCAAGAAGGTCAGGAAGGGTTGCTCGGTCTGTCAGGCCTGCAATCCCGACAACCGGAACGTCAAAGGGGAAGCCCAATTGACCCCGGTTCCTGACCAGCCCATGGAGAGCGTGGCCATGGACGTCTTCTCCATGCCCGAAGTGCACATTGGCAAGGAGACCTTTGACTGTGTGGTTCTCTGTATGGACCGCCACAGCGGCTACGTTGTAGCCGTTCCGGCACGCAAAAAGGGGTTGCTTGCCAAGGAAGTGGCAGTCATGATGATTCGTCATTGGCTGACCGTCTTTGACATCCCCCGCACCCTTTGCAGTGACCGAGGGCCCCAGTTTACTGGTGGCTGGTTCAAGGCTATGTGTTCCCTCATGGGAATACGTCACGCCAAGAGCGTCGCCTATCTCACCCGGTCTAACGGCCGTGCTGAAGTGGCTGGACGGCAGCTGTTCGAGAAGCTGCGCACGATCCACATCACCAATCCACGTCGAAACTGGTTTGAGGAGATGTGGCCTGCTCTGAAGGCCCATCATGACACCCCCACTCCGGGCGGTTTGTCCCCTCACCAGATTCTGTTCGGCAGGGACCCCCTGGGTAGGGGACTTCCCTTGTCTGGTGATGGCATGGCTATGGATGCCAAGGAATTCTTCGCGCGGCAAGAGCAAACGGCGCGGGACATCCGTCAGCAGCTTGGAAAAGAGCATGCTGAGCGTCAGAAGTCCGCCCCGAGCTCGACAGCGCAGAAGTTCAGGGTGGGAGACCCGGTGTGGGTGATCAGACCCCGCCCTATGGGCACCCACCGCACCAAAACCTGGTTCACACCCGGAGAGGTGGTCCGCAGGATTGGTGAGGACACCTACCGCATCAAGGTGGGTCACGGACAGTTCCAGGAGCGCCACGAGAGTCAACTCTGTGTGCGGGAACCCGACCTCCGTGGCCAGCATGTGTCCCTGAGCTATGCCGCACATGAGGCCGATTCGGACGACGACTATGCTGAGCAGGACGACTATACAGTCGAGAAGATCCTGGCTCAGCGTCCGAAAGCCTCGGCACCCGGAGGTCTGGAGTTCAAGGTTCGTTGGCGAGGCTATGGGCCGTCCCACGACACCTGGGAACCCGTCTCCTCGTTCGTGCCGCGGGTCAATACTCCCTTCATGGAGTACATCCGCAGGCACAAGACCAAGATCCACGTTTCGGACTTGGCAGCACTCACCCGGGCGATTGCAGCCAGGGGTGCCTGATCAGCGCCCTGAGCTCTCCCCTGATGTGTTATGAGCGCTTGTGAGGTCGACGGATCGTCCCTTACTTGCTTGCTCTCTTCCATCTTCCGGTGACCTGCCATCAGAGTGGCCATATACCCCCCCTGCTGAATCCAGAGGAGGATGGCCCCTCTCTTCTTCTATTCGTCACTCCCCCCCCTGCTGAATCCTTGGGAAACCAGGTAGGGCGACTGACCTTCATGTTTTCTGAGCTCTTGGGGCCTTGAAGCCCATACGACGTTGCGCAACGGATGCCGCTGTCATCGGCATTGCGATTTTTGGTGTGTGGCCTGGTTCCATGGCACTTGCGGAATCCAGACCAGTTGACGTGTGTCTCGAGACTATATATGCCTGAACTCCGGCGTTATCCTGTCCACCCTCCTGCATTTGCCTTATCCTGACCGTGGCGTGGTTTGGCACTCTGTCCAGAGTGTGTTTACACGCCTGTTAACCTGATTATTGCTTGGTTTCTCTGTTCCCCAGGATATGTGCAGTTGTATGTTACGATTGTCAGCCCATCACCGACAGATGGACTGTTTTCTCCCCCCCGAGGGGATTCGAATCGCAATACAGAGGCGCCCTGAGTCGCCGTGTACATGTTTATACACAGGGTCCAGCCTGGACCAGTACCAAATTACATATTCTTCTGTTTGAGTGCCCGTGATACCGTCTTGCCCTATTCGCTGTGATGTGGAGATCCTGATGGCGCCAGGCGGGAAGCCCAGTTGCCTGACTACACTCCCAGCGGTCCGCCACTGTCAGTCCCAGTGTGAGCCTACCGATTCGCAGACGCACTTGCAGTCGGATGGCGGCCTCCGGTGCTCCTGACCTCGGTCAGTCTGCCTGGAAAACTGGTGCTTTGAGGAGTCGACGCCTCCGCCCACACTGCATGAGGACTCCCTCATGTATGGCCTTCGTGGTAATAGGGCGAGGGAAAAGACGGCCTTGATGCCCGATCCCTTAAGGAGGATTTCCCTTAAGATCCCTTAAGGAGTTCGGCTGTGGCACTCTGGACTCGCGTCGTATGGATATGGACATGGTGCGCCCGAGGAAGGACCCGTGGGGACTCTCCCCAGTCGGCGGGCCTTGGGAAGCTTGGGGTAGCCTGATGGATCTTTGTGGTCGCTCTCGACCTGTGGGACCACCTCGGTCGTCGTGTGTCGCCTTTGTTTGCTGTGTATGCCACTGCCACTGTGGTGGTGACCGTAGCAGCCGGCACCCGGTGCGCCTGGTATGGGTTAACGGGTCCTTTGGATGCCGAACAATCGCCGCCAGGACCCGGGACTTGATACTTGATACTATACATGTGCTACGAGCTTTTACAGCATCATACCTATCTTACTGTGGGATTTGAACGGCCTGACTGAGTCAGCCTGGATGAGGGTTAACACCCCCCCCTTTCAGGATATGGTCCTGGTCACCCGCTGCCATGCTTGGGTATTATCGAGCCCCCCCCAGGGTTTGCTCTAAGGAGGGGGGTGAAGCGGTACCCAGAACCCCATGGCCCGGTTACGGTATACAACCGGTCTCCGGTCCACTAACCCCATGTACGGAAGGGAAGACCGGTCTCCGGTCCACTAACCCCATGTACGGAAGGCGCCCGTTGACGCCCGATGCGAGCCCGGCGGGAGCGTGATCCGTGCCGTAAAGCCCCGCATCGGCAACCGATGCACCGCCAGCGGAGATTTGTGTATCAGAATATCAGGAATCAACAGGGTTTTATTTTCATATTGTTTCCGTCAATTTTTACGCTTCCGTTCTGATACTCACTGTTTTGACTGCTGGCGGTGGGATCGCGACTTTACCGTAACCGCCAGTTTAACTGTTTATAATGGAAATTTTAACGCTATCCGTGACGAAGGCTCCAAAGTCTTCAGGAACTGCATGGATGCTTCCGCAATTTTCACATCTTACACTCGCAACCTTAGTCCAAATTTTTCAGGATGTCGAAATTGGATTTTCGACTTCGACATCCCCGCACTTGATTTGACCTCTTTCAAGTGGACCTACGTGCTTCCCTATGCACGAATCAACTTTCCCTTTATCCTGCCCTCCATTTGTCTTAAAGATATGGGCAAAACAAAGTTGATTCGTGAGGCCACTTGCGAAGGTCATATCTCGTGTTGCTTGCGAGGAATGACAATAAGGAAACGTGGGATGTATTCACAATACTCCCGACGTAATTTAGGAAGCATTATATGCCTTGCGTCTCCACACGTGCGCGCTAGTGTAATGGATCATGGTCAAGAGGGTAGAGTTTGCGTTGTAACTCTATGGCCATGATATTGCGTGCGTTAAGATAACTTTCGAGTGTAGCGCGCAAGTGTTGGTGTTGCATAGGAACTCTCCTTGAGTTCCTATGAGCGATTGACACAAAGTTATGCCCTTGGAGGGGCATGACATATCGTGGGGGGAGCTACCTTTTTGGGCAATATGTGGTATGTGCCATGTGTTGTATTGCGTGCCCATTTGGCGGGTTCGGCTAAGAGCGATGGAACCGCCAATGGACCTCATATTGTGCAAGCCCCTTCTTTATACTCCCCACAATCAATTGCAAGCCTAACCTTCGTGGAGGGAAGCTTGTGTGGTGAACCCAAAGCGATGCGTTGGGAGCAAGGTGTGTGTTTTGCAATTTTCCATATTTTCATGTGCCCACTTGGGAAGTAGCGCTCGTAACCTTTCAAGGCGCCCCAAGTGGAGCACATATGTGGGATCGAAGGTCATTGGTGTCAAGTCATTGTGTTTAGAAGGATTAGTTAATTGCACGATCCAAGCCGAAGATATTATAATATAATTGTGCACCTTTCAATGCACTTTTGTGTGTCTTTGTGCCAATTTTGCCGTTTTTGGCTCGTCATGATGTCAAGTGGCGACCGTATATCTCAACGTTGCGCTCAATTGACATCATGACCCACGTATGATATGAGGGTACATACTTCGGTCCCCAACATATCTTGGACACGGCGAAGAACTCCTCTTGGACTTGGCATACCGTGGCCACCATGTTGGCGATTTGGGACTATCCCAAATCATGGGCTCACTTGGCGACCCTGCCATTCCCAAAACCGGAGGAGTTGGGCGACGCTCAGAAGATATGTTGGACACATAGGACTTGATACCAATCCTATGGCACACTCCGGTCCGAGTCGGGCATGTGCCTCATTTGCCCCAACCATGAGTGTGCGCATTTTTGGCCATTTTGAGCATTTTTCCACTTTTGCTGCCCGCCGTGCACTATGTTGAGCCCACCCGTGCACGCCGAACGCATGGACCAATGGACCATATATGACATGGGTGTTATGCATAATGGTCCCCATGGTTCACACACCACGTGGGCGAAGCGGAGCAACCTTCGTTAAGGCGCTAGCCCAAAGTGGGTGTGGGCAATTGTACCATTTTGGCATTTGTGGACCCCATTGGGATCGTCACCACGCCGGGTAGCATGGAGATCTTTGAGAGCCAAGTGCATGGGAGTCTTCGTTGGACTCCGGGTGGATCGCGTATGGAATGGCGGATCTGATCTCCAAGCCGGCGTGGAGATATACTATTGGGGGTACCCCGAATTTTGGCTCATTTCGAGCAGCCAAAATGACCCCCTTTTGGGACCCCAATTTCCCCCTTCCGTGTGGTCAATTGGCGGCCGCATTTCTCTAAGCCCACAGGGAGCCCGGACCTAACTCCAAGTTGTACACTCAGATATAAGTCCTAGGTCCTGGCTCCTACCCTGTGAGCTATTGGCCTTACCTTGGCCGGGCGGACCACGCGTGGGAATGACGCCAATTTTGGTGATTTTGGCATCATGACCCCACTTGACTCATCCGTGTTGCCCTGATGCCAGGACCTCAGAGGGAACCAGGTTGGGTGAGGGCTCCAGGGAGTTCGTACTCGAAGGGCATAGGGTCAGTTGCCTCGTCCCTACCTCTGGCGGGTCCAAACAAGGGGTCAATTTCGGAGTTTTTGGAGCTAATATCAGTTTGGGCTGAAACAGCCCATTTTCAGCTACCAACTCCTAGGGAACATTGGCGGGGCCATATCTCTGGCTCAGAGATGAGTTGGGACCTGCCGTTAGGAGAGCATGGGTAATCATTGTTGGTTGGCCTTGGACCCGCTTGATTCGCAGGAACTCGCCTGTGGCTCGGCGGGACACCTCCCCTATTGGCAGGGTTTCAGGGTCCGGACTGAGCAGGGCATGGGTTGTGTTTGAGCCCCCGCCCCCACCAGCCACTGTGAGGGTCGGACCTGGGATCGGGATATGAGTTAGGACTGAGTGTCTATTGTCCTGTGATGCCCTTACCCTAGTCCAGTCTTAACCCCATGTGTACATATCCTGATGTGTTGTTGTACATACTTTTGATCCCTCTTTGCAGAGTGGCAAGGATTCTGAAACGCTTTGTCACATGACATCAGCGCATTGATGCCCCTGTGAGCGTAGTGCTTTGCCTGCCTGCTCACTTGCGCGTGTCCACCGCAGCGTCCCGTGGCCGGCCCCCCACGGGAACGCGTCAATAGGGCTGTGACCGACCCTGACGACGGGCAGAAGTGGCCAAAGGGGCTGACCGAGGAAGATGGCAAGCTCTACCGGAATGGTAAGCTGCTAGTACCGGAGTCCCGGGTGCTCGAGCTTTGTGAAGCTTGGCACCACCACATGCTGCACCCAGGGGTCAAGAAGCAAGCCCTTGACATGCAGCGTCGGTTCGAGATCGACCATATCGTTCTCCACACCGCCATCAAGAAGGTCAGGAAGGGTTGCTTGGTCTGTCAGGCCTGCAATCCCGATAACCGGAACGTCAAGGGGGAAGCCCAATGGACCCCGGTTCCTGACCAGCCCATGGAGAGCGTGGCCATGGACGTCTTCTCCATGCCCGAAGTGCACATTGGCAAGGAGACCTTTGACTGTGTGGTTCTCTGTGTGGACCGCCACAGCGGCTACGTTGTAGCCGTTCCGGCACGCAAAAAGGGGTTGCTTGCCAAGGAAGTGGCAGTCATGATGATTCGTCATTGGCTGACCGTCTTTGACATCCCCCGCACCATTTGCAGTGACCGAGGGCCCCAGTTTACTGGTGGCTGGTTCAAGGCTATGTGTTCCCTCATGGGGATACGTCATGCCAAGAGCGTCGCCTATCTCAGCCGGTCTAACGGCCGTGCTGAAGTGGCTGGACGGCAGCTGTTCGAGAAGCTGCGCAAGATCCACATCACCAATCAACGTCGGAACTGGTTTGAGGAGATGTGGCCTGCTCTGAAGGCCCATCATGACACCCCCACTCCGGGCGGTTTGTCCCCTCACCAGATTCTGTTCGGCAGGGACCCCCTGGGTAGGGGACTTCCCTTGTCTGGTGATGGCATGGCTATGGATGCCAAGGAATTCTTCGCGCGGCAAGAGCAAACGGCGCGGGACATCCGCCAGCAGCTCGAGAAGGAGCATGCTGAGCGTCAGAAGTCCGCCCCGAGCTCGACAGCGCAGAAGTTCAGGGTGGGAGACCCGGTGTGGGTGATCAGACCCCGCCCTATGGGCACCCACCGCACCAAAACCTGGTTCACACCCGGAGAGGTGGTCCGCAGGATTGGTGAGGACACCTACCGCATCAAGGTGGGTCACGGACAGTTCCAGGAGCGCCACGAGAGTCAACTCTGTGTGCGGGAACCCGACCTCCGTGGCCAACATGTGTCCCTGAGCTATGCCGCACATGAGGCTGATTCGGATGATGACTATGCTGAGCAGGACGACTATACCGTCGAGAAGATCCTGGCTCAGCGTCCGAAAGCCTCGGCACCCGGAGGTCTGGAGTTCAAGGTTCGTTGGCGAGGCTATGGGCCGTCCCACGACACCTGGGAACCCGTCTCCTCGTTCGTGCCGCGGGTCAATACTCCCTTCATGGAGTACATCCGCAGGCACAAGACCAAGATCCACGTTTCGGACTTGGCAGCACTCACCCGGGCGATTGCAGCCAGGGGTGCCTGATCAGCGCCCTGATCTCTCCCCTGATGCGTTTTGAGCTCTTGTGAGGCCGACATATCGTCCCTTACTTGCTTGCTCTCTTCCATCTTCCGGTGACCTGCCATCAGAGTGGCCATATACCCCCCCCTGCTGAATCCAGAGGAGGATGGCCCCTCTCTTCTTCTATTCGTCACTCCCCCCCCTGCTGAATCCTTGGGAAACCAGGTACGGCGACTGACCTTCATTTTTTTGAGCTCCTGGGGCCTTGAAGCCCATACGACGTTGCGCAACGGATGCCGCTGTCATCGGCATTGCGATTTTTGGTGTGTGGTCTGGTTCCATGGCACTTGCGGAATCCAGACCAGTCAACGTGTGTCTGCAGACTATATATGGCCTGAACTCAGGCGTTTTCCTGTCCACCCTCCTGCATATGCCTTATCCTAACCAGGGCGTGGTTTGGCACTCTGTCCAGAGTGTGTTTACACGCCTGTTTACCTGATTATTGCTTATTTTTTCTACCCTCCAGGATATGTGCTTCTGTATGTTCAGTCTTATCAGCCCATCACTGAGATGTGGACTGTCTTTCCCCCGACGGGATGCGAATCGACTACGCGAACGCCCTGAGTCGCCGTTTACATGTTCTTACATATGGTCCAGCCTGGACCAGTACCTCAGTACATATTCATCTGTTTGAGTGCCCGTGATACCGTCTTGCCCTATTCGCTGTGATGTGGAGATCCTGATGGCGCCAGGCGGGAAGCCCAGTTGCCTGACTACACTCCCAGTGGTCCGCCACTGTCAGTCCCAGTGTGAGCCTACCAACTCGCAGACGCACTTGCAGTCGGATGGCGGCCTCCGGTGCTCCTGACCTCGGTCAGTCTGCCTGGGAAACTGGTGGTTTGAGGAGTCGACGCCTCCGCCCACACTGCATGAGGACTCCCTCATGTATGGCCTTCGTGGTAATAGGGGGAGGGAAAAGACGGCCTTGATGCCCGATCCCTTAAGGAGGAGCTCGTTCGGCTGTGACACTCTGGACTCGCGTCGTATGGATATGGACATGGTGCGCCCGAGGAAGGACCCGTGGGGACTCTCCCCAGTCGGCGGGCCTTGGGAAGCTTGGGGTAGCCTGATGGATCTTTGTGGTCGCTCTCGACCTGTGGGACCACCTCGGTCGTCGTGTGACGCCTTTGTTGGCTGTGTATGCCACTGCCACTGTGGTGGTGACCGTAGCAGCCGGCACCCGGTGCGCCTGGTATGGGTTAACGGGTCCTTTGGATGCCGAACAATCGCCGCCAGGACCCGGGACTTGATACTTGATACTATACTTGAAGTTACAAGACCCTACAGCACTATACCTGTCTTACGGTGGAGTTTGGAGCCTAACCTGCGAATCAGCCTGAAGTGAGGATGTGACACCCCCCCTTCAGGATATGGTCCTGGGTACCCGCTGCCATGCTTGGGTATTATCGAGCCCCCCCCAGGGTTTGCTCTAAGGAGTGGGGTGAAGCGGTACCCAGAACCCCATGGCTAGGTTACGGCATACAACCGGTCTCCGGTCCACTAACCCCAAGTACGGAACGGAAGACCGGTCTCCGGTCCACTAACCCCATGTACGGAAGGGAAGACCGGTCCCCGGTCCACTAACCCCATGTACGGAAGGCGCCCGTTGACGCCCGGTGCGAGCCCGGCGGGAGCGTGTTCCGTGCCGTAAAGCCCCGCATCGGCAACCGATGCACCGCCAGCGGAGATTTGTATATCAGAATATCAGGAATCAACAGGGTTTTATTTTCATATTGTTTCCGTCAATTTTTACGCTTCCGTTCTAATATTCACTGTTTTGACTGCTGGCGGTTGGATCGCGACTTTACCGTAACCGCCAGTTTAACTGTTTATAATGGAAATTTTAACGCTATCCGTGACGAAGGCTCTAAAGTCTTCAGAAACTGCATTGATGCATCCGCAATTTTCACATTCTACACTCGCAACCTTAATCGGAATTTTTCAGGATGTCGAAATCGGATTTTCAACTTCGACATCCCCGCACTTGATTTGACCTCTTTCGAGTGGACCTACGTGCTTCCCTATGCACGAATCAACTTTCCTTTTATCTTGCCCTCCATTTGTCTTAGAGATATGGGCAAAACAAAGTTGATTCGTGAGGCCACTTGTAAGGGTCATA
Source organism: Eutreptiella sp. 'Long Island Sound 2002' (assembly GCA_964036045.1). Classification (NCBI taxonomy): domain Eukaryota; phylum Euglenozoa; class Euglenophyceae; order Eutreptiales; family Eutreptiaceae; genus Eutreptiella; species Eutreptiella sp. 'Long Island Sound 2002'. The sequence goes on from OZ038379.1 coordinate 67,218,495, forward strand.
TCTCGTGCCGCTTGCGAGGAATGACGATAAGGAAACGTGGGATGTGTTCACAATACTCCCGACGTAATTTAGAAAGCTTTATATGCCTTGCGTTTCCACGCGTGCGCGCTAGTGTAATGGATCATGGTGAAGAGGGTAGAGTTTGCGTTATAACTCTTTGGCCATGACATTGCGTGCGTTAAGATAACTTTCGAGTGTAGCGCGCAACTGTTGGTGTTGCATAGGAACTCTCCTTGAGTTTCTATGAGCGATTGACACAAAGTTATGCCCTTGGAGGGGCATGACATATCGTGGGGGGAGCTACCTTTTTGGGCAATATGTGGTATGTGCCATGTGTTGTGTTGCGTGCCCATTTGGCGGGTCCATCGCTCCAAGCCGAACCCGCCAATGGACCTCATATGGTGTAAGCCCCTTCTCCATACTCCCCACGATCAATTGCGAGCCTAACCTTCGTGAAGGGAAGCTTGTGTGGCGATCCCAAAGCGATGCGTTGGGAGCAAGGTATGTGTTTTGCAATTTTCCATATTTTCATGTGCCCACTTGGAAGGCAGCGCTCGTAACCTTTCAAAGCGCCCCAAGTGGAGCACATATGTGGGATCGAAGGTCATTGGTGTCAAGTCATTATGTTTAGAAGGATTAGTTGATTGCACGATCCATGCCGAAGATATTATAATATAATTGTGCGCCTTTCAAGGCACTTTTGTGTATCTTTGTGCCAATTTTGCCGTTTTTGGCCCGTCACGATGTCAAGTGGCGACCGTGCATTTCAACGTTGCGCTCAATTGACATCATGACCCACGTATGATATGAGGGTACATACTTCGGTGCCCAACATATCTTGGACCCAGCGAATAACTCCTCGTGGCCTTGGCGTACCGTGGCCGCCATGTTGGCAATTTGGGACCATCCCAAATCATGGGCTCACTTGGCGACCCTGCCATTCCCAAAACCGGAGGGGTTGGGCGACGCCCAAAAGATATGTTGGACACACATGACTTGGTACCAATCCTATGGCACACTCCGGTCCAAGTCGGGCATGTGCCTTATTTGCCCCAACCATGAGTGTGCGCATTTTTGGCCATTTTGAGCAATTTTCCAGTTTTGCTGCCCGCCGTGCACTATGTTCTAACCCTCGTGCACGCCGGACGCATGGACCAATGGACCATATATGACATGGGTGTTATGGGTAATGGTCCCCATGGTCCACACACCACGTGGGCGAAGCGGAGCCACCTTCGTGAAGGTGCTAGCCCAAAGTGGGTGTGGGCAATTTTGCCATTTTGCCATTTGTGGACCCCATTGGGATCGTCACCACGCCGGGTAGCATGGAGATCTTTGAGAGCCAAGTGCATGGGAGTCTTTGTTGAACTCCAGGTGGATCGCGTATGGAATGGCAGATCCGATCTCCAAGCCGGCGTGGAGATATACTATTGGGAGTACCCCGAATTTTGGCTCATTTCGAGCAGCCAAAATGACCCCATTTTGGGACCCCAATTTCCCCCTTCCGTGTGGTCAATTGGCGGCCGCATTTCTCTATGCCCACATAAAGCCCGGACCGAACTCCAAGTTGTACACCCAGATATAAGTCCTAGGTCCTGGCTCCTACCCTGTGAGCCATTGGCGTTGCCCTGGCTGGGCGAGCCACGCGTGGGAATGACGCCAATTTTGGTGATTTTGGCATCATGACCCCACTTGACGAACCCGTGGTGCCTTGAGGCCCGGACCTCAGAGGGAACCAGGTTGGGTGAGGGTTCCAGGGAGTTCATACCCGAAAGGCAGAGGGTCAGTTGCCTCGTCCCTACCTCTGACGGGTCCGGACGAGGGGTCAATTTCGGGGATTTTTGAGTTAATATCAGTTTGGGCTGAAACAGCCCATTTTCAGCTACCAACTCCTAGGGAATATTGGCGGGGCCATATCTCTGGTACAGAGATGAGCTGGGGCCTGCCGTTAGAAGAGCATGGGGAGTGACTGTCGGTTGGCCTTGGACCACCTTGATTCGCAGGAACTCGCCTGTGGCTGGGCGGGACACCTCCCCCATTGGCAGGGTTTCAGGGTCCGGACTCAGCAGGGCATGGGTTGTGTTTGAGCCCCCGCCCCCACCAGCCACTGGGAGGGTCGGACCTGGGATTGGGATACAAGTTAGGATAGAGTGTCTATTGTCCTGTGATGCCCTTACCCCAGTCCAGTCTTAACCCCATGTGTACATATCCTGATGTGTTGCTGTACATACTTTCGTTCCCTTGTTGCAGAGTGGCAAGGATCCTGAAACGCTTTGTCACATGACATGAGCGCATTGATGCCCCTGTGAGCGTAGTGCTTTGCCTGCCTGCTCACTTGCGCGTGTCCACCGCAGCGTCCCGTGGCCAGGCCCCCCACGGGAACGCGTCAGGTGTTGCACCGGTTGTTGTCGAGGGAGCCAATGCTGTGGGTGGGTGGCGGTGTTGCTGTGATGCTGATGCTGGTGGCGCTGGTGATGGTGATGGTGAGGGTGCTGCCGGCAGAGCTCTGGGTATTGGCGCCGCTGGTGATGCCAATGTTGAGGGCGTTGTAGGTGATGCCTTGGGGGATGGTGCTGCTGGTGATGCTCTGACGGTGCGGTGGGGGTGGGCCCTTGCCACTCCTGGCGGAGGGTCCTGTGGGTGTTGCTGGCCGGTCCATCGGTCCTGGCAACATTGGCCCACTCTGGTATCGGGGCAGCTCCTTGCCACTCCTGGCGATGTTGATGCCCATGGTGTTGCAGGTGTTGTACGGGGTGATGACTAGAGTGAGGGCGCTGTGGGTGGTGTTGCTGCGGTTGCTGTCCATGATGCTCCGAGTTGCTGTCGCTGAGGTCGCATAGTTGGTGGTGCTGTTGTTGATGCCTGTGGTGAGGGCGTTGCAGGTGATGTTACGGTGTGCGGTGTCTCTGTTGTTGATGATGATGAGCTGCTGGTTGTTCCGGTGTGGGTCCGTGTATGGGCCGTCAGTGGCTTGTGTTCGGGCGTGGGCCGTCTCTGTTCCTGGCTTGGGGCCTGGTGGGCGGAAGTGCTGGCCGGTCCTGTTGGCTCTGACGGGGAGGGTGCGCCGTAGGTGATGTGGGTCGCTGGTGATGCCGATGGCGAGGGTGTTGCAGGTGATGCTCCGGGTGATGTCGTCGGTGAGGGTGGTGTAGGTTGCGCTGGTGGTGGCGACGGTGTGGGTGCTGCTGGTGATGCTTTGGTGGATGACGTCTCGTGCGATGCTCTGGTGGCGAGGGTGTTGTTGATGATGGTTCCGGGCGTGGGCCCTTGCCATCCCTTGTGGGGGGCTTGGTGGGTGGAAGTGGTTCGTTGGTTCACCGGTCTTGGTGGCGTTGGCTGCCTCTGGTGCCGGAGGGTGCCGCTGGTGACGTTGATGGTGGCGGTGGTGCAGGTGATGGTGTTGTTGATGCCGTTGGTGTGTGTGCTGTAGGTGTTGTACCGGGTGTTGCTGCGCGTAGGTGCCGTAGGCGTTACTTGAAGCGGCGGTGCCGCCAGTGATGGCGATGGTGAGGGTGCTGCAGGAGCTGGCATGATTGTTGGTGGTGTTGGTGATTCCGATGGTGAGGGTGCTGGCAGTGGCGGCTTTGGGTGCGGGTCTGTGCGAGGGTATGGTCGTGGTCGTGGTCGTTGGCCGGAGTTTGGGGTGGCTGGCTTCTTGTGTTGATTTGATGTTGGCGAGGGTGTCTTAGGTTTTTTGCTGGCTGCTGGGGTTGCTGGTGTTGCCGACAGTGGGGGCGTTGTGCTGGATGTTGGCGAAGGTGAGGGTGCCGTTGGTGATGTACTGGGTGTTGTTCCCGCCGGTGTCGCCGTTGGCTCCAGGTATTTCCGTTGGTGAGGGTGTTGTGGGTGGCGTTTGGTTTTTGGTGCTGTTGGTGGCGCTGTTGGTGTGGATGCTGCAGTCGTTGATTCTGGGTGTGGGCCTTGGCGTGGTTGGTTGTTGGGTGTTGCCGGGCGTGGGCCCTCGCCACTCCTGGCTGAGGGCTTGGTGGGTGGCGCTGCTGGTTGGTTTACCCGTCTGTCCTAGTGGTGTTTCTGGCGGCCCTTCACCTCTCCAGGCGGAGGGCCCGGGGCGCCAATCCTGTCGTTCCTTTGTGGGGTTCGTTGTTGGGGTTGACGGTGGGTTCCTCGCCATTCCTTGGTGAGGGTTGTTGGCTTCTTTGGGGATTCCTGTGTTGTGTGTGTTTGTGGTGCGGGCGGTGTTCGCGCTTTTGTGTTCTGTGTGTGGTTGTGGCGCTTGTGTTGGTGGCGGCCGTGGTGGTTTGTGTTTCGTGTGTGCGGGTGCATGTGTGGTGTGTTTGTGGTGCGTTTGGGTGCCTGCCCTCGCCTCTCTGGTCTTGGGTTGGCGGCTCTGTGTGGGTGTGGGGGTTGTGTGTTGTGGTCCCTCGCCTGTCCTGGCTGAGGGGCCTGGGTGTGGTTCCCCGCCACTCCTGACTGGGGTCTGGTGGTGGGGTGCGTTCCCCCGCAGCCCCCTTGTGTGCCCTCCCCCCTCTTCCACTTGGCTGCGTTGCCTTGCGTGCTGCTCCCCTGGTGTCTTGTCCGGGACTACCCGGGCTGTGGTGGGTGTGCGGTGGGGTTGGGGGGGGGGTCTTTGACGCTGGCTCGGGTCCCTTCCCCTGGGGTTTTTTCTTTTGGTGGGGGCGATGCTTGCACTCCCCGTCAGGGTGTAACTCTGTTTTACAGGCCGTCCATTTGTACCCGCTCCGTACAAATGGACCTGCTCCGTAGCCAGGTACTCCAGCCGTTCCCCACACCGGGGTCGGGTACACTGTGGGTTGCAGGGGAGTCCTTGCGGGACAGGCGCGTCTCTTGCCTGCCCCGATGGACGGTCTGCCCTACCCGCAGCCCCTCACTGGACACGACCCGCAGTACGTGCTGTGGAGAGTGCTCCTGGTCAGGCCCGTTGGTCACCTCCCCAGGCCGGTGCCACCTCGGGCCGCTGTTGCACAGTCCACGGCGTATCCGACATTATTGCGTGTGCTCAGGTGGGGCCGATACGGTCACCGGGGGGGGGGGGGCCAAACCACTTAGGTTGGGCCCCTCGCCTGCTTCCCCTGTGGGCTCCTCCTGTCCCGTTCCCCCCCTCCCGCTGTGTTGGGGTCGGTGGTGGGTCTTTCGCCACTCCTGGCTTGGGTGCGCTGGTGGTGCTGGGGGGGCGGCTCCTCGCCACTCCCGGCTGAGGTGCTTGTGTGCGCGTCCCCGCCACCCCCGGCTGGGGCCCGCTGCCCGTGGTGGCGGGTGGTCCCTCGCCACTCCTGGCTCAGGGTCCTGGGTGCGGCTCCCCGCCACTCCTGGCTGGGGTCCACTGGTGCTGCTGGGGGGCTGGTTCTTCGCCACTCCTGGCTGAGGTCCGCTGGTTTGTGGGGCGTGACTAGGTGGGGTTCCCCGCCACTCCTGGCTGGGGTGCGACGGTGATGTTGGGTGGCCCCTTGCCACTCCTGGCTGAGAGTCCTCGGTGCGTGTTTCCTCGCCACTCCTGGCTGAGGGCCCCGGGTGCGGTTCCTCGCCACTCGTGGCTCGGGTCTGCTGGTGATGGTGGTGGGTGGCCCCTCGCCACTCCTGGCTGAGGGTCCTGGGTGGGTGTTCCCTCGCCACTCCTGGCTGAGGGCCCTGGGTGCGGTTCCCCGCCACTCTTGGCTGGGGTTTACCGGCCGCGGCGCCGGGGGTCCCCCGTTTCCGTGGGGTTGGGTGGGGGGTTTCCCGTGTTGTGTGTGTTTGTGGCGCGGCGCGTGTGCGTGGTACCTGTGCTTGTGTGTTTTTTGTGTGTTCGTGGTGTCTGTGTTGGTGGCCGTGCGGCTGTGTCTTCCGCGTGTGTTTGTGTGCGCGTGTGTGTGTGTGGTGTGTTGGTGGTCTGTGGTTGTTTGTCCTCGCTTCCCCCGGCTGGGGCTTGCTGCTGGTGTCGGTGTGGGTGCTGCTGGTGTGTGCTGTGGTTGGTCCCTCGCCACTCCTGGCGAAGGTTCTGAGTGCGATTCCCCGCCACTCCTGGCTGGCGTTTGCTGTCGGTGGTGGTGGGTGTTCCTCGCCACTCCTGGTTGAGGGCCCCGAGTGCGGTTCCCCGCCACTCCTGGCTGCGGTCAGCTGGTGGTGGTGGTGTGGGGTCCCTTGCCACTCCTGGCTGCGGCTCCTGGTTGCGGTTCCCCGCCACTCCTGGCTGGGGTCCGTCGGTTGCGGTGGGGTGTTTCGTGGGGGTGGGTGGTGTCCCGTGTTGTGTGTGTTTGTGGCGTGGGTGGTTGCGTGTGGTGCTCGTGCTTTTGTGTGTTTTGTGTGTTTGTGGTGTCTGTGTTTTTGGTGGTGTGGTGTGGTGGTGTGGTGTGGGTGTGTCTTCCGCATGCGCTGGTGTGCGTGCTTGCGTGTGCGTGGTGTGTCGGTGGTCTGTGCTTGCTTGTCCCCGCCTGTCTCGGTTGCGGCTTGCGGCTGGTGTTTGCGTGGGTGTGGTTGGTGTGTGTTGTGGGTCCGTTGCCACTCCTGGCTGAGAATCTTGGGTGCAGTTCCCCGCAAGTCCTGGCTGGGGTCTACTGTCTTGTGGTGGTGGTTGGTCCCTCGCCACAGCTGGCTGAGGGATGTGGTTGTGGTGCCCCGCCACTTCTGGCTGGGGTTCGCCGCCGGCAGTTGTGGGTGGTCCCTCGTCCCTCGCAACTCCTGGCCGAGGGCCGTGGGCGTGGTTCCCCGCCACTCCTGGCTGGGGTCCGCTGGTTGTGGTGGTGGGGACTCGCTCACCACTCCTGGCTGTGGGCCCCGGGGTGCCCTTCTCGTTGGCCCTGGTGCGTGTGTGTGTGTGCTGCGTGGTGCCTCATGTTGGTGTGGGTGGTGTGCGGGGGTCGTGTGTGGTGTGCTTGCGGTGTGTGTGTGTGTGCGTGCGGTGTGTGGTTTGTGGGGTATGTCATACCTGGTTCGGTTCGCATCGTCGGACGACATGGTCAAAGGCAGAAAAAGAGGTCCTGTAGATGTGTAGCAGAAATGTGTGTATCACATACATATCGTTAACATACCTCCCTATTGTCCCACGGTGCGTTTTTCCCCTGTAGGGAGAGCCTGTGCAGGCCGCTGGGAGGTTGGTTGGGTGTGGCAAGCGGGTGTGGCGGTCCTACCTGTCCTCTTGTGTTTCTGTTTTTTTTCAATACCTTTGTGTTTGCTTGCTTTCCTTTACCTATTTAGTCTCGTTCCATGTTATGCCTTGCTTCTTTTTTTTTTTGAACGCAGTGAATATACCAGCTCATGGAGGATACGTTGCTCGCTTTGTGATGCAGAGTAGGATCCAGCCAAACGCAGGCAAATAGTACTCCCAAGGGGCAAGTATTCCTTAAAATGAAAAGAAATGAGTCCTGGGCCTAACAACCAGTGGAAGTAAGGTACAACAAGGACTGAGTTCTGTGATTCATGTGAGTCTGGATTCAGCGAGTATGCAAAATGATGGGCGCTGAGAGGACGGAAGACCATAGCTACCTGACTCACCGGGAGAGGGGTGTGCAGGGTATGGAAGTATAGGGCGGGGTCAGAGTTGCAGTGCTCACCTTTTGATACGGCTGAGGTTCCGTCCGATCAAAGTCAGCTCGACCATGGCAGACATGTATTTACGTCTGCCAAATTGCCAGGCTTTTCATAGAGTTGCGGGTTAATTTACCATGATTCTGAATCAGCAAGGTGATCACGGGAAAAGATAGGCATATGGGCTTACCCTAACCATGGAGTGGTTTTGAGACTTTCCAATCCTCTCTTACCTTTAACCTATTATTTACTATTGTTTATTTCTGTTTTCTGGACTGACCGAGAGGTGGGTAACCTCTTAGAATCATTTATAGTCATGTAATTGCATTGTTTTTGTGCTTGCATGGCCAAGGGTGGGACAAGGGGTGTGGACGTGGAAGGGTGTAGGTTTGAAAACTCATTTTTTTTTGGTGAGTAAAACTGAAACCTAGAGAGGACACACACACCCCCCTTGGAATACGCTTCAAAATAATTCTAAAATCCATCTTGCTCATGGACACGAATAAAATGGGATGTCCATGAGTGAGGCGAACCTCTCCCGCAGCCCGCCTCCTCATGTCTACCGACCAGGAGGCCTACGTGGGATGCCTCGCAGGGTCCAGCCGCAGCAGCAGCAGTGCCAGCGACAGCAACCCTGAACCTGGAATGCCCAGCCGCCGCCAATCACCCTCTACGCTGCCGTGGGATGAAGACTGAGCTACGGCGCTGCAGTCGCCGCGGTCCAGCCGCTCCTCCCATGAGCGGTACGAAAACTGGGTAGAGCAGCACGCGGCATACCATCGGGGAGAGGGCCCAGAGCCGGGGCAAGCCGCACAGATGACGCCAGCGACACCAGCAACGACCTCAGCGACAGCCAGGCCTGCAGGGCCCCTCCCAGGAGAAGGAGTCCACGAAGGCCCCGGATGTTCAGGGCTGTGGAAGCACAGACCCGGAGCTGCGCCCCTGCCGCCGCCAACAGCAGCGATGACGACCCCAGCGACCCCAACTAGACGCAGGGCCTGCTACGCCGTCGCTCGCGGTCCTCCAGAAGGCCTAGACGACCACCAAGACCGGAGGAGACATTCTTGGATGCCGGGTTGGGGGCCCAAGGGGCCCTGGGATGGGTGAGGTAGTCTAGTTCGGAACAATTGTTGAAATAAGTAGTTGTTCCTGAATTTTCTGCACCCTTTGCGTTGCAAATTGTGCATGCTTCGCGCTGCAAGATTTTTTTCTTTACAAGCTTCACGCTGTAAAAAGGTATGCTTCGCGCTACAGATTTTCCCTGAATTTTTTCGGAAGATTTTACCCTGATATTGCTGCTTTTTCTATTTTTTTAGCTCCCTGTGTGCCTCTGGCACCTGTCCGCAGGGACCGTCCTGTGTGCCCTGATCAGGCACCCGTTGGCAGGACACTCTGTACTTTACACTCTCAGTTTTTTACAGTTTGTACTGATTTTCTTTCTGTGAAAGAGGGCCAATTTTCAGCCCTCCAGCCCTGAAGGGGCAGGCATTTTTAGCTTCAGGGCAGGCCTTCATTGGCCAGTTCCACAGCCCATGCGTGGCACCCTGTTTCCTGCTGCAGCTAGTGCATAGCCTTCGAAACCCCGCAGACTTCACTCCAGATGTTTTTTCTGATGTCAATCGTTTACGGTTTTTTACCTCAGGATGATTTCCTGGTTACACTGTTAACCTGATTTCTGTACCGGACTACTTCCTGACCCTTCCTGATGGTCAGAGGTTGCTTTCCTGGACCTGCAGCAACCTCTTAGGGAGGGTGGTGATGCGTATGGGGGTCCATACCCCGCATACTAGGGTCCTGAATTCAGGTTTTGCGCTGCCAATAGGGCAGAATGACCCAGGGCAGGGCCAGAACTGACCTGCACTGAATTTTCTGGCCGGGAAATGCCCTTGCCTAACCCTCAAAACCCTGTTTTCTGTGTGTGTGCGCGAGCATCAACTGTCCCCATCGCCTGTGTTTCTGCGAGTTTTGGAGACTTTATTTCTCAATTTTTTAGGCCTTTGATTATTTTAATTGTAGAAATATTAGTTTCAGGAATATGCGGATTTTACGGCACCAGTCCAGCGCCGATCCCTGAAGGTCAAGTTTTAAGTTAAAGGGCTAGTGGTCAATTTTTTATAAAATTGTCAGTGCATTTTTTGAATCAGTGCAGAGGCCCATGTTGTAGGGCATCTCTCAGTGTGTGCATATGTGCTTTAGTTTGTTGTAAAGCCGTCGCGGAACGGCGTCGACACGTCGAGGGGGGAGCGACGTGAAAAAATTGTTTTTGAGCCAAAATGGCTCTTTTTCGCTGTTTTTCTGTCCCCTAACCCTCAGGACTGTCCCCCAAGGCTGACGACAGTCCTGAGCTGGATCCAACGCGTCGATTGGCGTGGTATTTTGGGACGATGTAGACGCGTCGTCGTCGCCTTTGACCAAACTTCTGTGACTTTTTGTTGCCTACCTGAGCCATACCCTAACCATGGAGTGGTTTTGAGACGTTCCAATCCTCCTTTACCTTTGACCTATTATTTGTTATTGTTTATTTCTGTTTTCAGGACTGACCGAGAGGTGGGTAACCTCTTAGAATCATTTGTAGTCATGTAATTGCATTGTTTTTGTGCTTGCATGGCCAAGGGTGGGACAAGAGGTGTGGACGTGGAAGGGTGTAGGTTTGAAAACTCATTTTTTTGGTGATTAAAACTGAAACCTAGAGAGGACACACACACCCCCCTTGGAATACGCTTCAAAATATTTCTAAAATCCATCTTGCTCATGGACACGAATAAAATGGGATGTCCATGAGTGAGGCCGACCTCCCCCGCAGCCCGCCTCCACATGTCTACCGACCAGGAGGCCTACGTGGGATGCCTCGCAGGGTCCAGCCGCAGCAGCAGCAGTGCCAGGGACAGCAACCCTGAGCCTGGGACACCCAGCCGCCGCCTATCACCCTCTACGCTGCCGTGGGATGAAGACTGAGCTGCGGCGCTGCAGTCGCCGCGGTCCAGCCGCTCCAGCCATGAGCAGTACAAAAATTGGGTAGAGCAGCACGGGGCATACCACCGAGGGAAGACCCTAGAGCCGGAAGCAAGCCCCAGAGATGGCGTCAGCAACACCAGCAACGACCTCAGCGACAGCCAGGCCTGTAGGACCCCTCCCAGGAGAAGGAGTCCGCGAAGGCCCTGGATGTTCAGAGCTGTGGAAGCACAGACCCGGAGCTGCGCCCCTGCCGCCGCCAACAGCAGCGATGATGTTTTGGGATTAACCAGCCTATGAGGGCCGCCTCTTTGGCCCCCCATGGGCACCCTTACGACGTCCCTGAGGTATCTTTTTTCCTCTGCTGAGATACCAAGCTTTCCTTTCTTTGCAGCTCTTGCAGAATGACGATTCGCGACGTCGTTGTTTCATTGCCGTGAGTGGCATCAGTCAAGCTGGAATTCCAACAATTCGATGTTGGTGATCCAATTTCAGCAAAATTCGATCATTGTCTATTAGGTGACCACAGGCGCCCCTCCATGCAGTCGCCAATGACGGTGTCGCCTGTGTCACGGCTCTGATAAGCCAAATTTCTGAAGTGATTTTTTGAGAACTTAACGGTGCAACACCCTTCGAGTGTTCCGCAATTTGTTTCGCTTTTTTTTGACATAAGTCGCCGATTTTTCCCCTGAAGAAAAGTCTCGAAACGCGCCTTCATCCCTCAAGTCCAATGAGAAGGGATTCGCGCGTTCAAGCCCCTCAGGACGATCTCCTGTGCCTCATAGGCACTATTGATGAGGGTCTGCCCCTATCACCCTCATATTGAAGACATTGAGTCCCAACCGAATATGCCCAAAGGGTTACACAGTTTTGGGACTTTCCAAAAAATGGGCAATCTCATGTACTTGGTGCCCAAGTACATGTAGAAAAATGTTGAGTTGGTACAACCTCCCTCTTTGCACACCTTAACACCCGGGTCATATCACTTGCCTTCCCCAAAGTGTGCATATATGTCCATTATAACCAACTTGGCCACATTTTGTGCTTGCATGTCAAAAATCGACTTTCGGAAATGAGGTCGATTTCTAACCCAAGAACTTGCATGTGTGTTCAGGGACCAAATTTACATAAGAATGTAGGTATACTTTGCTCCTAGGCCACTGGGTTGGGTATATAAGGCTTGGGTAGGGTTGTTAACCAAATATGGGTCATTTGGTGTGCCCATTTGGCGGGTATGCCATTCTTAGACAAACCCGCCAAGGGATCCCACATTAAGCGGAGCCCTTCTTCTTAACCCAAACCAACACTCGAGAGTTGAACCTTTACCCAAGGACCCATGGAGAGCACACCCGAAGCGATGCGGTGCAAGCAAGGTGTGTTATTTGCTTTTTCCATTTTCCCAGGTGCCCACTTGGGGAGCAGCGCAAGTAACCTTCCATTGCACCCCAAAGAGACGCCAAGCGTGGAATCGAAGGTCCATGGTACATGGACATAGTGTGTGAAGGGAATGCCGGATATTCAATTCAAAACGGAGATATTGTAATACATTTGTGGGGATTCCAAGTCCATTTTTCGTGTTTTTTCATCAATTTTACCATTTTTTGGCGATCATGATGTCAGGTGGTGCCCTTGTACCTCAACGTTGCGCTCCATTGACATCATGACTCAAGTATGTTATGAAAGTACATACTTCGGTGGCCACCATATCTTGAACCTAGCCAATGACTCCCTTTGGGCTTGGCACACCAAAGCCACCATGTGGGCAATTTGGGTCAATTCCAAATCATGGGTTCACTTGGTGACCCTGCCATTCGTGTACTGGGACACTCTGGGGTTGCCAGCATCAAACACATCAAACACAGCTCTCCTGTTTTCTCATTTCCGAATTCAATTGAAGGCTCCTATCGAATTGGGTTCTCAATTTAATCTAAAAGGGCCTGCAATGTTTCATTCGACAGCAGGGGAACGTGATCACAAAATCCGTTTAGGTTTGACTGCTATTCCACTGCACTACAGTGCGCCCATGTGCTTGCAGTGATTGCCAGCTGTGCGGTTTTTTCAATTTATCTCAACTCTGATTAGAAGTTCAAAAAATGCCAATGCAACTCAACTCCAACGGCGGTTGCAATTTCACAATTCAGAATGCATTCACAATCTTTGCCACGGTGGTTTTGAGGTGTTGCAGTGTTTTACAAAAACGGTTTTTGGACAGTTGGTTCCAAAACTAGCTTCTCGGTTTCTGTCGTCTGGCCAGGAATAAGCACATGGTACGGTTCAAAAGCATCCGAAAACCTTGGTGAATAGGATTTGCATGAGTTCCTTTCATTTTTATACACAATTCAAAAGGTTGTATATTCATTCATGGGGTAAAAATGATGAAAATGGGGTATTTCTGGAATTTCACCCCCTGTAAAAGCCTAGGTGCTTGGTGACCCTGCCATTCCAAAATCCAGGGGGGTTTGGTCGACGCCCAAAAGGTATGTTGGATACATAGCACTTGGTTTCCAGTCTGGGGCACACCCCGGTCCAAGTCGCCCATGTGCTCCATTTGCCCCCACCATGAGTGTGCGCATTTTTGGCCATTTTCTGCCATTTCCTATATTTTTGGCTCGACGTGCACTATGTTCAGCCCCCCCGTGCACGCCGGACGCATGGATCAATGGACCACATATGGTATGTAGCTTATGCACGTTGGTCCCCATGACTCACACACCCCATGGGTGAACCGAAGCGCCCACTCACAAGGAGCTATGCCAAGGTCAGTGTGGACAATTTTGCCATTTTGGCACTGGTGGGTAGAATTCTGGCCATCACCATGATATGGCCCATGAGGATCTTTGCAACCCAAGTACATGTGGACCCACATTGGACTCGCTTTGGGTTCCACACCGACGGTTGTGTACCGTCTCCAAGCCATAATGGAGGAATACCCTTGGGGATACTTTCAATTTTAGCTCCTTTTTGGGTATGCCAAATCACCCATTTTGGGACCCCAATTTCAGCTTTTACCTGTGGTCCATTGGCGGGCCTATATATTTACGCCCACGAGGATCTCGGACAAAAAATCACATCTTGCATCTAGGGATGAGTCAGAGGTTCTGCCTCCTATCTCATGAGCCATGGGTCGAGCCTTGGCTGCCTGGGGCACCCATGGAAAATACCTAACCTTTGCGTATTTTTGCCATTTGTGAGGTCTTCAGTGCACCCTTATGGACGCCCCCTTGGATGCACTATGGGTTGCCGTTTGAGGCCTAAGTCCTGAGTGCCCATTGCTCCAGTGTTATGGTTTTGAACAGCAGCAGCGCAGCCAGCGCGCGAGTCGCAATTGCAGTCGCAATCGCACTGCGGTCTGTGAATACATCTGAAGCATCGAGATGCCAGTTGCGTGAACGAAGTGCTGTATGATACTTCAATATCTCTGAACAGGGTTTTTGTCTTCCAATTTGTGAAGTGTCTATGTATTGGTGCTCCGCCTAAAGACCCTGCGCAGAAGAGGTTTGTCGTATTTTGGGATTTTCGAGGAAAAAGAGAAACAAGAGAGTTCCCAAGTCAAACCACAACAAGTGGTAGCCAGCTAGGTTGCTGGGAGATGAATATTCGAGATCCTTCTTAGACGCCGTCCTTGAATTCAATGGAGCGACCTTTCGACGAGGCAGCTATGCTCCACTTTATCAGAGACTGCCTGTTTCGATCCAACTCACCGTTGCATCACAAGTTTTCGAGTTCGTTAGAAAGGTTCATCGCAGAGCGCATCACAAGTCGAGAAAGCGAGTGGTTTCCATGCATGTCTCGTGATCTTCACAGCTTGTCGCAGAAGCTTGCAGATACTCAAGCCAAGGTCATCCAATTGGAACAGCACATCCATACGTTGCAGACATCAGCAGCAAATGCTACTACGGCAACTCATCACCGAGTCGACATTTTGCAGTCCTCGTCGGAGAATGCAACACAAGCTGCAGTAAGCAAAGATCGACGCCTGGAACATCAACTTTCCCAATGTTATGTCCTTCTCAACGAGTTTGCACAAGTTTCGAGTCAACAACCTTCGAATCACTTCCAGTTTCCACAACAACAACCACAGCAACAACCACAACCACAACCACAGCCATCTCCTTGGAGCTATGCGCCGTATTCACCGTCGGACAATTCACCTTATCCACCGCAACAACCACTGGCACAACCACCCCTCTTCGACCTGTCGATGAATACAGCGAACCCAATGAACCAAGCCAATCCAGTGCATGCCGCGATTCACCAAGCCAATCCGGTGAATGCCGTGATTGGACGTGCTGCAACATTCGAGATCCTGGGACGTCGTGTTGAACGCTTACACAAGCTGATTTCAAAGTTCTCTGGGAAACCAGGATCAGGAGAGTTCCGCACGTGGAAGGAGGACCTTATGCGAGCCTTTGTCCTGTCAGATATAACGTCGATCAGGTGACCACCATACCGTTCCTCCTTGAACACGATGCTGTCAGGTATTACCGGAGTTTAACGAAAGTTGTAAAAGATGACTGGTTCGAGCTCATGCGTGTGTTGGGTCAACGTTTCGATGCATATCCCATGAGCCAGTGTACCTGTTGAGATTGTTGGCCTTGAGAGACAGTGAGTTCCCTCGACATGCGGATTACGTCAAGGAATTTCCAACCTGCGTCATCAAGTCGAACGTTAATACCAGTGACCTCCAGATGGCTTACCTCGTCAACTCTCGATTTGTTGAAGGGTTGTCGAATGACGCTGTTTGTCGGCAGTACATCGTTGAAGTCCGTTCCAAATGGCGTTCTGGGAGACCATTCGGCTTCGATACGCTGGTGGAGACCATTGCAGAAGCCTACATGGCGGCCAGCTACCAACTCCAAGAGGTACAGAACGCATCTACAACGACAACTGATACCATCGATTCTGCGGTCTCAAGACCCCTGCCTATTATGGTTCCGCGAACTTCCACCTCTACAACGTTTCCTTCAAATCCTATGCCAACACCACACGTCAACCCCATGCCGACCCGAGGCCATGGCTCCCATGGCTTCGACTGTGCCAGAGCCAATGAATCTGGATACAATTGCCAAGCGCCAGGAAGAACTACATGCGTACATTGGTGAACGTCCAAGTGAGCGGTTCGGACGCCAGGATGGTCGAGAAACTAGGCGCTGCTACAACTGTGGCGAACAAGTTCAAGAAAGTTTTATAGTGATTTCAACACTGTGGGTTTGTTGTGCCTCTCCTGCTGCTTGCTGCT
Source organism: Eutreptiella sp. 'Long Island Sound 2002' (assembly GCA_964036045.1). NCBI lineage: Eukaryota > Euglenozoa > Euglenophyceae > Eutreptiales > Eutreptiaceae > Eutreptiella > Eutreptiella sp. 'Long Island Sound 2002'. Next base: position 67,234,168 of record OZ038379.1, read on the forward strand.
GGTGTAGGGTTTCGTGCTGCTTGTTTTTGATGAGGAAAATGTTTTATTTGCTGAAATACAATCAATTCAGGATATCCCAAGCCAGAGATAAGCAAGTAGAAGATGAACAGGATCAAAGCATGAAGAGCTGCAGTCACAAAGAGTTAGATAAAGGAAGCTATCAACAATAGACCACAGCAATTAGCATACATTGCAACTCAGGATGAAATACTTTACATGTTTGAGAAAAACTGATTGGAAAACTGCCGCAAGGGCTCACTCTCATCCACAGTGCCATCTTGAGATGTGCACTCCTTGTTTTTAGGTCCCACAGGTGCTGAGGTGGCATGGCATGTGGCGATGAGGTCACTGCCATGTCACATGGGATATTCCTACTTAGCTAGGCTGACTGGAAATTGACCCCAGGACCTCTCAAAAAGAGGTGCCCCAGCCCCCTAGGGTGCATACCACTAGGATAGCTAAGAATTCATGAGAAAACATAGATAAATTCATAGGCCATGTCTTCAGTATATCAGTGCCTCAGCAACCCAGGAAAAGATGTTTTAGTGCCTGTAGCTTGGGGATAAAGGGGTCCACACCACGTCCTGATTGAGTGTTTGGTTCCATAGGTCAAAATGTGTTATCACCACTTTAGGTTGGGCCAATACTAAGATGGAAATGCCTGTGTGCTTCGAGCACCTCTAATACAACTAAAGTATACCCTAAAGCATTGGAAAAGCACTTTTTCTTACTCCCCCCTTGTGCAGTGGTGGTCACCACTGTCGCACCTTCAGGAAAAAGGGATTTTTTCTTGGCCTTTCCTTTGTTTCCACATCTACTTTAAAATACCTATAGCTTCCCTAACACTGGAAAAGAGCGCTTTACCATGGCCAGCGACTCTTGCTGCATTGTTGATGACAAACTCCAACAGAAACCTCAGCGCTCTTGGCGCTGCCGGGGTTCCTGTGGCTTGGTGGGGTTAGAGTAGGGCATGCCAAGACCATGTGCATATGCATGCCTCCCTCCAAGCTGCAGCGTAACACAACCCAACGCCAGACTCTCATAGGACGCTCGACCCAAGTCTCATGGAACCTGTTGGAGACACCTGTCCTGGTAGTGGGGCGAGGGTGGGCTGGTTTAATGAGAAATGCCCCTTTGAACGGTCTTGATTCTGGTTCAGTCTCCTGCTGCTGCTTTTCCGCCAGAACAGCGGCCTACTCAACGAGGCTTTGCGAGGAGGTCTGTACAACAGAGGAATGGGAGTATCAGGGACGAATCCACGCAGGCGCGAAGCGACAACACCTAAATCTGTCAAATGACGGCCTAGAATTTTTCTGAAGGCACACACCTTGACAAGAATCCAATTGTGCATCAGATGCACATTTTTATAAAATTTGTAGTCTTCTCTTGATTTTTTAAATCAAGAAATTCCTACGCAGAAAAAGGCGGCGCGCAGGAGCGGCTCCTAGCGAAGCGCCGGAAAATACAGAAATAATGAGATTATAAACGTATGTCTCACGTAGACAGGAAAATGACGAGACACACATAAATGGATGTGATTAAAGATTCCACCCACATTGCCAGAATCAACCAGAAATCAAGAATTTGAAAAATGAGAATATGACTTCAATGAATCAGGTATAAACTGCAGGTGTGCTCGTTCTGTTTGCCTAACGCACAGTGCTCGCCATGTGTCGTCGTTTTCAAGCCTGATAGCACGATAGAACACGATAGAGGGATAGATCAGAAGATTGCAGATGATTAGAGGTGAGATTAGGGAAAAAGCAGATGGCCTTCGGCCAGGGAGTGGTTGTCACGGGGGGCTAACGGTCCTGCCCTGCGGTGCAATGCGGGGCAACCGTGACAACTGCTCTTACAGCACAACCAGCCTTTTTGTTGCACTGATTAGAACATACACACTTATGCTTAGCGTCGTGTCTCGCTTGTGCTTCGCTTTCCCCCTCACCTTGCTTCACCCTCCAGTGGTGAGTAAGGTAGGTAAGCCCAGGTGGAGTCACCCCCTGGTGGAGTTCGTGATTGTGGGTAAGATTAGGAGAGAGATTGATCAAGAGTGACAGGTTGGAAAACTCGTGCATGCTCGTGCACTCACAAACGCATTAAAGGGTAGGCCACGCGAAATGCGCACGGTAAACCTTGTTTAGGTTACCGAGGGGCTCCTCGGTACGTTCTTTAAGAGAACCTGAGGAGTCTCTTAACGCTTGCTTGCTTGACACGGGTGTTTGAGGACAGCGTATTATAGGTCACACTGAGAAGCGTATAATACGTGGAGTGTGCCTTTGTTCCTCAGCCGCAAACACCCCTTCATTGGCCTTTGCTTTACAGGTGGGCAGGTAGGGTGACTGGTGCAGCAGCGTCCCTTTTTTTCTTGCCCTGCTAAACAAGGGCGCTGATTCGACAATCAATTAACTGCGCCTCAGCCAGGAGTGGCGAGGGCAGTTCGACTCCATCGACATCCACGCTGTGCACGCCACCTGTGCGCCTCTCCCCTCCAAGCCCTGGCAGGGAAACGTGTTGTGACGTCCCTGTTAGGCCACAGTTGCTTAGGAGCGCTGTGTTCCCTTGTCTTCTTCACAGGAGGGTCATTAGGACCCACGACATTCTCTTCAACACCACCCAGTAGAGCGTGAGTGTAGGAGTGGTAATCCTGAGTGGGGGCTTGAGCCAGTTGCAGTAGCGCTCGCCCACCAGGATGGTGCCACTGTAAGGTGTGTAGGACCTGTAGTGCGTGAGTCACTGTCCCACCCGTTTCCTGCAATTTTAGCAGGGTTGGTGGGCTGTGGCAGTGGTTAGGTCAGCGTTTTGGCCACTTAGCAAAATGGCGTTTTCATGCCTTCATAGCTTTTGGCCACCCCTCCCTGTAGTAGACAGATAGGTAGGGAAAACAATACCTGGATTGGTACGCTGGGTATTCCCCGAAGGATTTGGGCCTGCACAGAAATTGGGCGCTTAGGGGAGGGGAGACCCGGGGCGTACCCCGTGGCATCAATAAGACAACCCTCCAGGTCTAGCAAGCGTGCAGATTTGGGTATAATTAGGACACCACTTCTGCGGCTTGCTCTCAGGACCTTAGGAATAGCACACTCACACATACGCTTAGGCAGATAAGGGTAGCGTTCAGTCCCTAGCTTTGGTCTTGGAGGCAAGCGTCTCAGCGAGCCTCAGCAACTCACCGAGGTTGTTCTGGGACAAGTAGTCAACCAGAACTGAGTTTGGGCGCCCCTCAGGTAGAAGAAACGCAGAGATGGGCTCCCAGGTGGCCTCTTCGACTCCAAACCCTTCCAAGAGGGTGAGGAAGCCCCAACCCTGGCGATAGCGATGGCGCAGGACAGACTTCACCAGGTAGAAGCCCTCCTTAGCCATCTCCTCGGCGTTCATGTCGGGGAGTTCCCCTTCAACTTCCATAGGGCTGGCAGCCCCTTGTAGGTCTAGGGCGGCGATCTCCTCGTCGTTAAGCTCCCATTCTTCCCCACAGAGGTCTTCAGGATCATAGTAGCGCTTCAGATGTGGAGCAGCGCACACCAGGGTCCCCCCTAGACGGGGAGAACACCGCACAGTGATACGGTGTCCATCCACTGATAGAATCTTGTAGGGCCCAAAGTATGGGTCATCGCTGGTGGAGCGTGACCAGGCGGGTAGTCGACTGTGATGCACCAGCACCCAGTCCCCCTCTTAGTAGGTGGCCGGTACTCGGTGCTTGTTCTTCTTGTTCCACTGAAGCTCCCTGACTCTCTGGAGCATAGCCTTGGCCTTGTCAACCTTCGCTTGTTGATCTTGGACCCATTCACCCACAGAAGAAGGGGTGTCCTCTGGATAGGGGGCATGTAGGAACCACGCCAGGCGCCCTAGGAATAGCTCATGGGGCGAGTAGCCAGTAGCTGAACTCTCTTGGGAGTTCATCATCAAGGATATGACGGGGAGTAGTCTCATCCAGTCTCTGGTGCGTTCAATTTTGCACCATATCCTTACATTCTCCTTGAGGACACAGATCTGTCGCTCACATAGGGGGTTGCTCGTGTGCGAGTAGGGGATCCCCGTAGACACCTGGACATTGAGGGATCTCGGGACCCTCTTGTACCAAGCGGTATCTGAGCGTACTCGTACGTCCCCATCGGAGTTGATCTCCTTGGGCGCCGCATAGACACAAAACCACTCCTCCAGGAGTATCTTGATAGTCTCCTCCCCGGTAATGTGTTTGGTACATGGGAACACCCTGGTAAACCTGGTCAACCCAAAGGTTACCAGGAGGGCAAAGTCATAGCCCACGAACTTCGGCATCTCCGTGTAGTCCACGTACAGAACACTGTTAGCACAGTGAGGGATGGGCAGGGTCGAGTAGAGACCTCTGTCCCTGATATCCCCTGGTTTGCAGGACCTGCACGGGCACTTGTCCACGATAGGCTGGAGGGTTTTCCGCAGTTCGTCGTCAGTCCACGTAGTGTGGAACCACTGCTTGAATAGCCTCAGGGTACGGTCAGCACCCACATGACCGCTGGACTCATGGGTCCACTTCAGCAGCGCTGCGACTCTGTCACTAGGTACCACGATGCGGTCCTCGTGCCAGAGGTAGCTCTTGTCCCTCTTCCACTGATCTTGGTTGACCAGGAGGGGTTCAAGGCGTTTCTCCAGCCGCTTGTAGATATCCCCAAACTCCTTCAGGTACTCCGATTGTTGGAGTCCATGCAGGGGGCGTATCATAGTCATGTTGAGGTCCAAGTGGACGTCCATACGGCTGAACGCCTCCTTAGCCAGCGCTTCAGACCGGGCACCAATCAGGGCGTCGAAGTTGTTGGGGCTGATGTAGTCTGCACACTCGTTCTTCACTTCCTGGATATGGTGTACCGTCAGCCGTAGTTGACTGAGGTAGGTCCACCAACGCTGTAGCTTGGCCTTCTCAGGTGGGGGGCCCTTCTGGAAAGTGCGGAGCGGCTCTTGGTCGCACAGCCAGACCACAGGGTTACTCCCCAACAGTCGTGCTTGTGAGGATAGCACTAGCATACCCGAGAGCAATTCCTGCTCATAAATGGACTAGTTCCCCCTGGCCTGGTTCCACTTCCAATTCTAGTGGCCCAGAGGTACTAGGACCCACTTGTCATCAGGGCAGCTGTGCTTGAGGGTTCCATCTCGGTGGAGACCTTCCGTCCCCCATTGGGAAATGGCCGAGTCGAACTCCTCCTTCTCTAGTGCTTGCCATTGGAACGACGTTCCACCACCGCCCACATTGCTGGCGTCGGTCACCAGGATAATCTCCCCTTGTGCCCCAGGCACGCCCAAGCACTTAGCGTTGGCCACCTTGTCTTTGAGCTCGTCAAACGCTTGTTGCTCTTGTGGGCCCCTGCGCCAAGTAGTACTCTTCTTGATCAAGTCCGTCAGAATGGCGCTGGTGTAGGTGAAGTTTTCGATATGGCAGCGATAGAAGTTGCACGCCCCAATGAAAATGCGTACATCATGAAGTTCTTTCTTGGGGTCTTCGTGTCGTACCTTAGCATCCATCAGGGGTTTGGCCTTAGAGGCCGCTGGCGTCCACCACCCATAGCCAACGTCAAACCCCAGGTACTGCATGGTCTCCTGGATGAACTCACACTTCTCCAGCTTGAGTCGTGTGTGGTTCTCCTGGCAGACCGCAAAGAACTCACCCAAGAGGATTAGGTGGTCCTCCTGGGTATTGGTCCCGAGGCATACATCGTCGATGTGTGCTTCCATCTGGGCCCCACGGGATATAAGTTCCTGCACCTTAGGTCTCCTTCGTAGGATGGACAAGATCTTGTTCATCAGCTCTTGGAATAGAGCGGGTGCGTTGGCCACGCCAAATGGCATAACCTTCCACTTGAACACGCTCCCCTGAGGGTTGATGAAGGCTAGTAGCTCCTGAGCGTTTGGCGTCAGGTCCACTTGCCAGAATCCGCTCCTCTTGTCCATCTTGGTCTTGTAGCGACAGGAGGCTATCTTCTCAAGGGTAGACTCCATATTAGGAATGGACCCTGAGTGGTTCAACGTTTTCTTGTTCAGCTCTCCGTAGTCCACTACCAGCCGTTTGGCTGTAGACCCAGGTCTAGCCACCGGGAAACAGGGGCTGCAGTGTTGGGGGTAGTCTCCGTCCTTGTACTCCAGGACTAGGCCAGCGTCGATACATTCTTGTATCTGTCGCTCAATCTCGTCAGCCTGCTCTTTAGGAGCTGGTTAGGGTCTCCTCCGGATCTTGTGACCCACGAACTTGGGTTGCAGCTTGAGGTCCATCTGTACCAGCTTGTCACATGAAGCTGGAGGGGGTAGTTCGCCGAACACCTCCAGATAGGTCCTTATAAGCTTCTGCACCCGCGGGTCCAATAGCTTGATCTTGTCCTCCATGTCCTCGTCAGAGTGTAAGTTGCTTGCCCCCTGAGTAATAGACGTCAGGAGGTGATCCTCCACCGACTCTTCGCCCTTGGTAGTGTCCTTCAACCCTTGGTAGGCATATAGTAGGTCTTGTTCACCCATCTCCGATGGACGATGGCAACATAGGCACGCTCGAGGGGGTTCACATACACATTCCTCCGAGAGGTCGTCCTCCTCTGGGGTCCTCACATGGGCGCCCCACACGCTCTCCATGAGCTTAAGATCTACCTCCCTTTGCCAGGTGGTGATCTTCTGTTCGAGGTCCTCCTTCAATTGGGATAGATATCCCATACGTCCTTGCTTCAGTGGCCATGAGCTGCGGGTAGGCTTAGCGTAGCATAGCTTTTTCGCCACCAACTTCCTCTTTGAGTCCACATACTCCCTTAGCCTGGATCGAGGGTCCAGCTCTTCGTCCAGGGCGTCTTCCACCCTCATGGAGAGTAGGGGTTTCAGTGGGGCGACGTACTCGGCGTTCTCTACTTCCTCCACACAGGTCTGCAGGAAGAAGGCGTCTTGCTCAGTTTCGTCATCTGAGTGGATAGAGCTAGGTAGCTCGGATAGTCCACACTCAGAGACTCCATCAGGAACAGGTACATGGCAGGGAGAGTTGGGGGCGTTGGTGTTAGTCACGACGTATTCATCTCCTCCGGGTATAGTCTCAATAGCATCTTGAGGTCGTAGGCGATCCTTCAAGTCACCCAAGGCGAGTCCATCGCTTTCTCGTTGTACAGCCTGGACCAGAGTCGAGTCCAGATCCTCCCAGGCAAGACCTCCGTCCACCACGCTGAGCATACTCGCCCATCCGGGTTTCCAAATAAAGGCGTCCTACGCCCCAGAGGCAAGTAGATGGCCTCATCAGGTAAACAAACAGAGCTGATAGTCAGCCTGTCCAGGAGGTTTCGCCAGTACTCGTTGCCCCCATGGGCTCCCCAATCGGGGGAACACAGGATCATACGGGAACCTTCGAAGGCCACCTTGATCAGGACCTTCCCCAGTTCACTAAACCCTGGGTTCCCGTAGGCCATCCCGAAAGAGGGCCAGTAACATTTGTAGCTGCAGTTCTTCCCCTTGCTGCAGTAAAGGTCCAGTGCATGCTGCTTGTCGCTGGCGAACAACTCCACCCTCAGGTCTTCTCTAGAGTAACCCAACTCCTTCAGACCTTGGTCTAGGACTTCCCCCAATAGTTGATAGTCCTCAGTTTTGGAGGCCGCCATCATGTTCGAGGGCTCCTCCTTCGATACCCTCAGGTAGCTCGAGGTATGTTCCGACTGCTCCAGTGGCACAGACTCTCTGCCACTGCCGTGGTCCAAGTAGAGGAGGTAGGGCGCTTGCAGCGTCAGGGATTGTATCTGGGAGTGCTGCACGAAGAAGTCAGTCCCCAATACAAAGTCGAAGGCCTCAGTGTCCATCACAAAGAACCGATGGGCGATAGTCCGGGAGCTCATAGGTACCTCCACTTCACAGTCCCCGCAGCTGTGCACCACATGTCCATCCCCCATTCGTATAGCCGCGGTGGTCATGGTGTTCTTCAGGCTCCCACAAGGTAAAATTTTCATGGCCACTATAGATATGGTGGCGCCAGTACCCCATACCCCAAGGTATTCACGTCCCCCTATGCGGATACGTAACCAAAACACCAGGTCCTGGGCCCCACCGGAGCGTCCCCGTCAGCACTCCGCGGGACAGGTCACCTCGAACCCCTTGTTCCGCAATTTGCAGGCCATCCTCATGAAACAGCTCCTCTTCTTAGCGTTGCCGTCATCACCACCTTCATGCTCACGTTTGGCTCCTTGTTCTCGCTGGGCCTGCGTCTGCGAACGTGTGGTGGGACCAGACTGCCCTCCAGAGGGTTCGGAGTTCCCGCCTGGATTAGGGTTGGGGTTGCCTCCGTTCTTGTCCGGGTTCTTGTTGTCCTTGTCTGGCTGGCGGTTAGCGCCTCCTCCTCGTCCTCCTTGACTTATGTCTTGCCCTTGTCCACGTCCTTTCGACTTGCCCTTGCCGGAGTCGTTGCCTTTGCCTTTGCCTCCACCTTTGCCAGAGCCTTTGCCAGGATCCTCACCCTTCAGCTTCGCTGACAGGCGCTGCTTGTGGTAGCACTCATCCTCGTAGTGCTTCCTCTTCCGACAGAAGGCACAGGTGATTGTACACCTGTAGTGATCCGGCAGCTTCGCCTTGGCGCCGGTGTTCTTCTCCTGCTGCTTCCCTTGGACTACGAAGCAGTCTCGCTGCTCGCAGTCAGGGGCGTGCTGCAGGTGGCCCTGCGCGTCTCTGGCATCACACCAGAAGAACTCCTGGACGTTTTCCATGATACAGGCGTGTTTTGGGGGTAGTCCCCTGCCCAGGTCTGGATCCTTGGTACCCTTTGCCATGGCCTCCAGAGCCTCCACCTCCAGGACGGTAGTTGTTCAGGTGCTGGTCGCTTTCTTTCTCCAGCGCCAGCTCCAGGAGTAGTACACATAGATCCTCGTAGTGGAGGGCTCTAGCCTTGCGCTCTGCCGTTGAACGGCACTCCTCCCACAGCTCCCGAGGGAGCTTGGCCACCAACCAGAAAAGCAGGTCGACGCTGCTGTAGGAACCGGGTGTCAATCGTCCAGCCCAGTGATCCAGGTCAGCCAATAGCTCAGAGACCCTGCCAGGTTTGGGGTTGTTGGGCAGCATGGGCAGGTTCTGGATCTCGGCCCTGATGGAGAGATCGGTTTCATAGGTCGGGTACTGCCTCTCCAAGGCAACCAACACATCGGCAAAGGTGGCGGACTTAGTCACAATCTGTTTGACCTGCTTCTCCGAGTACTTGGTCTTGCAACACTGCAGGAGCAGATCGCACTTGACCCGTCCACTAGCGTGGGTTTGGCCGGTCAATCGGAGAAACCGGCCAAAATTCTCAGCGAACTCGCTGAGATCCTTGCCTGTGAACTCAGGCTGGCTCACCACGATCTTGGAGGTGGCAATAGCCTTAGCCTCCTGAGACCTACGTCCAGCAGGGCGTCTGGTCTTCCTCTTCTTCTTCCTCCCACTTGGGTTCTCGGGTTCCTCCGGGTCGTCGTCCTCCGAGGGCGAAGCAGAAGTCATCGACAGCGGTTCATCATCAGAGGGATCTCCGCCTAGGTCACTGGAGCCGTAGGGCTCCACATCCACCATTGCCCTAAGGGCTGTCAGCCCGGGCCGCGCCAGCTCGGCTCTCGTAGAATTCTCCACGTGACTGTAGGGTGGCTGGCCCGTCCTCGGCACAAAAGGGCTTCTAGGTATCACAGCAGGGGTCGGCATCGGTCGGCTCCTCAGGCTCCCGAGGGTGTTTGTCAGCCCTGCCACCAGGTGGTTGGCCTGTACTCGATGGCCTGACATTCCCACCGTGGTAGGTGACGCTTGGGGCGGTATCAGGCGCTCCAGTTCATCTCGAATCTCTTGAGTGAGGTCGCCAACAATTTTAGAGGTGGCTCCTCGGAGCACCTCGTTGATCTCCGACCGCGTCAGGGACCTGTTGGAGGATCTCCTTGATCCTCTACTCCTGCTCCCGCATGACTCAGGTCCTCTCCTCAACCCACTCAGGGTTGCATACCCAGGAACATCCACATAGGCTCCCGTAGCGGGTAGAGGATGGTGATAGTCTGCCGCATACCATCGCGGCGCAGAACTGAAGGTCACCGGCTCACTGGTAGTAGTTGCCTCTGGAAACGCAGTGGTAGGTGGGTTCATACCATAGGCAGGGTAGGTAGGCATACCAGTAAAGCCTATGTCCTCAGCCATAGGCGGGTTGGTTATGGGTGTGGATGTTGCAGAGGCTGGGTCTGGAGTTGGGAGTGTGTCGGTTATAGGAGAGGGTGATGCGTGGAGGCCAGAAGCGCTTGGTGCGCCCTCGAAGATAGGATCATTCGTCGGGTCGTGCCCTTGGTCTGCTCCTTCGTCTGCTATGCTTTCTCCAGCATCCTTCTCGCTCTCTCTCTTTCTCTTCACAGGATGGGTGTCCACCTCCTCGACTGAGAGGGCCCGGAAGGCCAACTGAAGTCCTTCCATCGAATCCTCCGCCACGTCCACTGGTCCATGTAAGGGCTCCGAAGGTACAGCGCTAGGTCCAGGTCCAGGTTCACCAGGTGGTGGCATTGCTGGTGCCTCAGGCGCCGTCTTCACGTCAGTGTCCTCTTTCTTGGTGTCCATATTCGTTCGCCCTTCTTGCTTATATATGACTGATCTCGGCGCACTGGATTTACGGCACGGGGTTGCTGTTGTACGCAGAGACAGTCTGCCTCTTGCTACCAGAAGGTTTTATAGTGATTTCAACACTGTGGGTTTGTTGTGCCTCTCCTGCTGCTTCCTGCTGGTGTAGGTTTTCCTGCTGCTTGTTTTTGATGAGGAAAATGTTTTATTTGCTGAAATACAACCAATCCAGGATATCCCAAGCCAGAGATAAGCAAGTAGAAGACGAACAGGATCAAAGCATGAAGGGCTGCAGTCACAAAGAGTTAGATAAAGAAAACTATCAACAATAGACCACAGCAATTAGCATACATTGCACCTCAGGATGAAATATTTTACATGTTTGAGAAAGCCTGATTGGAAAACTGCCCCAAGGGCTCCCTTTCATCCACAGTGCCATCTTGAGATGTGCACTCCTTGTTTTTGGGTCCCATAGGTGCTGAGGTGGCATGGTATGTGGCGATGAGGTCACTGCCATGTCACATGGGATATTCCTACTTAGCTAGGCTGACTGGGAATTGAACCCAGGACCTCTCAAAAAGAGGTGCCCCAGCCCCCTAGGGTGCATACCACTAGGATAGCTAAGAATTCATGAGAAAACATAGATAAATTCATAGGCTCTGCCTTCAGTATATCAGTGCCTCAGCAACCCAGGAAAAGATGTTTTAGTGCCTATAGCTTGGGGATAAAGGGGTCCACACCACATCCTGATTGAGTGTTTGGTTCCATAGGTCAAAATGTGTTATCACCACTTTTGGTTGGGCCAATACTAAGATAAAAATGCCTGTGTGCTTATAGCAGCTCTATTACAACTAAAGTATACCCTAAAGCATTGGAAAAGCACTTTTTCTTACGGGTCACTTGGCCCGCGACTGTTCGACGAACCGACCGCCATCTCGAGATCAGGCACGCCACGAAGAGATCTGTGTCGAGACAGTAAGGGACGGTTTTGATCCCGCTCCAAGAGTAGGGAACGGCCCCCGACGGCCTAGGAAGCATCTTCGACGACCTTGTGGTTGACGTCCTCGAGAAGAGTTGAACAGCTCCATCAGTACCAGCAAACCCGAAAAGAAGTCGACACTTGGGGGTGTCAACGCCGAAGGAACCGAACCCGAGCATGCGTCTCTATTCATGGTTCGAGGGCGCATTTGCGCACGTCGTGGTGACCCCTTTGACTCCAGCGTGGAGCTGTTAGTCGACTGTGGAGCGACCAATGACTTCATGTCAATGCAGACTGCAAAGAGGGCGCGACTTCCCCTCTACAAACTGACAAACCCTGCACACTTCTTAACAGCCGAAGGTGTCCAAGTCGAGCTGCCATACTACACGAGAGCCTGTGTTCGAGTTGGAGAACCCGTATTTCGACATCACTTCAAGGTCTTCGAGATTCTGCCAGATGTGGTACTTGGGCTACCATGGCTTCGAAGCTATAATCCAACTGTCAACTGGAAGGAACGGTATGAGGACATTCAATATGGTTAGAGTGCATACCGGTTGTCTTTCGACGAGTCAAGACATTCCACACCGCTGCAGTTCCAAGCCGCTTCAAAGTTGGACCTTCTTTCGATACTTTCATCCAGTACCTCGGAAGCGAGTCCGGTGAGAGGCCCTACACCACATGCCAAAGAACTCCCTGACCTACACTCGTCGACACGCTTCCAGAATGGCGCTGGCATGTTCCATGAGTGCAAAACGGAAGATGGTATCACCCATGAGGAGTGCAGCGACATGGAGATCCAATACATCTCGTTGCCCAAACTTAAACGGGAGATCTGTCGAGCTGATCTCACCGGTGATCAAGTGTTTCCATGGTGCATGCCTCGACCCGCAGTGCCGGTCGATCAAATGTACAAGATGCAAGCAAGCAGTGACGACGACGGGCTTGACCCCGTTCGACGCAAGTTGCCTATTCAAATACACAAATGGGCAGACCTCTTTGACCGGGAGTAAGCCGAGTTCCGAGACCTACCTCCGCATCGACCTGGTAGAGATCATCGAATAAGCCTCCATTCAGAAGACAATCTACCGTGGCTGTAACCTCACAAAATGGACCCGAGTCAATTGGATGAACTTCGACAACAGCTGCACAAGTTACATCGATCTGGCTGAATCAGACCATCCTCGAGTCCATATGGAGCAGGTTGCCTGCTGATGAAGAAAGCGAACGGTAAATGGCATATGTGCGTCGACTACCGAGCTTTGAATACGCCAACTGTTCGAGATCAATATCCTTTACCTTTGATCCAATCCATCCTGAGTACACTGGGGGGTTCGGCCGTATTTTCGAAGATAGACCTTGTCAGCGGGTTCCACCAGATTCCAATACACGACGAAGATGTCAAAACAAACGCCCTCAACACACAATTTGGCGCCTTCGAATGGGTTGTTATGCCCTTTGGCCTCTGTAACGCGCCATCCACGTTCCAACGCGTCGTGAATGATGTCTTTTGAGACCACTTGGGGATTTTTGTATGGTTGTACATGGACGACATTCTCGTCTTCTCGAAGGATACGGATGAGCACCAACGAAATCTCGATTTGCTACATGAACTACTGCGTCAACACCAGCTATTTCCCTGCATCGATAAATCCTTATTCTTCCAGAGTCCACTACCCTTCGGCGGATACATCATCGATAGAGAAGGTACATATGGACCCCGAAAAGATCAAGGTCATTCAAGGTTGGCCTCCGCCCACCACGGTTCATGAAGATCGACAATTTATCGAGTTGCGTGGATTTTACCAGCAGTTTGTCGAAGGGTTCCAAGCTGTCGCAGCCCCTTCGACCGCGATGTTTAGGGCAGATTTCGAGTGGGAGTGGACAGCTGTACACCAAATTTCCTGCGACAAGCTGAAGCAAGCAATGATCAATGCGACACATCTCAGTTCCATCGACCCCCAGGAGCCGTATCACTTGTACACGGATGCTTGGAAAGATTGCGTGGGGGCCACGCTAGCGCAGCAATGTGCGCATGGGAAGTACAAGGGACATCTTCCACCTATTGCCTTCATGTCGCAGAAAATGCAACCTGCCGAAACTCGAACCCCGATTCGAGAACAGGAGCTGTTGGCCATCGTGTTAGCTCTGAAGCAGCGGTGTCATCCACTTTGAGGACCACAGCAGGTGCATGTGCACACCCACCACGAAAGCCTTCGTTATCTTAAGGCGTGTCCTCGACCGCTGACACCACGACAAGCGCGTTGCTCCCAAGTAAGTAAGTAAGTAAGTAAGGGCGGCCGCGTCCGCAGCCTCATCTGACATCTCCTTGTTTGTTTTACATGGTGGCCGCCTCTGGCGGGAAGGAGTGCTCTCCACCATCAGTTCCCCTGGGGACCCCTGTCTCACCTCACGGCCGAAAACTTCAACCAGGTTCCCTTGGGGCATGACCGGCGGTAGGCTCCCTTCAGTCGCTGCCCTCACGGTTTCAGCTCCTTCCGGTCACCCTTCGAAGGATCCGCCGGCCTTCTCCCCCTAGCACAGCCTATTGGGCGCCTGCAGGCGGGTTTCCTGTGGATAGCCCTCGCCGACAGCGGAGCATTTCTCTCTGTCAACCACATTCCACCACTCCCATCCCTCACGGGCTGAAGTACCCACTCGGCTCCCGGATGCACTTGGTTGTCGTCCATCCACGGCTGGAGGCCAGGGGGCGACCCTTTCGACGTTCCCCCTGGTTCCGCTCACGCGTGAACCTACGTGTACTCAGGCCATTGACCCGGGGATCTCAAGGTCAACCCTCACCCCTGCGGACACCTCACGGCCGTCCCGGAGTTCAGGGCATTTTCCCGACTTCCCGTGGCCAGGCTCCCCATGGTTGGCCCATGGTTCACCACTCCATGGCGACCGGTTTCCCAATCCCATGGGGCTGCTGCTTGGCGCCTGCCCAAATTCAAACCCCGATTCGAGAACAGGAGCTGTTGGCCATCGTGTTAGCTCTGAAGCAATGGTTTCCTCCACTTTGCGGACCACAGCAGGTGCATGTGCACACCCACCACGAAAGCCTCCGTTATCTTAAGATGTGTCCTCAACCGCTGACACCACGACAAGCGCGTTGCTCCCAGTTCCTCGAGGACTACAACCTCACATTGTGGTATGTACTGGGTCTCGAGAATCCAGCAGCTGACGCCTGTTCCCGCCTGACTTCGCGACAGTTGATGCACATCGAGAATGCTACACGTACACGGGCTTTTGTGGTACCTTCGGTTGAGAACTGGGTTTCACCTGAAGGGGAACCTGTCCATGAGTTCCTACATGTGCTGGAGGACTTGTTCTTGCATGATGAGGTGTGGCCCCAGCCATACGACCACCTGTACGTGTTGCTTCGAAGCGCACGCTCCGTGGGGAAGGGATCTGATGTTGACGAAGATGCAGAACCAGCCCTCCAATTCGACACTGAACAAGCCGTCGAGCCGGAGGACCTGGGGCCACTGCCGTCGAACGAGACTCTGGCTGAGGATTCACACCAGCCTGAGGTACATCTTGATGATGCTGGCACCGAGTGAGACACATCTACTGACACCGACGACCTTCCCCACATAGACATGGACCACCCTCTTCGAGTCAATTTTGTCAAAGAACTTCGATATGCGCAGACCTTGACGGAACTGATTCGCGGTCGACGCCACCGAGACGGTACACTACAGCCAGTTCCCTTGCCTAAGGTTGGACCGAACACACCGTACCTGTCGAGTCTGAAAGATACACACCGTCGAGTACACGGACACTATCAGTGCAAGGACTTGACTTCCACAGCTGTATGGGCAGCAGCCTATCGAGAAGACCCACGTATGAGACACATCTACAAAGTCGCGGTTCGAAGCGCTACGGCACGAGACCAACTCCGGGATGCCAAGTTGTCCCTCGATGATGGCAAGTTCTTCCATCTGTCGACAATGAGCAAGCGTGTGCTTGTCTCTCGAACGCTCGTTACCTCGATTGTGGCTATGTATCACGAGTCGGAGTTCTACGGCCATTCGGGAGTACTTCGAACCATAGCGCTGATCAACCGCGACTACGTTTGTTCGCATCTTCCACATTACGTCGAGTGTTATATCTTAAGTTGCGATGTATGTCAAGCGGCTAAGTCGCGGCGTGTGGACACCGCCAGACAACCCAGACCCTTTCCGGTGCCCGACACCAAATGGCAGAGTGTGTCCGTCGATTGGGTTTCAGGATTGCCGTCGACCACTAGGGGCCATGACGCCATCATGACTGTGGTCCACCGATTCTCGAAACGTGCAATGTTCATCCCTTGCCACAAAGATATGACAGCCAACGACCTTGTCTATGTGTTCCTGCGTGAAGTGATTCGACTCAAAGGATGCCCTCGACAAATTGTTTCCGATCGGGACAAGCTGTTCGGGTCCCAAGCGTGGAAAGAGTTGGCACAGCGTTTCAAAATTGAGATGCACCAAACGGTGGCCCACCGCCCTCAAGGCAACGGCCTAGCGGAGCGCAGCAACCAGTCGATCCTCCAAAGCTTGTGCACACAGGGCATCTTTGGTAACAACGAGTGGGATGTCGACCTTCTGTTTGCGGAGATTCAGTTTACCAACCTGACGTCCAACAATCTTCGACTATCTCCGTTCGAGATTGATGAGGGACGCACACCCCATTTTCCATTGGATTTTTCCCAAATGACTTCTCATGCACATGAACCTTCGACGGTGAATGGTTACATGCAGCGAGCTGAACGTACCTTCCATTCTGTGCGTGCAATGCTTGCCGAGGAACGTCGACGCCAGATGCATGTGGTCCTGCAAATGGACCGACACGTTCGAGTGCCTGAGGTGGGGGAGCGATGGTGGGTGTTAGTGCCCGAACATCGACACAAAGGGAAACTAGATGTTGTTTGGTGCGGCCCTTACAAAGTTCTCGAGGTACTCAACAAGGGCGAGGATGTCAAACTGGACATCCCTGCCGCCTTTGATGGGTTGCGAGTTTTTAATCGAGACAGCATAAAGCCCTACATCCATCGAGAGGGACAGCCAGTGTGCAAATTCCCGATGCCGCCTGTCAAGACTGGACACTCCCCTCGACTTGTTAAGATTCTGGTTAGACGTCGAGTGGGATCTAAAAAGCGCCGCAGGTTCCTGTACCGCTGTGAATGGGATGACCACACATGGTCTTGGGAGTTCAGTAAAGCTCTAGAGGAGGATCTCTTGTATCTTGACTTCCTTCGACTCAAACCGGAGTAACCCCACCTCTTTATAGCCTGATTTTACAAAAACTCATGCGGGGTTCCAGGTCGACCACTGGAGCCTCAGCCTACGGTTCTACTCCCCGGACATCCTGAACTTCTTCTGGACCTCCGCCCTCTCGAGCATCACCGTGAAATGTCAGCGATGTTGACGAGATCAACGAGGCTGCCCATGGAGATGGCAATGGTGCTGAAGCCCCAGCGACATCAACCTCAGCTCGCCGCTGTCGATCAGTCGCGTCAGCGCCAGCCCAACCAAGTCAATCACTGGACCCATTCTCGGCGCCGAACTACAGCCAGTCGGCTTACGCCGGAAGTTCGAAAGGAAAAGGAGGCCCCTCGTCGAAAGGAGGCCAAGAAGGTGTGTCCTCCTGCGGGACTGACGCGTATTGGTACGCCCTTGGATCTTGGGTACTGAAATCTGCTCCATGGTGAAGAGCTTGAGGTCTTTCAAACCAATTTTTATACTCTTTTTTGAGGCATATGGAGCACTCATTTTGGTGGCTATGGGGGCACTCTTTAAGAGACATTAGAAGAGCAAGTAGGCACAAGAGATTCCGTAATACCACGCAAATACAAATTGTTCTAGGAGCTTTGCTTGCCCCCTGACACAATCTGGTGTCCTGAAAGAGGAGGAGAGGGCAAACAACGCAATAACTTAGGTTAATACACATGTAAACATACCCAAGTACCAAACCATGTGCTAAGGTTAGATTTTTAGGAAAAATCACAGTAAGTCAGGGCACCACAGGCCCTGTGACCTGAGAATCAGGTCGTTCACCACTGTCGTCGACAGGAACTGTGTTGTGTTCACGGTGTCGAAGTCAGTTCTGGGTCAAACCAAGGTCAAACAGGTCAAACAATGTCATAAACATGTTAAAAACATGGTTAAGACGTGAAACATGGGTCTCCCCCCATGCGCCAGCCTAGAGGCCTTAGGGCATTCTGGCGCCATATGATATTTTTTCTGAAAACCTATGGACTTACACTTCATATCCCCCATAGGGGGGGGGACGGCCGTCGCAGCAGGCCGTCTGTGGAAAATTGGCAACCTAGTGCATTTTCATCAAAAATGCCATAAAGTACACTAAAAGTCCACAATGATTCATTGAAAATTGATAGAAAAACAGCTTTTCCGGAGGTTTTCCGCACATTCACGACATTTTCTGTCAAAGAAATAATGTCTCAAAAATGACGGCGACGACTGGCGCCCGCTGCCGCGCCGTTGGTTGTAATTACTTTGAAGGTTCAATGAGCCTTCAAATGTGGTAGAAACTTCAAAAACATAAAAGAATTACTAAAATACCTATTTTCAGGCCAAGCTGGAGCTATTTCCTGATACTACAGACTGGCTGACATCGGTACTGGAGTGTCAGCGTAGTCCTGGAGCTTTCTTGGCCTCCATGGAGATAGGTTAACCTATGAAAATGAACCTGCATATGAGCACATGGCCACATATGCATCACACCCCTCCTTAAAAAGCTTTCTATGAGCTTTGTTTAGAGAAACCTCAAAGGGGTAAAAGTAACTCATGCTTTGCCCTATATGTTTTTACCTGCTTCAGTGTTTCGAAAAGCACCCATCCTGAGAAAACAGAGTCCTTGGGCAAGAAGACATAAGCAAAAGAAACAAGTATAAAAACCTGTGGTGCAAGTAAAATGTATGGTTCAAACAACCTTAAAACAAACTATAGTTCAACCAAACAATGGCAAGAATCGCCACAAAACAGAAGTATTTACAACATATACTCCTGAATATATATCACTTGGACTCTGGCAGGACTGGCAGGAAATGACAAAGGGCTTGGAAAAATCAAACAAATTTGATTAGAGAGGGTTAGCCACTCTCAGAGCCAATGGGGCTCTTATGATTCTTGAAGAACTTCTCCATCTCCTTGTCAAAGATCTCCAGCTCCTTGGCTGTGAGGGGACGACGGTCTTTTCGCCTTGACGTCGAAGTCTGGTGACAGCTACCTTCGATGGAGCTGTCCCAAATGTCAAATTCTTGGTGCTCTTGTTGTTGGGCTTCATAAAAATCAATAGCTTGCTGAAACTCATGGGGAGCATGGTCATACCATTTTATTGGGCTGTTTTCTGGCCCATTGTCGTCGGTGGACGTCGCTGACGAAGTTGTCGTAAAATATTCGGCGATCTCCGCCGCTTCAGAGCCAGAGTAAGTGGCCCACCAAGGCTCACTATCTTGGTTTTGATCAATTTCTTGATTTTCTTGAAGTTCTTGATGATGCTCCTCAGTCCAAGTACTTGAGGAGGAAGTGGAGGTTGTGGAGGACATACCTGGACGTGTTGTTGCTCCAGTCCTTCCCAGGCCAGACCAGGGCGTTGACTGGTTGAGCTGCAGTCCAATCTTGGCCTTGGCGAAGAACTTGAGCTCCTTGGATTGGCTCCTTCTTGTTGCTTGTGCCAAGGTCCCACAAACCTTGAAGAACACAAAGAACTCCAAGTTCTCCTTCAGAGCTGCATCTACTCTACAACAGTTTTGACGCGTATTGGTACGCCCTTGGATCTTGGGTACTGAAATCTGCTCCATGGTGAAGAGCTTGAGGTCTTTCAAACCAATTTTTATACTCTTTTTTGAGGCATATGGTGCACTCATTTTGGAGGCTATGGGGGCACTCTTTAAGAGACATTAGAAGAGCAAGTAGGCATAAGGGATTCCGTAATACCACGCAAATACAAATTATCCTAGGAACTTTGCTCGCCCCATGACACAATCTGGTGTCCTGAAAGAGGAGGAGAGGGCAAACAACGCAATAACTTAGGTTAATACACATGTAAACATACCTAAGTACCAAATCATGTGCTAAGGTTGGATTTTTAAGAAACATCACAGTAAATCAGGGCACCACAGGCCCTGTGACCTGAGAATCAGGTCGTTAACCACTGTCGTCGACAGGAACTGTGCTGTGGTCAACATGTCTAAGTCAGTTCTGGGTCAAACCAAGGTCAAACAGGTCAAACAATGTCATAACCATGTTGAAAACATGGTTAAAACTTGAAACATGGGCCTCCCCCCATGCGCCAGCCTAGAAGCCTTAGGGCATTCTGGCGCCATATGATATTTTTTCTGAGAACCTATGGACTCATACTTAAGATCTCCCATACTGGAGGGAACGGCCGTTGCAGCAGGCCGTCTGTGGAAAATTGGCAACCCAGTGCATTTTCATGAAAACTGCCATAAAATACACTAAAACTCCACAATGATTCATTAAAAATAGATACAAAAACAGCTTTTCTGGAGGTTTTACGCACATTCACGACATTTTCAGTCAAGAAAAACATGTCGTAAAAATTACGGCGACGACTGGCGCCCGCTGCCGCACCATTGGTTCTAATTACTTTGAAGGTTCAATGAGGCTTCAAATGTTTTAGAAACCTCGAACACCTTAAACAAAAATGACTAAAATGGCCATTTCCAGGCCAAGCTGGAGCTATTTCCTGATACTACAGACTAGCTGACATCTGTACTGGAGTGTCAGCATACTCCTAGAGCTTTCTTGGCCTGCATGGAGATACTTTTACCTATAAAAATGAACCTGCATATGAGCACATGGCCACATATGCATCAGTCCTGGAACAGAAGGACGACCAGGGAACTGGCGTCCCTGTGCTTATTTCAGTCGAAAACTCCAGGGCAGCGTCGAATACGACGCGGACGGGAACGTCCTGGGTCATATGGGCCAGAGAGCATGGTCAGTGAGGGAAAAGGAGACTTACGCCCTGGTGTCCTGTCTTTTAAAATACAAAAGCTGGATATCAGGGCGCCGGGTCACTGTTTTCACTGACCAGAAGTCCTTGGAATCATGGTACAAAGAAGAGCTTTGTACCATGGCTGGTCCATTGGGACTTCGCGGCCGGTGGCACGAATGCCTCTCCTGGTATAACATTGTAGTTGTCTACAAACCGGGAGTGGAAAACGATGCCGCCGACGGGATGTCCCGCTGGGCCTAGCCAGCCGGACTGGGGGATGACACGAGCTTTCACGGTTCGGACGCCGATCTGGAAGGGGTAACCCAGTGGGAGGCCTCTGAGCGCAAAAAGGAGCAACAGCTCATCGCAGCAAACCAGTATCCCCGCAGACTTCTGGGGGTGAGAGCCCGTAAGGGACGTCCCTCACCACAGGACATGCAGGAACAGCGGGTGCACAGTTATTTGCTGTTGCAGGTCAACAGGTTGCATAACAGTGTACATTATGACAGCAGCTAACTCCCGGATGACCCCGCAGTGGATGCTGTCCAGAGCGTGCCTAACCACTGTGAACACGGTTGCCCCTTTCCGCCTTGCTTCAGTCAGGTGAGTATGAGCCTCAAGCAGGACTCCTCGTGTGAAGCAGAATCCAGTGTAGGCCCTGATGAGGCCATCTGGAATGTGTTGAATGAGACGGATGATGCGTCCCCACTGTGTTGCAGTGAGGGAGATCCTACCTTGGTTGCCGCTAGCCTCTTTTGGAACCTCACTGAGGTCCAAGTGCCGCCTGAGACCAAAATATTGTACGAGGACTGGATGCCCCACTACAGGGCGGACGGAGCGCACAAACTACTCCTGGATAGGGGTCCCAAGAATCAGGTTTCCATGGATGAATACCTCTGCACCAAGGGACCACAGTGGAGTTATCCCCACATTTGTCGGGATGGTAAAATTTGTGTCCCGAAGTCCATTGTGTTTCCAGTCATCCGGGCGGTACATGCATGTGCCCACCCGGGTCAGGCCAAGACCGTGGAGCTGTTTCTACGGCGTTTTGACACTGACATGCCCTATGCCCGCCTGTGGGAAACAGTGAACAAGGCATTGTCGGACTGTGTGGTTTGCGCACAAGCAAAAACTAGACACGGCCGGCATCCTGACTCCTGCAAACCGTTTCCGGTACCCTCGGTTCCTTTCAGCTCAGTGGCCATAACCTTCGTGGACTTACCTGAAGTCCCTAACCAGTCAACAAAGACCGAAATTTTTGCCAACTATGCCATGGTCATAGTTTGTCGGTTGACAGGATATGTGATCGCCATACCCTGCTGT
This sequence comes from Eutreptiella sp. 'Long Island Sound 2002', assembly GCA_964036045.1. NCBI lineage: Eukaryota > Euglenozoa > Euglenophyceae > Eutreptiales > Eutreptiaceae > Eutreptiella > Eutreptiella sp. 'Long Island Sound 2002'. Next base: position 67,255,958 of record OZ038379.1, read on the forward strand.
AAGGGGAGGCTCACCAGTCGTAAGGCTGCTGAGCTCTTCCTGCATAGGTGTGGATTTTTCATGGGCTTACCCAGAGAAATTCAGGCTGACAATCAGTCGATCATCACCAGCACCTTTTTCAATACTAAAGAAGGTCCCTACCAGGACCGGCTCCTACTGTACCCCTTCCACCGTTTCCTGTCACTCCTATGGTCTTGCTTCTCACCAGGTTCTGCATCATCTTGCCCTATCCTGCACAATTTTCCACAACAAATAGTAAAATATGGCTCCTTCACACAAATCCTGATCCCTTGCAATAACCAACTCCCAAGTACAATAGCTCAAATCCTAATAATCCACACTGAGGGCTTCCAAGGGTGTTTGAGGTCCCGCGTTGACATCCAACAACTCCTTTGAACACGCCGGTCGTCTTACGGTGCACACGGAGACACGGGCGTTGGGCATGTACATAGAATTGCACCAATAGAATAATGAAAAAGCCCGGAAATTGGAATATGAACACCAATCAAGCCAAATTGGGGAAAGAGGTAAAGATACACAGTCACAGCCATAGACCCCTCATTCCCTGGACTCAAGACCTTGCCTTGACTCACTAACATATTGCCCTGAACCAGGTCAAATAAGATGACTAAATGCCATGTGCCAAACGTCACTACACAAACCCCAAAAATGTGTTCACTCCCCAGTCTCTAAATCCTAGCCCAATAGGGGAGGTGGCTCGTCATGGCCTAGAGTGGCAGTCAAGACCATGCCCTACCCTGACATAACCTTGGTTGGACTTGGAGAATTGCCCCATGCAGATGACCTGACAACATAGCAAAATTAGGCAAATCACACCATAGTGCCCAAAATTCAATTATATACTCAAAAATGCATACGGCAAATATTCAAATGCTCCATGCATGTGTGAAACCGGAAAGTAATATACAAGGGTGATATAGACCAAAGGTTCTTGCCCAAGAATATCTCAACATTGGCGCCCAGACCCCTCCGGATATATCCATGCCATGCTTCACAAGTCAACTCATGAATTTGAGACCTGATTTTGTGAGGCCTCGTGTGCTATGCCAAAGTGACCACACGATCCGGCATATGGTGAGGTGCAACACCGAAGCATATGCCAACAGATAAGCAACATACCATACTTCACGGATCTCTAGGCACTTTACTGTTAGCCGACCAGTTGAGCACATAAAATACAAAAAAGAGCATAAAAAGAGGTCAAAAATATGCAAATGTTGCTAAATTCAGGATAATCATCATAGTATATAACTTCGCTCACCCATGGTATCAACATATGGTTCAAAACACGATTGCTTGAGACCACTTGCCAACAATCCCGCCACTTGGATCCCCACATGGACGCAAAGGGACACCTTCAAACCTCCTCACGACACGCACCATGAAAATGGTAACATTGATAGTGGCGCTTGTGGGTCGCTCCGTAAGCCTTCCCACATGCACTATATGTGCGGTAGACTTAGTCTAGCGCTATGGAGCACACCAAAAGGACATGGGCAAAGCCTTTGCCACGTGCGACTCCATGTATCTTCATACAACCGGAGATATATAAAATGGGCGTGAGCATAGCCAAGCACATACCATGCATATAACACATACCCTCAAAAATGGCTCCAACCATGGTATGTCATGACCCTCCATGGCCGTAACTTCACGTTAAAAATACGTAGGAACCCAAGGAAAGTTTCTATGCAACACCAACACTCATGCGGTACACTCGAAAGTCGCATTAAAATATTCGGTTGCATGGTCAAAGAGTTATCTATCACTTTCTACCATCTTGACTATTATCCCTTGCTACACCAGGCATGTGTACACATCAAAGGCGTTTGATGCTTCCTAAATTAAGTTGAGACCAAGGCAATTCTAGCCCATATCTCAAAATTGTGACTCCTCGCCGTGAGCGGGAGATATGATTTTTCAAAGTGGCCTCACGAATCAATTTTGTTTCGCCTGCATCTCCAAGAAAAATGAAGGAGACAACAAAAGGAAGGTTGATTCGTGATCGGGGAAAAAAGTACGACCACTCGAAATTCATCATATCCAGTGTGGCGACCTCGAAATCGAAAATCGGATTCTGAATGTCTGAAAAAATCGGATTAATTTTGCGAGTGTATAACATGAAAATTGCGGAAGCAACGAACCCTTTTCTGATGAAATTTGACCCTTCATCGGGGTTTCCGCTAAAATATCTGGAAATAACAGTTAACCAATCGGTTACCGCAAAATCACGAGCCAACTGCCAGTGGCGGATACATTGACAATCAGAACGGATAGCTGAAAAATTACCGAAACATTATGATAAAAAAACCCTGTTGATTCCTGATATTTTGATATATAAATCTCAGCTGGCGGCGCCTCGGTATTGAATATGGCCGCTCATAGCTGAAATGGCCAAGCCTATCGCACTATCACATTGGGTTAGGTCAGGTGGATGGGAGAGTATGATATCAGCCAATGGCGGCTTGCCGGCCCATAGATACACACCCCAAGGGACCCAAAGATGCCCAGGGGGGTCCGAACCGGCTTCACCCCCCTTCCCAGAGCGTTGTATCCGCTTGGAAGTCATTGAAGAGAGGACGGGAGGACCCCAATGGGCTCCAACCCCCCCCCCATGTCCCAAGGACACATGGAGGCCCCACATACGGCGTAGGCGTCCCCCATGCCCCAAGGGAGGGGTGAGGACACTCATAATCGGTGCCCTACGCCATATCCGGTCTCCTCTTGATCTACAACAGGGACCAATGGGATCAAAGATAGAGAAACGTCGTCCATCGATCTAAATACGTATACCACAATGAAATATATATGTTGAGACCGAGTGAAGAGGATATATGGCCAATCACAGCCCGGAAATCCCCGGATTAACGCCCTCACCCCTCTCCCAAGCACAAAAACAAACAAAAATGCCAAGGTGGATCCATCACGGTGCTGCTGCAGCCACCAAATGGACCAACACATCCTTGACATCCAAAGAAATGTTCTTTTTCCTTAGATAGTCCATTCAGACCGTAGTATACCTTGGAACAAAACTGCTCGGGGGCTCCCACGAATCTCTTGATGCGGCAAATCCCTTCCAACGGACTTTATATAGCCTCCCCCAAGGCGTCCCCGGGTCTGGCTTGTCCATCAGAATCTTCTCGGCGGTAAAGTCGTCGTCCTCACCCTCAATATCAGAGTCCAGCTCTCCGGCTGTGAACTCGAAGGTGACGGGACGTCCGCTGGGGTCTGATGCTCGGGGACGAAGCTGCGTATGGTTGCGGTCCAGGATCTTGTTATCCCCCACACGCACCGCATACACATCCTGCCCGACCTTCCGAACAATCACCCCTGGCACATACCAAGACGCCTGCCGATGCCTGGACAGGACAGCCTTGTGGTGCCGCTCCACCCATACGGTGTCTCTGAGAGCATATTTCTGGACTTTTCCCTGCTTGAAGTACTTGGCCCTCTTCTCATGCTCGTCCTGACGTGCTTTGCATACCTTGGCCGCCATGTCGTCAGCCTCCGACATCATAGCATTTGCCTCCCGGGCTACCTTGCCATGGTTCAACCACGGGAGAGTGTGTGACACTCGATCCCGTAGGAACGAGATACGATGGGGCGACAATCCAGTGGGCCCCGGAAGGTCGTGGTACGCCTGGAGTACTCTCCACAGCGAATTATACCAATTCCAGCCCGGTTCGTCAATGTGCAGCTGGCGGAACGTTTCGAACATCTGCCGCCCGGCCACCTCAGCCCGGCCATTCGACCGGCTGTGGTACGCCGCGGTCTTGGCGTGCCGAATCCCCATGTGCTTGCACAGCGTCTTGAACCACGTCCCCACAAATTGACTGCCCCGATCACTGCAGATGACAGCTGGGACATCAAAAATCGTCAGCCAATGCCTGATCATGGCAGTAGCGACGGTCTTGGCCTGCAGACCCACTCCATGCTTGTCCTTCTTGTCCTTCTTCTGGGGATTCTTGCCAGGGACCGCCACAATATACCCGCTGTGCCTATCCACCACCAGGATGACACAGTCGTAGGTCTCTCCTTCCATGGTGACCTCAGGCATGGCGAATACATCCATGGCCACGGACCGCATAGGGGCCTCTGGTATAGCTGTATACACCGGGTTGCCCGCTGTGGAATGGTTAGGGCTCTTCGTGGCCCGACACACGGCGCAGTCGCTGCAGTACTTGTCCAGGATGGCGTAGTACCCCGGTGGGAACTTGAAGCGCCACTCCAGGTCCTGCTGCATCCCGTCCTGACGAGGATGCATGAGCTAGGCGTTATGCCAGTGGTCAATGAGCTCCTCCATTCGGTTCTCAGGGACCAATAGCTTGTCCTTGAGGAATAATTTATCCCCATCCTCGGTCAAGCCCTCAGGCCATTCGTCGTCCAACGGGGCGCTCACGGCATTCCAGTACCTGCTCCAGTGTTCGGATGCCGCATAGTCATCCGACCAGTCTTCTGTCAGCACCGACCTGACTAGCTCTACGGGGGCCACCATCCATTGCTCGAGGCTTTCCTCTCGAATAGCTTGGACTTGGGCGCCCTGGAACTTGGCCAGGTCTGTACGGTTTGCCATCACCACAAAGCACTTGACCTCCTCTTGCTCCATGGCCCTCTCCATCTCGATGATGCGCTTGGCCTACTCGGTCTCCTCGGCGTCCCCATGGCTGGATATCTCCATCCATGCTTTGCCAGCGAAGTAGGCCCATCGACTGAGGCAATCCGCCACAGTGTTGTCCTTCCCCGGGACGTATACGACGCTGAGGTCGAACTTGGCGAACATCTCATGCCATCGGGCCCTCCTTGCCGCCAGTCCCGAGGGGGTGTCGAGGTGCTCCTTGTGCCAGCTCTGTAAGGACTGATGGTCCGTACAAACCACCACCGGTTGTAATCCAATGTGGCCAGACCACTTCCTGAGCACACAAACAATGGCGTACGTCTCCTTCTCCCTCGGGGTCCAGGTTTAACGTTGGCCCTCGGCCAGGATCCGGCTCCAAAACGCCACGGGTACGTGCGACCCGTCGTCCCGGACCTGCTCGAGGACTGCCCCTACAGCATAGTCCGAGGCGTCCGTCCGTAGCACGAATCCCTTGTTCGGGTCCACCAGGAATAGCCCCAGCTGCCCCAGGAGTCGCTCCTTCAGGCGGCTGAACGCATCTTCGGCCTCAGGGGTCCAGGCAAGCTTCTTCTTGCTCCGCTTCCGGCCATCGAACTTGCCCACCTGCAGCATTCTGTGCAGCGGGCCCGATAGTTCCGCATACATCCGGACATAGCAGGAATAGTAATTGCAGAACCCCATGAAAGATCGGAATTCACTGATTGTCTGGGGCTTCTCCCAGTGGTGCAGGGACGGCAGCTTCCCAGGCATGGGACGGCGTTGCCCGTGACCAACCACGTGACCCGCAAACTCCACTTCCCTCACGAAGAGTGAGGCTTTGGTGGGCTTGCACACCATGTTGTGCTTGTCCAGCTCGCGGAGCACTCAGCGCAGATCCTTCTCATGCGCTTTGATGAGCTCGTCCTCAGTCATGTCTTCCGTTCCGGACTCGATGATGATGTCATCCACAAAGGGGTTGGCACAGTCCCGGACAGGACCGAGTAGGTCTTCCATCATGCGCTGGAAAGCGGCGTTGCTATTCTTGGCGCCCATAGGCACCACTTTCCACTGCATGGGCCCCAGCGGCGTTGACATCGCTATGCAGGGCCTGGAGTCCGGGTGTAGCGACATCTGGTGATAGCCCTTTTTCAGGTCTAACACCGTGAAGATCCGCTTCTTTTTTTGTTTTTGGAGGATGGTGTCGATCAGGGGAAGCGAGTACGAGTCGTGCTCGGTTTGCGCGTTCAAACCTCTGTAGCCAACAACCAACCTCCAATCGCCCTTCTCTTTCTTGTGCGCGATAAAGGCTGGGCTGGCCCACTCACTGTCGGAGGGTTCGATCCAGCCCCGCTCAATAAACTCGGCCAACAACTTCTGCATGGCCTCGGCCCGATCGCCCTGAAGTTGGTACTCCCGATGACGATAGATCTTGGGGTTCGGCTTCAGCTTGATTCTCGCTGTGCCAAACCTCCCGGGATCTGAAAGGTTCTTGTTGGCAACGCCACTGAATAGCCGCGGATAGGCATTTATTAGCCTCTCCTTCAGCTCGGCGACCTTCGGGTTCTCCTGGGCCACTTCAGCAGCTTGCTTCGGTATTGATACAAACGACCGCACTGCGGTATAGGCCTCTTCCGGGTCCGATTCCGACTTCTCCTCGTCCGATATGCCGTCTTCATTGTCGTGGGGCGCACTTTCCGGGGATAATGTTCGGAAATTTGCGGCATCGGCTGGGTTCTTGTCGCTATCGGCCCCCATTTTTTCGGAAATCGCACGTCGGCGGGTCTGACCCAACCGGACCATCATATTGGTCGGCGATGTGATCCATGACCCTCGCCACGAACTCATCCTTCTCGTACTTGCCGGTGACCAACATCTTGTCATCCCACCAATGCGGAGATGTGACGATTGCTCACCCCTTCTTGGCTGCCACACGGTCGTGCATCCCCATCCGCATGTAGTTGACGACGTGGTGGATCTCGGCGTGGAACAGGACGTCAATGCCATCCATTGGCTGATCCGTCCCCTCCTTGGGCTGAAACATGGCCCGCATGGGCACCGCCTCAACCCTACGGATGAATGCTTCATCGCCCGTGGGCTGGGTCTGCGCCCCATCCACCAGGAAAGCCTTGGTACACCACGCTTGACCCGGGGAGCGCATTGATAAACCCTTGGCGTCGATGAACAACTCCTCCTCTGGCCCGAATGACATCTCGTTCAGGGTGATGGAATCCAGCGTTGACTTGAGACCTTCCAGCGGACATGGGCCGGATCCTATGCCGGTTATGACCAGGATCCCTTTCGCCCTATCCGCGACGATCTTCTCCACCGTACGTCTGGTATTTTCCAGGGAGCCATGCCAATACATGGGCCCCCACTCCTTCCAACCCCAACGCCTCTGCCAGGCTGAGTCTACTCGATGCCAATGCCTCCTACACTTCCTCAAAAGTGGGGCATCCCGGGAAGCGAAGACGTCCGTCTCGGGCGCTTCGGCTCCCAGCGTCTGAATCATCCTGGCATACACCTGCGGCGCCATTCCATACTCCGTGAGCTGAACTCCGCGGTCTCCTCTGGACTTGGCACCCACAGCTTGCACCCCTTGAACGATCCGATCCTCTTCCTCAGCATTCCATTGGGATGATCCGCATGCATAGTTCGTGGACAGCCATGTAAGGCATTAATCATCCTCCCAGACCAGTGTTGCACAATGGGGAAGGGCTCCAATGGTGTTTCCCACCATGAAGTCATACCCCATGATCATATCCCAATCTGTAATGTCGGCCACATAGAAGTTCCCGGATAGAGTGCTTCTCTTCGCCACATCAGGGCGGTTCCAGCGCTCATGCTCCCAGAATTCCATACTGATAGTGGCCTCATGGGTGCCACCACCCATAATCTCTCCATTGGCCACCTTCAGGCGTACCTGTCTACGGCTGAGCTGCAGGGATTCCTCCTTGAACAACCCTCTCCGAACCAGGCTCACCTGGGCACCCGTATCCACCAAAACATCCACCACCAACTCCTCCTGTCCGCACCGTACACGCACCTTCAAGTGCAACTGCCGCTCGTCACCCTGCCGTGTATGGCCGACTCTCACGGCATGCAACTCTAGCACATCCGGGTGCATCAGGACTTCGAGGGTATGGTCACGGAAGGTGTAGATCCTGGGCTGGTCCTGCCCGTACACGGGGCTCTCAGTGGTCGCTCCTTCTTTCTTGCCACGTCCATTGCCCACATACACTTCCCTCGGCAGGGCGCTCCAGGGGTTGGGAGTGACAAAACTCAGTGGTTTTGGCTCTTCTGGAGCCTTCTTCGGCACCCGATGTGCCTTTGCTTTCTCTAGGATTACACTGATTTTCGGAGGAGAGGCCTCCGGGGTCCCACTCCCGTGGGTGCTCCTCTAGACGTGGCCTGCCGCCGCTCCCTCCTGCTGCGATCCGCTCAGACTTTGTCCACCACGGTGCTGGGCTTTGAGTTCCTTCAACGTCCTCAACATGTCCTCAGCAACCTCCTCGATCGACCTCACGCTTCGGTCTGGGCCGGGTCCTCCACCATAGCCTTTTCCTCCGCCTTTCCCTTGGCCCTTTCTTTGGCTTTTTCCACCGTCTCCGCCCTTTGCCTTCCAATCGGCAATTCGTTGCTCCTTAAGCTTCTTGTCGGGATGGGCGGCGAAGTAGGCCTTCTTGTCAGCCTCATACACCTTGCAATGCCGGTGGTCATGTGCATGGTTGTTCCCCTTGCCGTAGCAGACCCAGCAACCGTCGTGCTGTGATCTGTACTCGCGGAACGAGAGCGGCTGGTTCCCGATCCTCCGCGATTCCTTGCGGTTCTTGTTGAACTTTGGGTCCAGGCAATTCCACCTGGACCTGTCCTGCCCATGCTCCTTAATATTGTGCGCTACGAATGCGAAGAAGTGGGCTTCTTCATGATCCTCTTAGGTGGTCGCGGTCCAGAGATCTTGGCCGCTTCCACTCCCTTCCTCCGCGGTGCCGACCGTGTCCTCCTTGACTTCTGGGTGTTGGTGATCTTCCCGATGACCTCGATATCCATGGCCCTGTCGATCCTGCACGTGGGCCTCGTTCTTGGCGTTGAGCTTCAGCTCCACCGTGATGTACTTCACGATCTCGTCCAGGATCCTGCGGGCGAAGATGACCTGCATCCTCAGCGGCTCTCTGCGCCTCCACTCCGCGTTGTTGAGGCGCATCAGCCTTTGCCCCATGGTGTCGCCGAATACCTCCGCGTAGACGGCGTTCTTCAACCCCAACATTCGGCTGGGCTCGCCGAGGTTTCGCCGGAAAAACTGCATTATTCCGGCGTGGGTGTCCTCCGATGCCATGATCCATACGGCCACACGCTTCTTTGCTCTCTTCTTCTCCTCGTTCTCCACCTTCTTTTTCCAGTGGCCGGGGAGGACGTCCTTGAGCAGGTGTTGGATCTCGCTGGACTCGTTCCAGTCCTCCACCAGCTTGAGACTTCTTCGGTACTTGCGGATGTACCGATTCCATTCCCAGACCCTCAACTCCCCGCACTCCAGCGGCAGCGGAATGGACCACAAATCCTCCAACTTCTGGTTGGGGGCGTCCACTCGCTCCTCGTCCTCCAGCCACTGGAGGCAGGCCTGCTCCGTCCGGATCAATCCCTCGCGGATCTGATCCCTGAGCTCCTCCTTCAGGTCCTGCGCTAGCCTGTGTGGGAATGTCCGACATACCCAGTTGTCCCTTGGTGCTCCCTTCATCTCGCCGACGACCTCCTCGGCGAAGTCCTCCCAATCCAGGATGAGGTCATCCAGGTTGGAGGGGTTGCCATCGTAGTAGGGGATTTTGATTCCCCTGAGGTCGTCAATCCTGATGGCGTCTCCAATTTCCGCAGCCACCACTCCACCGAGACGGATTCCACCTGTGGCCGGGGGGTGTGAGTACACTCCATGTACATCCCTCTCCTCCATGGGGGTGGTCCAGTTGGGCCTGAACCCATGGGGTTTGGGATGCGGGGAGGACTTGCTCCACCAGCTGTCCATATCCCCGTAGTGGGGTCCTTCACCCACAGGTTTCCGCCTGGATGGCCTCGACCATGTCTGTCGGCCCTTCCCATGGTTCCCTACTGCATGGTCTGGATCTCCTCTTCCGCTTAAACTGCATGGGCAGTCGTAGTGGTAGGTGGATCCTGGGCGTCATGGGACATCTGTACCGTCAGGCTCCTCAGGTCCGTGGTTGCGTGCTCTTCCCGCATGGACCCAGCCGGTGCCGTATGCTCCCCGAGCATTATGGATTCGCTGAACATGGGAACAAACGGCAGCGCACCCGGGTCAACACGCGGAGGCGCGTAAGTTGCCTCTGCAGGGCCGCCCATGGGTTTCTCCATGGCGCTCCTGAGGGTCTTAACCCGCTCCACCAGCTCTGCCGTTGCCGGCCTTGCCGGGAGCTCCGGACCCGAGGCGAGGGCTTGTAACTCCTCTAGCCTTTTCAGGCGTCCTGACATGTCCTCCACCAGGTGGAGGAGGCTGTCCACCACTCGCTGCTGCTTCTGCAGGGCCATCTCCAGCTTCTCCCGGTACTGGTCCGGCTCTGCTCGCAGCTCCGCCATGTCTCTCTCCGCTTCCGACTGGTCATCCAGGATCCCCGCGAGGTCCTCCTCCAGGCTGTCCTTCTGGTTGTCGAGGCGGTCGAGGTGCTGCACCATGGCGTCCATCCCCATCTTTTGGTACTTGCCGATGAGGAAGGATACGTGCTCGCAGTGGCACTCAACGTGCTTTCCACCTGATCCGGCGCATCCCACGGTTCCCGGCGCCTTGGACTCCTCCGCCATGGGTGTGTCGCCCATGTTATCCCGCTTTGGCTCCGTGTGCCGGGCAACAGGCGCCGTTCTGGCTCTGGTAGGCCTCTCCAACGCCTCGGCGTCATGCTCCAGGCTGGGTTCGGGGGCCATGTGCGCTCTTGTGGGCGGTCTGGCCATCTCCTCCGACTCCGAAGGGAAAGCGGTCCGATAGCCATCGGAATGCCCCTCGGAATCTGCAGCTGACCACAGCCTGACCGGGCTGGGATGCGTCTCCATCGCCCTGGCTTCCGCCGCAGGTTTTGGGGACCCGCGCTTCCGGTAACACCGGGCCCTGCCGTTGCTGCCAGTCTCCTCCAACTCCTCCGCAGCGGAGCGGAGATTGCAAGCCTTGCGGCACTGCGTTTCACACATGGAGGCCAGGTCCTCCATGTCTAGCCCATGTCCTACAAGCACTCTCCGTCCTGAGCATCTTCGCTCTTCTCGGGCTCCCAAGTCCAGCGTCGACTCAACGGACTCCACGATCTGCACACGGGGCGTCCTTGGGCAGGGCTCATAAGGGCCCAAGTCCCCGTTGCGGCGGTAGGGGGCGGGTACTCCTCTGCTACCATAAAGAAGGTCCCTACCAGGACCGGCCCCTGCTGTACCCCTTCCACCGTTTCCTGTCACTCCTATGGTCTTGCTTCTCACCAGGTTCTGCATGATCTTGCCCTATCCTGCACAATTTCCCACAAGAAATAGTAAAATATGGCTCCTTCACACAAATCCTGATCCCTTGCAATAACCAACTCCCAAGTACAATAGCTCAAATCCAAATAATCCACGCTGAGGGCTTCCAAGGGTGTTTGAGGTCCCGCGTTGACACTCAACAACTCCTTTCAACACGCCGGTCGTCTCACGGTGCACACGGAGACACGGGCGTTGGGCATGTACATAGAATTGCACCAATAGAATAATGGAAAAGCCCTGAAATTGGCATATGAACACCAATCAAGCCAAATTGGGGAAAGAGGTAAACATACACAGTCACAGCCATAGACCCCTCACTCCCTGGACTCAAGACCTTCCCTTGACCAACCAACATATTGCCCTGAACCAGGTCAAATAAGATGACCAAATGCCATGTGCCAAAAGTCACTACACAAACCCCAAAAATGTGTTCACTCCCCAGTCTCTAAATCCTAGCCCAATAGGGGAGGTGGCTCGTCATGGCCTATAATGGCACTCAAGACCATGCCCTACCATGACATAACCTTGGTTGGACTTGGAGAATTACCCCATGCAGATGACCTCACAACATAGCAAAATTAGGCAAATCACACCATAGTGCCCAAAATTCAATTATATACTCCAAAATGGATACGGCAAAGTGACCACGAGATCCGGCATATGGTGAGGTGCAACAGCGAAGCATATGCCAACATATAAGCAACATACCATAGTTCACGGATCTCTAGGCACTTTACTGTTAGCCGACCAGTTGAGCACATGAAATACAAAAATGAGCATGAAATGAGGTCAAAAACATGCAAACGTTGCTGTATACAAGATAATCACAATAGTATGTAACTTCGCTCACCCATGGTATCAACATATGGTTCAAAACAAAATTGCTTGGGACCATTTGCGAACAATCCTCCCACTTGGATCCCCACATGGACGCATAGGGACACCTTCAAACCTCCTCACGACACGCACCATGAAAATGGTAACATTGATAGTGGCGTTTCTGGGTCGCTCCGTAAGCCTTCCCACATGCACTATATGTGCCGTAGACTTAGTTCAGCGCTATGGAGCACACCAAAAGGACATAGGCAAAGCCTTTGCCACGTGCGACTCCGCATATCTTCCTACAACCGGAGATATATAAAATGGGCGTGAGCATAGCGAAGCACATACCATGCATATAACACATACCCTCAAAAATGGCTCCCACCATGGTATGTCATGACCCTCCATGGCCATAGGTTCACGTTAAAAATACGTAGGAACCCAAGGAAAGTTTCTATGCAAAACCAACACTCATGCTGTACACTCGGAAGTCGCATTAAAATAGTCGGTTGCATGGCCCAAGAGTTATAGATCACTTTCCACCCTCTTGACTATTATCCCTTGCTACAGCAAGCATGTGTACACATCAAAGGCGTTTGACGCTTCCTGAATTAAGTGAAGACCAAGGCGATTCCAGCCCATATCTCAAAATTGTGACTTCTCGCCGTGAGCCGGAGATATGATTTTTCAAAGTGGCCTCACGAATCAATTTTGTTTCGCCTATATCTCCAAGAAAAATGAAGGAGACAACAAAAGGAAGGTTGATTCGTGTTCAGGGAAAAATGTAGGACCGCTCGAAATTCATCATATCCAGTGCGGCAACCTTGAAATCCAAAATCCCATTCTGAATGTCTGAAAAAATCGGATTAATTTTGCGAGTGTATAACATGAAAGTGGCGGAAGCAACGAACCCTTTTCTGATGAAATTTGACCCTTCATCGGGGTTTCTGCTAAAATATCTGGAGATAACAGTTAACCAATCGGTTGCCGCAAAATAGCGAGCCAACTGCCAGTCGCCGATACATTGACAATCAGAACGGATAGCTGAAAAATTACGGAAATATTATGATAAAAAACCCCTGTTGATTCCTGATATTTTGATATATAAGTCTCAGCCGGCGGCGCCTCGGTATTGAATATGGCCGCTCATAGCTGGAATGGCCAAGCCTATCACACTATCACATCAGGTTAGGTTAGGTGGATGGGTGAGTATGATATCAGCCAATGGCGGCTTGCCGGCCCATAGATACACACCCCAAGTGACCCAAAGATGGCCACGGGGGTCCGAACCGGCTTCAATACGCTGTGCAATCTTGCCGGCATCGAACGGGCCAAGTCTATTATATATACACCAAAGTCCAATGGCAGGGCTGAGAGGGCTGTGCAGAGTACCATCAATACTCTGCGGCAGTACGTCCTCAGCAGGAAGGTCAGTTGGCTGGAGGCGTTGCCACTGGCCCTGTGGAATCTCAATGACCTCCCTGGGGCAGTGGCACCGTACTCGCCACACCGGCTGGTGTTTCGGCGCGACCCCATAGGGATGGGCGACCTAGCTCCGGTAGTGGACAGTGAGGGCTGCGAGGACGCCACCCAGTTTTTTAAGCGGATGGCTGCGGAAAGGGAATTGGTACAAGAAAAACTGGAGGCAATACTCAAACCACAGTTGGACAAGTTCCTAAGGGAACACCCTCCCTCTGTTTTCGTTGCCGTCGACCGGGTATTGGTCTAGAACCGAGAGGAAGAACAGGAAAAGCTCGGTAGAGTATGGCAGGGACCCGCTGGGATCATTGACAAGCTCTCTGACTCCATTTACTGGGTGCACCACGATGGGGTGGAGCAGGACATATCGGTCGAACGTCTGAACCCCTTTGTGAAGCTCCATGACGGACGTCAGCCCCCACTGCATTACTCTGCGGAGCGTCCTGAGATTCAGGACGATTGGTAGGTGGTGGAGCGGGTGGACAAGCATGAATGGCGTCGAAAACGGGCTAATGGCCCCGACAAACGCGCCCGCCAACCTGTTCCCGGTGCCAAGCCTTCGTGGTATGTTCAATTTCAAGATAATGCCCACCTGGAATGGCATCCCACCGCAGGTTTTCTCCACGACATCAACAGTAGGTGGATGAAATATAATATGCAGCATGGACTCCACGTGGACCTCTGTCACTTTAATGTGCAAAGGGTCCAAGTGGATGATTTTCCATTTAAATGGCGACTGGGGGTCAACCTTCTTTGCTCTTGGCCGCCTGAGCCTGAGCCTGAGCCTGAGCTTCAGCCCGAGCCTGAGCCTGAGCCTGAGCCTCAGCCTGGGGCTCAGGGGGGGTCTTTGGTTGATACCCTTCGGAATCTGTGGAACGGAGGACCCTGCCAAGGGAATGATGAACCAGTTCCGGCTGCAAATGGTGGTGAATTGCCTTTTCTGGCGCTGTACCCGGACACGATACTGATGTAATGGTGAGTTCACCGGACCCAGGATTGTGCCTTTTTCTGCTGATGCTGTTTTTTCCCTGCTTGCTGACCGACTGATCTGAACCCCAATGCTGTTTTCTATTTTTTCACGCACTGTAGCACGTGGGCCCTCCCCGGATTCGGGAGTGGGAAGCACCCTTTTGTACAGCATTTCGGGTCACTTGTCATCAGTTTTCTCATCATTGTGGTTTGTATGGTATGTGGGTGAGCCGTCGCAACCGGCCAGAACCACAGTTTGCTTGTGGCGCAGGAGACAAGTCTGGCCAAGATGGTCCTCGTGCAGCAGATGCGACGGAAACCAGCAGCCGCAATGACGCCACGGTGCAGACGGTATTTGTCCTTGGAAGAGCGTGCAGCTGTGAGTCGGGGAAGGACGTGACGTCGAAACTCCGTCCCTCTTTCTACGTCGACTCACATCCTCCTGTACATTCTATAGGGCAGTGCAGTTGCCGAGTCCAGGAGTGCACGCAGAGACACACATCGTCGAGCGGCTGAGAGGCGGTCTGCGACTCCCCTTCTCACAATGGCCTACTTCCTGATCAGCCTAGTATACAGGCGTCCTGTGCACAGGCCACACCGATTGTGTGCCCTATGCACAGCCTGTTTTAGCCACGACAGCCTATGACGCTCCAACGTGCTTCAGCATGGAGAAAGTGCTGGTGTTAATTGTGAGCCAGGAACAAGGTTCACGCCCATGTACAATGTGGGTTAGGTCTGTATAATTCTCCTGAACTCAATTGAATTCAGGATGCGAGTTCCTGTAACCGCACCCAGACGACTCGGATTGGACACTCAGCGAACAACAGGCTTCGCTGCAATAACACTTTGTAATGTACAATCCATCTGTGGCACTGCATAAAACACCAATCACATCCACTGCTGGCTGCGACGGTCACTCCTGAGGAGGGCAAACAGTCAATGCCGGCTCAAGGGTGTGTCAACGGGGCGACACGCCAAGAAAAGTGGAGAGACAAGCGAGCAGGGATTGAGAGTAACTAAACAACGTAACAAAGAGACACATGCACGGATCCGCGTCTGGTTGCAAAGTCCGGTCAGAGGTGCACACCCTCACAATTACAGGTTGAAAGGGACCGGGAAAGCAGCACTGGCTAAGTAGTGCATGTAAGGCGGCTCTTGAGGCTAGGTCAACGTATGTGATGCCAAAGATGTGCAAATCCTGTGTGATCACGCCCCGGGAACCTCAAGCGCCAGAGGGTCCCCCTACAGGGGGGCGATAACAAAGCTGCGGCGCCCTCTGGCTTGAATCCAAGCCAGTGAGTTTTGTTTCCAGGTTACTGGACTGTTTTTGGGGTCTACCCCCACGTGATATGTGTGTAGTTTGTGTTTTGTCTACTATCGTCACTGCAGTGTGCACGGCTGAGTGCCATACGCGGGCGTCGCCTGCAACGGTTCCGCGTTTGTCCTGTGGTGTGCAGAGCACATGTGTGGGCTGGTGAAGGTGAATTCCCTAACTTCCGCCCAAGAGAGCCTGTCAGGGATACTTGGGGCTGGTGGGGGGAGTGTGGAGGTAATTCACAGCTTGTTTGGGAATTTCAACACCCACCCTTCCCTCCCTATTGTGCATTTCTGCTAGGTGTTTCCCGAATGGTCTTTCCAGACACAAGTCCTACTTGTGTCTTTGGGGGGAGAGGTTTTTTTCGGATAGACCAGCCTGTGAGGGCCGCCTCTTTGGCCCCCCATGGGCACCCTTACGACGTCCCTGAGGTATCTTTATTCCCCCGCCGAGATACCAAGCTTTCCTTTGTTTGCAGCTGTTGCAGAATGACGATTCCTGACGTTGTCGTTTCATTGCCGTGAGTGGGACCAGTCAAGCAGGAATTCCAACAATTTTTTATTGGTGATCAAAATTCATCGAAATTCGATCATTGTGGATTAGCTGACCACAGGGGCTTGTCGTCGCAGTCGCAAATGACGGCGTCGCCCGTGCCGCGGCTCTGATAAGGCAAATTTGTGAAGTGATTTTTTGATAACTTAACGGCGCAACACACTTCGAGTGGTCCGCGATTTTTTTCTCTATTTTTTGACATAAGTCGCCGATTTTTACCGTGAAGAAAAATCTTGAGACGCGCTTTCATCCCCCAAGTCTAGTAACAAGCGATTCGCGCGTTCAAGCCCCCTAGGGCAACCTAATGTGCTTCACAGGCACTCTTTATGAGGGTTTGCCCCTATCACCCTCATATTGAAGCCATTGAGTCCCAACTCAATATGCCCTAAAGGTTATACATTTTAAAGATTTTCCGAAATTGGGCAATCTCATGTACTTGGCGCCCAAGTACATGTACAAAAGTGTTGAGTTGGTATAATCTCCCTCTCTGCATGCCTTAACACCCGGGTCATATCACTTGCCTTCCCCAGAGTGTGCATATATGTCCATTATAACCCACTTTGCTACATTTTGTGCTTGCATGTCAAAAATCGACTTTCGGAAATGAGGTCGACTTCTAACCCAAGCACTTGCATGTGTGTTCAGGGACCAAATTTACATAACGATGTAGGTATACCTTGGTCCTGGGCCACTAGGTTAGGTATATAAGGCTTGGGTAGGGTTGTTGACCAAATATGGGTCATGTCGAGTGCCCATTTGGCGGGTATGCCGTTCTTAGACAAACCCGCCAATGGACCCCATATTAAGTGGAGCTCTTCTTGTTAACACAAACCAACACTGGAAAGTCAAACCTTCACCCAAGGACCCATATAGAGCACACCCAAAGCGCTGCGGTGCAAGCAAGGTGTGTTATTTGCAGTTTTTCCATTTTTCACGTGCCCACTTGGGGAGCAGCGCAAGTAACCTTCCGTTGCACCCCAAATGGACCCCAAGCGTGGAATCCAAGGTCCATGGTACCGAGACATGGTGTGTGAGGGGAATTGCCGGATACTCAATTCAAGACGGAGGTATTGTAATATATTTGTGGGTATTTCAAGTCCATTTGTCGTGTTTTTTCATCAATTTTACCATTTTTGGGCAGTCATGATGTCAACTGGCGACCTTGTATCTCAACGTTGCGCTCAATTGACATGACTCAGTTATGCTATGAGAGTACATACTTCGATGCCCAACATATCTTGGACCTAGCCAATAACTCCTTTTGGACTTGGCACACCAAAGCCACCATGTGGGCGATTTGGGTCAATTCCAAATCATGCGTTCACTTGGTGACCCTGCCATTCCCTAATCCTGGGGGCTTTGGTTGACGCCCAAAAGGTATGTTGGACACATAGCACTTGGTTCCCAGTCTAAGACACACCCCGGTCCAAGTCGCACATTTGCTCAATTTGCCCCCACCATGAGTGTGCACATTTTTGGCCATTTTCTGCCATTTCCTATATTTTCGGCTCGACGTGCACTATGTTCAGCCCCCCCGTGCACGCCAGACACATGGATCAATGGACCACATATGGTATGTAGCTTATGCACATTGGTCTCCATGACCCACACACCTCGTCGGCGAACCCAAGCGCCCACTCACAAGGAACTATGCCAAGGTGAGTGTGGACAATTTTGCCATTTTGGCACTTGTGGGTACAATTCTGGCCATCACCATGATATGGCCCATGGAGATCTTTGCGACCCAAGTAACCGTGGGCCCACATTCGACTCTCATTGGGTCCCACACCGAAGGTTGTGTCCCGTCTTCAAGCCATCATGGATGAATACCCTCCGGGATACTTTCAATTTTAGCTGATTTTTGGGTATGCCAAATGACCCATTTTGTGACCCCAATTTCAGCTTCTACCTGTGGTCAATTGGCGGGCCTATATCTTTAAGCCCATGAGAAGCTCTGACCTAAATCTGAGTCTTGCATCTAGAGATGAGTCTTAGATCCTGCCTTCTATCTCATGACCCATGGGTCCAGCCTTGGCTGCCCGGGGCACCCATGGGAATTACCTGTATTTTGCCTATTTTTGCCATTTGTGGGGTCTTTAGTGCACCCTTATGGACGCCCCCTTGGATGCACTATGGGTGGACGTTTGACGTCTAAGTCCTGAGTGCCCATTGCTCCCTTACCTTGGCTGTGGGACCTTGTGTGCAGTGCATTGGGTCATGTTATTGAAGCCGGTTCGGACCCCCGTGGCCATCTTTCGGTCACTTGGGGTGTGTATCTATGTGCCGGCAAGCCGCCATTGGCTGATATCATACTCTCCCATCCACCTGACCTAACCTGATGCGATAGTGTGATAGGCTTGGCCATTCCAGCTATGAGCGGCCACATTCAATACCGAGGCGCCGCCGGCTGAGATTTATATATCAAAATATCAGGAATCAACAGGGTTTTTTTATCATAATGTTTCCGTAATTTTTCAGCTATCCGTTCTGATTGTCAATGTATCGGCGACTGGCAGTTGGCTCGCGATCTTGCGGTAACCGATTGGTTAACTGTTATTTCCAGATGTTTTAGCGGAAACCACGATGAAGGGTCAGATTTCATCAGAAAAGGGTTCGTTGCTTCCGCAATTTTCATGTTATACACTCGCAAAATTAATCCGACTTTTTCAGACATTCAGAATCGAATTTTCGACTTCGAGGTCGCCGCACTTGATATGATGAATTTCGAGTCGTCGTACGTTTTTCCCTGATCACGAATCAACCTTCCTTTTGTTGTCTCCTTCATTTTTCTTGGAGATACAGGCGAAACAAAATTGATTCGTGAGGCCACTTTGAAAGGTCATACCTCCGGCTCACGGCGAGGAGTTACAATTTTGAGATATGGGCTAGAATCGCCTTGGTCTCAACTTAATTTGATAAGCGTCAAATGCCTTTGATGTGTACACATGCCCGGTGTAGCAAGGAATAACGGTCAAGAGGGTAGAAAGTGATATATAACTCTTTGACCATGCAACCGAATATTTTAATGCGACTTTCGAGTGTACTACATGAGTGTTGGTGTTGCATAGAAGCTTTCCTTGGGTTCCTACGTATTTTTAACGTGAAGTTCTGTCCATGGAGGGGCATGGCATACCATGGTGGGAGCCACTTTAAAGGGTATGTGTTATATGGATGGTATGTGCTTCGCTATGCTCACGCCCATGTTATCTCTCTCCCTTTGTAGGAAGATATGCGGAGTCATACGTGGCAAGGGTCTTGCCCATGTCCCAATGGTGAGCTCCATAGCGCTAGACTAAGTCTACCGCACATATAGTGCATGTGAGAAGGCTTACGGAGCGACCCACAAGCGCCACTATCAATTTTCCCATTTGCATGGTGCGTATCGTGAGGAGGTTCGGAGGTGTCCCTATGCATCCATGTGGGGATCCAAGTGGGGGGATTGTTTGCAATTGGTCCCAAGCAATTATGTTTTGAACCATATGTTGATACCATGGGTGAGCGCAGTTATATACCATTGTGATTACTTTGATTTTGGCTTTCTTTGCATGTTTTTGACCTCATTTTATGCTCATCGTTGTATTCTATGTGCTCAACTAGTCAGCTAACAGTAACGTGCCTAGAGATCCGTGAACTATGGTATGTTGCTTATATGTTGGCATATGCTTCCGTGTTGCACCTCACCATATGCCGGATCACGTGGTCACTTTGGCGTGGCACACGAGGCCTCACAAAATTAGGTCTCAAATTCGTGAGTTGACTTGTGAAGCATGGCACGTGTATATCTGGAGGGGTTTGGGAGCCAATGGTGAGAGATTCTTGGGCATGGACATTTGCTCTATATCACCCTTGTATATTACTTTCCGGTTTGACACATGCATGGAGCATATGAACATTTGCCGTATGCATTTTTGAGTATATAATTGTATTTTGGGCATTATGGTGTGATTTGCCTAATTTTGCTATGTTGTGAGGTCATCTGCATGGGGCAAATCTCCAAACCCAGACGAATCCAAGTCCGACCAAAGTTATGTCAGGGTAGGGTCCGGTCCTGAGTGCCACTCTAGGCCATAACACGCCACCTCCCGTATTGAGCAAGGATTTAGAGGCTTGGGAGTGAACACATTTTTGGGGTTTGTGTGGTGACTTTTGACACATGGCATTTAGCCATCTTATTTGACCTGGTTCAGGGCATCATGATGGCGAGTCAAGGGAAGGTCCTGAGTCCAGGGAATGAGGGGTCTATTGCTGTGATCGTGTATGTTTCCATCTTTCCCCAATGTTGCTTGATTTGTGTTCATATGCCGATTTCAGGGCTTCTTTTTGCATTATTCTATTGGTGCAATTATATGTACATGCCCAACGCCCGTGTCTCCATGTTCACCGTGAGACGACCGGCGTGTTGAAAGGAGTTGTTGAGTGTCAACGCGGGACCTCAAACAACCTTGGAAGCCCTCAGTGTGGATTATTTGGATTTGATCTATTGTACCTGGAAGTTGGTTATTGCAAGGGATCAGGATTTGTGTGAAGGAGCCATATTTTACTATTATTTGTGGGAAATTGTGCAGGATAAGGCAAGATCATGCAGAGCCTGGTGAGAAGCAAGACCATAGGAGTCACAGGAAATGGTGGAAGGGGTACAGCAGGGGCCATTCCTGGTAGGGACCTTCTTTATGGTAGCAGAGGAGTACCTGCCCCCTACCGCCGCACCGAGGACTTGGGCCCTCATGAGCCCTGCCCAAGGACGCCCGGGGTGCAGATCGTGGAGTCCGTGGAGTCGACGCCGGACTTGGAAGCCCGAGAAGAGCAAAGATGCTCAGAACGGAGAGCCCTTGCAGGACATGGGCTAGACACGGAGGACCTGGCCTCCGAGTATGAAAGGCAATGCCGCAAGGCTTGCAATCTCCGCTCCGCTGCGGAGGAGTTGGAGGAGACTGGCAGCAACGGCAGGGCCCGACGTTACCGGAAGCGCGGGTCCCCGAAACCCGCGGCCGAAGCCAGGGCGATGGAGACGGATCCCAGCCCGGTCAGGCTGTCGTCAGCTGCAGATTCCGAGGGGCATTCCGATGGCTCTCGGACCGCTTTCCCTTTGGAGTCGGAGGAGATGGCCAGACCACCCACACGGGAGGACACGGCCCCCGAACCCAGCCTGGAGCATGACGCCGAGGCCAGAGCCAGAACGGCGCCTGTGGCCCGGCACACGGAGCCAATGCGGGATAACATGGGCGACACACCCATGGCGGAGGAGTCCGAGGCGCCGGGAACAGTGGGATGCGCCGGATCAGGCGGAGAGCACGTTGAGTGCCACTGCGAGCACGTATCCTTCCTCATCGGCAAGTACCCAAAGATGGGGATGGACGCCATCGTGCAGCACCTCGACCGCCTGGACAACCAGAAGGACGGCCTAGAGGAGGACATCGCGGGGATCTTGGCTGACCAGTCGGAAGCAGAGAGAAACATAGCAGAGCTGCGAGTGGAGCAGGACCAGTACCGGTAGAAGCTGGAGATGGCCCTGCAGAAGCAGCAGCGAGTGGTGGACAGCCTCCTCCACCTGGTGGAGGACATGTCGGGACGCCTGAAAAGGATAGAGGAGTTACAACCCCTCGCCTCGGGTCCGGAGCTCCCGGCAAGGCCGGCAACGGCAGAGCTGGTAGAGCGGGTTAAGACCCTCAGGAGCGCCATGGAGCAACCCATGGGCGGCCCTGCAGAGGCACCTTACGCGCCTCCACGTGTTGACCCGGGTGCGCTGCCGTTTGTTCCCATGTTCAGCGAATCCATAATGCTCGGGGAGCATACAGTACCGGCTGGGTCCATGCGGGAAGAGAACGCAACCACGGACCTGAGGAGCCTGAGGGTACAGATGTCCCATGACGCCCAGGATCCACCGACCACTACGACTGCCCATGCAGTTTATGCGGAAGAGGAGATCCACACCATGCAGGGGCGAACCATGGGAAGGGCCGACAGACATGGTCGAGGCCATCCAGGCGGAAACCTGTGGGTGAAGGACCCCACTACGGGGATATGGACAGCCGGTGGAGCAAGTCCTTCCCGCATCCCAAACCCCATGGGTTCAGGCCCAACTGGACCGCACTCCATGGAGGAGAGGGATATACGGGGAGTGTAGTCACACCCCCCGGCCACAGGTTGTATCCGTCTCGGTGGAGTGGTGGCTGCGGACGTCGGAGACGCCATCAGGATTGACGACCTCAGGGGAATCAAAATCCTCTACTACGAGGGCAACCCCTCCAACCTGGATGACTTCATCCTGGATTGGGAGGACTTCGCCGAGGAGGTCGTCGGCGAGATGAAGGGAGCGCCAAGGGACAAGTGGGTATGCCGGACATTCCCAGACAGGCTGGCGCAGGACCTGAAGGATGTGCTCAGGGATCAGATCCGCGAGGGATTGATCCAGACGGAGCAGGCCTGCCTCCAGTGGCTGGAGGACGAGGAGCGAGTGGACGCCCCCAACCAGAAGTTGGAGGATTAGTGGTCCATTCCGCTGCCGCTGGAGCGTGGGGAATTGTGGGTCCGGGAATGGAATCGGTACATCCGCAAGTACCGAAGAAGCCTCAAGCTGGGCGAGGACTGGAATGAGGCCAGCGAGATCCGACACTTGCTGAAGGACGTCCTCCCCGGCCACTCGAAGAGAAGGGTGGAGGATGAGGAGAAGAAGAGAGCAAAGAAGCGCGTGGCCGTACGGATCATGGCATCCGAGGACACCCACGCCGGAATAACGGAGTTTTTCTGGCGAAGCCTCGGCGAGCCCAGCCAAATGTTGGGGTTGAAGAACGCCGTCTATGTGGAGGTATTCGGCGACACCATGGGGCAAAGGCTGATGCGCCTCAACAACGCGGAATGGAGGCGCGGAGAGACGCTGAGGATGCAGGTCATCTTCGCCCGCATGAGCCTGCATGAGATCGTGAAGTACATCACGGTGGAGCTGAAGCTTAACGCCAAGAACGAGGCCCACGTGCAGGATCCACAGGGCCATGGACATCGAGGTCATCGGGAAGATCGCCAACACCGAGAGGTCAAGGAGGACACGGTCGGCACCGCGGAGGAAGGGAGTGGAAGCGGCCAAAATCTCTGGACCGCAACCACCCGAGAGGATCAGGAAGAAGCCCACTTCTTCGCGTTCGTAGCGCACAATATGAAGGAGCATGGGAAGGACAGGTCCAGGTGGAACCGCCTGGACCCAAAGACCAAGAACCGCAAGGAACCGCGGAGGATCGGGTCCCGCCGCTCTCGTTCCGCGAGTACAGATCGCAGCACGACGGTTGCTGGGTCTGCTACGGCAAGGGGAACAACCATGCACATGACCACCGGCATCGCAAGGTATATGAGGAAGACAAGAAGACCTACTTCGCTCTCCTCCCGACAAGAAGCCCAAGGAGCAACGAATGGCCGATTGGAAGGCAAAGGGCGGAGACGGTTGAAAAGGCCAAGGAAAGGGCCAAGGGAAAGGCGGAGGAAAAGGCTATGGTGGAGGACCCGGCCCAGACTGACGCGTGAGGTCGATCGAGGAGGTTGCTGAGGACATGTTGAGGACGTTGGAGGAAGAAAAGCCCAGCAACCTGGTGGACAAAGTCTGAGCGAATCGCAGCAGGAGGGAGCTGCGGCAAGCCACGTCTAGAGGAGCACCCACGGGAGTGGGACCTCGGAGGCCTCTCCTCCGAAAATCAGTGGAATCCTAGAGAAAGCGAAGGCACATCGGATGCCGAAGAAGGCTCCAGAAGAGCCAAAACCACTGAGTTTCGTGACTCTCAACCCCTGGAGCGCCCTGCCAAGGGAAGTGTATGTGGGCAATGGACGTGGCAAGAAAGAAGGAGCGACCACGGAGAGCCCCGTGGACGGGCAGGACCAGCCCAAGATCTACACCATCCGTGACCATACCCTCAAAGTCCTGATGCACCCGGATGTGCTAGAGTTGCATGCCGTGAGAGTCGTCCATACACCGCAGGGTGACGAGCGGCAGTTGCACTTGAAGCTGCGTGTACGGTGCGGACAACAGGAGTTGGTGGTGGATGTTTTGGTGGATACGGGTGCCCAGGTGAGCCTGGTCCGGAGAGGGTTATTCAAGGAGGAATCCCTGCAGCCCAGCCGTAGACCGGTACGCCTGAAGGTGGTCAATGGAGAGATTATGGGTGCTGGCACCCATGAGGCCACTATCAGTATGGAATTCTGGGAGCATGAGCGCTTGAACCGCCCTGATTTGGCGAAGAGAAGCACTCTATCCGGGAACTTCTATCTGGCCGACATTACAGATTGGGATATGATCATGGGGTATGACTTCATGGTGGAAAACGCCATTGGAGCCCTTCCCCATCGTGCAACGCTGGTCCGGGAGGATAATGAATGCCTTACATGGCTGTCCACGGACTATGCATGCGGATCATCCCAATGGAATGCTGAGGAAGAGGATCGGATCGTCCAAGCGGTGCAAGCTGTGGGTGCCAAGTCCAGAGGAGACCGCGGAGTTCAGCTCACGGAGTATGGAATGGCGCCGCAGGTGTATGCCAGGATGATTCAGACGCTGGGAGCCGAAACGCCCAAGACGGACGTCTTCGCTTCCCGGGATGCCCGACTTTTGAGGAAGTGTGGGAGGCATCGGCATCGAGGAGACTCAGCCTGGCACAGGCATTGGGGTTTGAAGGAGTGGCAGCCCATGTATTGGCATGGCTCCCTGGAAAATACCAGACGTACGGTGGAGAAGATCGTCGCGGATAGGGCGAAGGGGATCCTGGTCATAACCGGCATAGGATCTACCCCATGTCCGCTGGAAGGTCTCAAGTCGACGCTGGACTCCATCACCCTGAGCGAGAAGTCATTCGGGCCAGAGGAGGAGTTGTTCATCGACGCCAAGGGTTTATCAATGCCCTCCTCAGGTCAAGCGTGGGGTACCAAGGCTTTCCTGGTGGATGGGGCGCAAGCCCAGCCCACAGGTGATGAAGCATTCATCCGTAGGGTTGAGGCAGTGCCGATGCGGGTCATGTTTGAGCCCAAGGATGGGGACGGATCAGCCAATGGATGGCATTGACGTCCTGTCCCACGCCGGGATCCACCACGTCGTCAACTACATGCGGATGGGGATGCACGACCGTGTGGCAGCCAAGAAGGGGCGGGCCATGGTCACATCTCCGCATTGGTGGGATGACAAGATGTTGGTCACCGGCAAGTGCGAGAAGGATGAGTTCGTGGCGAGGGTCATGGATCATATCGCGGACCAATATGATGGTCCGGTTGGGTCGGACCCGCGGACGTGGGATTTTCCAAGAATGGGAGCCCGTAGCGACATGAACTCGGCTGATGCCGCAAATTTCCGAAGATTATCGGTGGGAAGTGCACCTGGCGACGATGAAGACGGCATATCGGACGAGGAGAAGTCAAACTCGGACCCGGAAGAGGCCTATACTGCAGTGCGGTCGGCTGAAGAGGCCCAGGAGAACCAGAAGGTCGCCAAGCTGAAGGAGAGGCTGATAAGGGCCTATCCGCGGCTATTCAGTGGCGTCCCCAACAAGAACCCTCCAGAACGGTGGAGGTTTGGCACAGCGAGGATCAAGCTGAAGCCGAACCCCAAGATCTATCGTGATCGAGAGTACCAATTTCAGGGCGATCGGGCCGAGGCCATGAAGAAGTTGTTGGCCGAGTTTATTGAGCGGGGCTGGATCGAACCCTCCGACAGTGAGTGGGCCAGCCCAGCCTTTATCGTGCCCAAGAAAGAGAAGGGCGAGTGGAGGTTGGTGGTTGATTACAGAGGTTTGAACGAGCAAACCGAGCACGACTCGTACTCGCTTCCTCTGATCGACACCATCCTCGAAAAACAACAAAAAAAGCGGATCTTCACGGTGTTAGACCTGAAACACGGCTATCACCAGATGCCGCTACACCCGGACTCCAGGCCCTGCACAGCGATGTCGACGCCGCTGGGGTCCATGCAGTGGAAAGTGGTGCCTATGGGCGCCAAGAATGGCAACGCCGCTTTCCGGCGCATGATGGAGGACCTACTCGGCCCTGTCCGGGACTGTGCCGACCCCTTTGTGGATGACATCATCATCGGGTCCAGCACGGAAGACATGACTGAAGACGAGCTCATCGAAGCGCATGAGAAGGATCTGCGCCGAGTGCTCAGCGAGCTGGACAAGCACAACATGGTGTGCAAGCCCACCAAAGCCTCACTCTTCGTGAAGGAAGTGGAGTTTGCGGGTCACGTGGTTGGTCACGGGCAACGCCGTCCCATGCCTGGGAAGCTGCCGTCCCTGCACCACTGGGAACAGCCCCAGACCATCAGTGAATTCCGATCCTTCATGGGGTTCCGCAATTACTATTCAGGCTATGTCCGGATGTATGCGGAACTATCGGGGCTGCTGCAAAAGATGCTGCAGGTGGGCAAGTTCGATGGCCGGAAGGGGAGCAAGAAGAAGCTTGCCTGGACCCCTGAGGCAAAGGATGCGTTCATCCGCCTGAAGGGGCGACTCCTGGGGCAGCTGGGGCTATTCCTGGTTGGCCCGGACAAGGGATTCGTGCTGCGGACGGACGCCTCGGACTATGCTGTAGGGGCAGTTCTCAAGCAGGTCCGGGACGACGGGTCACACGTACCCGTGGCGTTTTGGAGCCGGATACTGGCCGAGGGCCAACGTCGAACCTGGACTGTGAGGGAGAAGGAGACGTACGCCATTGTTTCTGCGCTCAGGAAGTGGTCTGGCCACATCGGATTGCAACCGGTGGTGGTTTGTACGGACCATCAGTCCTTACAGAGCTGGCACAACGAGCACGTCGACACCCCCTCGGGACCGGCGGCAAGGAGGGCCCGATGGCATGAGACGTTCGCCAAGTTCGACCTCAGCGTCGTGTACGTCCCGGGGAAGGACAACACTGTGGCAGATTGCCTCAGTCGATGGGCCTACCCCGCGGGCAAGGCATGGATGGACATATCCAGCCATGGGGACGCCGAGGAGACCAAGGAGGCCAAGCGCATCATCGAGATGGAGAAGGCCATGGAGCAAGAGGGGGTCAAGTGCTTTGTGGTGATGGCAAACCGTACAGACCTGGCCAAGTTCCGGGGCGCCCGAGTCGAAGCCATTCGAGAGACAACCCTCGAGCAATGGATGGTGGCCCCCGTAGAGCTAGTCAGGTTGGTGCTCACAGAGGACTGGTCGGATGACTATGCGGCATCCGACCACTGTAGCAGGTACTGGAATGCCGTGAGCGCCCCGTCGGACGACGAATGGCCCGAGGGCTTGACCAAGGATGGGGATAACTTATTCCTCAAGGACAAGCTATTGGTCCCTGAGAACCGAATGGAGGAGCTCATTGACCACTGGCATAACGCCCAGCTCATGCATCCCGGTCGGGACAAGATGCAGCAGGACCTGGAGTGGCGCTTCAAGTTCCCACCGGGGTATTACGCCATCCTGGACAGGTACTGCAGCGACTGTGCCGTGTGTCGGGCCACGAAGAGCCCCAACCACTCCACAGCGGGCAACCCGGTGTATACGGCTATACCGGAGGCCCCTATGTGGTCGGTGGCCATGGATGTATTTGCCATGCCTGAGGTCACCGTGGAAGGAGAGACCTACGACTGTGTTATCCTGGCCGTGCATAGGCACAGCGGGTATATCGTGGCGGTCCCTGGCAAGAAGTCCAAGAAGAAGGACAAGAAGGACAAGCATGGGGTGGGTCTGCAGGCTAAAACCATCGATAATGCCATGATCAGGCATTGGCTGACGATTTTTGATGTCCCAGCTGTCATCTGCAGCGATCGGGGCAGTCAATTTGTGGGGACGTGGTTCAAGACGCTGTGCAAGCACATGGGGATTCGGCACGCCAAGACTGTGGCGTACCACAGCCGGCCGAATGGCCAGGCTGAGGTGGCCAGGCGGCAGATGTTCGAGAAGTTCTGCCAGCTGCACATGGACGAACTGGGCCGGAATTGGTACAATTTGCTGTGGAGAGTACTCCAGGCGTACCACGACCTTCCGGAGCCCACTGGACTGTCGCCCCATCATATCCTGTTCCTACGGGATCGAGTGTCACGCACTCTCCCGTGGTTGAACCATGGCAAGGTAGCCCGGGATGCGAGTGCGATGATGGCTGAGGCGGACGACACAGCGGCCAAGGTGTACAAAGCACTTCAGGACGAGCATGAGAAGAGGGCCAAGTATTTCAAGCAGGGAAAAGTCCAGAAATATGCCCTCAGAAATACCGTACGGGTGGAGGGTCACCACAGGGATGTCCTGTCCAGGCATCGGCAGGCATCTTGGTATGTGCCGGGGGTAATCGTGCGGAAGGTCGGGCAGGATGTGTATGCGGTTCGTGTGGGGGATAACAAGATCCTGGACCCCGACCATACCCAGCTTCGTCCCCGAGCATCAGACCCCAGGGGACGTCCCGTCACCTTCGAGTTCACAGCTGGAGATCTGGACTCTGATGACGAGGGTGAGGACGACGACTTCACCGCCGAGAGGATCCTGACGGACAAGCCAGACCCGGGGACGCCTGGGGGAAGGCCATATAAAGTCCGTTGGAAGGGATTTGCCGCATTCAGGGATTAGTGGGAGCCTCCGAGCTGTTTCGTGCCGAAGTATACCACGGTCTGGATGATATATCTAAGGAGGAAGAACATTTGTTTTCGGTGTCAAGGACGTGTTGGTCCATTTGGTGGCTGCAGCAGCACCGTGACGGATCCACCTTGGCATTTTTGTTTGTTTTTGTGCTTGGGAGATGGTTGAGGGCGTTTATCCGGGGATTTTGGGCCTTGATTGGCCATATACCCCCTTCACTCGGTCTCCACATATATATTTCATTGCGGTATACGTATTTAGATCAGTCGACGACGTTTCGCTATCTTTGATCCCCTTGGTCCATGTTGTAGATCAAGAGGAGACCGAATATGGCGGAGGGCACCGATTATGAGTGTCCTCACCCCTCCACTGGGGCATGGGGGACGCCTACGCCGTATGTGGGGCCTCCATGTGTCCTTGGGACATGGGGGGGGGGGGTTCCGAGCCCATTGGGGTCCTCCCGTCCTCTCTTCTATGACTTCCGAGCGGGTACAACGCTCTGAGAAGGGGGATGAAGCCGGTTCGGACCCCTGTGGCCATCTTTGGGTCACTTGGGGTGTGCCTCTATGGGCCGGCAAGCCGCCATTGGCTGATATCATACTCTCCCATCCACCTGACCTAACCTGATGTGATAGTGCGATGGGCTTGGCAATTCCAGCTATGAGCGGCCATATTAAATACCGAGGCGCCGCCAGCTGAGATTTATATATCAAAATATCAGGAATCAACGGGGTTTTTGTATCATAATGTTTATGTAATTTTTAAGCTATCTGTTCTGATTGTCAATGTATTGGCGACTGGCAGTTGGCTCGTGATTTTGCGGTAACCGATTGGTTAACTGTTATTTCTAGATATTTTAGCGGAAACCCCGATGAAGGTTCAAATTTTATCAGAAAAGGGTTCGTTGCTTCCGCAATTTTCATGTTATACACTCGCAAAATTAATCCGATTTTTTCAGAAATTCAGAATCGGATTTTTGACTTCGAGGTCGCCGCACTTGATATGATGGATTTCGACTGGTCCTACATTTTTCCCGGATCACGAATCAACCTTCCTTTTGTTGTCTCCTTCATTTTTCTTGGAGATATAGGCGAAACAAAATTGATTCGTGAGGCCACTTTGAAAGGTCATATCTCCGGCTCACGGCGAGGAGTTACAATTTTGAGATATGGGCTAGAATTGCCTTGGTCTCAACTAAATTTAGGGAGCATCAAACGCCTTTGATGTGTACACATGCCCGGTGTAGCAAGGGATAATGGTCAAGAGGGTAGAAGGTGATACATAACTCTTGGACCATGCAACCGAATATTTTAATGCGACTTTCGAGTCTACCGCATGAGTGTTGGTGTTGCATAGAAACGTTCCTTGGGTTCCTACGTATTTTTAACGTGAAGTTATGTCCATGGAGGGGCATGGCATACCATGGTGGGAGCCACTTTAAAGGGTATGTGTTATATGGATGGTATGCGCTTCGCTATGCTCACGCCCATGTTATATATCTACGTTTGTAGGAAGATGTGTGGAGTCGTACGTGGCAAGGGTTTCGCCCATGTCCCAATGGTGAGCTCCATAGCGCTAGACTACGTCTACCGCACATATAGTGCATGTGGGAAGGCTTACGGAGCGACCCACAAGCGCCACTATCACTTTTCCCATTTTCATGGTGCGTATCGTGAGGAGATTCGAAGGTGTCCCTATGCGTCCATGTGGGGATCCAAGTGGGGGGATTGTTTCCAAATGGTCCCAAGCAATTGTTTTTTGAACCATATGTTGATACAATGGGTGAGCGAAGTTATATACTATTGTGATTACTTTGATTTTGGCTTTATTTGCATGTTTTTGACCTCATTTTATGCTCATTTTTGTATTCTATGTGCTCAACTGGTCAGCTAGCAGTAAAGTGCCTAGAGATCCGTGAACTATGGTATGTTGCTTATATGTTGGCATATGCTTCGGTGTTGCACCTCACCATATGCCGGATCACAAGGTCACTTTGGCGTGGCACACTAGGCCTCACAAAATTAGGTCTCAAATTTGTGAGTTGACTTGTGAAGCATGGCATGTGTATATCCTGAGGGGTTTGGAAGCCAATGTTGGGAGATTCTTGGGCATGGACCTTTGCTCTATATCACCCTTGTATATTACTTTCCGGTTTGACACATGCATGGAGCATATGAACATTTGCCGTATGCATTTTTGAGTATACAATTGTATTTTGCGCATTATAGGTGATTTGCCTAATTTTGCTATGTGGTGAGGTCATCTTCATGGGGCAGTTCTCCAAGCCCAATCAAATCCAAGTCCAACCCAAGTTTGTCAGGGTAGGGTATGGTCCTGAATGCCACTCTAGGCCATGACACACCACCTCCCCTATTGGGCTAGGATTTAGAGGCTTGGGAGTGAACACATTTTTGGGGTTTGTGTAGTGACTTTTGACACATGGTATTTAGCCATCTTATTTGACTTGGTTCAGGGCATCATGTTGGCGAGTCAAGGGAAGGTCCTGAGTCCAGGGAATGAGGGGTCTATGGCTGTGATCGTATAAGTTTGGATCTTTCCCGAATGTTGCTTGATTTGTATTAATGTGCCAATTTCTGGGCTTCTTTTTCCATTATTCTATTGGTGCAATTCTATGTACATGCCCAACGCCCGTGTCTCTGTGTTCACCGTGAGACGACCGGCGTGTTGAAAGGAGTTGTTGAGTGTCAACGCGGGACCTCAAACACCCTTGGAAGCCCTCAGTGTGGATTATTGGGATTTGATGTATCGTACTTGGGAGTTGGTTATTGCAAGGCATCAGGGTTTGTGTGAAGGAGCCATATTTTACTTTTTTTTGTGGGAAATTGTGCAGGATAAGGCAAGATCATGCAGCACCTGGTGAGAAGCGAGACCATAGGAGTCACAGGAAATGGTGGAAGGGGTACAGCAGGGGCCGGTCCTGGTAGGGACCTTCTTTATTATTGTAAAATAGAATTGCTCAATTTGTGTGTTTTGAGGGCGCTTTCCGACTCTATATCCCCATACCCAATGGAGAGTGGAAACTGCCGATTTGCATGTAGGTCAGGTATGAGGTCTTGTGTTCATATTTGTCCATTGTTCTTCCCTTCTGAGGGGATGTTCATTTCTCATTTGTATTATTGTTCATATTTGGATTGAGATTCAAGTTGAGGACTTCTAGTTCTTGTTGCATTGCAGTGTCGTGGTGTTGATCCAAGGGTGACCGGGGCCGGGCCATCTTTCCTTTACAAAGAAAGAGTCGAAGGGTAACAGTGGGTAGCAGATGACAACCCCAGCAACCCTGACTAGACACATTACCTGCTACGACGTCGCTTGCGGTCCTCCAGGAGGCCTAGACGACCACCAAGACCGGGGGAGAGATCCTTGGATGCTTGGTTGGAGGCCCAAGTGGCCCTGGAATGGGTGAGGTTGTCTAGTTCGGAATAATTGTTTAAATAAGTAGTTGTTCCTGAATTTTCTGAACGCTTCGCGCTGCAAATTTTGCATGCTTTGCGCTGCAAGATTTTTTGCTTTACAAGCTTCGCGCTGTAAAAAAGTATGCTTCGCGCTACAGATTTTCCCTGAAATGTTTTCGGAAGATTTTACCCTGATATTGCTGTTTTTTCTATTTTTTCAACTCCCTGGGTGCCTCTGGCACCTGTCCGCAGGGACCGTCCTGTGTGCCCTGATCAGACACCCGTTGGCAGGACACTCTGTACTTTACACTATCAGTTTTTTACAGTTTTTACTGATTTTCTTTCTGTGAAAGAGGGCCAATTTTCAGCCCTCCACCCCTGAGTGGGGCAGGTATTTGCGGCTTCAGGGCAGGCCTTCATCGGCCAGTTCGACAGCCCATGCGTGGCGCCCTGTTTCCTGCTGCAGCTAGTGCCTAGCCTCGGAAACCCCTCAGATTTTACGCCAGATTTTCTTCTGATGTCACTGTTTACTGTTTTTCACCTCAGGATAATTTCCTGGTTACACTGTCAACCACATTTCTGTACCAGACTACTTCCTGACCCTTCCTGATGGTCAGAGGTTGCTTTCCTGGACCTGCAGCAACCTCTTAGGGCGCGTGGTGATGCGTATGGCGGTCCATACCCCGCATACTAGGGTCAGGAATTCAGGTTTCCGCCTGCCAATAGGGCAGAATGACCCAGGGCAGGGCCAGAACTGACCTGAACTGAATTTTGTGGCCCAGAAATGCCCTTGCCTAACCCTCAAAACCCTGTTTTCTGTGCGTGTGCGCGAGCGACGACTGTCGCCGTCGCCTGTGTTTCTGCGAGTTTTCAATAATTCATTTCTCGGTTTTTTAGGACTGTAATTATTCTAATTGTAGAAGTATTAGTTTCAAGAATATGCGGATCTTACGGCACCAGTCCAGCGCCGATCCCTGAAGGTCAATTTTAACGTTAGAGGGCTAGTGGTCGATTTTGAAAAAAATCGGCACTGCGTTTTCTGAAACAGTGCACAGGACCTGACGTAGGACGTGTCTCAATGTGTGCATACGTGCTTTAGTTTGCCGTAAAGTCGACGCGTAACGGCGTCGACACGTCGAGGGGGGAGAAACGCGAAAAAAATGGTTTTTGAGCCAAAATGGCTCTATTTCACTGTTTTTCTGTCCCCTAACCCTCTGGACGGTGCCCCCAGCCTGACGAGATCCCTGAGCTGGATCTGACGCGTCGAACGGCGTCGCTTTTCAGGATGACTTCGACGTGTCATTGTTACGTTTGACCGAATTTCTGTGACTTTTTGTTGCCTACTTGAGCCTTACCCTAACAATCGAGTGGTTTTGAGACTTTCCACTCCTCCTTTACCTTTAACCTATTATTTATTATTGTTTGTTTCTGTTTTCAGGACTAACTGAGAGGTGGGTGACCTCTTAGAATTCTTTGTAGTCATGTAATTGCATTATTTTTGTGCTTGCATGGCCAAGGGTGGGACAAGGGGTGTGGACTTGGAAGGGTGTAGGTTTGAAAACTCATTTTTCTGGGTGAGTAAAACTGAAACCTAGAGAGGACACCCCCCCCCCCCCTTGGAATATGCTTCAATGCCCCTGTCAGAGCGTGACGGCCAGGAACTCCGAAACATTTTGTACCTGAGAACCGAAAGTATCGAGCGCCAAGAGCAGCTCCAATACCCTAGACAGACCTCGAAATCCTCCATCTGGTCTGAGGAGGATGATGAGCTCTAAACGCTGCCTGACCCGGACATACCCCTAGTGTACTCTCTACACTACGGGCAACAGGGTTCTGCTGAATTGGATGACAGCTCGCTACCTGCAAAAACTGCTGATCAGCAGAAAACGGATGAACATGGAAAGAGCAACCTCCATGCTGAGGAGGATTTCCAACAGAAAATCGAGATTTGAACCTTGACCCTCGACTGAAGAAACTGCTTCTAACCTATGAGGAGGTGTTGAGCACCTTACCGCCTCCCCTATCCTGCAAGAAATTGGTCCACATGGACCTGAAACTCACACCTGAGTTTGAGAAAATTCTAGTGAGATGTCGTCCCTATTCCGCTCCTCAGGAACAGGTTGACGAAATCGAGCGCCAGGTACAGCAATGTAGTGATGCTGGCCTCCTAGAGGAATGTAAGAAGGGGGACTACCCCCATCGCTGCAGTCCTTGTTTACTGGTTGCTAAACCTGGATCGACTGCCCTGCGACTGGTTGTTGACTATGGTGAGATCAACAAGAAAATCCAGAACCACTCGGAGAGTATTCCCAACATGGAAAACACCCTTGAGCGTATTGCCAAATGCACGTATAAAACCCAAGTGGACAAACGCAGTGGATTCGGGCAGGTTGACC
Source organism: Eutreptiella sp. 'Long Island Sound 2002' (assembly GCA_964036045.1). NCBI lineage: Eukaryota > Euglenozoa > Euglenophyceae > Eutreptiales > Eutreptiaceae > Eutreptiella > Eutreptiella sp. 'Long Island Sound 2002'. The sequence continues at coordinate 67,290,577 of OZ038379.1, forward strand.
TAGCCGCAGCTGAAGAACTGCTGGCGTTTATAACACCTTAGTGTCGTGTTTTTAAATGGAACGTCATGCCTCTCGGGGTCGCTAACGCCGTGGCTCTCTTCTGAGAACTGATGAACAAAATTTTGTATATACTGAGGCGCAGGCCTCTCGTACAAGCGTTGATTTCTCAAGGGGCTGAGATGGAGGCTCACATCGATGACGTGAGTTTGGGTACCAATACCCAAGAGGAACATGCCCTCCTCCTCCGGGAGTTTGTCATTGTTTGTGGGGAAAATAATCTCCGTATCAAACTCAAAAATGGGAGTTTGTGAAACAGGAGATGGGATACTTCGGTTTCGATGTGGGGTATGGCTTGTGGAAACCAGCCTCATCTAAGATGCAGCCCCTACAGGACATGCAGATTCGCCATGACCCTAAGAAGGGTCTACACGACGTAAGGAGTTTTGTGGGCGCCTGTATCTTCTATCGGCGACACATTCATAATCTTAGTTACTCCTCTGCTGCTCTCACTGACCTAATCAACAAACATACCCCCTGGAGGTGTTTCTAGGAGTTGAAGAAGAAAATCGCCTCTTCGAACTGCCTGGGGGTACCTTGCCCTAAGGGCAAGATCGTCCTGATCACTGATGCCAATGATGTAGGGGGGGATGGAACGATTTCCCAATGGCAAAAGCTTCACCAAGGTCAGCTAACCCATTGCCATTATGGCACCTCAGGTTGGAACCGTGATGGTTCTCTGAAACACGACGATCCCTCCAGGGATGGGTGACTAGTGCCACTTGGTCACTGGAACCGGAAACGGAACCAGACGCGTCCCAACTACAGGAACTACGACCAGGAACTTCTGGCCGGTATTTTGGTCCTCTCTTCACAATCCTCACTATTGGGATCTAACCCTATTGTCTGGCTTTGTGACCTAGAACCGATGAAGTCCTATGAGAAGGGCCCACCAGCAGAGAAAGCGAAAACAAAACGATGGGGGACTTACGTCAGTCAGTTCAGGCTAACCGTGCACCATATCCCTGGTATAAAAAACGAACTGTCTGACTGCATATTGCGCAACGACTTCGATGCGCTTATTGGTGAGAGCTCTGAGGCGCTTGCCAAAGAAGCTTTCCAACGCATGGACATCGAGCTGGACCTGTCCATGCGTACGGCTGGAGGCCTTGAGGGTGGGAGTGTAACCGACTATCAGTCACAATGTAAAAACATTCTCCAGACCCTCAGCACTGGTCTCGCACCCCGTGTCATAGGCGGGCACCAGTGGTATTAGAAAAAACAATACCTCTTCTACGAGGATCATGTAGTTGTGCCTGAGGCACGACTCGCTGGGTGTCTACAGTGGTCCCACCTCAGCTCAGGTCCCACTGGCACTAATCGCTCGGTGGACTTCTTCCGTGAGTGCTTCTTCTCCAGTCTAACCTTGACTGAATTGAGCTCTTGTATGCAGAACATTGTTGATGCTTCTGGCTGTCATGCCAGCAAGCAGGACGATAGTAGGGATACGGGACTGATTTCCCGCTTCACCATACCCTATTGTACTAAATCTCTTCTCTACGTGGATTTTATCCACAGCCTACCACGCGGTGGCGGCTATGATAGCTGCCGAGTAGTAACCTGTGGCCTGTCACGCTTCACCTGAATGTTTCCTTGCAGTAACAAAATTAAAAGTGAGCAGACTGTCAAAATGTTCGTCGAACAATGGTTCGCACCATGCGGAGCACCTAAACAGGTGCACTCTGATGAAGATGTACGCATGCGCAGTGACACAGGATGGTACAAACGTGTACCGAACGCCCTCAATGTTCAGGTGACCACAGGTGTACCCTACACTCACACGTCTAACCCTTTTTTGCGAGAGACAAAACTATGTGGCAGAGCAGAACCTAAGAATCCTGATGAAGCAGGAAAGTACCAAAGATTGGGTACCAATGCTGCCATGGGCTGTGCTAACCATGAACTCTCAGAGGAGCCTGTCTACAGGTTTCACCCCCACGAGGTGTTTCATGGGGGACGACCTGCTTGGTTCTTCATCACCCCCTTTGCTGAGGAGTTCAAGAGCCCCGTTGAGGAATGGCTAGAACACAAGCAGTCTATGGCTAACCAGGTAGGAACTAACTTGAGACACGTTCGTGAACGTGAACTGAGCCAATGAAAGCGCCTACGGCGACCCGCAAGTTTTTAGGCTGCTGACCTTGTTTTGCTTCACCACCCAGGTCTACCTTCTTGGGCACGCAACTGCCTTCAGGACCCTTATTTTGGGCCCTATCGTATCATCAGGATAGATGGATCTAGGATCCATGTCACGTGCAGTCCACATCTAGGTGGTCAACTACTTTGTGCTCCTAAACAGTTGACACACTACCTCTCTCCCGACGACATGTCCTGGGAAGAGTGGCGCCTAAGCGATACAGAGGTCGAAAAATTCGACCCGCAGAATGCAGCCTCACCTGAAGAGGCTGACGAACTTGAGGATATGACTGCCAAAAAGATGGCAGTCCATGGGTAGTACGTAGTGGCAGGTATAGCCCGCCACGAGTATAAGCGGGGTTGGAAATTCCTCAGCCTTTTTTGGGGGGCTCTGGGGTTTCTGAGGCGACGTGGGAGCCCATGTTTGCCTTCATGCAACCCAACGGAGGTATCAACCCCGTCTTTCGTTCCTACCTCGTGGAGAACAACGAGGGACAGCTACTAGCCCGCGCTGAGACCCCGTCCCACCGTCAGAAGAAAAATTCATCTCCTTGTGCCTATCTGTTTATTGTTCCTAACAAAACTGAGGAGGTTGCAAGCTTTAGGTGGCGGTGACCACAGAAATCCCCTCCTCTCGTTGTGAGTCTCCTTGGGGCCACTCTTCCAGGAGTATAAGCTCCCCCCGGAGGTACACGTCCCCCTAACCGAGGAAAATCAACACTGGGGAGCATCGGAATACCACCAGGCCGCTTATCTTGTTTGCAGCCCAATGGTCAGTGAGTCCCTTTGTCCCGGCCTCCCGTCGTGCCATCATTGTGCACAGTGTAGTGCCAAGAACGTGCCCACGCGCTGGAGTAGGTACCCTTGGGGTAAGATCAGTCCGCAGTGCCCCCCTCCAAAGGATCACCTCAATTGCGGATCACCTAAACACGCCACCCTACGTGAACAGATTCCCTCCCTTCGGAACTGACAGATGAGGCCCTTTACTCGCAGCCCCGCCTGTTCTCTAACATCCCAGCGGCGGTGGGCACTCTTGTGCTGACAGCTAGGCCTACTCATTGTGTGCCACGACAGGCTCAGGACTCCTGTAGAGCTCCAACTACGGTGAAGGTACTAGCTCCGACCCTCCATGGGGTTCGACGCTCCAAACGCCGACACATCCGCTACATTTGGACCCCGGCTCCTGCCCTAGGTGTGCCCTGCACTCTCATGCCTGTGGTTACCAGCGTGAGCCAGATGGCCCCTTATCAGGTTTGCAGCCATCCAGCGAGTGAGTGCCCTGTTGACCACGTGTTGCATGGGATATGCCCTAATGTGATGACCTGGGGGAGACCACCAAGAGCGGTGGCTTCCTCTACTAGGGGGGAATGGCAAGCAAGGTGTTTGAGACAAGGTGTGTCCACCCTACTAGGGAACAAGCGCACCCACAGTTAGGATCCCTAACTGGTCCAGACCCATGGGGTACTACCCGTCTTGGAGGTGCTACCATACCCCTAAGTGTGCTACCTATGTGTGTATGTGTCTCACTTCTCTCCCCAGCGTGGCTGCCATCATCGGCCTTCACTGATGTCGGACCGAAGGTCCTAGTCAGCTACTGGTACCACTCCTATGGCGCCCAATTTCTGTGCTGGCACCTAACCTTCGGGGAAACGGCAAAAGCCCTACCTACTACAGGAGAGGGGTGGCCAAGTGTACTAAGGGCATACAAAACGCCCATTTTTCTGGAGGCCAAAAACTAACACACTCCCCTGCCCGCAAGGAAAAGCATGCGGAGCAGGAGACAACCACTACTCTACACACACTAATGCCAGCACCAGCCTTCGAAGGTACGGTGAGCACATCGCAGTCAGCCACTACAGGGATTGCTGATCCTAACCCCTACATGCTCTACTGGAGGGCCATGACAATGAGTTCTCAGGATCTACTGGCCCACCTGTGAAAGAAGAAGAGAACACATCGCCACTAGGCTGCTGCGGCCAGGCAGAGACGCGCTCGCGCGTTTCTCTGCCAGGGCTTGGAGGAAGTGCAGTTGCATGTTGTGCGCACAGCATGTTGTAAGCGTTGTACATGAAGAAGTCGTTCCGCCCTTGCCATTCCTGCCTGAGGCCCACTGTTGTTTGTGTGATCAGCGCGCTTTTTAGCGTAGGCGAAAAAACATATGCTGCTGCATCAATCACCCGGTACCACCCTATGATTTTAGCAGCTGTTTTTTTCCCAAAATTCAAAATCATGCTTTTTCAAAAACTTAATATCAAATTGTACACAGTAGTACTGTTGGTTTTATGTTTTCTCAAAATTTTAACAAATTATGCTGTCGCTGAAGCTGGCGCCGCAGATAAACTGTCAACAACTGCCGCGTACGCAAGTTTCAGATTCCCGACCGCCGTGCGCAATAGAAAATTGCCAAAAAGTCCACTTTTTTTGGCAGTTGGAAGCAAACTTAAGGCATGAACGTGTCCACCAGATCAATACCTTGCTGCTGACCTAAAGAAGTCCAGATTGGCAGGCACAGATTTTGAGAAATTCACAATTTTCTAGACAAAAACCACTTTCTTTCATGGTTCTAGGGTGTATGGAGGCCATGTAGAGGGTCTTACAGGGCTGTAAAAGGTGGTATAGAGGTGATATATGAACAAATTGTCATCACCATTGGTAGAAACCTACATGACAGGCGGTGTTTTGCCTTTATTCTAGGCTATTCATCCCTTTCTCATGCACGATGGGGCCCAATATCCATATGGTTCATAGGTAGGGTTTTGATCACCTATCACCGTCCACACACATTTTTGGGGCTTGGGTTGGTATTGTATGCATTTAAATGATAAGAACTACATAAAATATGATGCTATGTGCATAAGAATGGGATGAACGATGAACAATTGAAGGTGTTTTAAGCCCTATTTTGCACTGTTTGTGGTCCATTTCCATATGGTTCATAGGTAGGCTTTTGCGTGCCTATCACCGTCCACAGACATTTTTGGGGCTTAGGTTGTTATTGTAAGCATTTGTATGATACGTGCTACATATCATATGATAGTATGTGCATACAAATGCCCCCCCTGTTTTGTGGCCGTGGAAACCAAAAAAATAGGTCTTTTTACGCGAAAATTCCCTTTTTGCTGACTTTTTGAATTTTGAGGAAAAAAGCTGCTAAAATCATAGGTGCTTTCCCACCTGAGAGCAAAGGCGGATGCACGACAGTTTGAGGCTGAGGAACCCAACCAACCTCGCCATATTATACGGGTTATCGGTTGGAAAATAATGCACTGTCCGCAAGCTGTCCTATCAAGCAAGCAAGCGTTAAGGATTGCGCCCGTTCTCTTATAGAACGTATGGGCGGAGCCCTGGGTAACTTAACAAGAGTTTTACCGCGTGCACGGCGTGTGCCCTACAGCTCTTTAATGCATCATGTAGCATGAAGGGAACGGAAACGAGTCGAAGACAATGTTGTTTCACCTACAATTAACTCTATTATATACCCAATCACGAAGACACTCCACCACGAGGTGAGCTCCTCCTGGGCTTACTCACCGTAGTCACCACGCATCATGTGTATGCCAAAGGACAGCGAATGCAAGAGCAACCCTAAGCGTTTAAACGACCCTACAGCGATTTTTAAACAACCCTAAGCGATCAATGCATCGTGTGTATCATGCACTTCTTCCTTTGTTTCTTGCAGGAGAGAGAAAGAGAGAGAGTGTGTGTGTGTGTGTGTGTGTGTGTGAAATGACGGGCAACTGCAAAACGTAAAATGAAGCATAGTGTTTTAAACAACCCTACTTTAACGCTACAGTAAAAGCAAGAACGAGCAAGCACTTTCTTTTGACCTGTGGGGAAAAGAGGTAAGTGAAGGGATGCACAGGGAAAGTGCAACAGCGTCTGAATGCCGAGACTCGGCACATGCATCCCAGGCAGAGCGCACACTCTAACCCTACGTGCGTGCTGCGTGTTCCATTCATCTGACATACCTTTGATTCTTGGTTTTACCTGTGCAGAGCAAGAAAGGTGAACACCCATACCCCCAACAAACGCAGCGGTGACAACCATAACGTTTTAATGGAACAAACAACACGAACACATAGCATAAGTGTGTCATGACAGAAACATACCTGAGAGGCCAGTTGCCCGCCTGCTCTGTTGTTTGGCTACTTGTTTCATTCTTTTCCCTAACGTTTATGAAATTTTGGATGCAACTCTGCAAAAATTCCTTTTAACAGCTTTGAAAACCACGGCTCACACCTTCTTCTCCTGGGGCTGTTCAAGCTTCCGTGCCTCTTTTTGTAGGGTGCGGCTCAGTTGCGCTTGTTTGCTACTGTTGGTTTTAGATAAAAGATGACGATTTCTAGCGTCTTTTCGTCAACCTTTAGCTATTTGACTTTTTCAATCTCTGCCTTTTTGGCTAAACCACAGGATTCACACGCTGTTGGTTACATTTTCTATTTTTTTGAGCTCCCGGAGACTCGTGCTCTCAATCGAGAGTAATGCTCCGCCCTGGCCCTTGCTCAGGAGATTTACTAAAACGCTGTTTATACAGCGATGGCCGTCCGCATTAGAGTGTTCGACCTTACCCTAGTGGGCAAACATGTACACTGTAGGGAGGGAGTCCTACGTTCAAACCCCACTTCCCCCAAATTTTTGCCAAACGTTTGCGCCGCACGCTGGCGACTTTTGACAAATGCCGCATCCAAGGGACATCATACCACTACATTACACTGTTTTTGGAGGGTACCTACACTGTGATAAGCTTCTTTGAAGTGATGAGAATGTCATATGCTGGTTTGAGGCATTTTCTGAAGTGATTTCACGGTAATCTGAGCCTTTGTTCTTGGTCCTACTAGCTTGATCAACTAGTACTCCAAGAGGGAGTAAGAAAACGACACTGCCATGCCTTTCCTGAGGTACTTGATCCAGGCCAAGCCCCCCCTAAACCTTGAGAAGTTATGAAGACTAACACTTAATCATTTTAATCACTCCTTTGGATGTTTTTAGTACATTTTTCAGAGAAAGTAGGGTTATAACAGAAAGTTAAAATAGGCTTTCACTGTTGAATACTTTGATTGTATTGTTTTGTTGGTGCCCCTGCTTGCTCCTGCTGCTGCTTGATGTAGTCCAGATTTTCCAAACAAATAAGTTTTGATGAAATAAACCCAAATAAGTACCCACAGTCTGCAAGGCAAAGGACCACAGGATCAAATTTACAACATGAAGGGCTGGAGTCAAAGGAGATAGTGATACAACACAAGAAACTCACAATAACTACAGATCTAGGAAACGATAGTTAGATAATATCCTACAAACTTGGAGAAACTGCCCACATGGGCATCCTTCCTTTTATAGTGCCATCTAGAGATGTGCACTCTTTGTTTTGGGTCCCATAGGTGCTGAGGTGGCATGGCTTGTGGCGCTGAGGTCACTCCCATGTCACATGGGATATTCCTACTTAGCTAGGCCGACTGGGAATTGAACCCAGGACCTCTCAAAAAGAGGTGCCACAGCCCCTCAGGGTGCAGACCACTAGGATAGCTAAGCATGCATGAGAAAACGTAGAAGAATGTCTAGGCTCTGGATCAATGTCAGCGCGTCAGTCAGTCCAGGAAATGGTGTATAAGATCAGTCAGTTGGGGGGTCAGGGGTCCACACAACATCCATAGATCAATGCTTGGTTTTATAGGTCAAAATGTCTTGTCACCCCTCTTTGGATAGGCCAATACTAAGATACAAATGTGTTATGCCTCTAGGCCTCTTTATAACAACTAAAGCTAACCTTTTGGCAGGGAAATACACTTTTTTTTACTCCCCCCTTGTGCTGTGGTGGCGTCCACTGTCGCATTTTAAAGGAAAAAGGGAAATTTTCTTGGCCTCCCCATGGCTTTACATTTACTTAAAATTTCCTATAATATTCCTAATATTGGAAAGAACGCGCTGCATCAGGGCAGTCGCCAGGTTCTGCTGAGTCATAAAAGACACCTACAGCTCCCACTGCGCTCATTGGCGTCGCTGGGGCAGCTGTGGCTTGGCAGGGGGTTAGACTGGGCATGCCAATTCATGTGTGCACAGCCCTCTCCCTCCCATTGGCAAAACGTAGTGAAATATGCAAAACCCAACGCTGGATATGATCAGAACACGCCGTCTGGGGTCTCGATGAACCTGCCGTAAGACCTAATCTATCCTTAGCACGTTGAAAATTAATTTAACCTCATGGGGGTTGGAGATTCAGGACAGTGGTCCAGGAGTCAGTTTTTCGGCCTGAACACGGCCTACTCCCCTGTTTGCGCTCCAGGATATCTGTAGAGAAAGGACGAAGGGTTGAGGAACTGACAGCACGCAACGATTGACGCAAACACCAAAATCCGTCAAAGGACGGCCTAGAATTTGTCTGACGGCACACACCTTGCCAGAATCTTCATGTGCATTAAATGCACATTTTTACAAAATTTATTTTCATCACAGGAATTCTGAAATTCCTGGATTTACACGCAGCGAAAAGCGGCGCGCCGGAGCGAATCGTAATTTGGCGCCGGAAAATACAAAAATAATAAGATTATAACAGTATGTCACGTATTAATAAGAAAATGACGGGACACACAATAAACAATATACGTAGGAATTCCACGTTTGCTTCTAGGAGCAATAAAGAAGAAAGAATTCAAGAAACTGTAATAGGACACAGGGTAAAGATCGCGAATGCAATGGGGCCGTGCATGCGCAGCACAGTGTAAGATACCGGGGATTAAAATAGAATTCTGAAAGATGTTATTATTAAATTTGTGTAGGATTGTAAAATAGTTTATTATTTGATATCTGTTGTTGTACACAGAAGTGGGGGATGACATTCTGTTTTCGGAAATGTTTTGTCTGCTTTGCTCTCATGCATTGAAGGAGGTTTCAAGGAAGTTCCGCTGAAGGGTTTTCAGAAAAGAAACAAACAAAGTACCATTGCAATCCCCGACTTCGACAAAAAATAGACATTTTTCAGGCTGAATGTCAGTGGTTTTCGTTTGCGTTTTTATACATCCTGCGCATTAGCATAGTTGTCGTTCGCGTGTGTGTAGTTTCTAACCTCTTGGTGTCTGTTGTGCAGGTCAGGAGGTGAGCAGTGCAAAGGACCTGGGTATCAGCGGTGTTGGATAAAGAATGTTTTCAGGTATGACTGACGATTGACACGTCGTTGTTTTTCTTTTATATGATATGCATGTTCAGTTCCTCTGCCTTTGTCTTTGCAGCGCAGCAAGTGGATATCAATGAAGGGTCCTGAATTCGGGGCAGGACCGAAGTCTAATCAGGTGCAGGTTAATGGATTTTGTAGAGTATTTCAGGTTTTTCTTTTTGCACTGCACGACTGAGATCAACAACGGAACCACCAGTCCACTTGCTGTGTATGCTGCAGGGCAGGCAGGGATTTTGTACATTAGCTAACCTTTTTACAGGCAGGCAGAAAATTGTTAAAGATTTTCTGACAGCCCCCTCTTTTATTTTTTTTCCAAGGGGCTTTTAGTGCTGCAATGCCTGCTTAGCCATTGCTGCAGGCAAATTTCTGCTTGTAGGCAGGTTAGTACTGTAGGGGTGCAGTGTTGTTTAGCTCCACCCCACACAAGACAACCCCCACTCCCACACTGACGAGCATGTAGGGCTGCGGTGCTCTTCTATACTGCAGCATGCCACAGTACATTTTTTTTTGGGGTGTGTGTTTGACTTTTTTGTTTGACATCCTGCTCTGGGCTGTCTACAGCAGCTCAGCCCCCCCCCCCCCCCCCCTCACACTATTGTAAAGATCTGAGTGTCTATTTTCCTTAGTCAGCCATTTGCTGAGGTAAACCCCAGCAAAAAGCTTGGGAAGGGCGTGTAATAGGACACAGGGTAAAGATCGCGAATGCAATGGGGTCGCGCATGCGCAGCACGGTGTAAGATACCGGGGAATAAAATAGAATTCAGAAAGATGTTATTATTAAATTTATGTAGGATTTTCAAATTGTTTATTATTTCATATCTTTTGTTGTACACAGAAGTCGGGGATGACATTATGTTTTGGGAAATGTTTTGTCTCCTTTGCTCTCATGCATTGAAGGAGGTTTCAAGGAAGTTCCGCTGAAGGATTTTCATAAAAGGAACAAACAAAGTACCATTACAAATCACCAACTGAATTCAAAAAACAAGGTATAAACATACAGGTCTTGCTTGCTTCGTATGCAGCATGCACATTGCTTGTCTCGTGTTGTCGTGAACGTGCAGTGTAGTAACGCAAACATAGTGTATAGGGACAGATTAGAAGATTGCAAGATGATTAGAGCTGAGATCGGGTGATAAGAAAATACACACGCGTGCATAAACGCTTGCTTCGCTTGTGTCTCGTTTCTTCTTCCCCTTGCTTCGCTCTCCAGCGGTAGGTAAGGTAAGTAAGCCCAGGAGGCGCCACCCCCTGGTAGAGTTCGTGATTGTGGTATCGATTGTGGAAGAAGGAGAGATTAAGGTAGGAGATTGAAACCTTCGTGCATACCCGTGCATTCACATGACGCATCAAAGGGTACGCCACACGTGCTGCGCAGGCTAAAACCTTTGTTTAGGTTACCTAGGGGCTCCACCCTACGTTCTTTAAGAGAACGGGTGGAGGTCCTTAAGCTTGCTTGCTTGTACTTGGGTTCAGGAACAGCACGGTATAGGGCAGCCTGAGAAGCGTATAATACGTGGAGGCTGTCTTGGTTCCTCAGTCCTGAACCCAGGTCATCCACCTCTGCTTTACAGGTGGGAAGGTTAGGGTGAATTGGTGCAGCTGCAGTTGCCTTCGGCGACTTTTCGATTTTTCACTCAAGCTAAAACGGGCACTGATCACACAATCAACAAACTGCACCTCAGCCAGGACTGGCGAGGGCAGTCCGACCTCTTCAACATCCACGCAGTGCACGCAACCTGAGCACTTCTTCCCTCCAAGCCCTACCAGGGAAACGCGTAGTGGCGTCCCTGTTAGGCCACAGTTGCTTAGTAGGGCTGTGTTCTCGTGTCTCTTTCACAGATAGGCCACTGGGGCCTGTGACATGTTCATCATCAACCCCAAGTAGCGTGTGGGTGTAGGAGTGGCAAGCCAGGCTGAGGGCTTGGGCCTCAGAGTCCGCTCATCCTTCGATGGCTGGTGCCACTATAGTGAGTGTAGGACCTGTAATGTGTGTGTCACTGTCCCGCCTGTTTCCTGAAATTTTATCAGGGTTTTGGTGGACAGTGGCAGTGTAAGTTCTGGCCACGTAGCAAACAGGCGTTTTCATGCCTCATAGCTTTTGGCCACCCCTCCCCTGTAGTAGGCAGGCAGGTAGGAAAAACCAATACCTTGGCGTTAACGCTGGGTATTCCCCCAAGGACGTTTGGTGCCAGCACAGAAATTGGGCACCTAGGGGCGGAGAGACCCGGGGTGTACCCCGTGGCACCGGTAAGACATCCGCTGGGTTCAGCAAGGGTGCAGACTTGGGTATAATTAGGACACCATTTCTGCAGCTTGCTCATAAGTCCTCAGGATTAGCACACTCACACACCAAAAGGAAGGTATAGGAAGGTTTCAGTACCTAGGTTTCTTATGAGAGGCAAGCGTTTCAGGGAGCCTCAGCAACTCTCCTAGGTTGTTCTGAGACAAGTAGTCTACCAGAACAGAATTCGGCGTCCCTCATGAAGAACAAAGGCAGAGAAGGGTTCCCAGGTAGCTTCTTCAACTCCAAAGCCTTCCCAGAGGGTGAGGAAACGCCACTCTTGTCAATAGCGATGTCGGATGACCAACTTCACCAGGTAGAAGACTTCCTTAGTAATCTCCTCGGCATTCATGTCGAAGAGTTCTCCTCCTACTTCCATTGGGCTGGCAGCGCCCTGTAGGTCCAGACCGGCGGTCTCCTCGTCGTTTAGTTTCCATTCTTCCCCACAGAGGTCCTCTGGGTCGTAGTAGCGCTTGAGCTGTTGAGCAGCGCACACCAGGGTCCGCCCTAGTCGGGGAGAATACCGCACGGTGATACGGTGACCATCCACAGATAGGATCTTCTAGGGACCAAAGTAGGGGTCATCGCTGGTGGAGCGTGGCCAGGCGGGTAGCGAACTATGGTGCACCAGCACCCAGTCCCCCTCTTGGTAGGTGGCTGGCACCCTGTGCTTGTTCTTCTTGTTCCACTGGCGCTCCCTAACTCTCTGGAGCATAGCCTTGGACTTGTCCACCTTGTCTTGTTGCTCCTTCACCCACTTACCCACAGTGGAGTAGGAATCCTCAGGATAGGGAGCGTGTAGGAACCACGCCGGGCATCCCATGAACAGCTCATGGGGCGTATAGCCAGTTGCCGAAATCCCTTGGGTGTTCATCATCAAGGATATGACGGGGAGTAGTCTCATCCAGTCTTTGGTGCGCTCAGTCTTGCACCATGTCCTTGCGTTCTCCTTGAGAACAGGAATCTGTCGTTCACATACGGGGTTACTCGTATGAGTATAGGGAATCCCCGTTGACACCTGGACATTGAGGGATCTCAGGACTCTCTTGTACCAGCCAGTGTCGGAGCGTACTCGGACATCTTCGTCTGAGTTAATCTCTTTGGGTGCCCCATAGACACAGAACCACTCCTCCAGGAGTATCTTGATGTTCTCCTCGCCGGTGATGTGTTTAGTACATGGGAACACCCTGGTAAAGCTGGTCAGCCCACAAGTTACCACTCGGGCAAAGTCGTAGCCCCCGAACTTAGGCATCTCGGTGTAGTCCACGTAGAGAACACTGTTGGCACAGTGGGGGATAGGGAGAGTCGAATAAAGACCTCTGTCCCTGATATCCCAAGGTTTACAGGACGGACACGGGCACTTGTCCACCGTAGGCTGGAGGGTTTTCCGCAGCTGGTCATCCGTCCACGTAGAGTGGAACCACTGCTTGAAAAGCCCCAGGGTACGGCTGGCTCCCACATGACCACTGGACTCGTGGGTCAACTTGAAGAGCGCCGGGATTCTGTCGCTGGGCACGACTATCCGGTCCTCATGCCAGAGGTAGGTCTTGTCCCATTTCCACTGTTTCCGGTTGACCAGGACGGGTTCCAGACGCTTCTCCAGGAGTTTGTAGATATCCCCAAACTCCTTCAGGGACTCAACTTGTCCGAGTCCATGTAGAGGTCTGTTCATGGTCATGTTCAAGTCCAGGTGTACATCCATACGGCTGAACGCCTACTTGGCTAGCTCCTCAGAGCTGGCACCAATCATGTCGTCGAAGTTGTTGCAGCTGATGTAGTCCGCACACTCGTTCTTGACGCCCTGGATATGATGTACTCAGAGCCGTGGCTGGCTCAGGTAGGTCCACCAGCATCTGAGCTTAGCCTTCTCAGTTGGGGGACCCTTCTGAAGGTGCAGATCGGTTCTTGGTCGCACAGGCAAACCACAGGGTTACTCCCCAATAATCGGGGTTGAGAGGATAGCACCAGCATACCCGGGAGCAGTTCCTGCTCATAGGTAGAGTAGTTACCCCGGGCCTGGTTCCATTTTCAGTTCCAATGACCCAGGAAAACCAGGACCCATTTGCCGTCACGGTAGCTGTGCTTGGGAGTACCGTCTGGGTTGAGTCCATCAGTACCCCATTGCGAAATGGCCCAGTCGATATCCTCCTTCTCTGGTGCTTGCCACTGGAACAACGTTCCACCTCCGCCCACATTGCTGGCGTCAGTCATCAGGATAATCTTACCCTGTTCTCTAGGCACACCCAGGCACTTAGCGTTAGCCACTTTGTCCTTGAGCTCGTCAAACGCTTGTTGTTCTTGAGGGCCCCAGCGCCGGGTAGTAGTCTTTTTGGTGAGGTCCGTCAGGATGGCCCTGGTGTAGGTGAAATTCTTGATGTGGCGGCGGTAGAAGTTTCAAGCCCCAATGAAACTGCGTACATCATGGGGTCCTTTCTTGGGCTCTTCATGTCGTACCTTAGCATCCATCGGCGGTTTGGCCTTAGAGGCCGCTGGGGTCCACCACACCCAGCCAATGTCGAACCCCAGGTACTGCATAGTCTCCCACATGAACTCACACTTCTCCAGGTTGAGTCTAGTGTGGTTCTCCTGGCAGACCGCAAAGAACTCGCCGAAGAGGATTAGGTGGTACTCTTGGGTATTTGTTCCCAGCCAAACATCGTCGATGTGTGCTTCCATCTCGGCGCCCGGGGATATGACTTCTTGCACCACGGGTCTTCGACGTAGGATGGATAGGATCTTGTTCGTCAGCTCTTGGAAAAAAGCGGGTGCGTTGGCCACGCCAAAGGGCATGACCTCCCACTTGAACACCCTCCCCTGAGGGGTGATGAAGGCAAGAGATTCCTGAACGTTGGGCGTCAGGTCCACCTGCCAGAATCCACTTCGCTTGTCCAACTTCGTCTTGTAGCGGCAGGAGGCTATCTTCTCGAGGGTTGACTCCATATTAGGAATGGACCCTGAGGGGTTCAACATCTTCTTGTTCAGCTCTCCATGGTCCACTACCAGCCGTTTGGCTGTTGACCCAGGCTTAGCCACCAGGAAACAGGGGCTGCAGTGTTGGAGGTAGTCCCCATCCTTGTACTCCAGGACCAGGCCAGCGTCGATGCACTCTTGTATCTGTCGCTCTATCTCATCGGCCTGCTCCTTAGGAGCCGGGTGGGGTCTCCTTCTTATCTTTTGACCAACAAACTCGGGCTTCAGCTTGAGGTCCATCTGTACCAGCTTGTCACAGGATGCTGGAGGGGGTAGTTCTCCGAATACCTCCAGGTAGGTCCTGATCAGCTTCTGTACTCTAGGGTCCAAGAGTTTGATCTTGTCCTCCATGTCCTCGTCAGAGTGTAGATTGCTTGCCCCTTGGTGTATAGAAGCAGGGAGGTGATCCTCAACCGGCTCTGCATCCTTGGTTGTATCCTTCAGTCCTTGATAGGCGTAAAGAAGGTCTCGTTCCACAGTTTCAGGTGGTTGGTGACAACATAGGCACACTCGAGGAGGTTCGCATACGCATTCCTCTGAGAGTTTATCCTCCTCTGGGGTCCTCACATGGGCAACCCATACGCTCTTCATGAGCTTCAGGTCCAACTCTCGTTGCCAGGTGGTAATCTTCTGTTCTAGGTCCTCCTTCCGTTGGAAGATATCCCCCATAGACCCTTGCTTCAACGGCGATGAGCGGCGTGTAGGCCTAGCATAGCATAGCTTTTTCGCCACCAATCTCCTCTTGGAGTCCACGTACTCTCTCAGCCTGGATTCGGGGTCCACCTCCTTGTCCGAGGGCTCCTCTCCCCTCATGGAGAGTAGGGGTTTCAGTGGGGCAGCATATTTGGCGTTCTCCACTTCCTCCACGCACGTATGCACAAAGAAGGCATCATGATCAGTATCGTCTTCAGAGTGTATAGAGCTGGGTAGCTCGGATAGCCCACACTCCGGGACTACATCAGGATTGGATACACGGCAAGGGGAGTTGGGGGCAACCGTGTCTGACACGACGTACTCGTCTCCCCCAGGAGTAGTCTGCACGGCCTCTCGAGGTCGTAGGTGGTTATTCATGACCTCCAGGGTGAAGCCACTGCTCTCACATTCAATTTCTTGGACCATAGCAGAGTCCAGATCCCCCCAGGACACTGGGGCTAGACTCACGTCCACCACGCTTAGCATACTACCCCATCCAGGTTTCCTGATGGGCGTCTTGCGGCCCAGAGGCACGTAGATGCCGTCATCCGGCAGCTGGATGGAGGTGAGCGTCAGCTTGTCCAATAGAGTACGCCAGTACTCGTTTCCCCCATTGGCTCCCAAATCAGGGGTGCACAGGACCATACGGGAATGTTCCAGGGCCACGTTGGTCAGGACCATCCCCAGTTCACTGAATCTCGGGTTCCCGTAGGCCATCCCGAAAGAGGGCTAGTAAAATTTATAGCAGCAATTTTGCATGCTGCTTGACCTTGGCGAATAGCTCCACCTTCAGGTCTTCCCGGGAGTATCCCAACTCCCTCAGACCTTGGTCTGTTACATCACCCAGGACCTGAAGAAGAGGTTTCTGATGTCCCTTGCTTGTTGTTGATATTGAAAACCTTGATTGCTTTTCAAAAGATGTTTCCCCAAAACTGCAAAAAGGTAAAGTCCACGAACAAGGAACACCACAAACAGGATCAAAGTCAGAATTGTGATAGTATTTTTCCAAATCAAAGCATTGTAAGCAAAGAGGGGCTGCAGATAGACAAATGAGGAATTAAATATGCAACTCAAATTGGTTATATAAACAAAACAAATGATTTTATGTGAAAACTGGCATGACTCAGGCCTCCAATATAGCACCAAGCACTTCATGTGCACTCGTTTGGATGAAATGGAGTTGGTTAGGAATCTGGGGCATAGGAGTTAGGTCAGACACAGGAAGTGACTTGGCCAAGCAACTGAATTCAGAAACAGTTACAATCTGGAACCACAATAACTAGTAGTAACATTTGAGTATAGGGGTCCTGAGGTGGGAGACCACTAGGCTTAACCTACAAGGCCCAAGGCATGGAGTGCCTACTTTATTTTGGTATAACCTCCATGAGGGCTGATACCTCCGCTCCTTTGAGTGGTAGGGGTGAACTTCATGTGGGAGCTAGGGTTTTAACCCTAGTTGCTGAGAAAGTGTACTTAAAGCTTCAAAAGAGAGACAAAAATGTTTAAGTGTTAGTCTCAGCACTTCCTTAGGCAAAAAGGGGGGCTGTAGCCTGGAGCAAGTACCCCAAGAAAGACATGGTAGTGACTTTTTCTTACTCCCCCCTGGAGTACTAGTTAGCTAAGCTAGTAGCCCCAAGGAAAATGCTTCAAATAACCCTGAAATTACCTCAGAAAATGGTGTAAATCTTCACAAAACCTCCTCATCAGTTCATAGAAGCTGTTCACACTGCTGGTACCCTTTAGAAACAGCATGATGTACCGTGAATGATGTCCCTTCGAAGAGGCATTCCTCAAAAGTAGCTGGCGTGAGCGTAAACTTTTGGAAAAACAGTTTGGGGGCAGTGGCGTTTGAACCCACGACCTCCTCCCTAGAGTCTGCATTGCTACCCACTAGGGTATGATCGACCGCTCTAATGCGGACGGTCATCGCTGCATAAACAATGTATTTCAGTAATCGTCCTGACCAACGGCCAGGGCGGAGCAATACTCCTGATGGAGCCCAGAAAACACCAGGAGCTGAAAAAAATAGAAATGAGGACCAACAGGGAGTGAATCCTGTGGTTTAGCGAAAGGTTGAGCGACCTAACAAGTCAAATCGCTAAAAAGTGACGATAAGATGTTAGAAATCGTCATTTATAGGCCCAAACTCAAAGTCGCAGACAAGGGCAACAGAGCCGCGCCCGGAAAAGGGGTTAACGGCACTACAAGGCACTCAAGCAGAGAGGTGTGTGCCGTGCCTTGACAGTGAGAAACCAAAGATTTCTGCATGATTGCATCAAAATTTTTATATAACATAGGGACAAACCTCAAAAACACAAACAAAAGGAAGAGCAGGCGAAGAATTCGCCTCTCAGGTATGCCAGTGTCACGACACACGTATGCATTGTGTTCGTCGTGGTTGTTTCGTTAAAACGTTAGAGTTGTCTCCGTCGTGTCTCCGAGGGGTTGGGCGACTCCTGCACTCCCCCTGCACAGGTAAAAACAAGGTTGTAAGGTATGCTCGACGAATGGTGCACGTAGTGCGCACGTAGGATTAGAGAAGATGAAGTGCTCCCGATACGTGTGCCGGATTCCAATATACACACGTTGCCACACTTCCTTGTGCATGCACCCACCTTCCCTTCTCTTCACAGGTCCAAAGGAGAAGTGTGTGCTCGTGTTTGCGTTGTTTGTGCGTTAAAGTAGGGTTGTCTAAGACGCTTAGGCTTGTTTTGCGTTGTGCCATCGTCTCTCATTCACCATTCCCTGTTCTCCTTTTCGCAGATGACAAAACAGGCACGACAGGAAGAATCGTGCAAGCCACACGATGCAATTAAACGCTTAGGATTGTTTATAACTCGCATTGGGGTTGTTTAAACGCTTAGGTTTGTTTTGCGTTCGCTTCACTTCGGCATTCACACGATGCACGGTGAGTAAGGTAGGTAAGCCCAGGAGGAGCTCACCTTCTGGTTGAGTCAGTGTGGTTACAGTAGTTCTGGTCTCGCCTCCCTTCCCTGCATGCGTGCACACGCTGCATTAAAGGGATTTGACAGTAGGCCACGCGCTGTGCACGCGGTATGAAACCTTGCCAGGTTACCCAGGGCTTCGCCCTACGTTCCATAAGGGAACGGGCGAAGTCCTTAAGCTTGCTTGCTTGCAACTGGGTTCAGGAACAGTGTATTATAGGGCACACTAAGAAGCGTATAATACGTGGGGTGTGTCTTGGTTCTTCCGTCTTGAACCCAGTCCATTGGCCTCTGTTGTACAGGTGGGAGGGTCACGGTGATCTGGTGCAGTCCCTTGAGCCGTGCTAAAATATACGGAGCTGATCACACAAGCAACAAGCTACAACTCAGCCAGGAGTGGCAAGCGTAGCCCGACATCTTCAACATTCACGCTGTGCACGCACCCCTTCCCTCCAAGCGCTAGCAGGGAAACGCGTTGTGGCGTCCCTGTTAGGCCACAGAAGCTTAGTAGCTCTGTGTTTTCTTGCACTCTCACAGGTGAGCCGCTAGGGCTCTTGTCTTCATCCTCAACGCCACCCAGTAGAGCGTGCGTGTAGGAGTGGTAGTCCTGCGCCGGGGCTTGAGCCAGTTGCAGTAGCGCTCGCCCACCAGGATGGTGCCACTGTAGGGTGTGTAGGACCTGTAGTGCGTTTGTCACTGTCCCACCCGTTTCCTGCAATTTTAGCAGGGTTAGTGGGCTGTGGCAGTGGTTAGGTCAGCGTTTTGGCCACTTAGCAAAATGGTGTTTTCATGCCTTCATAGCTTTTGGCCACCCCTCCCTTTAGTAGTCAGGTAGGTAGGAAAAACAATACCTGGATTCATACGCTGGGTATTCCCCCAAGTTTTTACGCCAGCACAGAAATTGGGCGCATAGGGAGGGGAGACCCGGGGCGTACCCCGTGGCATCGATAAGACAACCCTCCAGGTTTAGCAAGCATGCAGACTTGGGTATAATGAGGACACCACTTCTGCAACTTGCTCTTAGGACCTCAGGCATAGCACACTCACACATACCTAGGCAGACATGTATAGCGACCAGGTTAGGAAGGGTAGAACCCCATGGGTCTGGACCAGTTAGGGGTCCTAACTGTGGGCACGCTTGTCCCCAAGGAGGGCAAACACACCTTGCTTGTCATTCCCCCCTGCTCATTGGAAAAGCTAGCCACCGTTCATCGTTGGCTCCCCAAGGTCATAACATCAGGGCAGGTCCCATGGCACACATGGTCAACAAGGCAAATACTCGCTGGTTGGCTGCAAACCTGATAAGCGGCCATCTGGCTCACGCTGGTAACCATAGGCATGGGACTGCAGGGCACAGCCACGGTTGGTGCAGTGCTCAGAGTGCTCACCGACCCTGGGAGGTTAGTTCCTCTTCTTACGCTGGGCAGGGTTGGGATAAGCGAGCGTTTAGCGACTGAACGGTGGTTTGTTTGTTACGCTTAGGGAAATTTATTAACAAACGACGTTTTAACAAACGACGGCCCGCAGGCCCCTGCCGCGGCGTAGCGCGCGCACTTCCTTTGTGCTGTGTCCGATGTTTTGCTTTGTCAGAGCCTATGAACTGAAGGATTTTAAAATGCACAGGATTTCAAAAACCACAGGCACAGACATGTCAGAACAGGACCGCAATTCGTGCAGAATAGCAATTTTTTAGGCTTTTCACATGTTTGTATTATTAATTTCGGATTTATGCACATTGCATCTCTGTATTTTGCTTTTAGCTCAGTGGTGTCATGGGCGGCAAAGGCCATGGAACTTTTTGGCCATGCCGAGCTTGTCAGAAGTGGGAGAACTGATGAGTGAAGCTGCGGAACTACAAATAGGCATGTGCGGTACCAATTTGCTGCTGCTGGTGCTTCCTGTGCTACCATGTGCCTTGTCCGTGAATTTTTGGAGCGAAACGTAACGAATTCTACCACGGTGAAGTCCAGAAAACACGAAGACGTCAAAGGAGTGGGGGAAAAGAAGTTGGGAGACCCCTTCAAAACCGCGTCAGAAAAGTTCCACCGTCGCCAAGCCCAAATGAAGCAACCCGTCGCCGAAGCTTGCAGCGATCAGCGTGATGACCACCCTACTGACGAGCGTGTATGTTCGGGCCTCAGCCCCTCTCCCTGTGCAAGCGCAAGCCTCATGCTCCAGTGATGCGTCCACCAACGTGCAAGCCTCAGCAATGGGCATAGAATCAGGGCGAAGCAGCCCTGCGCGCACTGCGCGGGACTTCAAGGCGAAGCAGCACTGCGCGTAAAGTCAAGGCGAAGCAGCACTGCGCGTGAAGTCAAGGCGAAGCAGCACTGAGCGTAGAATCAGAGCGAAGCAGCACTGCGCGCACGGCGCGTGAAGTCAGGGCGACGCGTGAAGTCAGGGCGACGCAGTTGTATTCGCCAGAAGTCTTGTTTTCAGTGTGTGTCACGTGCGTGTGCCTGTCATTCACATGCAATGAGTTGATCTGTAAATTTGACTTTGGCCTCTGTGCCTCCATCAACCCTGAGGCGTGGCATGCATGTGTGTATTGATATCCTGATGTGTAGCCTTGCCTTTGTTTAGCTCTGTTGAATCCTGGGACCCCTCTTTCAAGGCCCACGCTTAGCGCTGGACCAGGAAGAAGACAGTGTGCAGTAAAGTCGACGTTAAAGTATTCTTTGTGTCTGAGTTGCAGGGCAAGACAGGGTAGAGCTGAAAAGTCATTTGCACGGTGTTTTAAGAAACATTGTCTTTTTGGCTGAACTGCAGGCAGGGTAGTGCATAAAAGGGAAGCAAACAATTTAAGGTGTGAAACATTTGCAGGGTGTTTTGAGAAACATTTAAAAGCAGGAATTCAGAAAAAAACTTTTGGAAATCTTTTTCGAAAAAACATTTTGGAAAATATTGTGGAAAGGACCAATGGGGCTGAATAGAAACAAGCAAACCATTAGAAGCAAACCGAAAGGACATTAACACGGAAAAAAATTAACAAACGACGTTCGTTTATTTTCATCGTTCGTTCGTTCGTTCGTTTGTTCGTTAATTTTCCAAAAAAAATTAACAAACAACGTTTGTTAATCCCAACCCTGACGCTGGGACAGGGTCTCAGCACGGGTTAGCAACTGCCCCTCGGTGTTCTCAACGAGGTAGGAACGAAAGATGGGGTTGATACTCCCATCTGGCTGTATGAAGGCTGACATAGGCTCACAGGTAGCCTCTGATAGCCCATAGCCATACCACAGGGTCGGGAATTTCCAGCCCATTTATTACTCGTGGCGTGCAATACCTGCAACCATGTAGTAGCCATCGACTGCCATTTCCTCGGCAGTCATCTCCTCCAGTTCGTCTGCCTCCTCAGGGGTGGCAGCGTTCTCCAGGTCGATACGCTCAACCTCACAGTCAGGCAAGCGCCACTCATCCCACGATATTTCATCAGGGGACTGGTAGTGTCTGAGTTTCTTAGGAGCACACAGCAGCTCCCCACCTAGACGGGGGCTGCACCTCACATGGATCCTGGATCCATCTATCCTGATAATACGATAGGGCCCAAAGTAGGGGTCTGAAGCCGGTTCGGACCCCCGTGGCCATCTTGGGGTCACTTGGGGTGTGTATCTATGTGCCGGCAAGCCGCCATTGGCTGATATCATACTCTCCCATCCACCTGACCTAACCCGATGTGATAGTGTGATAGGTTTGGCCATTCCGGCTATGAGCGGTCATATTCAGTACCGAGGCGCCGCCAGCGGAGATTTATATATCGGAATATCAGGAATCAACAGGGTTTTTTTGTCATAATGTTTCCGTAATTTTTGAGCCTTCCGTTCTGATTGTCAATGTATCGGCAACTGTCAGTTGGCTCGCGATTTTGCAGTAACCGATTGGTTAACTGTTATTTCCAGATATTTTGGCGGAAGCTCCGATGAAGGGTCAGATTTCATCAGTAAAGGGTTCGTTGCTTCCGCATTTTTCATATTATACACTCGCAAACTTAATCCGATTTTTTCAGACTTTCAGAATCGGATTTTCGACTTCGACATCGCCGCACTTGATATGACGAATCTCGAGTGGTCCAATATTTTTCCCCGATCACGAATCAGCCTTCCTTTGGTTATGCCCTTCGTTTTGCTTGGAGATATAGGCAAAACAAAATTGATTCGTGAGACCACTTTGAAAGGTCATATCTCCGGCTCACGTCAAGGTATAACAACTTCGAGAATTGGGTTGGAACCGCCTTGGTCTCAAGTTAATTTGGAAGGCATCAAACGCCTTTGGTGTGTACACATGTCCGGTATAGCAAGGGATAATGGTCAAGAGGGTATAAAGTGATATATAACTCTTGGACCGTGCAACCGAATATTTTAATGCGACTTTCGAGTGTACCGCATGAGTGTTGGGGTTGCATAGCAACTTTCTTTGGGTTCCTACGTATTTTTAACGTGAAGTTATGTCCATGGAGGGGCATGGCATACCATGGTGGGAGCCACTTTTGGAGGGTTGTGTTATATGCATGGTATGTGCTTTGATATGCTCACGCCCGTGTTATATATCTTCGTGTGGCCGAAGAGATGGGGAGCCACACGTGACAAGGGCTTTGCCCATGTCACAATTGTGGAATTCAAAGCGCTAGACTAAGTCTACCGCGTATGTATTGCTCATGGTATGTTTGGTAAAGAGATCCATGAGTGCACTCCCATTTTCATGGGGCATGTAGATATGGGTGGCGAAGGTATCTGCATGCGCCCGATTGGGGATCCAAGTGGGGGAATTGTTCGCAAATGGTTCCAATCATTTGTATATTGAACCATGTGCGGAGATCATGGGTGAGCATAGAGATATACTATCATGACAACTTTGTATTTGGACATATTTTCATGTTTTTGACCTCAATTTTTGCTCATTTTTGTGTTTCATGTGCTCAACTGGTCGGCTAACAGTAAAGTGCCTAGAGATCCGTGAACTATGGTATGTTGCTTAAATGTTGGCATATGCTTCGGTGTTGCACCTCACCATATGCCGGATCATGTGGTCACTTTGGCTTGGCACACGAGGAGTCACAAAATTAGGTCTCAAACTCATGAGCTGACTTGTGAAGCATGCCATGTACATAACCGGAGAGGTTTCGGAGACAATGATGGGATATTATTGGGCATGGACCTTTGGTCTATATCACCCTTGTATATTACTTTCCGGTTTGACACATGCATGGAGCATTTGGATATTTGCCGTACGCATTTTTGAGTATATAATTGACTTTTGGGCATTACGGTGTGATTTGCCTAATTTTGCCATGTTGTGGGGTCAACATCATGGGGCAGTTCTCCAAGCCCAATCGACTCCAAGTCCAACCAAGTTTATGTCAGGGTAGGGCATGGTCCTGAGTGCCACTCTAGGCCATGACAAGCCACCTCCCCTATTGGGCTAGGATTTAGAGGCTTGGGAGTGAACACATTTTTGGGGTTTGTGTAGTGACTTTTGACACGTGGCATTCAGCCATCTCAATTGACCCGGTTCAGGGCAATATGTGGGTGAGTCAAGGGAAGGTCTTGAGTCCAGGGAATGAGGGGTTTATGGCTGTGAATGTGTACGTTTACCTCTTTCCCCAACTTTGCTTTATTTGTGTTCATATGCCAATTTCAGGGCTTTCTTCCTTGGTGCAATTCTTGTACATGCCCGCCATCGTGAGACAATCGATGTGCTGAACGGAAGCCCGCAGGATTGTGGATTGGCTTATTGCTGCATTTGTGGGTTCTGATTGCTGTTCAGGGTTGAAGGAGGATTTTATTTTCTATATTTTTTGGATTTGGGACCCTGGATTTTGAGCAATGCAATCGTTGATCAGGAGCAAATCGGCAGGGGTTACAGGCGGAAGGGGCACAGCAGGGGCCGGTCCTGGTAGGGACCTTCTTTATGGTAGCAGAGGCGTACCTGCTGCCCCTACCTACCGCCAACCCGGGGACTTGGGCCCTTATGAGCCCTGCCAAAGTACGCCCCGGGTGCGTATTGTGGACTTGGTGGAGACCACGCCGGAGATTGGAGCCATAGAAGAGCCGAGACGTTCAAGAGCATGGCGAACTCCGGAAGGTGAAGCCCGAAGAGAAGTACGACATTCGGGAAGAGGAGGACTTGACATGGAGAATCTGGTCCCCATGTGTGAGCGTCGCTGCCGAAAGGCATGCAACCTCCGCTCTGCCGCGGAGGACTCTGAGGAGGCCTGCCATTCAGGCAGCAGTGGAGGACGGGCCCGGCGCTACCGGAAGCGCGGGTCACCCAAGTCCGCGGCAAGGGACGCCGGGGCTATGGACACGGACCCCAGCCCGGTCAGGCTTTGGGAATCTGAGGGGAACTCCGAGGGCTATCGGACAGCCTACGAGCAACCTTCCGAGTCGGAGATGTCCGCGCCGATCGCCAGGGCGCATATGGCCCCCGAGCCCGCCCTGAAGTATGACGCCGAGGGCTTGGAGAGGCCAGCCAGGGCCCGGACGGCACCTGTGCCCCGGCACACGGGACCAGAGACGGACGCCATAGGCGATACGCCCATGGGCGACGAGTCCGAGGTGCCGGGAACCGCGGGATGCGCCGGATCAGGCGGAAAGCAGGCTGAGTGCCACTGCGAGCACGTGTCCTTCCTCATGGGCAAGTATTCAAAGATGGGGATGGACGCCATCGTGCATCGCCTAGACCGCCTGGACAACGCGAGGGACGGTCTAGAGGAGGACGTTGCCGGGATCCTGGATGACCAGTCGGCCGCGGAGAAAGACATGGAGGAGCTGCGAGCGGAACGGGACCGGTACCGGGAGAATACGGAGCTGGCCCTGGAGAAGCAGCAGCGAGTGGTGGACAGCCTCCTCCACCTGGTGGAGGACATGTCGGGACGCCTGAAGAGGCTAGAGGAGCTACAGCCCCTCGCCTCGGGTCCGGAGCTCCCGGCAAAGCCGGCCGCGGCAGAGCTGGTAGAGCGGGTTAAGACCCTCAGGAGCGCCATGGAGAAACCCATGGGCGGCCCTGCAGAGGCACCCTACGCGCCTCCGCGTGTTGACCCGGGTGCGCTGCCGTTTGTTCCCATGTTCAGCGAATCCACAATGCTCGGGGAACAAACGGCGCCAGCTGGGTCCATGCGGGAAGGGCACGCAACCACGGACCCGAGGAGCCTGACGGTACAGATGTCCCATGCAACCCAGGATCCACCGCCCAGTACGACTGCCTATGCAGTTTATTAGGAAGAGGAGATCCAGAGCCAGACCATGCAGGGGCGAACCATGGGAAGCTCCGAAGGACATGGTCGAGGTCATCCAGGCGGAAACCTGTGGGCGAAGGACCCCAATACGGGGATATGGACGGCCGACGGAGCAAGTCCTTCCCGCATTCCAAACCCCATGGGTTCAGGCCCAACTGGACCGCACTCCATGGAGGAGAGGGATGTACGGGGAGTGTACTCACACCCCCCGGCCACAGGTGGTATCCGTCTCGGTGGAGTGGTGGCTTGGGACGTCGGAGACGCCATCAGGATTGACGACCTCAGGGGAATCAAAATCCCCTACTACAATGGCAACCCCTCCAACCTGGATGACTTCATCCTGGATTGGGAGGACTTTGCTGAGGAGGTCGTCGGGGAGATGCGGGGAGCGCCGCGGGACAAGTGGGTATGCCAGACATTCGCACACTGGCTGGCGCAGGACCTGAAGGAGGAGCTGCGGGATCAGATCCGGGAAGGACTGATCCGCACGGAGCAGGCCTGCCTCCAGTGGTTGGAGGATGAGGAGCGGGTGGACGCTCCGAACCAGAAGCTGGAGGACTTGTGGTCCATCCCGCTGCCGCTGGACCGCGGTGAGTTGCGGGTCCGGGAGTGGAACCGGTATCTGCGGAAGTACCGCAGATGCCTCAAACTGGTGGAGGACTGGAACGAGGCCAGCGAGATCCGCCACCTCCTGAAGGACGTCCTCCCCGGCCACTGGAAGAAGGCGAGTGGAGGACGAGGAGAAGAAGCGCGCCAAGAAGCGGGTGGCGGTGAGGATCATGGCGGCGGAGGATACCCATGCGGGTATCATGGAGTTCTTCAGGAGGAACCTGGGTGAGCCCAACCGGATGTTGGGACTGAAGAACGCCGTGTACGTGGAGGTGTTTGGAGACTCCATGGGGCAAATGTTGCTGCGCCTCAACAACGTGGAGTGGAGACGCGGGGAGCGGCTGAGGATGCAGGTCATCTTCGCCCGCATGAGCCTGGACGAGATCGTGAAGTACATCACGGTGAAGTCGAAGCTCAATGCGAAGAACGAGGCCCACGTGCAGGATCGACATGGTCATGGACAACGAGGCCACCGAGAAGACCGCCATCATCGGGAGATCCAGGAGGACACGGCCAACTCTGCGGAGGGTGGTAGTGGAAGTGGCCAAGACCACTGTTCCCGGGAGAATCACGAGGAGGCCCATTTCTTCGCGTTTGTGGCGCACAACGTGAGAGAACATGGGCAGGATAGGTCCAGATGAAACAAGGTGGGACCCAAGAAGAACAGAGAGCCAAGGAGGATCGGGAACCCACCGCTCTCGTTCCGGGAGTACAGGTCTCAGCACGACGGGTGCTGGGTCTGTTATGGCAAGGGAGACAACCATGCAAACGACCACCGTCAGTGCAAGGTGTATGAGGCGGACAAGAAGGCCTACTTCGCCGCCCACCCCGAGAAGAAGCCCAAGGAGCAGCGGATTACCGATTGGAAGGCGAAGGGCGGAGACGGGGGAAAAGGCCAAGGCAAGGGCCAAGGAAAAGGCGGAGGAAGAGGCTATGGTGGTGGACCTGGCCAAGACCGACCAGTGAGGTCGATCGAGGAGGTTGCTGAGGACATGTTGAGGACGTTGGAGGAACTCAAAGCCCAGCAACGTGGTGGACAAAGTCCTGGCGGATGGCAGCCGGAAGGGGCTGCGGGAAGTCAAGTCTAGAGGAGCCCCCACGGGAGTGGGACCTCGGAGGTCTCTCCTCCGAAAATCAGTGGAATCCCAGAGAAAGCGAAGGCACATCGGCTGCCAAAGAAGGCTCCAGAAGAGCCAAAACCACTGAGTTTCGCCACTCCCAACCCCTGGAGCGCCCTGCCAAGGGAAGTTTATGTGGGCAAGGGACGTGGTAAGAAGGAAGGAGCGACCACGGAGAGCCCCGTGGACGGGCAAGACCAACCCAAGATCTACACCATCCGTGATCATACCCTCGAAGTCCTGATGCACCCGGACGTGCTAGAGTTGCATGCCGTGAGAGTCGTCCATACACCGCATGGTGACGAGCGGCAGTTGCACTTGAAGGTGCGTGTACGGTGCGGACAAGAGGAGTTGGTGGTGGATGTTCTGGTGGATACGGGTGCCCAGGTGTGCCTGGTCCGGAGAGGGTTGTTCAAGGAGGAATCCCTGCAGCCCAGCCGTAGACCGGTACGCCTGAAGGTGGCCAATGGAGAGATTATGGGTGGCGGCACCCATGAGGCCACTATCAGTATGGAATTCTGGGAACATGAGCGCTTGAACCGCCCTGATCTGGCGAAGAGAAGCACTCTATCCGGAAACTTCTATGTGGCCGACATTACTGATTGGGATATGATCATGGGGTATGATTTCATGGTGGCCAACGCCATTGGAGCCCTTCCCCATCGCGCAACGCTGGTCCGGGAGGATGACGAATGCCTCACATGGCTGTCCACGGATTTTGCGTGCGGGTCATCCCAATGGAATGCTGAGGAAGAGGATCGGATCGTCCGAGCGGTGCAAGCTGTGGGTGCCAAGTCCAGAGGGGACCGCGGAGTTCAGCTCACGGAGTATGGAATGGCGCCGCAAGTGTACGCCAGGATGATCCAGACGCTGGGAGCCGAAGCGCCCGACACGGACGTCTTCGCTTCCCGGGATGCCCCACTTTTGTGGAAGTGTAGGAGGCATTGGCATCGAGGAGACTCAGCCTGGCATAGGCATTGGGGTTTGAAGGAGTGGGGGCCCATGTATTGGCATGGCTCCCTGAATAACACCAGACGTACGGTGGAGAAGATCATCGCGGATAGGGCGAAGGGGATCCTGGTCATAACTGGCATAGGATCCACCCCATGTCCGCTGGAGGGTCTCAAGTCAACGCTGGATTCCATCACCCTGAATGAGATGTCATTCGGGCCAGAAGAGGAGTTGTTCATCGACGCCAAGGGTGTATCAATGCCCTCCCCGGGTCAAGCGTGGGGTACCAAGGCTTTCCTGGTGGATGGGACGCAAGCCCAGCCCACGGGTGATGAAGCATTCATCCGTAGTGTGGAGGCGGTGCCCATGAAGGTCATGTTTGAGCCCAAGGAGGGGACGGATCAGCCAATTGATGGCATTGACGTCCTGTCCCATGCCGAGATCGACGACGTCGTCAACTACATGCGGATGGGGATGCACAACCGTGTGACAGCCAAGAAGAGGCGGGCCATGGTCACATCTCCGCATTGGTGGGATGACAAGATGTTGGTCACCGGCAAGTACGAGAAGGATGAGTTCGTGGCGAGGGTCATGGATCACATCGCGGACCAATACGATGGTCCGGTTGGGTCAGACCCGCCGACGTGGGATTTTCCAAGAATGGGGGCCGACAGCGACAGTAACCAGCCCGACGCCGCAAATTTCTGAAGATTATCGGTGGGAACTGCACCCCACGACGATGAAGACGGCATATCGGACGAGGAGAAGTCAAACTCGGACCCGGAAGAGGCCTATACCGCAGTGCGGTCGGTGGTATCAATACCGAAGCAAGCGGCTGAGGAGGCCCAGGAGAACCCGAAGGTCGCCGATCTGAAGGAGAGGCTGATCAATGCCTATCCGCGGCTGTTCAGTGGCGTCGCCAACAAGAACCCTCCAGATCGTGGGAGGTTTGGCACAGCAAAGATCAAGCTGAAAACGAACCCCAAGATCTATCGTCATCGGGAGTACCAACTTCAGGGCGATCGGGCCGAGGCCATGAAGAAGCTGTTGGCCGAGTTCATTGAGCGGGGATGGATCGAACCCTCCGACAGTGAGTGGGCCAGCCCAGCCTTTATCGTGCCCAAGAAGGAGAAGGGCGAGTGGAGGTTGGTGGTTGATTACAGGGGTTTGAACGAGCAAACAGAGCACGACTCGTACTCGCTTCCCCTGATCGACTCCATCCTCCACAAACAACAGAAAAAGCGGATCTTCACGGTGTTGGACTTGAAACACGGTTATCACCAGATGCCGCTACACCCGGACTCCAGGCCCTGCACAGCGATGTCAACGCCGCTGGGGCCCATGCAGTGGAAAGTGGTGCCTATGGGCGCCAAGAACGGCAACGCCGCGTTCCAGCGCATGATGGAGGACCTACTCGGTCCAGTCCGGGACTGTGCCGATCCCTTCGTTAATGACATCATCATCGGGTCCGGCGAGGAGAACATGACTAAGGACGAGCTCATCGACGCGCGTGAGAAGGATCTGCGCCGAGTGCTCAGCGAGTTGGACCAGCACAACATGGTGTGCAAGCCCACCAAAGCCTCACTCTTCGTGAAGGAAGTGGAGTTCGCGGGTCACGTGGTTGGTCACGGGCAACGCCGTCCCATGCCTGGGAAGCTGGCGTCCCTGCACCACTGGGAGAAGCCCCAGACCATCAGCGAACTCCGGTCCTTCATGGGGTTCTGCAACTACTATTCGGGCTATGTCCGGATGTATGCAGAACTGTCGGGGCCACTGCACAAGATGCTGCAAGTGGGCAAGTTCAATGGCCGGAAGGGGAACAAGAAGAAGCTTGCCTGGACCCCTGAGGCCGAGGATGCGTTCAGCCGCCTGAAGGAGCGACTCCTGGGGCAGCTGGGACTATTCTTGGTGGACCCGGACAAGGGATTCGTGCTACGGACGGACGCCTCGGACTATGCTGTAGGGGCAGTCCTCGAGCAGATCCGGGACGACGGGTCACACGTACCCGTGGCGTTTTGGAGTCGGATCCTGGCCGACGGCCAACGCCGCACCAGGACCGCGAGGGAGAGGGAGACGTACGCCATTGTTTGTGCACTCAGGAAGTGGTTTGGCCACATCCGATTGCAACCGGTGGTGGTTTGCACGGACCATCAGTCCTTGCAGAGCTGGCACAAGGAGCACGTCCACACCCCCTCGGGACCGGCGGCGAGGAGGGCCCGATGGCATGAGACGTTCGCCAAGTTCGACCTCAGCGTCGTATACGTCCCGGGGAAGGACAACACTGTGGCAGATTGCCTCAGTCGAGGGGCCTACCCCGCGGGCAAGGCTTGGATGGACATATCCAGCCATGAGGACGCCGAGGAAACCGAGGAAGCCAAGCGCATTATCGAGATGGAGAAGGCCATGGAGCAAGAGGGGGTCAAGTGCTTTGTGGTGATGGCAAACCGTACAGACCTGGCCAAGTTCCGGGGTGCCCGCGTCCAAGCTATTCCAGAGAAAACCCTCGAGCAAGGGATGGTGGCCCCTGTAGAGCTAGTCAGGTCGGTGCTCACAGAGGACTGGTCGGATGACTACGCGGCATCCGAGCACTGGAGCAAGTACTGGAATGCCGTGAGCGCCCCGTCGGACGACGAGTGGCCCGAGGGCTTGACCGGGGATGGGGACAAGTTGTTCCTCAAGGACAAGCTGCTGGTGCCCGAGAACCGAGTGGAGGAGCTCATTGACCATTGGCACAACGCCCAGCTCATGCACCCTGGCCGAGACAAGATGCAGCAGGACCTGGAGTGGCGTTTCAAGTTCCCTCCTGGGTACTACGCCATCCTGGACAGGTACTGCAGCGACTGTGCCGTCTGTCGGGCCACGAAGAGCCCCAACCACTCCACAGCGGGCAACCCGGTGTATACGGCTATACCGGAGGCCCCTATGCGGTCCGTGGCCATGGATGTATTCGCCATGCCTGAGGTCACCGTGGAAGGAGAGACCTACGACTGTGTGGATAGGCACAGTGGGGATATCGTGGCGGTCCCTGGCAAGAAGTCCAAGAAGAAGGACAAGAAGGACAAGCATGGACTGGGGCTGCAGGCCAAGACCTTCGCTAATGCCATGATCAGGCATTGGCTGACGATTTTTGATGTCCCGGCTGTCATCTGCAGCGATCGGGGCAGCCAGTTTGTGGGGACGTGGTTCAAGACGATGTGCAAGCACATGGGTATTCTGCACGCCAAGACCGTGGCGTACCACAGCCGGTCGAATGGCCGAGCTGAGGTGGCCAGGCGGCAGATGTTCGAGAAGTTCCGCCAGCTGCACATCGACGAACCGGGCCGGAATTGGTATAATTCGCTGTGGAGAGTACTCCAAGCGTATCACGACCTTCCGGGACCCACTGGGCTGTCGCCCCATCGCATCCTGTTCCTACGGGATCGAGTGTCACGCACTCTCCTGTGGTTGAACCATGGCAAAGCGGCCCGGGATGTGAATGCCATGATGGCTGAGGCGGACGACACGGCGGCCAAGGTGTGCAAAGCACTTCAGGACGAGCATGACAAGAGGGCCAAGTACTTCAAGCGAGGAAAGGTCCAGAAGTATGCTCTCCAAGACACCGTGTGGGTGGAGCGGCACCACAAGGATGTCCTGTCCAGGGGTCGGCAGGCATCTTGGTATGTGCCGGGGGTAATCGTGCGGAAGGTCGGGCAGGATGTGTATGCGGTTCGTGTGGGGGATAACAAGATCCTGGACCGCGACCATACCCAGCTTCGTCCCCGAGCACCAGACCCCAGCGGACGTCCCGTCACCTTCGAGTTCACGGCCGGCGATGTGGACTCGGACGACGAGGGTGAGGACGACGACTTCACCGCTGAGAAGATCCTGGCGGACAAGCCGGACCCGGGGACGCCTGGGGGAAGGCTTTATAAAGTCCGTTGGAAGGGATTCGCCGCATCCAGGGATTCTTGGGAACCTCCAAGCAGTTTTGTGCCGAGGTACACCACGGTCTGCATGGACTACCTGAAGAAAAAGAATATTTCTTTGGATGTCAAGGACGTGTTGGTCCATTTGGTTGCTGCAGTAGCACCGTAATGGATTCCCCTTTGCATTTCTGTTTGTGTTTGTGCTTGGGAGATGGGTGAGGGCGTTCATCCGGGGATTTTTCGGCCTTGATTGGCCATATACCCCCATCACTCGATCTCCACGTATATATTTCACTGTGGTATACTTATTTAGGTCGACCGACGACGTTTTTCTATCTTGGATCCCCTTGGTCCATGTTGTAGATCAAGTGGAGACCGGATATGGCGTAGGGCACCGATTATCAGTGTCCTCACCCCTCCCTGGGGGCATGGGGGACGCCTACGACGTGTGTGGGGCCTCCATGTGTCCTTGGGACATGGGGGGGGAGGGTGTGGAGCCCATTGGGGTCCTCCCGTCCTCTCTTCAATGACTTCCGAGCGGTAACAACGCTCTGAGAAGGGGGGTGAAGCCGGTTCGGACCCCCGTGGCCATCTTGGGGTCACTTGGGGTGTGTATCTATGTGCCAGCAAGCCGCCATTGGCTGATATCATACTCTCCCATCCACCTGACCTAACCCGATGTGATAGTGTGATAGGTTTGGCCATTCCGTCTATGAGCGGTCATATTCAGCACCGAGGCGCCGCCAGCGGAGATTTATATATCGGAATATCAGGAATCAACAGGGTTTTTTTATCATAATGTTTCCGTAATTTTTGAGCCTTCCGTTCTGATTGTCAATGTATCGGCGACTGTCAGTTGGCTCGCGATTTTGCGGTAACCGATTGGTTAACTGTTATTTCCAGATATTTTGGCGGAAACTCCGATGAAGGGTCAGATTTCATCAGTAAAGGGTTCGTTGCTTCCGCATTTTTCATATTATACACTCGCAAACTTAATCCGATTTTTTCAGACTTTCAGAATCGGATTTTCGACTTCGACATCGCCGCACTTGATATGACGAATCTCGAGTGCTCCAATATTTTTCTCCGATCACGAATCAGCCTTCCTTTGGTTATGCCCTTCGTTTTGCTTGGAGATATAGGCAAAACAAAATTGATTCGTGAGACCACTTTGAAAGGTCATATCTCCGGCTCACGTCAAGGTATAACAACTTCGAGAATTGGGGTGGAACCGCCTTGGTCTCAAGTTAATTTGGAAGGCATCAAACGCCTTTGGTGTGTACACATGTCCGGTATAGCAAGGGATAATGGTCAAGAGGGTATAAAGTGATATATAACTCTTGGACCGTGCAACCGAATATTTTAATGCGACTTTCGAGTGTACCGCATGAGTGTTGGGGTTGCATAGCAACTTTCCTTGGGTTCCTACGTATTTTGAACGTGAAGTTATGTCCATGGAGGGGCATGGCACACCATGGTGGGAGCCACTTTTGGAGGGTTGTGTTATATGCCTGGTATGTGCTTCGATATGCTCACGCCCATGTTATATATCTTCGTGTGGCCGAAGAGATGGGGAGCCACACGTGACAAGGGCTTTGCCCATGTCCCAATTGTGGAATTCAAAGCGCTAGACTAAGTCTACCGCGTATGTATTGCTCATGGTATGTTTGGTAAAGAGATCCATGAGTGCACTCCCATTTTCATGGGGCATGTAGATATGGGTGGCGAAGGTATCTCCATGCGCCCGATTGGGGATCCAAGCCGGGGAATTGTTCGCAAATGGTTCCAATCATTTGTATATTGAACCATGTGCGGAGATCAGGGGGTGAGCATAGAGATATACTATCATGACAACTTTGTATTTGGACATATTTTCATGTTTTTGACCTCAATTTTTGCTCATTTTTGTGTTTCATGTGCTCAACTGGTTGGCTAACAGTAAAGTGCCTAGAGATCCGTGAACTATGGTATGTTGCTTATATGTTGGCATGTGCTTCGGTGTTGCACCTCACCATATGCCGAATCATGTGGTCATTTTGGCTTGGCACACGAGGCCTCACAAAATTAGGCCTCAAACTCATGAGCTGACTTGTGAAGCATGCCATGTACATAACCGGAGAGGTTTCGGAGCCAATGATGGGATATTCTTGGGCCTGGACCTTTGGTCTATATCACCCTTGTATATTACTTTCCGGTTTGACACATGCATGGAGCATTTGGATGTTTGCCGTATGCATTTTTGAGTATATAATTGACTTTTGGGCATAATGGTGTGATTTGCCTAATTTTGCAATGTGGTGAGGTCAACATCATGGGGCAGTTCTCCAAGCCCAATCGACTCCAAGTCCAACCAAGTTTATGTCAGGGTAGGGCATGGTCCTGAGTGCCACTCTAGGCCATGACAAGCCACCTCCCCTATTGGGCTAGGATTTAGAGGCTTGGGAGTGAACACATTTTTGGGGTTTGTGTAGTGACTTTTGACACATGGCATTCAGCCATCTCAATTGACCCGGTTCAGGGCAATATGTGGGTGAGTCAAGGGAAGGTCTTGAGTCCAGGGAATGAGGGGTTTATGGCTGTGAATGTGTACGTTTACCTCTTTCCCCAACTTTGCTTTTTTTGTGTTCATATGCCAATTTCAGGGCTTTCTTCCTTGGTGCAATTCTTGTACATGCCCGCCATCGTGAGACAATCGATGTGCTGAACGGAAGCCCGCAGGATTGTGGATTGGCTTATTGCTGCATTTGTGGATTCTGATTGCTGTTCAGGGTTGAAGGAGGATTTTATTTTCTATCTTTTTTGGATTTGGGACCCTGGATTTTGAGCAATGCAATCCTTGATCAGGAGCAAATCGGCAGGGGTTACAGGCGGAAGGGGCACAGCAGGGGCCGGTCCTGGTAGGGACCTTCTTTAGGTCCTGCAAACAGTTGCGGGGCCATGTGGGCAATTGTGAGTGGTGTACAAGCACCAGGTCTCCTACCTTGAAACTGGCAGGACGTCTCGTGCGGTTACGCCGGGTTCGTTCGCGTTCTCGAACGCGTTGCAGGTTAGCTCTGGCCCTGTTAGCCAGGTCCTGCCGGTGCTCCAGCCAGTCCCCAACTGCGCTCTTATAGTCCTCGGGGAAAGGGGTTTTGAAAAACCACGCAGGACGCCCCCCATGGAACAGTTCGTGGGGGGTATAGCCGGTTGAAGAACTCTCTTGAGAGTTCATGGCCAGAACGGCCCAGGGCAACAGGCGTACCCAATCTTTGGTGCGCTCCTGTTTCATCAGAATCCTCAGATTCTGCTCCACCACACGATTCTGTCTCTCACAAAGAGGGTTAGATGTGTGATTGTAAGGTACACCTGTGGTTACCTGGACGTTCAGGGCGTCCAGCACTCGCTTGTACCAACCGGTATCACTCCGGATGCGTACATCTTCATCGGAGTGGATCTCCTTAGGCGCCCCATAGGGCTCAAACCACTCCTCCGCCAGGATCTTCACAGTCTACTCTCCTGTGAACTTCTTGTTGCACGGAAAAGCACGTGTGAAGCGGGTTAGACCACAGGTGACCACCAAACAACTATCATAGCCACCAAACTTAGGCAGACCGTGGATGAAATCCGCGTACAACAGGGAGTTAGCACAGTAGGGTATGGGGAGACTGGAGACCAGTCCTCTGTCACGTGAGTCGCTCTGCTTGCTGGCGTGACAGTCACAGGAGTCCACTATAGACTGCATACGGGCACGTAGTTCAGACTGGGTTAGTCGGCAGTAGAAACGCTCACTGAAGAAAGCAGCAGACCGGTTGCACCCTGTGTGCCCGGAGCTGTGGTGTGCCCACTGCAGACAGCCGTCCAGTCGCGCCTCAGGCACAACTATGGGATTCTCATAGTATAGGTACTGGTTATCTTTATACAAGCGGTCGCCATCTATTAGGCGTGCCTCTAGGCCATCACTGAGGGTACTGAGTACACATTGGTACTCAGCCTGGTAGTCTGTCAGGCCCCAGCCCTCCAGTACACCTGCTGTACGCATGGATAGGTCCAGCTGGACATCCATACGTTGGAACGCCTCTTTGGCCAACGCTTCAGAGCTCTCGCCTAGGAGGGCGTCGAAGTTATTACGCGAGATGTAGTCAGCCATCTCGTTCTTTGTACCTGGTATATGATGGACGGTGAACCTGAACTGACTCAGGTATGTCCACCATCGTTTTAGTTTCGCTTTTTCAGGAGGCGGGCCCTTCTGAAATGTCTTCACGGGCTCTTGGTCACAGAGCCATACAACAGGGTTAGTACCTAGAAGACGGGATTGGGAATAGAGCACGAGCATCCCAGCCAGGAGTTCCTGGTCGTAGGTACTGTAGTTGGATGGTGCTTGATTTCACTTCCAGTTCCAGTGCCCCAGAGGCACCAGACGCCATTCACTGGCTGGATAGTCATGCTTCAGGGTTCCATCGCGGTTCAGACCTGAAGTGTGAAACTGGCAGTGCGACAACTCATTGGGGTTAACCTCCTGCCACTGGTATAGGGTACCACCCCCCCCTACGTCACACGCATCCGTGACGAGTATTATCTCGCCCTTAGGGCGGGGCAGCCCCAGGCAGTTGGTGGAAGATATTTTCCTCTTCAACTCCTGGAAACAGGCCTCCTCCTTGTCGGTCCACCGCCAAGGGTTGGTCTTCTTTATAAGGTCAGTCAGGGGGGCTGATGAATACGTAAAATTGTGGATATGGCGTCGGTAAAAATTGCAAGCGCCAAAAAAAGTCCGCACATCGTGTAGACCCCTCTTAGGGTCGTCACGTATCTGCATGTCCTGTAGGGGCTGCACCTTAGATGCGGCTGGTTTCCACCAGTCATACCCCACGTCAAACCCTAGATACTCCATCTCCTCTCACATAAACTCACACTTCTCGAGTTTGATGCAGAAATGGTTTTCCTGACAGACGGTGAAAAACTCTTGCAGGAGGAGGATATGATCCTCTTGGGTATTAGTACCCAGGCTGACGTCGTCGATGTGGGCCTCCATCTCAGCCCTGCGGGAAACCAGTTCCTGCAGAAGGGGTCTGCGTCTCAGGATATATAGGATTTTGTTCATCAGCTCCTGAAAGAGAGCAGGGGCATTCGCGACACCAGGGGGCATGACCTTCCAGCGGAAGACACGGCCCTTAGGGGTTACAAAGGCGAGCAGTTCCTGGCCTGCTCGGGTTAGGTCTACTTGCCAGAAGTCACTGCGCTTATCCATCTTGGTCTTGAATGGACACTTAGCGATTCTCTCCAGGGTGTTCTCCATGTTGGGGATACTCCCTGAGTGGTTCTGGGTCTTTTTATTGACCTCCCCATAGTCAACAACCAAGCGCATAGCAGTGGACCCAGGTTTAGCAACCAGAAAACAAGGGCTACAATAGCGGGGGTAGTCCCCGTGCTTATACTCCTCGACGAGGCCAGCATCCATAGACTCTTGGATCTGGCGTTCGATCTCGTCGATTTGGTGTTGTGGGGCGGGGTATGGACGCCGCCTCACTAACGACCCTTCAAACTCTGGTTTGATTTTGAGGTCCATCTGGACTAGTTTCTTACAAGACAGTGGTGGGGGCAACGCTCCAAAAACCTCCTGATACTTGTGGATGAGCTTAGTGAGACGGGGGTCGAGATTCATGCTCTCCACTTTCTCGGAAAAATCCTCCTCAGCGCGGAGGTTACTCTTCCCTTTATCATGCTTTTTTACACGCCCGACCGTTTCGGGGGGCAACTCATCCTCCCAGTCCTGGCGTTCCTGGGCATAGTGGAGGGAGTATACCAAAGGGGTCTGAGGATCGGGGAGAGTCATCTCTTCATCATCCTCCTCGGACCAAATAGAGGTTTTCCAGGTCCTCTTGAGGAGGTCCAGGCGGGTCCGTCGCTCGATACCCTCAGCCTTAGCCCACAGGACCTGCTGTAGTTCCTGCACGTCATACCAAGAGACGGGCATGTTATTGGGTGAGGGTTTAGCGCCAGGTACCTTACCTGGGGGGCCATCAGTGGCCCTCATAGAGAACACGGCGTGATCATTAGACCCACCAGGGGCGGACTCGCCGAGATCCACCTCTTCCATGAGCAACTGCGCTAGGAAAGCGCTATGCTTCAGTGTCACAACCTCCGGGTCGACCGGGGGTATTACACTGGCGATATCGCTCAGGCGGTCGTCAGCATCAGCCAGTGGAGTAAAGACTGCTGGTGTCTCCGGCTCATCGGGGCACTCACCACTCGTAGTGGTAACCGAAGAGTACTCAGATCTCTTCTTGAGATCATGGAGGGTAAGGCCCTTGTTTTCGGCCATCAACTCCTTGAGTACAACAGGATCAAGGTCACTCACGGGCACGGGGTTTAGAGCACCATCTACGATGGAGAGGAAACTGCCCCATTCAGGGGCGGGCATGGTCTCCTGAGAGTCCTCAGGGACGTAGATGGGACCGTTGGGCAGTTCAGTCCTTCCCACGGTCATATGGTCCAAGAGGCGCCTCCAATAGGCGTGTTCACCTGTGGTACCCCTGTGGGGGGTGCACAGGACCACTCTCGCTCCTTCGAGGGCGATTTTGGTAATCACCTTGGCAAGCTGGGAGAAAGGGGGGTTTGCGTAGCACAACCCGATTGATTTCCAGTAAAAGCGGTACGCATTGTTTAGGTTCCGCGAGCAGTAGAGCTGCATCAGATGCTGCTCTTTACTCGCGAACAGTTCCACCTGAATTTCATTCAGGTCCAGCTGCAGGGCGGCCAGTCCATTTTCCAACACTGGCCGCACCAACTGATAGTTCTCAGTTCTGTAAGACCGGTTCACGTAACGTAGACCGGATTCTTTTAGACCTGACAGCTCCAGAGGGACAGAGTATAGGCTACTGCCAAAATCGCAATGAAGGGCGTAGGGACGTTGCAAGGACAGCAACTTCACCTGGGGGTTGGAGCGCAGAAAATCAGTGCCAATGACAATGTCAAAGGCGTCGGTGTCAAGCACTTTGCAGTGCTGTGTCACCTCCTCATCGCCTAGACATACAGTCACATCAACCCCCCCAAGGGAATGGATGGTCCGACCATCACCTACCCTTATGGCCACTGTTTTGGTTTTCCGGATCTTGGCTTGTTTTAGCAATCTGCGGGCCACGATTGAAGCGTGGCGCCCGTGTCCAAGACCGCTTTGCAAACCTGATCACCTATTTTGACGCTGATCCAGAAAACCAAATCTTCTTCCTCGGAGCCGCCCCCCTATTCCCCTTTAGGGAATTTCACTTCAAAGCCCGCCGCCTGCAGGCACTTAGAGTGCCAGTTGAGGCGGCGCTTCTTGGCGTTCTCGTTTCCCTTGTCAGCGCCACCGGCGCTGGGGGTAGAGGGTACGGTTCGCTTCTCCCCAGGCTGCTAACCCTTGGGGGTGGGGCCTAGTTTTCCACCTGTCGGGGGTGCTGAGTTTCCTTGCCCTCCTCCAGGGTTACCTCCACCCGGAGTTCCCCCAGGGGTACTGCCTCCCCCCCCCTTACCGGCGTTCTTACGCCGTTCTTCCTCGGCCTTCTTTAGCTTCTCGGACTCGCGGCGTTTTATGTGGCACTCATCCTCGTAGTGCCTCCTCTTGCCGCAGTAGCCACACGTGATAGTGCAGCGCAAGTGGTCCTGGTGTTTGACCTCCTGACCATCCTTGGTCTTCTGCGTCTGCCGCAACTGGAGCATACAAGAGCTGCGTCCATCGCAGTCAGGGGCGTGACATGGTCCCCCCTTGTCGTCCGTACGCTGGCAATAAAAAAGATTGGGGGCTCCCTTGCCTTTAGCGGGGGGGGTCTCCTTCATATGCTTCAGGTGCCCTCCCTTACCCTTCTCAGGGTTAGAGTGGGGTTGTGGGGACCTCCCTCCCCGAGGCGTTTCAGCAGGGGCCTCCCTCCGCAGATGTTTGCGCAGGTATTTATCCATGTGAGAGTCGTTTTCTCTCTCCATGGCAAGTTCGATCAGAAGATCAACCAACTCATCGTAGGAATGAGTCCGGGATTTCCTCTGGGACGTCTCCTTACAATTCTCCCAAGTCCTGGGAGGAATTTTACCCACGAGCCATAGACGAGGCTCGGTAGGCCCCAATGAGGAGGGGTTCATCCTCCCCATTAGCTCCTCCAGCTGCGCCACCAACTCAGAAATACGGGCAGCTGTGGGGAACTCAGGAAGTGGGGGTAGTTCCTCTATCTCCGCACGGACACTCAGGTCCGTTTCGTAGACTGGGTACATTTGTTCCAGTCCTTTAAGGAAGTCTCCCCAACTGGAGCTCTTCCTGATGGCAGTTTTCACCTGCCGCTGAAGGAAATGTTTCTTGCACGACTTCTTGATGAGCGTGCACTTGGTCCGGACATCAGCATGTTGCTGTCCGGTGAGGAGTAGAAACTCCGGAAACTCTTCGGCCCATTCGGGCAAGTTTTTAGGATCGAACTCAGGGAGCTCGATCTGAAGGTTCGCTGTGGCGATGCCCTTCGTTCCCCGACCTGGTACACCAGTGTCACCTTTTCCACCTGAGGGGGGTGAGGGGTAGACAGTGGCAAGTGGCGCCAGTGCAGCCAGCCCATGGCCCTCCATCTCAGCCTCAGTAGAATCCCCAATAGTGAATACAGGGACAGTCCTCACACGAGGATGGAAAGGGCTTGGACAAGTGTCCAAGGGGGTGCTGCGGATCCCTCTGCAGCTTTTGACCCCCCGGGTCAGGAGTTCAACAGCCGGGGACATGGTCGAGGGGGGCTTCTTCAGTTCAAACCCCAGTTTAGCCTTGAGTGCTGCAGACAGTGCACTCAAATCAGGATCTTCATCCCCAGCCCCCAGAACCCGGGAAAGGAGTTCCATGGTCTCATCCAGACCGAGTTTAGGGGCAGCCATACGTGAAGGTAAACCTCTTTCCACGCGCACGGGCTCGGGGCACACCCCACGAGGCGAAGGTGGTCTTGGCCTCGAAGGTAACGACGGGGTAGGCTCTCTAGATATCCAGTCCTCCTCCCATTCCGAGGAGTCATTGGACGTCGTGGCAGTTTTTTCTCCACAGGGTGCTTCGAACCCCTCACCCCACATGGTGCCGAACATGGGATACGCCTTCATCGGTTCTTTCTCCTGCTCCTTCCTTCCCGCTTTTCTCCACGCTTTCACTTTGGCGGTGGTGACCTTCTCCATCGCGGTTTGGGCTTCCTTAGCAGCTAAAGATTCAGGATCAGGGGCATCCTCAGAAGGAGGTGAGGAAGATACGACAGACAGGAGGGCAGCCGCCATCTGATCCCTCCCTTCGAGGCTTCTGAGGCGTTCCTGGGTTAACATAGGCGCCTCAGGGGCTTCTCTCATATATTTTTCTTCCGCCCCTCTTGCTTGGTGCTCTGGGCGCCAGCCAGTAGATTCCACAACCGCTGTATCATCTCTTCCGCTCAGGGACATAGCCCTGGAAGGTCCTGCTACAGGCCCCGCCGTTGGCTGGGACCTGTTTGGCAGGGTCTTGGCGCTCAATGTAACTGATGGACGTAACATTGCTCAATACGCTGTTGATTTCTTGTGCTTTAGCTTGGCGAGGGTGTAAGCCTCTGCTACCAGAAAGAGTTTCTGATGTCCCTTGCTTGTTGTTGATATTGAAAACCTTGATTGCTTTTCAAAAGATGTTTCCCCAAAACTGCAAAAAGGTAAAGTCCACGAACAAGGAACACCACAAACAGGATCAAAGTCAGAATTGTGATAATATTCTTCCAAATCAAAGCATTGTAAGCAAAGAGGGGCTGCATATAGACAAATGAGGAATCAAATATGCAACTCAAATTAATTTTATAAACAAAACAAATGATTTTATGTGAAAACTGGCATGACTCAGGCTTCCAAGATAGCACCAAGCACTTCATGTGCACTCGTTTGGATGAAATGGAGTTGGTTAGGAATCTGGGGCATAGGAGTTAGGTCAGACACAGGAAATGACTCGGCCAAGCAACTGAATTCAGAAACAGTTACAATCTGGAACCACAATAACTAGTAGTAACATTTGAGTATAGGGGTCCTGAGGTGGGAGACCACTAGGCTTAACCTACAAGGCCCAAGGCATGGAGTGACTACTTTATTTCGGTATAACCTCCATGAGGGATGATACCTCCGCTCCTTTGAGTGGTAGGGGTGAACTTCATGGGGGAGCTAGGGTTTTAACCCTAGTTGCTGAGAAAGTGTACTTAAAGCTTCATAAGAGAGACAAAAATGTTTAAGTGTTAGTTCCAACACTTCCTTAGGCAAAAAGGGGGGCTGTAGCCTGGAGCAAGTACCCCAAGAAAGACATCGTAGTGACTTTTTCTTACTGCTGAGGGTCCTCTGTTTTGGAGGCGACCATGATGGTTGAGGGCTCCCTCTTGCATACCCTCAAGTAGCTAGACCTATGCTCGGACTGCTCCAGAGGTAAAGACTCCCAGCCGTCACGATGGTCCACCTGGAGGACGTAGGGTGCTTGCAGGGTGAGGGATAGAATCTGGGAGTGCTCCACGAAGAAGTCAGTACCCAGTACAAGGTCGAAGGCTAGGGTATCCATCACGTCCAACCGATGGGCAATACTTCTAAAACCCATAGGCACTTCGACCTCACAGTCCCCACAACTGTGCACCACATGCCCATCTCCCATGCGGATGGCTGCGGTAGGCAAGATGTTCTTCAGGTCCCCACAAGGTAAAGTTTTCTTGGCCACAATAGATATGCTGGCCCCAGTATCCAGTACCCCCAGGTATTCAGGTGCTTCAAGTCAGAAAGGTACCCAGAACACCAGGTCTGTAGGCCCCCCGGAGCGTCCCTCTCAGAGCTCCGCGGGGCAGGTCACTTCGAACCCCTTCTTCTGGAGTTTACGCACCATGCGCAAAAAGCGGGACCGCTTGCGGGCATTGGACTGGTCCTCATCTTCGTTAGCACGCTTGCTCCCTTGTTCTCGTTGGCCTTGCGTCTGGGAACGGGTCGTAGGTCCCGTGTTGGGTGGCCCACCAGATGGCTCAGGGTTCCTTCCTGCCGTAGGGTTGCGGTTGCCGCCTCGTCGTCCACCTTTACCTTTGCCACCTTGGCC
The DNA here is from genome assembly GCA_964036045.1 of Eutreptiella sp. 'Long Island Sound 2002'. Lineage (NCBI taxonomy): Eukaryota > Euglenozoa > Euglenophyceae > Eutreptiales > Eutreptiaceae > Eutreptiella > Eutreptiella sp. 'Long Island Sound 2002'. Next base: position 67,333,676 of record OZ038379.1, read on the forward strand.
TTTGCCATTCCCCTTGGACTTGCCTTGGCCATTGTCCTTGGCGGCCTTGCCCTTGCCACCGCCCTTGCCACTAGCGTTCACGGTCTTAAGCTTCGCCGATAGGCGTTGCTTATGGTAGCACTCATCCTCCTAATGCTTCCTCTTCCCGCACAACGCACAGGTGATAGTACACTTGTAGTGGTCCCGCAGTTTCGCCTCGCCGCTGGTGTTGGTCTCCTGCTTCTTACCCTGCACCACGAAGCAAAAATGCTGATCGAAGTCCGAGGCCTGAAGCAAGGAAGCCCTGCTCCTCTCTGGCATCACACCAGAAGAGATCTTGAACATTGCTCATGATACGAGAATTTTTGGGGGTAGTCCCCTGTCCGGGTTGGTGTCCTTGATACCCACAGCCATGGCTCCCAGAGCCTCCTCCTCCAGGACGGTAGGCGTTCAGGTGCTGGTCGCTTTCCTTCTCCGGCGCCAGCTCCAAGAGTGGCACAGACAAATCCTCGTAGTTGAGGGCTCTCGCCTTGCGCTCTGCCGTTGACCGGCACTCGTCCCACACCTCCCGAGGGAGCTTGGCCACCAACCAGAAGAGCAGCTCGTCCCTTCCGTAGGAACCGGGCGTCAGGCGCCCCGCCCCGCCTAGTGGTCCAAGTCCGCCAGTAGCTCGGAGATCCTGCCTGGTTTGGGGTTGTTGGGCAGCACGGCCAGGTTTTGGATCTCGGCCCTGATGGAGAGGTCGGTTTCGTAGGTCGGGTACGGCCTCTCCAAGGCAACCAACACTTCGGCGAAGGTGGCGCACTTCGTCACCATCGGCTTGACCTGCTTCTCCATGTACTTAGTCTTGCAGCACTGCAGGAGCAGATCGCACTTGACTCGCCCACTAGCACGGGTTGCGCCGGTCATCCTGAGGAACCGGCCAAAGGTCTCAGCAAACTCGCTGAGCTCCTTGCCTGTGAACTCAGGCAAGTTCACCACAATTTTGGAGGTTGCGATTGCCTTAACCTCCTGAGACTTGTGTCCCTCAGGGCGCTTGGTCTTCTTCTTCTTCTTCTTCTTCCGCCCGCTCGGGTTCTCAGGGTCCTCAGGGTGGTTGTCCTCTGAGGGCGAAGCACAAGTCATGGACGGCGGCTCATAGTTAGGCGGGTCTTCGCCTAGGTCACTAGGGCCATGAGGCTCCAGGTCGACCATTGGTCTTAGGGGTGTCAGCCCCAACCGGTCCAGCTCGGCTCTCGTGGAGTTCTCCACGTGGCTGTAGGGGGGCTGGGCCGTCCTTGGTATGAAAGGGCTTCTCGGTATCACAGCAGGGGTCGGCATCAATCGGCCTCTCACCCTTCCCAGGGTGTTCGTCAGCCCCGCCACTAGGTGATTGGCTTGTACACGTTGAGGCGAAACTCCCAGGATGGTAGGTGACGCTTGGGGAGAAATCGGGGGCTCCAGTTTAGGCCGAATCTCCTGAGTGAGATCATCAACAAGTTCAGAGGTGGCTCCTCGGAGAGCCTTTTTTATCTCCGACCGCGTCAGGGACCTCTTGGAGGATCTTCCAGATCCTCTACTCCTTCCTCCAAGAGACTCAAGCCCACGTAGGCCACTCAGGGAAGTGAAACCTGGTGCAGGCATAGTGTAGCCAGGTTCGGGTGCTGCATAGCCAGGTATTCTAGTCATGTGCACGCCCGCCGCAGGTCTATGATAGCCATCCTCATATCGGCGCGGCATAGGCTCAGGCCCACCGGTGTAGGTGGAGCTGGATGCCACTGGTTCGCTGACTGCAGTTGCCATAGGTGGCACAATCGCGGGTGGAGTCACACCATAGGTGGGGTAAGGCATTCCAGTAAAGCCTAGACCCTCAGCCATAGGTAGATTGGTTGTGGGTGAGGATGTGGCTGGATGTGTGGCTCGGAGTGTGGTGGTTGTTGGAGAGGATATTGCAGGGAAATGAGAGGCGCTCGGCGCGCTCTCCACGGGTGTGCCCTCGAAGGGCGCCTTGTTGGATGGTTCGTATCCATCTCCAGGGTGTACCTCTTCGGCTCCCATGTCCACTGCTTGCTTCTCCTTCACCTTCTCTTTGACTTCACGTCCCCGCACGGATAGACCGCTGAAGGCAGCTCTCAAGCGTTCCAGAGAATCACCCCCCAGCCCACTTAAGGGCACTGTAGGTACAGGTTCCTCACTTCCGGTTCACTAGCAATTTTGGGCGCTGCCGCTAGCTTGGCTGGTGCCACTGAGGGCCCTGTCGTCTCGGCAGTGTCCTTGGTGTCCATATTGTATTTCTTCGCCCTTCAGTGGAGTCAGTCTAGACGTACTGGTTGTACTGCACGGGGTTGCACGTACGCAAAGACCGAAATCCTCTGCTACCAGAAAGTTAAAATAGGCTTTCACTGTTGAATACTTTGATTGTATCGTTTTGTTGATGCCCCTGCTTGCTCCTGCTGCTGCTTGATGTAGTCCAGGTTTTCGAAACACATAAGTTTTGATGAAATAAACCCAAATAAGTAACCACAGTTTGCAAGGCAAAGGACCACAGGATCAAATTCACAACATGAAGGGCTGCAGTCAAAGGAGATAGTGATACAACACGAGAAACTCACAATAACTACAGATCTAGGAAAAGATATTTAGAAAATATCCTACAAACATGGAAAAATTGCCCACATGGGCATCCTTCCTTTTATAGTGCCATCTAGAGATGTGCACTCTTTGTTTTGGGTCCCATAGGTGCTGAGGTGGCATGGCTTGTGGCGCTGAGGTCACTCCAATGTCACGTCACATGGGATATTCCTACTTAGCTAGGCCGACTGGGAATTGAACCCAGGACCTCTCAAAAAGAGGTGCCACAGCCCCTCAGGGTGCAGACCACTAGGATAGCTAAGCATTCATGAGAAAACGTAGAAGAATGTCTAGGCTCTGGATCAATGTCAGCGCGTCAGTCAGTCCAGTAATGGTGTATAAGATCAATCAGTTGGGGGGTCAGGGGTCCACACAACATCCATAGATCAATGCTTGGTTTTACAGGTCAAAAGGTATGGTCACCCCTCTTTGGATAGGTCACTACTAAGATAAAAATGTGTTATGCCTCTAGGCCTCTTTATAACAACTAAAGCTAACCTTTTGGCAAGGAAAAACACTTCTTTTTACTATAACCCTAGACCTCCCATGAAGTTCACCCCTACCACTCAACTGAGTGGAAGTATCTTCTTTCATGGAGGTAATACCGAAATGAAATAGGCATTTCATGCCTTGGTCCTTGTTGGTTAAGCCTAGTGGTCTCCCACCTCAGGACCCCCAGACTCAATTGTTTTACCTACTTATTGTGGGCCAACTTCTTAACTGATTCTGAATTCATTTGCTTGGCCATGCGGGCCGAGCCATATCCTGCGTGCGGCCCAACCTACATGCCCTGGATTCCTAACCTACTCCATTACATATCAAAAGGTGCACGTGAGGTGCTTGGAATTGTTTCCGAGGCCAAAATTATGTCAGTTTTCCATATAAAAATCATTTGCTTTGACCATTTGTGATTGAATCTTTGTATTTAATCTTGCATTATCTATCTGCAGGCCCTCTCTGATACATTGGATTTCAAAACTATTCATTGATTCGATCCATATCCTGTTCATGCTCTACTTCGCTTTCGTCTTGCTTTCCAACTCTAAAAGCTGCAGGATTTCATCAAAACCTTTAGGGCACAAATTGAGGATATTCTTTCTCCTAGAAATATTCGACGATCAGCCTTTGGTCTGAAGGTGGTGGGCACTGTTTTTGAACTCAAGGTGACCGACATCTTGTTTACACGATCTTTGGTTCCTTGGTGTAATGTTTTAGCTGTTCAACGAGTGGTCTCTGCTACTAGAAAGATATTCTAGTCCCCAATTGTTTCTGATGATGAAAACCTCATTCTTTTTCTTAATTGTTCTTGATCTTTAAAAGCGCACTGTATTTTCAAATATGAAAGGATTGCAATCAAATTAGTGGAGCTGTGTTATGCAAAACAACAATAAAATCACAATCGGCATGAACTGCTTCCAAATCAGAGCATAAGTAGCAAAGAAGAGCTACACAAGGATAGTGCACACTTAAACACAAAGCTCCCATGGATTATAAACAAAAGTAGATCTTTTTCAGACAGAAACTAACAGCCATCTTGCAATGTGGACTGGTATCGTGAATTGGGCATGCAATGTTTTGTGTGCAATGGAGCTAGTTAGGAACGATGGGGCAAGTAGGTTGGTGCAGAGATAGAATTTGCCTTGGCCAGCTAGGACAGGCAAATTAATTTAAATAGATTTCCTAAGATAGAATCACAGTAAGTAGATCAAACTTTTTGGTGTTGAGATGGGAGACCAGTAGGCTTAAGTTTTGAGGAAAAAGAAGTAAAGTGCCGACTTTCTTTCGGTATGTGCCCCCATGAAAGACAATAGCTGCGCTCCATTCAGTCGTAGGTGTTAAATTCCTGAGAGCGCTAGAGTTATTCCGCTAGTTACTTTGAAAAATGTGCTTAATGCTGCAAAAGAAAAAAGAAAGTGATGAAATGTTATACTTAAATACCACTAAACAAATAGGGGTGGCTTGGCGGGGAACAAGTGCCCCGCAAAAGATGTGGTTAGTGACTTTTTCTTACTTCTGCCCAACGTGCAAGGCAAAACGAACACAACTAGGATCCCTTGAACCGAAGTATGGGACTCCATTTCCGCAAATCGAGATATGCGATTTCATCTCATAAACTCAAAAAGCCACGCCACAGCATGGCAATCGACCTATTCAACAATACGAGCAGAATCGTTGCATGAAGGTGCAGCACTTCAGATGAAAAGATGGGACACAACGAATGCCAGTCAATCACTGCATCTCAGGAAAAAGGCCGGAATGACACCCTTGCACCACCCCAACTTGAGCAGCAACACCAAAAATTGCGACCCCATAACCCAGCACAAAAAGGCACACCAAGGTCGGGGGGCCATCACCCCAATTTGAAAAGCCATACGGAAGCATGGAACCGCTTTAGCATTGCTTAACCAACCACACCAACGCCTTCCAATCCATCACCCTAGCGCGAGCGGCCGACGCCAAAGCAAAGGAGACCACCCTCCCGAGTCCAAGGGCCAGACACAAGCACACCAACGTGGGGCACCATCACCCTAACTCAAGAAACGTGAACAGAAGTGGGAGTCCATCAGCCCGACTAAAGTGGCCAAACTAAAGCCCGTGTATCACTCACCTTGTTTCGAAAACCTGCACCAAAGTGGGGGAATACATCGCTCCAACTCGAAGGGCCACACCAAAGCGTGATATTCCATTACTCACACTCCAAGTGCCACCCCAAATTGTGGGACTGCATCATCCTAGCTTAATGAGCCACAATCAATCGTTGGAGTCTGTCGCTCAGATTCCAACGGCCAAACCGAAGTGTGAGAGTCCTTCTGCCCAACTGAAAAGGCGAAAACAACATTGTAGAGTTCAAGTATGTGACCGAAAAGGGGTGCTTGAAACGGTGTGATAATAAATTCCCATTCTCAAAGAAAAAAACAAATTTGACGGATATTCTCCTCAAACGAAAAACCCCAAATCTCGGCAAAAAAGCGCCCAAAAGTGACCCAAAAAACCCACAGGGTACAAAAAACATCCCAGACCTTGCCAAACAAAAACCCGTACCATACCAAAAAGGCTGTAAACCTTACAAAAAAAACTTCCAAAAACTTTCTGGGCGGTTCTTTTGGTACAAACAATGGAGTAATGGGTTTCTTTTGAGGCGGCGGGGATGATATGAATGGGGAGGTTTTTTGGTGCAGAAAGAAGCAAATTGGTTTGGTTATGCACCACCGATTTCCGTTACTTCAACAATGCCAGGAGCTCACAATATGATGGATTTGATGGATAAATACTCTTTTTCGAAAAAGTTTTCATTTTCTACCACCTGCACTCCCAAGTGGGGCCTAGGACACTCAAGAAGCATGTTTGCTCAATGGCTTTCAGGATGACTTTTGATATATCAATGGTTCTTTACAAAGCTTAATTGAGATACAAATGGGCCTGCTTGATGCCTCAGGCGGCTTTGCTTGCTCATGGAGCAAAGCTTAACCATGCACAGAACGCACCGCCGGTGGGGGCACGTCACGCTCTGTGCGCAAACTACACCATGCTAAAGGCCTCTGCGTGCCTCGCTGAACCCAGCAGGCGCATAATGCAGCTTCACATCATGGTTGGATGATTCAGCTCTGCTCGAAAAAAAAGCATACTAACCAGGAGTGACTGCTAATTCCTGCTACAACTGGTCTGGCCTGCTATCAATTACCCGTTTACCTTTTTGTAGTCCTAGAGCTTGCGCCTCAACCGCTTTTCAAACAGCCAGCAACCGCTTTCTAAATCGCTATTGCGATCGCATCTCAGCCTCCCGTCTCAGCAAAGGTAACCCTCATGTGCAGTTCCCTGGTTCCTGCCCTTTGGGTCCATTTCAGAAATATCCGGTCTTGAGATATTTGGTACAGCATACTTGGCTGGTTTCACTCAGCACCTTTGACATTTTCGATGTGACCCATGAACACAGTGATTATGTTTGCACGTTGTTCATTCTGCCATTGGTGGACCAGACAGTGCTGCAAAGGGGGAGTGGGATGGTGGTTGCACACTGACCCTGTAGGAGAAACCCCCCCCCACACACACACCCGAAACGGGGGGATGAAAACCCCCCCGATTCGGGGTGGGAAAAAAAGCCCCACCCTGAAAAGCCCCCAAAAAACGGCTAAAAAAAACCCCCCTTCCGGGGAGGACAAAACCCCCCATCTAATATTTTTAGAACAATAAACTCTGGGGGAGTCGAGAGCGGGGGGTAGACAGTAGACGGTGAGAACGGAAAAATGGGGTACCCCACACTGAAGGGGGCGTCCCCACTTCATGATGTTGCTCTGTTGCTGACTGATGAAATACACAAAGTGGATCCCCCCAACAAAGGGGGGACCCCAATTGCATGACACACAACACCCGTGGCACACCGCATCCCACACCCCCTCCGGGCCACCTCCTCTGCCGGTTCTAGGGTTGGTCGCCCACCATGCACAGCACCATGCATATGCCGTCACTATCTAGTGTGCCTCAGAGGCACCCCACGCAGTTTCATGTATGCACCCTGTAAGCAACCACGGGGGCAAGAACAGTATCCTATACCAAAGACACCAACGGCGGGGCCCATTGTGAAAGTTGCCCCGCATGGCATTGCGGGGCAGGTCCGGTACCCCACCTTGACAACGAACCCCTACAAGCAGGGGGGTGAATAGACCAGAGTACCTACAAATTGCGTTTCGTAAAATGTTTTGCCTTTGTGTGGAGTGAAAACTCTGGGCCCAGGGTGGCATGTGGGGCAGAATGCCCCTCCAGACAGACATACAAAGAATGTAACACACACAAAGAGCAATGTGAAGCAAAACACTGAATGTACAATCACATGTGGTTCGTGACCCTGTGTCACCTCTCCTACCTCCATGCCTGAAATGGAAACGGGGTAAGCCCCCCCGCCTCCCCAAGGGTGTTCTACATACAGCACAACAGATAAACATAAGGCAACCTGTCTTCTGGTACTGTGATTTCTGGGTCACAAAGAGATGGGCCGTACCCCCCCCCCCCTTGTAGGGTGACAGCCCCCCCAGCCCAACCGGGGAATACAACCACGAACACCCTGAATTGCACCTTAAAACACACAGAAAGTACATCTTGGGAGAGGGGTGGGTGTAGGAGGTTGCCTCAGTGCAGTAGCAATCCCTGTAAACCCGGGGGGGGGGGGGGGGGGTTCACCTAAACTGGGGGGTAAGGGGTTGGTTCTCTCCTACCAGGAGTGCAGGTGTGCCGAAATTCTGCTGTGGCAGAGGCTGATGGCACAGCACAACCATTGAGCCACATCCCCCCGAAAACTACTGGCATCCATGCAGCACTTGCAAGACGTCTCTGCCTTGGTACACGGCGCCCGTAATGACATCTCTCCTCCAACCCCCCCCAACACATCCCCAACGCATCCGTCCATCCTGCCCCACCCCCTCCCCTCTCTCCGTACAACACAGTGCATCACTGCCATGGCGCCCTGAATAGACATCCGTCTCTCTGCCAGGGTGCTGCGTCGGTTAGATTGGCCAGTTGGTCGGTCAGATTGGTCAGTTGGTTTGATCGCTAGTGGGCCGAAAGGATCCCTGGAGCAAAAGAATCCTGCACACAAATGTTCGTGTGAGGGACGACACGGCGCATGAAGAGCCAGCCCAACACAGATAGCACCAAGAACCCCATCACCAGCTTTGTACACCAGATCTCAAGGGTTGCCTCTAGCTTCGCAGGTTCAGAGTCCTCAGTAGGCGGCATAGAAACCACATGTGACTCTGCTGTGTCGCGCCGGTCCCGCTCCTCATCCAGCAACTGGTTATACTTGCGCTCCAGTGTGGTCTGTAGAGACACACATGCACATTCATGAAATGCTCGTATCCACACGCACATGTACGTGCAGATGCGAAGCTGGCAGAACAGGTTCTCTGCAGGTGGAGGTCAGAACGAATCATTTGCCTGCATGTAGTCGAAGAATTCATGAGATGCCATGTCATGTGTGTGTGTGCGTGCAAGCCAATTGCCTATTGCCCCACTGCGCTGCGGGGGATGATAAAACGCTCTCAGTCCTTGCCTGTGGCAGTCGTTGACGGTTGTTGTACGCACAGGACTGTTGGGTTGCAGGTTGCGCCTTCGGGTTCCCTCCTCCACCGTCCCCTAATCTGGCTCTGGGTAGCTCAAACGGCGCTTGCCGCTTTCTTTTGGCCCTTTGTTGTTTGGTGTCCCGCTGTCTGCCTCGCCTCGTTCGACACTGTAGGAGGCTGTAGGTCTGCACTAATGCTCGCCGTTCAATCCCTTTCCAATGCTGCACTTTGCACCACTTTGACACACTATCAGCCAACCGCTTTCGCCTGCTCACTACCTCACCTTGGATCATTGCACCTCCGCCTTTGCTAGCCTGTCTGCTGTCGCCTTGTGCTCTATGCCTATGTGTCCATAGACGTGCACAGAGCGCAACAGCCTACTCCTCGACTGCAACAACTGAAATATGTCCCCCCCATGTATGACTGCGACGCACCGGCGCTTCCACTGCCATGCACCATTTCTGCTGCCGATAGACAAGCATGTTGTCCACAATGTTTGTCCACCACTGTGATTCTGAATACGACTCGAATAATCACTTTGTACCACAGGGAGCATAGCCCTGATGGGCAACACCTCTGCTCTATTGTTCGTCTGTGCCCCGATCACTAGCTTGCCAATATCTGCATACCCCAAATGGGAAGCACACTCTGTATCTGGCCCATCCCTGCAGCGCCGCCCAATCCGTCCACACCAGCAAATCATCTTCCCCTCCCCTCAACTGTGAGAGTATGTTTGCCCGAGGTGCACCGGGCGCGCACATCCAAATCAATGTTTTGGGCATCTATCCCAATGCTTTACCCCCAAACATCACTCCCACCTCCAGCCCAGGAACCCTCGGCACAAATGACACATCAAAGCACAACTCTGGGCAAACAAAAAAGCGTTCATTCATTTTTATTCAACGACTGTAACCCCCACCCTAGGATTGTGTTCCAAAGAAACAATATAGTAGGGTGTATTGTAGAAGATGGGAAGTTCATACAGGTAAAGAAGGATTGGAGAATTATGGTGCAACATGCACAACTTCATGCCCACAAGTGTGAGGGTCAATACATCCAGCACAACATTTCTCATTGCACTGCCCACAACTGTGATGGTGCATTTGTGATAACACAAAGCACAAACTTCTTCTTCATCTTCACAATCATCTCCCGAGGCGGTGCTTGGTTCATCTATAACAGCCCAAACATGTGGCAAAACATGGTCCCATGGACCATAAGGCTGATACCGGCGAACAAGGGGACAAAATCAGAATTGGCACCCTAACCCTTGCCGGAGCAGCATAATCGTTGCCTTCTTGGGGGTCCCCAACATGGGCACGGAAAATGGGAAAGGAGGGGGAGAACTAGGGCTAGGGGGAAACTTTGCCCAGGGTGCGTGGCGTGCTAACGTTCCCTCTGTAACTCTACCATGTCCAACTCCACATTGTCTAGCGACACGCCAATTGCGCCTCCACCTTGGACCTATCCCATGCTAGGGGGAGATGCAGCGCTTGCCTGGTGCCCGCTCACTACCTTCACCGACTGACGTATTTGCCAAAGTAGAGCACATCGTCCAATGTTGACACATCTATCACCTAGTCGTCATGGTCTCGCACCGGTGACCCCGCAAACGTGGTACTCGCCAGGTAAAAATCTTGATCCCCCTCCATGGCCGCACCGGGCAACTTTAGCCCCAAATCAATTCTTGTGTTGGTCTCCGGCACCCGAGGACCCTACTTTGCGCAAGAGATGTTGTTGCTGACCGGCATGCCCCGTTTTCAAAATTGATGGTGTCACCACTGCTCACGCATGAGTGTTTCCCCCTGTTGAGTGTGCTATGAAACAATGCATAGACACTCTTTAGCTAGGTAGTCATCAACACCAAAACGAGAGTGCAAGTGCAAATGGTTTCAGATGGTCAAATGTATGGGGCGTTTGCAATGTTTTGTGTGGCTACATGTCAACTCACATCCGGGGGCACCCTCCTGGGCACTTGCCCATGCACTTTGCTCGGTACATAGGTGGGCAACCAAGCATGGACGTTCCGCAGGGCGCCCAGGAAGTGCGTGTCCACATCCACGTCTTGCACCACCGCTTGCTCCTCGTGCAATGCCGCGGCCCGCGAAAGGGCATCTGCCCACCCTTGGGAGGATCCTATGCTGTTTGTCCCCCGGCGGTTGCTTGCATTTCTTGTCAACACCTTTTGCTATCGCACCCCTTCTCTTTATGCTCTGCTTTACTCCGCTACTGTGCTCTTTCCGCCCTTCCCACGTAGGCTAGTGCCCACCGCCGCTTCTACAACTGCTCCCACCCCACCCCTCTGGGCTACCGTCCAAAAAATGCACACACGTATGCATGTGTGTGTGTGTGTGTGTGTGTGTGTGTGTGTGCGTGTGACACCAAGGCACATTTGAAACCAAACCATAGTGTTTGCTATAATACATCACCTCTCTATGGCTCTGTCCACATAGCATCGAGGTTTGGCATTCGTTGATACACAGCTTTCCTACAACCACTCGTCCAGCACACCATGAAGACATTCACCTACATATAGGTCATGTGCCCCACCTGCCCAAGATTAATGCACCCAGCCAGACCCCCACCTATCTTATAAACATCCACGGGGAGATTATAATGCGGCCTAGGGTGATGCAGAGATGCAGCGAGGGGTCATTGATCTCTGAGCATTCGCTGCTAATGCTGCATTGTGGGCTACTGCTTCTACTTTTTTTGCCATTGTTATCGCTATGCTTTGGTGGCTGGCTTGCTTCTTGCGTGGCTTGCTTTGTCACATCGGCTTTCCGGTTCTTCCCCTTTGTTGGCTGTTTGAGTGGTGGGGATAGGACCTAAGTTGCGGGTTGTCCTACTAGTTGTGTTCTGGTATTGATATTGGCAGACTATGTTGATGGTGCAATGGTGGTGGTGGAGTGGCTGCTTTTGCTGCTGCTGCTACTACGGCTGCTGCCGCCGATGCTGCCACTAGGCCTCTCTTACTTCACAAAAAAGGCTAGTGTTTTTGTGCTTTGCCAACTTGTAAACCATGTTTTCTCATTCACTTTGCAATACTCACGTCCAGTGTTACCCACGCACCTGCTCGCGCCGCCACTTCGCCTCAGACTCCTGGAGCGCCTCATTCTGACGTTGCATAGCACTCTGATGCTGCTTCTCTTGCTCCTGCAACTGCTTCTTGAGATCCTGCACAACTACATACTGATGGCTCAGTTGCGCCTCCTTCAACTGTCCCTTCAAGGCATCCACCGTCTGTTGACATTCTGTCAGGCTCTCTCGCAGCTGCTGTGTAGTTGTAGTCTCCACTTTTAGTCGGGCATTGGCTTCTTCTAGGTCTTGGTTGGTATGTGTGGCCTCTGCTTCTGCATTATTCAATCTTCCCTCAGTCGTGGACAATAATTGGTACACGCGGGTGAGCTCATCCATTTTCTTGTCCACATCTCCATTGCTGGTAGTGTCGCAGAGTGCCAACCGATTGGACAACTCGTTGACGATGTTTGTAAGCTCCTGATTGATAAAACATAAGACACATGCCAACATCCCCACATAAACATGCACACAGATGTGCATACAAGACTTCATGGTATTTCTGATTCGGGCGTTGGGCGTTGAAGTGCAGGGTTGCTTGGGCTGTAGTGGGTGGTGAAGGTGGTGGAGATCTGCCACACTGCGTCACATGCAGCGACCAGCAGCTGCTGTCTAGCACGCCCCAACTGCCATTTGTGTTGGCCGCAGACCAAAGGCAGGCCCTCTCTGTGGAAATAGCCACGAAGCCCCGCACTGATGGGCAGGATGCATCCAGAAGCGAGCCCTCCATCCCAAAGTGCTTGCAGGACACCACAGTGCACAGGGAAAGCCAGAGCTCAGCATCATTGGATCAGTGGTGTGGTAGCTGCGTGCGTGCCCGACAACAACAACAAGAGCCGGCAGACAACAAGAGCGTTCTCAAATGGCCATGACCTGCAAGATCGTAAAATCATTCTGACATCAACCAAAGTTTTGTACACAGCAATTTATGATCTCCTTTACCGAATGTCCACACATAGATTCAGAAATCCGCCTCCAGTGCATGTTCTGGCATTGGATGGAGACTGCCGATTAGAGAACGCTGCGTCTCTCCCATGGCTATACGGGAGCTACCCCCCTCTTCCCCTCGCGCAAGCACGGCCCGGGTCCCAAAAAACAACACCATATTAAATACCAAACAAAAGTGCCCGCGCTCTGAACAATAAATTCTGCACCACAAAAAATGGCAGTCTCAAGAACGACGTGACACAGGTTTGCCATGCTCAAACAAGGCTGTGCTTGCACAGAAGGGAGGGTGGGGAAATCGCTACCACTTGCCCGTGCCACACATTGACTCACACTTGAATCGTGAAAGGCACAAACACCCGTTGCACCCACCGCAAGGTATTTGCTTCAACTACAACCGTACTGTGCTTCTGCAGGATGCAGCCGAAAAGAAGAGCCAAGCAGCGGCAGAGGGGCGCTCAAATGCCATACCTCATTTTGCATTTGTAGCTCCTCCGAGCGATCCCGCAACCTCTCCTGCTCTGCCACTGCGGTAGAGTGGCGTTGCTTGAATTTCTCGGCCACCTGCAGGCGCTCCTCGAGTACAGAAATTTGTTTGAGCTTCCGAGCTAAAAGCTTTTCTGTCTCTTTGTTAGAGTTTTCAGTGCCTTCCAAAGAGACAGGCGTGTTAGGAAGAGCGGTCTCAAGATCACTAGGTCTATGCGCATTGGAGCCAATCGGATACTTCACATCCAAAGAGGCATCATCAAGCACGTCTGCTGCAAGGGATGCTGCCTCAGATTCGATCTCTCGAATGCGCTCTTTCTCCAGCTGCTGCTCATCCTTCTGCAATGTGGCAAAATCATTGACTAGTTTGTTGATGGAAAGCATGTAGCTACATTCACACAAAAGAAACCAAATGCACACTTTAAAAAGGAAGCAGCCTGGTGTGGGTCGTGGTCCACATTTTGCTGCGAACATGGATTGCATGGACGAATGCATGGGCTAACATGGGCTGCATCATGTCATTTAAAGCACCCAACCCATTATACTTCTCTTCCCTCTTGGGTCCCGTGGGAACACAAGGCCAGGCTTCTTTGCACACATACCCTGGCCACCAGAATTGATGTGGCAAAACAGGGTTTGGAAGGGCTTTTGTCATGGTTGCGACAAACTGAGACAAAACCGTAGCCACGGAAGTAAAGTAAAACAAGTTTTCTGTGCAAGGACTTGAATATTCCTTTGGCTACCTTACGCAAATACTTTCAGCACCAGTCCACCGGTCTTTGTGAAGGGTCAGTACCAGCGGCTGTAATAATGCTTAAGTGCCGCGCTTTTTGGCCGGTTCGTTCAAATTTTGGGAACATCTTCAACAGGAAACCACAAAAAGTTGATTTTTTTGAACAGATCTATGGCTTGAGAGCTGTTTTATAGCTTGGATCATCAGAATTTCTGTCACAATGCACTGTACCAGAATTCTTGCCCTGGGGGGTTGGGGCATTTTGGCCCATACCCAAAACTGCCGTTCAAATTTTGGACATTTCTTCATGCCAATGCCATGTTTTTGGATTCTGAGCTTTTCTGCTACATTGGCATTACAACCCGCATTAAACGCCTAGGTCAATTGGAGCCGCCCTTCGGGTGGCACCAAGCCCCGGGGCTGGTCCAGCACCTTATCGCGACCGTTATTGCCCAGGTAGATCCAGGAGGTGTGGTAGTAGTGAAGTATCTCGATGACATCCTGGTGGTTGGCAGACAGAAGCTAGAGGTCCATAGGGTGACGGACGACGTGACGGCCGCACTGCGGGATGCAAGATTCCTGATAGGAGCCGAGAGCATCCTCACCCCCGTGGCAGAAGTCACATGGATGGGTAAGATGGTGAACGCACACGTAGGCAGAATCTAGCCCAGACCGGTGGCGGTGGCGGATTGTGTGGTCAAGTGGATACGCATGGCCGTGGCGCCCGTGACACGAGTGTCCCTCGGGCGCCTCTTGGGCCGCTTGGTCTGGCTTGGGCGCCCAAACACCACAACGGCTGCATTCTGGAGGACCTATACGTCCAAGCCTACCAATGGGCGGGTCAAGAAGTAAGTAAAGGGAAACTAAGTTCTCGTAAAGCTGCTTCTGAGGTGTACCTTCGATTTGGCATAGACTTGTCCCACACTACCAGTGCCAAGGTCGCCGAAGACTACTTTTGTGCCCCGCGATGTCGAGTGCAAACTTGTCGACTTCTGTATTGCATTGCGAAGTTTAAACTTTCCAATATTTAAGAAAGAATTAATAGCTTATTGTAATAACTTGATTCAAGGAACTCAGTTGGTTTCCTTGTTCAAGCACGCTGAAGTTCGCGATAGTTGGTATTACAACTGGCTGCGTAGGTACCATGAGAGGCTCGGTACCGCAGCTGTGGGGTTTGTGCAAGGACAGTCACATGCCGACCCACGAAACCCCTTCTCCCCGTACCTTTTCCCCCAAATAGCTCAAAGTGAGCAAGAGATGTCCTTTTACGATATGTTTCAGGGAGAAAAAAATTTCCCCCGAAAAATCAGAGAAAATTTTGGTAAAATTTTAACAAGTCAAAATGAGACATTGCAAAATGATACAAAACTCATTGGAGATGGGTGATGTTCAAATACATTGTCGTATTGTACACAAAAAGGGCTTTCAAACAAAAAAACCGGTTTGTAAAACGGCCACGGTGGCACCAAGTTATGAATTTTGGGAGGTGGATGCATGTGACTGTGTATGCAGGTGTGCACTTGGTGACTTTTGTGTAAGTTTGTGGTATTGTGGCACCTATGTGGGCTTTCCGGTCCAACTTTTGATGTGTACATGTGCCCTTTGATGCCCCAGGGCACACTGAGTGGTAATAGGTAGGGATCTCGAGCGGGGCGCCCGCCTCGGCCTTGTTTTTTTTAAATTTTTTAAACAAACTTGGACAAATCAATGAGCAAAATGGCCAGAAGGATAGCTGGCGGCGGCGCTGTTCCAGCGGTCTTAGCGCTGGAATCACAGCCGGCAGGCGTGGGTTCTAAACCCTCTGCGGGCGACGTCGAATGGCGCCGCTGGCGCTGAGATTTTCTCAATTTTTGAACAAAGTGTAAAGTTTTTTACAATGAAAACTTGGCGCAACCCCAGAATGCGTCTACTTCAGACAGCCAAATCTGGCATCCCCCGGCAAATCCTCTCCCCCCCCACCTGGTAGGGGTGGGCCTAGGGGGAGACAGGAAGTGGAAACCCCTTGTTCCACTTAGCCCCCCCCCTGTGTTCCTTTAGGTACCCACGGGCCAAACCTTCAACTCTTAGCTGTGCCTAACCCACAGCACCTTGGTAGGAGTCCCCTGCACGTTAAGAGTCACCAGCTCCCTCCTGGCCTCCCTCCCTCATAGTCCCTCCTACTCCCTCCCATACCCTCCAGCTCCCTCCCACTGCTTTGCCGGGTCCCCAGAGAGTATTTTCACTATGCTGCGGCACCCAGTGACTTCCTTCTGCACCTGGGGGTCCTTCATTCCAGACATGTCCTACCTTAATCACCATCATTTGCAGCAATGTCACCCAATCCAATGCACCATGGTCGTCCACATGCATGATTTGTTCATGTTGCACAATCAGTTTACTTTGATGACACAAAGCCACACATGTATACATTGAAAACCTTGTTGCAGTGAGGCTGAGACAACAAATAGCAGAAGACAAGGGCAGTGCAGGGCAAGGCACATGGCATTCCAGAAGCAAATCAGCTGACCACTCACGGTTGGCATACTTAAATGCAAACCACTGGTGTGCTGAAGAATGGTGTGTTGTGCAGAGGGGAAGGAAAGTATCACCGGAGGTACCTGGCAGGCACTTGAGAGGTCCTGCCTCGAGTTGTCGTTCGCTGGACTGGCTGCCACTCGGGCTCTGCAGATGTGTGTGGCTCGCGTTCCCTTTTCCTTGGTTGCCTTGGTTGTTTCGCCTTTTCCCTGGCACTCTCTGCTCGCCTTTGCCTTTTGGCAGCTTGCTCATGCTCCCTTTCCTCTCGAGCTCGCACTCTATTTTCCTTCTCAGCTGTCGCTCTTGCCTTGTCAGCCGCCACTTTCGCGTCGGCCGCCTTACAAGCGTCCGCGAGCTCCGTACGCAGTTCATTTTTCGAGCTCGCATTGCTCACTTGGGACAGGACAAAAGGGACATCAGATTCGGTCAGAGGCTGTGTGATGTGCCTGTTCATTTTACTGACTGTTGTGGCGACAGCTCCCAAAGGTGAGGCGCGCACTCCAAGGGCCCTGAACGCGGCTGAAAGCGTGCCAAACACGCTCTCTTCAAAAATGGTTGTGTCAGGGGAGGCAGGGGAGGTGTGGAGGAGGTGAGGGGAGGAGGAGGTGGTTAAATTCAGAGGACCACCAGGTAAGTAATCAACTGTATACTTTGCCCATTGCTTCTGCATGACAGCAAACACAGTTCGCAGACGAGCTTTCACAAGCCGGACAAGAGGCGACGCTCGAACGAGGGACATACCGCGACCGTCGAGCGCCATGCACGGACTGGGGTCCGTGGCATACTTCATCAACAGATGAGAGGTTGTGTGAACAAAGGGGTTAGCCTGAGCAACCGACAGCTTTTGCTTAGACACAGAGGTGAAGAAAACCTTTCCCCAGGTGGCATGTAGGACCGTACCGAGTTTCAGAAACACAAGGGCAGGCGTGCTGGTTAGCCACTTAAGGATACCGGACCACCATGTCTCTTCATGCTTCTCATTTAATTGCGGTTTGGTCTTACTAAACTCCACCAACAGATCATGTTTCACCAACACTTGCGCACAGACAAAGAAGACTCCAAAAAACCTGGCACCCACATTCCTACCCAGGACGACCTCATTTACACCTCTCTCAGCCATCCAACCACGGAACTCTGCTGCGGCACCTTTTCCATACGAACCATCAAGGAAGGCCTTTACCAGTTCCCTCAACTTACCTTCATGGTATTCCCAGTTTTCTGTCCCTCCAACACATGGCACAGAGTCAAGCTGGCAGACCACACACTGAAAGGAGGGAGGGAGGCTGTCGTGGGTCAGACTGTAGCATGACATGTGCACCCAAACCAGGCAGGACTCACATTGCACCGAATCTGTTGGGCCTACGCCACCAGGTGGATCCCACTGACCACACAGACATGACACATGCTGATCTTTTACACCGTGTTTACCTGTGTTGCTGGAGATGTGTGCAAGACAGGGCACATGGACCTTGTTACCTTCCAACCTGTTTGTTTTTTTCTCATTGTTCGCTGAGTCCGTGACCACAGAGCTCTTGAAATCATCCTCATGCAGAACACCACCAGACAGAGCCACAATGTTGCGCACCACAGTTCCAGTCAGAGTTGCCTGTGTCACAGCCTTCTTGTCGTGCGCCAATGATATTGCCATCACCACTGAGACCGGGTCGTCGAATCCAACTCGGAAGGTCAGCGTCAGCACCTGAAAGTGCCACCCTTGCTTGGTGGTTCCATCGCGACCTTTGCTGATTGAGAAGGGCACTCCACGCCGGGTTGCAACCTGCTTGGCAGCACACATCTTGCGGATCGCACAGAAAGTGGCCCAGACACCGGCCTCCAACCGCAGTTTGTGCTTCGTTCGACGGGCTGGTAAGCATGTTGGCAGCTTGACACCCAGACCCTCAGCCACAGCCAGAATGGTGTTGTTCGCTCCATTTTTAGACGCACCCTCTTGGAACATGCGATAGTACATGTAGCGGATGGAGGCTTTCAACCTACCTCCCTTGTACAGAGTCACGCGACCGGCCTGCCTTCTCAATCGCCTCGCCTCAGCAGCACTGGTGGTAGCTCGACTCCTCCAGGCATCTCGACCGGCGGTCAACTTGATTTTTCGAGAGAGCAACTGCTTACACCTGATCCGTGACTTGTGCAATGCATGCAACAAAGCTCGGTGGGTAGACTGCAACTTGTTGAAGCGCTGCCGGCAATGCTTTAGGGTCTGTGCGAGTTCCTTTTCGAGTGGCTTTGTGGGCGACCGGCATTGTGAGATTCGCTGCAACACCTTCAACTTCGTCTGACGCACAGCACCACACCTCTTGCGCGTCCGCTGGGCAATTGCTCCCTCAATGCCAATGAGCGAAACCTTTGCATGTGCTTTGGTGGGACATAGGACTCGCAGTGTGGTACGTCCGATTCTGCCACAAGCTCCATGGCGGCACCAGAATGGCCTAGTCTTCGGCGGCGTGGGGAAGAGGCACAGAACACCCGGACAGTTCCTGAATGTGTCTGGCGTCTTATAACGGCCACAGTGGCAGCAGTACCTTTTCATGTTGCCTCGGCCGATGCATCCCACACAATGATGGCCGGCGAATCCATACGGCGGCCGCACGTCCCAAAACAGCAACATGCTGAAAATGATCACCGAAAGCCGCTGATTCCAAATGTGGTCGTCTTAAGTTGGGAGGTAAGGCCGCTCACATACAAAACGCACATGGACATGCTAAATTAAAGGAACGGAATCGGTACAGTACGATTTGAATGTTTATTTGGCGATTATAGCATACAAAATGGTGGATCCAGTACCGATATCTTTTGAAAAGCAAAATTTTATGGCTACTTTAGCCTTCTAAAGTGGGCACTCCTGTTCGCGATGGCTCGGGTCCGGTTGCCGGTAGCTGGGTACGGCCTGGACGCACCCCTACACCTGGGATCCCATTCCCCATCACTACAGCTGCCAGGGCGTCCAAATCCGGGGTCAAAACTCGGCGGCAGCCAAGAGAAAATCCCAAAATTTGAACGCGGGTGTAAATCAATTAACAGCCGATGGTATCTGACGAATCTGCTCAGCTGATCTGCGGAATCTGCTTAAGAGGTCGTATCTGCTTAACCATCCCCACTGTCAACGGAGCGGCGCCTCTCGACGCGCTGTTGGTATGCCGCGAGCGCACGTTTCTAAATAACTTCAACAATCCAGGCAGACAACATGAGTTTTCAGAGGATCATGAGGTTATTCCCTTCACGAGCGCAACTTTGACTGCTTCCAGTGCGCCTTCCTCCCCTACATTCAGGGAGGAAACTTTTGCCCAGCGCGTGAGCGGCGGGATGCGCCGAATCGATTGGAAATGGTGCAGTATCTTCTGGAAAGCTTGTTTCCCAACGCATTCATCTCGATCACTCGTTGTTGGTCACAGTATTGTCCTGGTTCTTTCCGCACCTCAGGAAAGAAGCAAGGCAGCGGTGCACCAGTTGCGGTGGGTTTGTGTGTATGTGTGCGAATATCACTGCACGGAAACAACGCCTTGCCAAGTATGCCAGGGATAGCTTGTATGCTTTTGAGAGCTTTAACACGGTCACGTTGTTCAGTTTTTGGTGAAGTAGGAGTGGTTGGTGCCTTGCCTCTTTCCCAGGGGGACTAACGACTTGGAAGAATCCATGGTAAATTTGGTATGTTACCGCCTCAACCAAGGATGTGGGTCCCGAGGATATTGTTCACTTTGTTGAATTCTGCTTGTGTGCAGGTGTTTAGGTTGAGCTGCAGGTTGCTTGATATTTTTGTTTGGTTTAGGCGGGCAAACCGAAGGTGATTTCGGGAAAGAGGCGACTGGAAGAGAACGGAGAAGATGACGAGGAAGCCAAGAGGCTGCGAATGGTGTTTGCCTTGTCTCGAGGCTGGTCATCCCACCTCCTGCTGTCATCCCGAGTTTTGGTTCACCAGTTCCACGGGATTTCGTCCCTGCAACCTCTCCCCACAACAAGTAGTGTCACGTGGAAAATGGGTCCAAACTAATGGTCTTGAAGATGGCAGCAGTATTGCTGCGGTGACGGACCAGCCACCTTTAGATTCCGCGTGATGGTGGTGGCCGTGGGCTGCTTCCTGTGTAGGACGTCATGCCCACAGGGTATCTCGTTCCCTGAGCTGAGGATGGATACGTTTGGGGTCCTGCGGGCAGGGAGGGCCCCTTCAAGAGGTAAAATGGTGGCTGTCAGTTGAACACCCTCCACCCCATTCCCTGCGGTCTCACCTATCAGCACGAACTGCCACCCAGTTCATGGTATTTATTGTTTTCACTGGTTTAGGATGATACGACAACGAGCAATGGGATGAAAGTCACTTTAAGGGTTCCTAAGACGGAAGGACACGGAGACCAACCCGAGTCATCTCCCGCCTCTGCACTTGACGCCCTGTGCAATGCCGCAGCGAAGGCCCCCATGGCTTCTGGTGCTCCACTGCCCACCACAACGCTTGCATCCTCGTCTGCATCCGTGGCTGGTCCACCTCTTTCGCCAAGCCCCACTGACATAGGGAGCGCTGCCCTTCCAAAGCCAAAGCCCATTCGGAAGAAGGTGCGTCGCGCTCCACCGATTTTTCTTCGCTTAGGGTGCTCGTTAAAAGTTCTCAAGACTGGTCCCCTTAGCCTGGTGTGATGCCTCGCAGCCCTAGCGCAGTCCTTTGTAGATGGATCTCACTTCATCCTCATTGTCAGCGATTCGTTATGGGCCCTGCCCATCGTATCTGCATGCATACCACCCTTGCATGTGCTGACATTTATGATGTGCATCCCAACAGTGAGCCGTAAAACTTCTTGCGAAGTTGCTTACGCTGTGCGATGTCTCCTGCATGCGGTGTTGCTTTTCCCACCACCAGGAAACATGTCTCAACGCGGGAGCTGGATCCGTTCCTGAGATGCAGTATTCCTCCTCTGGCCGGCCCATCCGGTCCACAGCCAAGGCTCAGGTGAGTGCTCTCTGAATGTTCGGCAGCACAGGGCAGCACAGGGAAAGGGGCCAGGTTACAGGGTTCAGGTTGATGCTACATGCTGCCAACCAAGTTAACGGGCAAGCCAGTCGCTCCACTGGCTCCCGAGCTCCACCTATACCCCTTCATATCCTCTACTACACCAGCAAGTGTTCCTGGGGGCTTTCTTAATGATCTTGGTCATCCTCAGACAGGTGCTGAACGTCACAGTATCCGACATATTGCAGCCCATAATTGCCTTGTGCATGCAACAGATATCATCGGTGGTCTAGCTGATGTACTCATTGTGGCTCGTGTCCTGGGCTGCGGCTCTGTGATGTTGCTGGATGATTACAGTGTGTGACGTGTCCCACTTTTTGTGGGTTTTTTGAAAGTTGAAGACTGTTTGCACTCAGGGCACACCATGGTTGTAGCTGAAGGGCCAAAAAAAGCACAGGGACCCTCACACAGGCTGCAAGTTGCTGCATGCTGCTGGGTTGCTAGTCATTGTCACTGGAAATCACGAGGGCCGATCCTGGTCAGGACCCGACCCCAAAGGGGGGGGATTACCCCCCCCCTCGACAGACCCCAAAATGGTTGTACAGAACAATGGGTTTTGTGGGCGCCGGAGATTTTGTTTTAGGCATATGGCAGGGGGAAATTTTTTTTGTTCGACCCTATGTGTCTGTATTCAAAATACTCAGAATTTTGTGGAGAATTCAAAAATGGCTGAAAAGCACAAAAAACGATTTTGACCCCGACCCGGCCTCCCGGTCGGACCTTGGCTGATGGGAGCCTGAGTTGATGGGCAAATTTTTTTTTGAAAAATTTTTACCCCACTTGTGCATATTCAAAATGATCAACGTGTCATGGGGATCATTTTAAGGTATGCATGTTCGGGTACCCACCGACCCCCCTGGGGAGCCTGGCGGCTGACCGCCGACCCCCCCCCTACAGCCCCCAAAACTGTCGCACACCCCTCGGGGTCACACATTGGCTGGCGGCAGCCCCCGTGCTGGAAATCAATCAAAATCAAATCAAGAAGGCAGATAATTGCCATGGCTCTCCGTTGCCTCACAGGAGCTGTATGCTTATGGGTTGCTTGACGATGACAGAGAAACTGGAGAGAAGCCGGAGGGAGGAGGGGAGTCAGGTGGATGCCGCCGGCCGCGACGTGCACCTCCGCGTGATACAGACTTGCTGAGCAGTGTGGGGCTGCGAGGAGCCATGCCAAATATCCCATATGATCCAAATTGGGTGATGCCCAAGGTTTGCCTTGCTCGGCTGTGAGACTTGCATTCAGCATCAAGCAGATGGTTGTACCATGGTCCAAGGCAGCATTGTATTTTCGGAATTTGGTGGTTGTTTGCACCATTCAATCCCATACAGTAGCAGTGTTACAAAAGAAATGCAGCACTGCTCCCCATTTTACGCAGCATTGCACCAAAAGTGTGTCAGCTCCAAGCACTGCTACATGTGACTGGAAAATCCCAGCTGAAAGTCCGTGAAAATGTGTTTATCTTCTATGTTCTTCCTAGGAAATGGCATGCCCCCACCCTCACCCCCACCCACCCCCCCCAATCTCAGCCTCTGTGCATTCAACAGTTGCCAAACAAAAATCCCAACATACAACTTCTGGATATCCTGATCAGAGAACGATCACAAATGTATTTGAATATGCAAGCAGAACGGAAAACAGCACTTTATGACTGGCAACCTTTTCCCCCTCTTTCCAGACAAACAAATGTTGGTCAAAATTCAACAGATTTCCCATCCACAACATCGCAGTATACACTGTCGACAAACAATACAGCACATCTCAGTGTACACTGTAGACAAACAATACACCATCCCGCATGATTTGCCCTCTTGACCCTCCACCTCTACTTTGTGATACCAGTCAAAAACGATGACAAACACGCAGATGAACATATCCCAGTCCAATTGGGGCTGCGGGCCTCGACCTGGCCTAAGGTGCTTGCACAACACCCCACAATGGTGGCACAACCCTGGACCATGCTGCTGGTGGCTGCCGAAGGACGCATGAACCTAATTTTGCCTCAGAGAAAGGAGCTAGCATGGCAGTGTTGGATGGGGGCGGCGGCAATGGCTGCCCTCGACTCAGTCTACAGGGCTATTAGATGGGCTTCTGAATTGGGGGCATATGCCACTCCTGGCGTGGACTGGAGCTTCACCTTATTGTTCAACCTCAAACTAGTACATGCGTTCCAGTTTGGCCATGGGTGCATTGGGGGTGAAACCCCACTGAGGGAGTGGTGGCATATGTGGGGGATAGTGAAACCACTGACCGTCAGTAATAGGATAACATCAACCTCAAAAATTTACACCGACGGGCCAAAAGTTGATTCTCAGTTTTCTTTGCAACTGGACCCCCACAGGGCGGCCCGGTACCCAAAAACCAATCCTTGGTGGGTGTCCCCATCCCCCACGTTCCCTCCAAGGTGCGGGCACTGTGGTGGTGGTCGGGATTTGCCCTTATACCTTACCCTTGGTGGTTACTTGGGCGGGGGGGGGGGGCATTATGTCCAGGAGGGAACGGCGCCCCATCCACACTCTCGCGGACCACAGCAGGTGAGAGGGGATCATGCATTGGAGGGGCAGGGTGAGGGTGGTGGTACCATGGGGTAGGTTTGGGTCGAGGGGTCATGAATGGGCGGAGCTAGGGGGCGGGGGCTTGTAGTACCACGCAATAGGTTAGGGAACATTGGGGAGCGATGGGGATGGATGGATAGGAAGAGGGGGGGGGGGGGTTTCCCTCGGCAGTTGGGTTGGGGAAACCTTGGTGGAATGTCGCTACGCTCCATCCCACCCAGCCTACATGGCTTCCCATATCCAAAAGTCTGGGTTGGGGAAGCTTGGGTCGGGTTGGGGTAGGTTGGAGTGCCTTCTGTTCTGTGGTATTTTGTGGTACCTTGCATTGCATTGTTGTCAGTGGGGTACCTTGTGGGGTGGGGGCTGAAAGTGGGGTGACCACCCCTCAAGGTACCTTGGGTAAGGGTGAGGTTGCAAGGGGGTGGTAGGGGACTCGGGGTACCTTGGGTACGGAAGAGCTTTGATTTGATTTGATTTGAGGGCCAATCCTGAGGCTCTTAGGCCGCATGGGGAGCGCTCCATGGCTATCCCGACGACTCTGCATATCGGCCGGCCATTCATGCAGTGCAATCCCCGTCCACGTCCGCGGGCCGGGGGGGGGGGGGGCAGGCCTATCGCCGTGCCGCGGGCTGGGTGAGGGGGGAGGGGAGGGAGGCACGCGCACCCGGCTGGAAGGAGGGGGGGGCATGGGGGGGAAGGGGGGGGGAGGGAGGGGCACAGAGGCGCCGGCGGATGCCCACCCGGGGCCTGCAGACCTGGGTCAGGGCGCGTGACAGACAACCTGCACCATGCGCTGCTGCTGCCATGCCCGCACGAGCTCGCGGGTTGCGAGCCACGCTGGCGCGGGGGTGCGGGGGCGCCTCCAGGGCAGGCAACACCGCATACCACACGGGGTACACCCAGGGGATCGAGGCCAGCACCTCGCCGGCCGCCACATATGGTTTCGGGGGCATGGCGAGGGGCCAGTTGCCCCGGGAGAGGCACAGGATGGTGCCGTCGTGGGTGACACCCACCCAATGGCCCCCGGACTCCTCCGCCACGTCGCCCCACCCCTCAACTAGGAGCGCCCGGCGCTTCGCGGCGCTAGTCCAGGCCTGCGGGATAGATGCCCGCTCGCGGCGGAGGGGGAGGGGACCCAGGTCCCAGAGGGGTGGCACCAGGGGAGACACCCTATCGGGCAGCGTGCCCTTGCTCCAGTGGAGGCGGGATGCCGCTAGAGTGGGGCTGCCGCGCCGTACCTGCAGCTGAGGGCCTCTTGGAGCGCGGGCCCGGACACTGCTAGGGACCCGCTGCGACGCCGACAGCCCCCACCGGGGGTCCCCCTCTGTAGCCGTCCAATGGAGCCGGGGGGGCAGCCAGCCGAGGGCGTGCAGCTCACATGCCACTCGCTAGGGACTGCTTAGAGCGCGGGAGGCGGCTGTCATGGGTGGGCAGCGCCTGGCTCACATGGGTGAGCCAGAGGCGGAGGGCAGGCGCCGTATCGCACGCAGGGTTTTGCTTAGTGTCCGTCCTACCCTACGGGGGGGGGGTCTTTGTGGGGGCCCTTGGGTCTATCGAGCCAGTGCCACTTCTTTCTTTCTTCTGTTGCAGGTTCCGTGTAACATGTTTAGTTATGTCTTCTGTATTGCATGTCTCAGTTGGGTACGTGGGTGGGTGGGTGGGTGGGTGTCAGACCCCCCCCTTTGGGGGGGGGGGGCATTTGTCGGTCTGTGGGTATGCCAAAATTCTGGGTGGGCGGGTCCCTGAATTAACCCTCCCCCCCCTAGGGTGGCTAAGCAAAACCCTGATCGCACCGCGTCATCCAGCGACGCATCCGCTGCTCCTAGGTGTGTAGGCGGCTGCTTGGAACCGGCTGCAGCCCATGACGGCGCATCCGGTACGGGGACGGCGGCCGGAGGGCACAGTATGGAGGGTACATGATATCACGGCGTGGTATGGTGTAAAGTTGTACGTACGGCGCGGTATGTGCCGGGCGCCCTAGCACCCCCGCGGGAGGGGGGGGGGGCAAGGGGGGGGGGGGGCAGGGGCGTCGCTCAGGCACGACCGGGTCCACGACCGAGGTCGCGCCTTGCCCAAACATCTCCCCAAGGTGGCTATGCCCCTGGGCTCCGTGGGTCGTGTCATTGGTGGGGCCCGCGCCGGCGCTCACCGAAAACTGAGGGCGGGGTGTCCCTTCTGTCAGGGTCGAGGCTGGCCATCGCCCGTTCCGCCGGCCATGGCAGTCACCCACCTCGCCCCAGCCCTACTCTTGGGCCTCGGCCTCTCCTCGATCCTTGTCCCCTGAGGCGCCCCCTCTCGCCCCGTAGGCCGTCCGGGCTGCCAGGCTGACCAACGGTCCCTACCACCGGGGTCACGGCCTACGGAAGCCCGGACGGACTGGCGCAAACGAGAGTAGGGCAGAGCCTGCACGGGACAGGGCAAAGGGCTGCGACACGTAGCATTGGCCATCATGTGCTGGCTGGGGCGCCAGTTGGCAGGGTGGGGTTGCAGGGGTTGGGGCACAACGGCAAGCAAGTCGAACACAAAAGTACATATAAACTTCTTTGGAGCATCATGTTCCTTCACCTCTTTTGGTAGAAGGCAAAGCCTACATCAGCCGCGGGTAAAATTACGGGCACCCTGGACGAGTCGTCGGTGTAAGGGAAGCCTACACAAGCTGCCGGTGAATGTACGGGTGCCTTTGACGGATCGTCCGTGTAGGGGTAGCCTACACAAGCTGCTGCTAAAAGTACGGGTACCCTTGACGGGAAGTCCGTGTAGGGTCAGCCTACACGAGTTGCTTGCAAAATTACGGGCACCCTTGACGGGTCGTGTAGGGGCAGCCTACACAAGCCGCGGGTAATTTGACGGGCACCCTTGACGGGTCGTCTGAAGCAAACACCGGGTCGAAACACCGTGGAATCTTACGGTGTGTTTTACACGGGGTCTGGACCCCCCCCCCGCGGAGAAAAATGCAACACATGATTTTGTCATAGGACAAGCACTGCGGTGACATGTGCAGGGTCGTGATGCTCAACGTGACACATGGAGAGTCGGGCCCCCCACCCCCACCCCCGGTTAGCCCGGTTAGCCCCCCATAGGTCACTCGGAAGGTCAGGTGGCGGGCTAGCGCCAGGTCACTTGGTGGTGGGTTAGCCGGATTCACCCGGTTCGCCCTAGTAGCACCCCAGCCCTGCTTTCAGGAGTCGCGACTATAGCACGCAGGCTACCCCTCCTGTGTGGTGGTGGGCCGCAAGGGCGCACCCTTGCTCCCCGCTCCCCCCTTCTCGCCTTCCTTCTCACCCCCCTTCTCACCCCCCTCCTCACCCCATTCCTCGCCCCCCTTTAAGTCCGCTTGAAGGTAAGATTCACAGAGGCGCAAATTTGAGAAATTTTTGCTGTGTTTTGCTCGTAATTTGGCACCATCGTGTGTGTTTCTCGTGCCATCTTCGCCAAAACGTTGTCGCTAGAAATGTCTTGAAATTTGATGTTTTGCCTTGTTGGTAGGTTGCGAATATGCGGCTCAGTTACCGTGAACGCAACACGAATTTACGAAATTCACGCATGCACCAATTCACGCGAGTTCGGGTGAGTTTCTGCTAATATTTGGCCTTTGTGGAAATTTGTACGAATTTCGTAGGAAGTTCGTACGAATTTCGCACGAATCTGGGGATTCTGGTGAAAATCGCAGGCAGCGTGCGACACATTCAAACGAATTTATAAATTCAGGCCCAAGCCTACCGTAAAATGTTGCCGATATTTTTTTTTGGCGCCGTTGGGGCATTATGGGTCTGCTTGGGCCGGGATTTTCACTAAATCACGGGGACTCAAAATGGGGCCTGAGGTTTACCCCATCAGATACGTCATATTGAAGCCAAAATGTAATGTTTTCTCAAAAAAACACCAAAAAAAGGGTCCGATTCACGTGAATCGAATCTACCATTCAAACGGCCGCTTAACCCACGTTCACGAAGGGTACACCTCCCCTTGTCGTCACCCCCGCCTCCCTCATTATCCCCGTTGTCGCCTCCCGGAGGTAGGCCTCCACCTCCTACCAGCCGAGGAAGAGGACGTCCCCCAGCACCAGGAAGGTGCCCCCCCCCCCCCTACTCCTCTTCCTCCCCGTCCTCCCCTTCTTCCCCTGACTCCCCCTCGGACCCTTGCGACACCACCCACCAGTCGTCGGGGGGCAACTCCTTACCCCGATCCCCCAACACCGTCACTTGGCTGACGGTCCCGCTGTTGCCCCACTCCGCCCAAGGGATGTACCGGGTGTCCCCCACAGCCGGCACATTCCCATAGGGGACACGGCCCCTATCTCCCAAGGGGGGGGGGCTGGGGTTTCGAGGGGGACTTGGCCTTGGGTTTGGGTTGGAGTTCGAGGGGGGGGTGGCTGTGTTTCCTGCTGCTCTCAAAGTGCCTCCGAGGTGTTTTTTGGGGGGGGCCATGGGGGAGGGCTTGGGGTGCTTTGGTGGCGGCTTTCTCACCGCCGCTCCTGCTGCTGCTGCTCCTCCTCCTCCGCCTGTTGCTCCTCCTGCTCCTGCCCACATCCTCCCCCACCCTCACCCACCATCCTCCCCCCGCCCCTCTGAATCCCCACCTCCTACTGACCCAAACAGCACCGAGTGGGCCATGACGGGGTCATTCCCCACTATGCGGCCAAGCTCAGTGACCCCACAAGGTGCGTGCGGCCCCCTCCGTCACGCCAATTGACCCGCGGCCCGCGGGGGTCCCCACTGCACGACCGCAGGCTGACGAGCTGCGGGATAAGGTACACGGAGGCAGGCGTTATAGCGACGTTCTAGAGGCGCTGGCCGTGGTTTGGCTAGATCAATTCCAGATCGCTTCGCTAGATCAACGTTAGATCACAATCAACATACCGTTCCCTACATGTCTAGCGTGCGGCGGATCGCCCCCAGGTCCTTGATGAAGCTGTCCTTGGGGTGGGGGGGGGGGGGGTGCGGCAATTGGGGTCCTAAGCTACGGTCTCGGGTTGGGGCGGGAGGCGACGCCCTGGACCACCCCAGCATATGCCCCCCGTTGGCCGCCGCTTGGTCAAACCCCCCAACCCCCATGACCTCCGACCACCTCGGAGACCATTGCTAGCCCTCCCGGCTACCTCCATCCCCCACAGCCCTAGTGCCTGCCAACAACAGCAAAGGAAGCGGAAATGACGCGCCCCAGCCTTCTTGACCTCGGGGGCGAAGCCGTTGTGTTGCGCCATCGTGATCATCTATTATCCCACGTCGGAAGGCCGGACCACATTTTCTTCAGTCTGGCTGCAATTGCCATTCCCCCTGAAGCCCCCTAGCCCGCATGGGTTTGTCCACATAGACCCCCCGCTTGTCCACCCATACGCACCTCCCCTGCCCCAGCAGCTTGTGGTGCACGCGGTGCAGCACAAAGCGGAGAGTCCAAATTCAAGTCTCCGGGGGCAAGCGAAGGGAGGTGTCCATCCCCGGGGGTTGGGCGCCGTCAAGGACAGCAGGGTCCAAAGGCAAGTCCAACAGGGCCCCCGCCGCCGGGTGACCCAAAAAAATCCGTCAACCAGTCCGACATACCGGATTTCCCCATGCCCATGCCCTCTACCTTCTCATCCATCACCCTGTTCTCCACTTCGCCCTTCGCCTTCTCCTCCTCCTCCTCCCCTATCTCCACCTTTGGTTGCAAGTTCCCCTTCCCCCTTGGCCTCCCTACGCAATCCTCCAACCTAGCTCTCTCCAAATGCTCCACCGACGTCCGCGTGTCGGCCACCTTCTTCCTCCCCTTCTCGACGCTTTGCATCACCCAGTCTATGTGCTCCACGTCCCCCTCATTCCGCACCTCCCTCTCCTTCAACTCCCACTGTCCCATTTTTCCCTCCGCCCTCGCCTGTGCCGCCGGTTGCCGAGAGCCGAGAGCAAGTGGAGCTGAGCCTCTTGGTCTACGACCTCTGCCTCCTCTTCCGACAACCCCAGCAACCTGCTAGAAACCCAATGGTGATCTAACGGTTTTGTTCTAACGTTCTAATCAGAACAGTTAGAACACTCCGATTGTCTGCGTGTGTACCCCTGGGGGTGTTCCCCCTTTTTTTGGGGGGGGGGGTTGCGGGCCAAAAATAGTTGCTACGAGGTCCAGCAGGATTTCTTTTGAAAAAATCAATTTTTCTACTTTTTGGGTAGAAAATTTTTTTGTTCTAGTTGTGTTCTACCACTTTTTGGAGTTCCACCGTTAGAACGGCGTTAGAACAGTTTTATTAGAACATGATTAGGGCGGCGTTTTCTGGCACAGCGCCAATTGTTACGGTGATTATCCAGGTCACAACCCTGAAAACCACCCACCTGTGGAATCATGCACAATTAATTCAAAAGTTCAAAATTCCAACATGTGATGCTTGCCATGGGTCTTAGGGACCTAAATTCTGCCCCCTATAGCCCCTTCCACAGCAGCAACCATTCAATGACGTCCTTTCAATCTTACCGGACACCCGGTGGTGGAGAGCAGCCAACTTTTCGCCCAGCGCGCACACAGCGCTTGCACAGCGTGCGCACCCCTAGGACACTTTTGGCGCAGGCACACAGAACAAAATATTTAGGCTTTTTTTCACCGAAAAGGAGTCACATGTGCTGCCACTTGTTCATGGAAGGTCTTGTGTGCTTGGGGGCCCAACAGGCGCCCCGAGGCTACCCCCACTCCCTTGCCTCTGCCCCTGCCCCTGCCTTTGACGCCGCCCCTGCCTTGGACCTTGCCCCTGGCGCGCCGTTGTCCGACTCCATGTCCGGAATTGTCGGGCTGGGGGCAAGGGGCTCTCTCCCATCCCCACCTTTGTCCCGATCCCCATCCCCACCCTCATCCCCGTTGTCCCCGTCCTCCCCGTTCCCCAACCCCGCCGAACGCACGTAGGCCTCCGCCTCCTCCTTGGTCTTGAAGAGCAAAGCCGATGCGACCGCATACATGGCCTTGCTCTTCCTCTTCTTACCCTTCCTTTTCTTCATCCACTCCTCCACCTCCACGTACCACTCCCCCTGACCCAAGCCATCATCCCACCTCTCCACAACCACCCCCTCACTACCACTCCACTCCTCATCCGCCCCCCCCCCCCCCACGGCACCCAACGAGTTTCCCCTCCATAGAGGATTTCACTGTAGGGGTCTTTGCCCCTTATGGGAATGGGAGCCAGCTTGGAGGCGCAGGTGGGTTTGGGGTCAGGGGCATGGATGGGCGGGGTAGTCTTCTTCTTCTTGGGCTGGTGGATGGCGGTGTCCGACTCTTCATCGGACTCCCACGCCTCGGGGGGGAAGGGGAGGGCTGCCGGTTTGGGTTTGCCCTTGAGGTGCGGGGCCTGCTCGGCCCTGGGCTCTTAAGCTGCCTGTTGTTCCCCGTCCCACTCATCCAACCGCACCTAGGTCCCCCGCCCACTCAGCGTCCTCCGGCCCTTGGACCACCTCTCCAACGCCCCCAACAACTCCACAGCCTGAAGCGGACGCCGCGTGAGCATGCTGCGGAGCGACCCCACAGGCACGGTGGTCACTTGCCCTCCAAGTCGACGAGTCAGCACCCTGACGCTATCCGGATGCTCAACAATCACTCCACACCGTCGACTTGTGACAACAGCAAACACTTTAATTGCGTTCTAATAAAAGTCTTCTAATCGCGTTCTAACGAAAAGCGCGCCGGCAGTCGGTCGGTTTCTTAGAACGTCATTAGAACTAAATTGTTAGAATAGGATTAGAACATACCCTGTCCTCTGGTTAGCTCGCAGCTCCACCATTGCTGTCCGCAACTCCTCCTCTAGCTCCCCCATCTGCCTCCGCGTGTCATCCTGCTGTCCAAAATCTCCGCCGCCAGTGTCGCCCTGTCGCCCCCTGTCCATCCTCCCTGCATCCCCGTCACTTCCCCCCCATACCCTCCCTTGTTGCCGGTGTTTGGGTTATACTAATCCAACCCCAAAGTCTGAACCCACTCGGGCTCTCATGCAGCAGTGCCTCCCCCCCCCCCTGCCTGCCATCGCAATCCTGCCGAGCCCCAAAAGTGCCCATATGTGGGCAAGAAACAAGTATTTCCTCGCCCCGGCCCTCCTGACCATCGCACATGCCCAAAAGTTGAAGTGGGACATGCACGACATGATGAACGGACCCTTTGGAGAGTCTGCTTTTTGCTCCAACCGGCGGTGCAACTCCGCCACATTGGAGGGGGAGGGCTCGGGCACAACCTCCTCCTTTCCTTTGCTTTAGAGGGGACGTGGTGGTTGATGAAGTTGCGGGGGAGGGCCTTGTGGCGGAGGAGCTTGAGGCATGGCTAGGGGGGGGGCAACGGTCGCACCTCGTGGGGCGGTGGCTGCAATGGCTGGCCCTGTTGTGGGGCCGGCTGGAGCGCCCGCACAGCCGCTACGGCTGCTTGCGTGGAAGCCAATATGAAATGGAGATCGTTCTAAGCGTGTTCTAACGGTGTTTTAACGGATCACGCGTTCGGTTTGTTAGAAAGTAATTAGAACGTTTTATCAGAACACAATTAGAACAAACCTGTAGGATGGCTTGCCACGCTTTATGGCTCAGTCCCCCTAGGGGTTGTGCCATCGGTCACAAAAACCGGAGGTGTGTGGAGCGCCGGATGTGCAACCTTGACCTCCAAGGCCTCACCGGCTCGACAAGCCGAAGCCCGAACACAACCATGGGCCGGGCCATGGATGTCGAAATACACAAATACCCACCCCAAGCACTGCCCGAGCATTGCACTCTTCCTGTTCACCACCGATTGCTGCCACAAGCTACCCACTGCGAGCCCGTCATCCGCCAACGACCCTCCACCTCCCGCACTAAACGGTGCAACTTGTTCTAATCATGGTCTAGCGGAACCGTTCTAGAGACGTTCTAACCAAACAAGGCAAAAAGTTCTAGAACACGATAAGACCGCTTTTGTTTGAAGACCATTAGCACAACAACTGCACCATTGCATTGCAGTGTTGCTTGCCTCAACGAGGCGTTTCCAAAGGATTCCCACGGTCGGCATTTGGTTGTCATCGCAGTTGGCGAGCCCCACCACCCAAAGACCGGCAGGGGACGGGACAAGCTGGGTACTTATATGAAAAGTAGTATTGTTCGTGGTTCATTTTTCATATACGAACGACTCGTATATGAACCATCAATTGTGAAGAGCTCTTAGAAACGCTTCTTTGTCCACATTTCTTGCTATGTCTTACCCGTACTACGTCTTCAGAGACACATGTACCACCGGTGCCCAGCACAGAACATTGAAAGAGAGACCAATATTGTCCGGTTACCGGTGGCAATTTTAGGAAATCCGTACCGACGTGCATGCGATATGCTTCGGTCCGTCGCTTGGAAGTTTTCGAAAACCCTTGGAAAGATGCTCGGGAGTTTTGGCACCCAGATCGGCCCCCCAAAACGCAACCGATATCGGTAGGAATGTTCCATGGGCTTCCCAGCCGACCGTGCCGGGGGAGCTCGGAAGAAATTTTGGCTGGGACTTCCGAAATCAACCCTGCAATATGAGTCCCATTTGCTGAGCATGAATGCTGAGCATCCCCAAATATCCTGAGCAATATGCTCAGCATTTTCCTGCCATTTTTTACCTTCTATGCTGTGCGTCCCAGCACCATGTGAGCTGAACATGATGGTTGTTTGGCTCAATGCTGCCAGCAGTGTTCGGGACAGCAGGTGGTATGGTCTGTTGCCCCAATGGATGTCACAGTCCCCCCTCATCCGGGCCCGTTTCTCGGAGGCAATGGACCACACTCCTCTCCTGGCGGTCCACAAAACCAAGGTGCACGCCATCCCTGCGTATGTGGAGGCCCTCTTTCCCGCACCCTATGTGGTAGGGCTCTTTTTGGAGTTGGGTGCACCCCGACTTCCGTGTCATGTTTGAGCACATCACCCATGAGGGCTATGTGTACACTGCTCGCACCGGGGTACCCTTCCCACGGCCCATCCCCACACGGGATCAATTTGACGCAACGTGGAAGTTCGCTTGCGTTGTCCCCCCAAATGGAATGTGCCGACCCCCCCGTCGTCGGGTTGTTGTTGGCATCTGTGGTCGTGCGCACAATACGTACAATACGTGCAATCCCGGCCAGCCGTGTGCCAGTCCATTGACTGGACCCGCCCCCTCACCTTTGTGGTGCAGGTTGACAATACTCGTGCGCCCGTGGCAGTTGGTCGCAGCTATCGGTGGGGCTATTGAACCATGGGATAAAGGCGAAGAAAGCCCGCCTTCCTATGGGTCATCGGCATGGCCGTTACAGGGGACAAGGATATGGTTGCCCTGGGCCAAATTTGGGCTCAGGTGCTACAGGTTTGTAGTCTGTATTTTCGTGTTGATATGTTGTTCATAATTCGCGTGTTCATAATTCCAAAACTGCCGTCATAAAACGCCGTGCTACCGCTTTATGAATTATGAACGCATTTTATGAACACCAATTATGAGCAGCTTTTATCAACAAAGGTCGTGCAATCCATTATTCTTAGGCGTCACAAGTTGCCCACCCTCTAGGACCCCGTATACGCGCGATTGGACAATATTCTACATTTCTACTTTGAGTATGTTATAACGTATGTGACCAAAGTTGTTGGCAAAGCTGTGTGACACCCGTTGAAATACGTGTTGATGTGTTAGCCTTGTGTATCCCCGTCTTCTAGTGTGTTGTATTTGACGTTTTTCTGAAGCTGGCCGAAATTTCGGCCAGGTTTTGGGTAACATTGCAAACAACTATGTGTATATGCAGTTTTTGACCCTTCTGGCCGAAATTTCGGCCAGCTTTTTGGTTTCTTGGTGAATAGGCATGATTCTTTTCATTTTTCTTAGGGCTGGCCGAAATTTCGGCCAGCTTTTTGGTCTTTTCAATATTCAAGCACTTATATTTTGGTTTTTGGGTGGGCTGGCCGAAATTTCGGCCAGCTTTTCCTATTTTTGAACATGTAAGCAATTATTTCCCCTTTGAACACACCTGGCCGAAATTTCGGCCAGCTTGCAATTGTCGTTGTTCATGAGTATTACACCATACACTCCTACATAACTGTTTTCTTGTCTCAGCATTAATGTCTTCTGCTATTACTTTCAATGTTGTACATGCTGCAGTTACTGGTGCTTTTGCTACTACAGCCAAAGGGCGGTTGCGAAATGCATTACGTGGTGGGACTCTGCAAAAGCTTTTGCAATCCTGCCTCTTGTTGCGGAAGAATCGCAGGAGCCGGCACTCCCTGACACAGTTGAAGGCCGCCGCCACTGAGAAGCAGCCCCCACGATGGTACATGACATTTTTGTCACAGTTCCATGCCCTATACTGCCTGCTGCGCCGTATGGCCCTCCCATACTCTAACTGTGGGTCTAGTTACAACTGGGGTATTATGTCCTGCCGCCAACGCCGTAAGGTAGGAGTCCTTGGTCAGTGTAACACTAAGCAGGAGTCCATTCACCATCGTGCTGGACTAGCAGCACACAACTTGTGGAAAATCATGCACATTAGGCAAGTTTGTATGTGGTTTGATAACCTGAGGCGTTACAGGTCGGGAGCTGATCCCCATTAACCCGACTTAACCCTAAACGGTACAGCTGTTGCTGTTTTGCACACTACTGCCCTACCTGCATACCGGGGTCTGCCGGAGCTGGCCGAAATTGAGGCCAGGGTACCAAAGGTTGCTGATGACATCTTTCGCTCACATAGAGCATTGTTTGATCGTATTGATGTTGCCAACCAAGGTATTCAGAGAGTTTGGGTTCGTGCTCCTTTGGATATTGCCAGAAAAGATGTTCGTTCCCTCAACTGGAGACCCTTTTTCCTGTCTGAGCTCCGCTCCGGCACACACAAAGAGCTTTTGCAACTCGTGGTTGATTTGTCATGTGTGGAACACCGCACCAGACACTGTGTTCCGCTGCTTGTGGACATGAAAATACACTTTGCCCTACTTAAGCTGTGTTATGGTACTTCTTATGTTCCCTGGAATGTACCACAATTACTGTTGGGTTTTCCTTTGGTGTACGGAGTATGGCATAGCTATAAGTATTGCGTTGAATTGATCTACAGGGCGTTCCCGCCGTTCATTAAGTTTTTGGAGCAGGAGAACAGTCTTCAGGTTGGGTCTATCCTCCCTCGCAAGGTCAGGGTCATCCATATGGAGAAGACGTTGCTTGGACTCATGCTAGGCACATCGTCCCATAGAGGCAGACTAGATGAGCGCGTCACTTCCCTGCTCAATAGCCAGCG
Organism: Eutreptiella sp. 'Long Island Sound 2002'; assembly: GCA_964036045.1. Lineage (NCBI taxonomy): Eukaryota > Euglenozoa > Euglenophyceae > Eutreptiales > Eutreptiaceae > Eutreptiella > Eutreptiella sp. 'Long Island Sound 2002'. The sequence goes on from OZ038379.1 coordinate 67,369,816, forward strand.
GGACTTGACACCCATTCAGCGCAAGGGTTTGTGTATGTTATTAGCCCTTAAGGCTTTGCTGTACACATACTGTCCAGCTGCTTTCAGCATTGGGACTTTGGTCCGTGAGTGCAACTGGGAGGGACGGGGGGCAGGTTCTGGTATTGTAGCTAAGCAGGCACTTGAGATGTCCCTACTGCTCATGCTGAACATCCTAAAGCCCGAGGAACAGTTAACCACGGAGTATGTGAAAACCACCGCTGTTGCTCTTTTGTTTTGCAGTCAGTGGCATTCCGCCTCCCTAGGGTGTATCCACTCTGAGGGGCTGGGTGAGGCACTTCTGAGTCGGTTCTCAGCCCACTGTCGCCGCAACACTGCCTGTACTAGTGTCCAACAGTCTTCTGATTTATTTCTGACACTTCCCCCTGTCCAACCCGGAGAGAAAGTTCTGCGTGGTGTGCTGACTGAGAGATCCGTGGCAATGTTCTCTGCCAATCTTAAACAATTCATCTTGACAGCCCATACACAGATCCTGACCATTTGTGTTCCCGTTCCGGACTATAAAGTTGAGGTGAGAAGACTGGATGCAGTTGAGGATTTGACGTTCCCCGGTACCATGTCTAGGACACGAATCACCACAGACCGTTTAAAAGTGGTTCTGTTGCATGCAATGCAAAATCTGGTTGCGCGTACCAGGGTTCCTGAGGGTGTTGAGGATTTTTTACAGACAAATGCACCTGCCCGCACTGCTGCCGAGCAAGGGGTGTTGCGTACCAGCTATGGGTATAGTAACCAAATGGGCCATCAGACTTCAGACTTCAGACTTTTATGGACCATCACCCCCAACCCCCCCCTCCCCCCACCCCAACACCCTTTCCAACCCCCCCCCCCCCGTGTCAAACTTCCCCCCCCCGTGTCCCCCCCAATATCAGACTTGTCCCATTGTCACCACACCCTTGAGGTGTAGAAGGGGGTTGTGGTCTCGACCCTAGCGTCTGAAACCCAACCAGTGCTTGCAACCCCTTCAATGATGGTACGTGCCCCCCCCCCCCCCCCACCCCACCCCACCCCACCCCATCTCTCTGACTCAAACCGATCGGGGGGCTCATATGTGACTGAAGACAAGTGGGAACAGAATCCTGATGTCTGACCCAAGCAACCTCACCTCAGCTAATCGGGTCAGTTTTGCTGGTGGGGTGGGTGGGTGGGGGTTCATCGGGTTGGGCCGGAACTGTTGAGAGGGGGGGTAGTGGGTTTCGAGCACAGCACAGCACATCACAGCACACCACAGCACAACACAATATACAACATAGCACAGTTTATTACAGCACAACACAACACAACACAGCCCCTACGGCCGCCCAAGAGAGCCTCCCTCCCTCCCTCCCTCCCTCCCTCCCCTCCCTCCCTCCCTCCCACCCTGTCATTTCCCTGCTTGTGTGGTTGAGGTTAGGAAGGGTATGCCTGTTTTTCTTTTTCAGGTTCATCAATCTAGCAACTTTCATAGCTGTGGCTGCACTCCGGATTTGGTGGGTGTTGCAGTCTCAGAAAGCAAATTTTCACATCCCATACGAAGGTGGTTATCCAGGGGAGATCGAACAAATCTTGTACTCTTTTAGTCTACAGGGATATTTGAAAGACATTGATGCACCGATACAGTTCTGAAATAAGGGGTGGCCCCCCCGTCCCTGCCTCTGCCATGCAGGGCGACCTCGGAACGGTCCCGAGACGATAGTGAATCAAGGGGAGGCCCCCCGGAGACGAATTTGTTTGGAACCAAGCGGGGGCGCCATCCCCCCCAGGCCCCAGATGTGTATGTATCAAGTAATGTAGGTACATTACTGAAAGAACCACAGTATTGTATAATGTACGCCTCCGGCCAACAGCTAGGGAGGGCCGGAGGTCCGGGTAAAAGCCCCGGACCCCCCAACGGCAGCCCCAAAGGTGAGCGCACCATCGGAAGGGGCATGTCTGCGGGGTAAAAGCATGCGCTTAGTAAACATCTAACGTAATAAATAGTGCTTACTGCTGTAATTAATGCTTAACCGGGTAAAAGGCCCTTCTCCCGGGGCTAGTTTCGTGCGCACCCCCCAGAGCCGGACCCGACCGGCCGTGCTGAGGCTAGCCCAGCAATGGGTATGGCAGGCCAGACTTTAAGTGCTGGTAGCCACGCCTCAGCACACTCCGCGGGCTTATAAGGCCCGCGGGGGCCCCAAATACCGTTTCGTTCGGGAGTTAAGCCCCGGCGGAATTTGGGGTTGTTGATGGTTAAGAGGACTCACGTTGAGTCCCGGCTACTGTTACCCCGGGGTTATTACCCCCGGTACTGCCTGCTTACTTGTTTGCTGCTGCTAAGAGATAGGAAGGGGTTAGGACTGACCCCCCCCCCCTAGCCACCCACGGCACTGGCACACCCCCACAGCGCCCGCAAGGGCTACACGTGGGCGTCTCCCCTCCGTGAATTATTTGACCCCTCCGTGAATTTTTTGACCCCTCCGTGAATTATTTGACCCCTCTGTGAATTATTTACCCCCTTGCGTGAATTATTTCACCCCTCCGTGAATTGTTTTTAATGCGTGTGTATGTGTGTATGTGTGGGCATGTGTGGGTGTCTGTATGTTTGCTCCGGGTCCCCCTGCAAGGGGGGACTCATCGGCTGGGCAGCTATACCCCTTAAACCCCTCCCCTCTGCTCTCGACCCCTTCCCCGACCCTCTTTTAAACAACCAGCACAAACAAAAGTCAGTTAAACACAAGGGGGCCACTGACAGCACCGCTTTCGGAATTTTTTTTTTCATTTTTGGAGAACACTTTCTTGCCTGTTAAACGGTGCTGTCTGATGGCGGGGTGCCTGGGCAGGCAGGCTTGCCTTCACTGCCCTACAGGGGGGGGGAGGAGAGGACGCCCGGGCACCCAAGGGGTCAGAGAGAGCAGGGTGGGATGTAAAAATAAAAACCTGTAAGTTCCTCTCCACCCTCCCCGCCTGGGCGGTCCACATGGACCAACCCCTCCTGGCTTCGGCTTCCACACATTTTTAAGGACTTTAACAGGTTAGGGTTGTTGCAGACAATACAATTTTCTGTGATTTGCCCTGGTGCTTTAGTTAGGAATAGCCCCTGCACTGTACCGCACCACACTGCATTACACTCCCCCCAATATCAAACTTGTCCATTGTCACCACACCCTTGAGGTGTAGAAGTGGGTTGTGGTCTCGACGCTAGCGTTTGAAACCCAACCAGTGCTTGCAACCCCTTCAATGATGGTACGCCCCCCCCCCCCAACCCCCTCACCCCACCCCACCCCACCCCATCTCTCTGACTCAAACCGATCGGGGGGCTCATATGTGACTGAAGACAAGTGGGAATAGAATCCTGATGTCTGACCCAAGCAACCTCACCTGAGCTAATCGGGTCGGTTTTGCTGGTGGGGTGGGTGGGTGGGGGTTCATCGGGTTGGGCCGGAACTGTTGAGAGGGGGGGTAGTGGGTTTCGAGCACAGCACAGCACATCACAGCACACCACAGCACAACACAACATACAACATAGCACAGTTTATTACAGCACAACACAGCACAACACAGCCCCTACGGCCGCCCAAGAGAGCCTCCCTCCCTCCCTCCCTCCCTCCCTCCCCTCCCTCCCTCCCTCCCACCCTGTCATTTCCCTGCTTGTGTGGTTGAGGTTAGGAAGGGTATGCCTGTTTTTCTTTTTCAGGTTCATCAATCTAGCAACTTTCATACCTGTGGCTGCACTCCGGATTTGGTGGGTGTTGCAGCCTCAGAAAGCAAATTTTCGCATCCCATACGAAGGTGGTTATCCAGGGGAGATCGAACAAATCTTGTACTCTTTTAGTCTACAGGGATATTTGAAAGACATTGATGCACCGATACAGTTCTGAAATAAGGGGTGGCCCCCCCGTCCCTGCCTCTGCCATGCAGGGCGACCTCGGAACGGTCCCGAGACGATAGTGAATCAAGGGGAGGCCCCCCGGAGACGAATTTGTTTGGAACCAAGCGGGGGCGCCATCCCCCCCAGGCCCCAGATGTGTATGTATCAAGTAATGTAGGTACGTTACTGAAAGAACCACAGTATTGTATAATGTACGCCTCCGGCCAACAGCTAGGGAGGGCCGGAGGTCCGGGTAAAAGCCCCGGACCCCCCAACGGCAGCCCCAAAGGTGAGCGCACCACTGGAAGGGGCATGTCTGCGGGGTAAAAGCATGCGCTTAGTAAACATCTAACGTAATAAATAGTGCTTACTGCTGTAATTAATGCTTAACCGGGTAAAAGGCCCTTCTCCCGGGGCTAGTTTCGTGCGCACCCCCCAGAGCCGGACCCGACCGGCCGTGCTGAGGCTAGCCCAGCAATGGGTATGGCAGGCCAGACTTTAAGTGCTGGTAGCCACGCCTCAGCACACTCCGCGGGCTTATAAGGCCCACGGGGGCCCCAAATACCGTTTCGTTCGGGAGTTAAGCCCCGGCGGAATTTGGGGTTGTTGATGGTTAAGAGGACTCACGTTGAGTCCCGGCTACTGTTACCCCGGGGTTATTACCCCCGGTACTGCCTGCTTACTGGTTTGCTGCTGCTAAGAGATAGGAAGGGGTTAGGACTGACCCCCCCCCCCTAGCCACCCACGGCACTGGCACACCCCCACAGCGCCCGCAAGGGCTACACGTGGGCGTCTCCCCTCCGTGAATTATTTGACCCCTCCGTGAATTTTTTAACCCCTCCGTGAATTATTTGACCCCTCTGTGAATTATTTACCCCCTTGCGTGAATTATTTCACCCCTCCGTGAATTGTTTTTAATGCGTGTGTATGTGTGTATGTGTGGGCATGCGTGGGTGTCTGTATGTTTGCTCCGGGTCCCCCTGCAAGGGGGGACTCATCGGCTGGGCAGCTATTTCCTTAAACCCCTCCCCTCTGCTCTCGACCCCTTCCCCGACCCTCTGTTAAACAACCAGCACAAACAAAAGTCAGTTGAACACAAGGGGGCCACTGACAGCACCGCTTTCGGAATTTTTTTTTTCATTTTTGGAGAACACTTTCTTGCCTGTTAAACGGTGCTGTCTGATGGCGGGGTGCCTGGGCAGGCAGGCCTGCCTTCACTGCCCTACAGGGGGGGGGAGGAGAGGACGCCCGGGCACCCAAGGGGTCAGAGAGAGCAGGGTGGGATGTAAAAATAAAAACCTGTAAGTTCCTCTCCACCCTCCCCGCCTGGGCGGTCCACATGGACCAACCCCTCCTGGCTTCGGCTTCCACACATTTTTAAGGACTTTAACAGGTTAGGGATGTTGCAGACAATACAATTTTCTGTGATTTGCCCTGGTGCTTTAGTTAGGAATAGCCCTTGCACTGTACCGCACCACACTGCATTACACTCCCCCCAATATCAAACTTGTCCATTGTCACCACACCCTTGAGGTGTAGAAGTGGGTTGTGGTCTCGACGCTAGCGTTTGAAACCCAACCAGTGCTTGCAACCCCTTCAATGATGGTACGCCCCCCCCCCCCCAACCCCCTCACCCCACCCCACCCCACCCCATCTCTCTGACTCAAACCGATCGGGGGGCTCATATGTGACTGAAGACAAGTGGGAATAGAATCCTGATGTCTGACCCAAGCAACCTCACCTGAGCTAATCGGGTCGGTTCTGCTGGTGGGGTGGGTGGGTGGGGGTTCATCGGGTTGGGCCGGAACTGTGGAGAGGGGGGGTAGTGGGTTTCGAGCACAGCACAGCACATCACAGCACACCACAGCACAACACAACATACAACATAGCACAGTTTATTACAGCACAACACAGCACAACACAGCCCCTACGGCCGCCCAAGAGAGCCTCCCTCCCTCCCTCCCTCCCTCCCTCCCCTCCCTCCCTCCCTCCCACCCTGTCATTTCCCTGCTTGTGTGGTTGAGGTTAGGAAGGGTATGCCTGTTTTTCTTTTTCAGGTTCATCAATCTAGCAACTTTCATAGCTGTGGCTGCACTCCGGATTTGGTGGGTGTTGCAGCCTCAGAAAGCAAATTTTCGCATCCCATACGAAGGTGGTTATCCAGGGGAGATCGAACAAATCTTGTACTCTTTTAGTCTACAGGGATATTTGAAAGACATTGATGCACCGATACAGTTCTGAAATAAGGGGTGGCCCCCCCGTCCCTGCCTCTGCCATGCAGGGCGACCTCGGAACGGTCCCGAGACGATAGTGAATCAAGGGGAGGCCCCCCGGAGACGAATTTGTTTGGAACCAAGCGGGGGCGCCATCCCCCCCAGGCCCCAGATGTGTATGTATCAAGTAATGTAGGTACGTTACTGAAAGAACCACAGTATTGTATAATGTACGCCTCCGGCCAACAGCTAGGGAGGGCCGGAGGTCCGGGTAAAAGCCCCGGAGCCCCCAACGGCAGCCCCAAAGGTGAGCGCACCACTGGAAGGGGCATGTCTGCGGGGTAAAAGCATGCGCTTAGTAAACATCTAACGTAATAAATAGTGCTTACTGCTGTAATTAATGCTTAACCGGGTAAAAGGCCCTTCTCCCGGGGCTAGTTTCGTGCGCACCCCCCAGAGCCGGACCCGACCGGCCGTGCTGAGGCTAGCCCAGCAATGGGTATGGCAGGCCAGACTTTAAGTGCTGGTAGCCACGCCTCAGCACACTCCGCGGGCTTATAAGGCCCACGGGGGCCCCAAATACCGTTTCGTTCGGGAGTTAAGCCCTGGCGGAATTTGGGGTTGTTGATGGTTAAGAGGACTCACGTTGAGTCCCGGCTACTGTTACCCCGGGGTTATTACCCCCGGTACTGCCTGCTTACTGGTTTGCTGCTGCTAAGAGATAGCAAGGGGTTAGGACTGACCCCCCCCCCCTAGCCACCCACGGCACTGGCACACCCCCACAGCGCCCGCAAGGGCTACACGTGGGCGTCTCCCCTCCGTGAATTATTTGACCCCTCCGTGAATTTTTTAACCCCTCCGTGAATTATTTGACCCCTCTGTGAATTATTTACCCCCTTGCGTGAATTATTTCACCCCTCCGTGAATTGTTTTTAATGCGTGTGTATGTGTGTATGTGTGGGCATGCGTGGGTGTCTGTATGTTTGCTCCGGGTCCCCCTGCAAGGGGGGACTCATCGGCTGGGCAGCTATTTCCTTAAACCCCTCCCCTCTGCTCTCGACCCCTTCCCCGACCCTCTGTTAAACAACCAGCACAAACAAAAGTCAGTTAAACACAAGGGGGCCACTGACAGCACCGCTTTCGGAATTTTTTTTTTCATTTTTGGAGAACACTTTCTTGCCTGTTAAACGGTGCTGTCTGATGGCGGGGTGCCTGGGCAGGCAGGCTTGCCTTCACTGCCCTACAGGGGGGGGGAGGAGAGGACGCCCGGGCACCCAAGGGGTCAGAGAGAGCAGGGTGGGATGTAAAAATAAAAACCTGTAAGTTCCTCTCCACCCTCCCCGCCTGGGCGGTCCACATGGACCAACCCCTCCTGGCTTCGGCTTCCACACATTTTTAAGGACTTTAACAGGTTAGGGATGTTGCAGACAATACAATTTTCTGTGATTTGCCCTGGTGCTTTAGTTAGGAATAGCCCCTGCACTGTACCGCACCACACTGCATTACACTCCCCCCAATATCAAACTTGTCCATTGTCACCACACCCTTGAGGTGTAGAAGTGGGTTGTGGTCTCGACGCTAGCGTTTGAAACCCAACCAGTGCTTGCAACCCCTTCAATGATGGTACGCCCCCCCCCCCCCCAACCCCCTCACCCCACCCCACCCCACCCCATCTCTCTGACTCAAACCGATCGGGGGGCTCATATGTGACTGAAGACAAGTGGGAATAGAATCCTGATGTCTGACCCAAGCAACCTCACCTGAGCTAATCGGGTCGGTTTTGCTGGTGGGGTGGGTGGGTGGGGGTTCATCGGGTTGGGCCGGAACTGTGGAGAGGGGGGGTAGTGGGTTTCGAGTACGGCACAGCACAGCACGGCACAGCACAGCACATCACAGCACATCACAGCACACCACAGCACAGCACACCATACAGCATAGCACAGCATATTACAGCACAACACAGCACAACACAGCCCCTACGGCCGCCCAAGAGAGCCTCCCTCCCTACCTCCCTCCCTCCCTCCCTCCCCTCCCTCCCTCCCTCCCACCCTGTCATTTCCCTTCTTGTGTGGTGAGGTTAGGGAGGGTATGCTTGTTTTTCTTTTTCAGGTTTTCTTTTACAGCAGAGTGCTCTCCCGCTTGCCAGCTTACCAAGGTCCGAACCCCGCCAAAAAAAATAGGAGGTATGTTACTCCGTTCCTTAGTTAGTTCCGGTGGACCCCTCCGTGAATTGTTTACCCCCCTCCGTGAATTATTTTACCCCTCCGTGAATTATTTACCCCCCTCGGTAAATTCTTTCACCCCTCCGTGAATTATTTCACCCCTCCGTGAATTTTTTACCCCCCTCCGTGAATTATTTACCCCCCTCCGTGAATTATTTTACCCCTCCGTGAATTGTTTACCCCCCTCCGTGAATTATTTTACCCCTCCGTGAATTATTTACCCCCCTCCGTGAATTATTTCACCCCTCCGTGAATTGTTTACCCCCCTCCGTGAATTATTTTACCCCTCCGTGAATTATTTACCCCCCTCCGTGAATTATTTGACCCCTCCGTGAATTATTTACCCCCCTCCGTGAATTATTTCACCCCTCCATGAATTGTTTACCCCCCTCCGTGAATTATTTCACCCCTCCGTGAATTATTTACCCCCCTCCGTGAATTATTTCACCCCTCCGTGAATTATTTCACCCCTCCGTGAATTATTTACCCCCCTCCGTGAATTGTTTACCCCCCTCCGTGAATTATTTCACCCCTCCGTGAATTATTTACCCCACTCCGTGAATTATTTTACCCCTCCGTGAATTGTTTACCCCCCTCCGTGAATTATTTCACCCCTCCGTGAATTATTTACCCCCCTCCGTGAATTATTTTACCCCTCCGTGAATTATTTACCCCCCTCCGTGAATTATTTGACCCCTCCGTGAATTGTTTACCCCCCTCCGTGAATTATTTTACCCCTCCGTGAATTGTTTACCCCCCTCCGTGAATTATTTCACCCCTCCGTGAATTGTTTACCCCCCTCCGTGAATTATTTTACCCCTCCGTGAATTGTTTACCCCCCTCCGTGAATTATTTTACCCCTCCGTGAATTATTTACCCTTCTCCGTGAATTATTTCACCCCTCCGTGAATTGTTTACCCCCCTCCGTGAATTATTTCACCCCTCCGTGAATTATTTACCCCCCTCCGTGAATTATTTTACCCCTCCGTGAATTATTTACCCCCCTCCGTGAATTATTTGACCCCTCCGTGAATTATTTACCCCCCTCCGTGAATCATTTGACCCCTCCTTGAATTGTTTACCCCCCTCCGTGAATCATTTCACCCCTCCGTGAATTGTTTACCCCCCTCCGTGAATTATTTTACCCCTCCGTGAATCGTTTACCCCCCTCCGTGAATTATTTTACCCCTCCGTGAATTATTTACCCCCCTCCGTGAATTATTTGACCCCTCCGTGAATTATTTACCCCCCTCCGTGAATTATTTACCCCCCTCCGTGAATTATTTCACCCCTCCGTGAATTGTTTACCCCCCTCCGTGAATTATTTGACCCCTCCGTGAATTGTTTACCCCCCTCTATGAATTATTTCACCCCTCCGTGAATTATTTACCCCCCTCCGTGAATTATTTTACCCCTCCGTGAATTGTTTACCCCCCTCCGTGAATTATTTTACCCCTCCGTGAATTATTTACCCCCCTCCGTGAATTATTTTACCCCTCCGTGAATTATTTACCCCCCTCCGTGAATTATTTCACCCCTCCGTGAATTGTTTACCCCCCTCCGTGAATTATTTCACCCCTCCGTGAATTGTTTACCCCCCTCCGTGAATTATTTTACCCCTCCGTGAATTATTTATCCCCCTCCGTGAATTATTTTACCCCTCCGTGAATTATTTACCCCCCTCCGTGAATTATTTTACCCCTCCGTGAATTGTTTACCCCCCTCCGTGACTTATTTCACCCCCCCGTGAATTATTTACCCCCCTCCGTGAATTATTTTACCCCTCCGTGAATTGTTTACCCCCCTCCGTGAATTATTTCACCCCTCCGTGAATTGTTTACCCCCCTCCGTGAATTATTTTACCCCTCCGTGAATTGTTTACCCCCCTCCGTGAATTATTTTACCCCTCCGTGAATTATTTACCCCCCTCCGTGAATTATTTTACCCCTCCGTGAATTGTTTACCCCCCTCCGTGAATTACTTCACCCCTCCGTGAATTATTTACCCCCCTCCGTGAATTATTTGACCCCTCCGTGAATTGTTTACCCCCCTCCGTGAATTATTTTACCCCTCCGTGAATTGTTTACCCCCCTCCGTGAATTATTTCACCCCTCCGTGAATTATTTACCCCCCTCCGTGAATTATTTTACCCCTCCGTGAATTATTTACCCCCCTCCGTGAATTATTTCACCCCTCCGTGAATTGTTTACCCCCCTCCGTGAATTATTTTACCCCTCCGTGAATTGTTTACCCCCCTCCGTGAATTATTTTACCCCTCCGTGAATTATTTACCCCCCTCCGTGAATTATTTTACCCCTCCGTGAATTGTTTACCCCCCTCCGTGAATTACTTCACCCCTCCGTGAATTATTTACCCCCCTCCGTGAATTATTTGACCCCTCCGTGAATTGTTTACCCCCCTCCGTGAATTATTTTACCCCTCCGTGAATTGTTTACCCCCCTCCGTGAATTATTTTACCCCTCCGTGAATTATTTACCCCCCTCTGTGAATTATTTCACCCCTCCGTGAATTGTTTACCCCCCCCTCGTGAATTATTTCACCCCTCCGTGAATTGTTTACCCCCCTCCGTGAATTATTTTACCCCTCCGTGAATTGTTTACCCCCCTCCGTGAATTATTTTACCCCTCCGTGAATTATTTACCCCCCTCCGTGAATTATTTTACCCCTCGGTGAATTGTTTACCCCCCTCCGTGAATTATTTCACCCCTCCGTGAATTATTTACCCCCCTCCGTGAATTATTTGACCCCTCCGTGAATTATTTACCCCCCTCCGTGAATTATTTTACCCCTCCGTGAATTATTTACCCCCCTCCGTGAATTATTTGGCCCCTCCGTGAATTATTTACCCCCCTCCGTGAATTATTTTCCCCCCTCCGTGAATTATTTCACCCCTCCGTGAATTGTTTACCCCCCTCCGTGAATTATTTGACCCCTCCGTGAATTGTTTACCCCCCTCTATGAATTATTTTACCCCTCCGTGAATTGTTTACCCCCCTCCGTGAATTATTTTACCCCTCCGTGAATTGTTTACCCCCCTCCGTGAATTATTTTACCCCTCCGTGAATTATTTACCCCCCTCCGTGAATTATTTTACCCCTCCGTGAATTATTTACCCCCCTCCGTGAATTATTTCACCCCTCCGTGAATTGTTTACCCCCCTCCGTGAATTATTTCACCCCTCCGTGAATTGTTTACCCCCCTCCGTGAATTATTTTACCCCTCCGTGAATTATTTACCCCCCTCCGTGAATTATTTGACCCCTCCGTGAATTATTTACCCCCCTCCGTGAATTATTTTACCCCTCCGTGAATTGTTTACCCCCCTCCGTGAATTATTTCACCCCTCCGTGAATTATTTACCCCCCTCCGTGAATTATTTTACCCCTCCGTGAATTATCTACCCCCCTCCGTGAATTATTTCACCCCTCCGTGAATTGTTTACCCCCCTCCGTGAATTATTTTACCCCTCCGTGAATTGTTTACCCCCCTCCGTGAATTATTTTACCCCTCCGTGAATTATTTAGCCCCTCCGTGAATTATTTTACCCCTCCGTGAATTGTTTACCCCCCTCCGTGAATTACTTCACCCCTCCGTGAATTATTTACCCCCCTCCGTGAATTATTTGACCCCTCCGTGAATTGTTTACCCCCCTCCGTGAATTATTTTACCCCTCCGTGAATTGTTTACCCCCCTCTGTGAATTATTTTACCCCTCCGTGAATTATTTACCCCCCTCCGTGAATTATTTCACCCCTCCGTGAATTGTTTACCCCCCTCCGTGAATTATTTTACCCCTCCGTGAATTGTTTACCCCCCTCCGTGAATTATTTGACCCCTCCGTGAATTGTTTACCCCCCTCCGTGAATTATTTCACCCCTCCGTGAATTGTTTACCCCCCTCCGTGAATTATTTTACCCCTCCGTGAATTGTTTACCCCCCTCCGTGAATTATTTCACCCCTCCGTGAATTGTTTACCCCCCTCCGTATATTATTTTACCCCTCCGTGAATTGTTTACCCCCCTCCGTGAATTATTTGACCCCTCCGTGAATTGTTTACCCCCCTCCGTGAATTATTTTACCCCTCCGTGAATTGTTTACCCCCCTCCGTGAATTATTTTACCCCTCCGTGAATTGTTTACCCCCCCTCCGTGAATTATTTCACCCCTCCGTGAATTGTTTACCCCCCTCCGTGGATTATTTCACCCCTCCGTGAATTGTTTACCCCCCTCCGTGAATTATTTTACCCCTCCGTGAATTATTTACCCCCCTCCGTGAATTATTTTACCCCTCGGTGAATCGTTTACCCCCCTCCGTGAATTATTTCACCCCTCCGTGAATTGTTTACCCCCCTCCGTGAATTATTTGACCCCTCCGTGAATTGTTTACCACCCTCCGTGAATTATTTCACCCCTCCGTGAACTGTTTACCCCCCTCCGTGAATTATTTCACCCCTCCGTGAATTGCTTACCCCCCTCCGTGAATCATTTTACCCCTCCGTGAATTATTTACCCCCCTCCGTGAATTATTTCACCCCTCCGTGAATTATTTACCCCCCTCCGTGAATTATTTCACACCTCCGTGAATTGTTTACCCCCCTCCGTGAATTATTTTACCCCTCCGTGAATCATTTACCCCCCTCCGTGAATTATTTTACTCCTCCGTGAATTGTTTACCCCCCTCCGTGATTTACTTCACCCCTCCGTGAATTATTTACCCCCCTCCGTGAATTATTTGACCCCTCCGTGAATTGTTTACCCCCCTCCGTGAATTATTTTACCCCTCCGTGAATTGTTTACCCCCCTCTGTGAATTATTTTACCCCTCCGTGAATTATTTACCCCCCTCCGTGAATTATTTCACCCCTCCGTGAATTGTTTACCCCCCTCCGTGAATTATTTTACCCCTCCGTGAATTGTTTACCCCCCTCCGTGAATTATTTGACCCCTCCGTGAATTATTTACCCCCCTCCGTGAATTATTTCACCCCTCCGTGAATTGTTTACCCCCCTCCGTGAATTATTTTACCCCTCCGTGAATTGTTTACCCCCCTCCGTGAATTATTTCACCCCTCCGTGAATTGTTTACCCCCCTCCGTATATTATTTTACCCCTCCGTGAATTGTTTACTCCCCTCCGTGAATTATTTTACCCCTCCGTGAATTATTTACCCCCCTCCGTGAATTATTTCACCCCTCCGTGAATTGTTTACCCCCCCTCGTGAATTATTTCCCCCCTCCGTGAATTGTTTACCCCCCTCCGTGGATTATTTCACCCCTCCGTGAATTGTTTACCCCCCTCCGTGAATTATTTTACCCCTCCGTGAATTCTTTACCCCCCTCCGTGAATTATTTTACCCCTCGGTGAATCGTTTACCCCCCTCCGTGAATTATTTCACCCCTCCGTGAATTGTTTACCCCCCTCCGTGAATTATTTGACCCCTCCGTGAATTGTTTACCCCCCTCCGTGAATCATTTCACCCCTCCGTGAATTGTTTACCCCCCTCCGTAAATTATTTTACCCCTCCGTGAATTATTTACCCCCCTCCGTGAATTATTTCACCCCTCCGTGAATTGTTTACCCCCCTCCGTGAATTATTTCACCCCTCCGTGAATTGTTTACCCCCCTCCGTGAATTATTTTACCCCTCCGTGAATTGTTTACCCCCCTCCGTGAATTATTTGACCCCTCCGTGAATTATTTACCCCCCTCCGTGAATTATTTCACCCCTCCGTGAATTATTTACCCCCCTCCGTGAATTATTTGACGCCTCCGTGAATTATTTACCCCCCTCCGTGAATTATTTCACCCCTCCGTGCGTTGTTTACCCCCCTCCGTGAATTATTTACCCCCCTCCGTGAATTATTTTACCCCTCGGTGAATCGTTTACCCCCCTCCGTGAATTATTTCACCCCTCCGTGAATTGTTTACCCCCCTCCGTGAATTATTTGACCCCTCCGTGAATTGTTTACCCCCCTCCGTGAATTATTTCACCCCTCTGTGAATTGTTTACCCCCCTCCGTGAATTATTTTACCCCTCTGTGAATTATTTACCCCCCTCCGTGAATTATTTCACCCCTCCGTGAATTGTTTACCCCCCTCCGTGAATTATTTCACCCCTCCGTGAATTGTTTACCCCCCTCCGTGAATTATTTTACCCCTCCGTGAATCATTTACCCGCCTCCGTGAATTATTTGACCCCTCCGTGAATTATTTACCCCCCTCCGTGAATTATTTCACCCCTCCGTGAGTTGTTTGCCCCCCTCCGTGAATTATTTTACCCCTCCGTGAATTGTTTACCCCCCTCTGTGAATCATTTTACCCCTCCGTGAATTATTTACCCCCCTCCGTGAATTATTTCACCCCTCCGTGAATTATTTACCCCCCTCCGTGAATTATTTTACCCCTCCTTGAATTGTTTACCCCCCTCCGTGAATTATTTCACCCCTCCGTGAATTGTTTACCCCCCTCCGTGAGTTTTTTCACCCCTCCGTGAATTATTTACCCCCCTCCGTGAATTATTTCACCCCTCCGTGAGTTGTTTACCCCCCTCCGTGAATTATTTACCCCCCTCCGTGAATTATTTTACCCCTCCGTGAATTGTTTACCCCCCTCCGTGAATTATTTTACCCCTCCGTGAATTATTTACCCCCCTCCGTGAATTATTTCACCCCTCCGTGAATTATTTACCCCCCTCCGTGAATTATTTGACCCCTTCTTGAATTGTTTACCCCCCTCCGTGAATTATTTCACCCCTCCGTGAATTGTTTACCCCCCTCCGTGAGTTTTTTCACCCCTCCGTGAATTATTTACCCCCCTCCGTGAATTATTTCACCCCTCCGTGAGTTGTTTACCCCCCTCCGTGAATTATTTACCCCCCTCCGTGAATTATTTTACCCCTCGGTGAATCGTTTACCCCCCTCCGTGAATTATTTCACCCCTCCGTGAATTGTTTACCCCCCTCCGTGAATTATTTGACCCCTCCGTGAATTGTTTACCCCCCTCCGTGAATTATTTCACCCCTCTGTGAATTGTTTACCCCCCTCCGTGAATTATTTTACCCCTCTATGAATTATTTACCCCCCTCCGTGAATTATTTCACCCCTCCGTGAATTGTTTACCCCCCTCCGTGAATTATTTCACCCCTCCGTGAATTGTTTACCCCCCTCCGTGAATTATTTTACCCCTCCGTGAATCATTTACCCCCCTCCGTGAATTATTTGACCCCTCCGTGAATTATTTACCCCCCTCCGTGAATTATTTCACCCCTCCGTGAGTTGTTTGCCCCCCTCCGTGAATTATTTTACCCCTCCGTGAATTGTTTACCCCCCTCCGTGAATTATTTTACCCCTCCGTGAATTATTTACCCCCCTCCGTGAATTATTTGACCCCTCCGTGAATTATTTACCCCCCTCCGTGAATTATTTACCCCCCTCCGTGAATTATTTCACCCCTCCGTGAATTGTTTACCCCCCTCCGTGAATTATTTGACCCCTCCGTGAATTGTTTACCCCCCTCCGTGAATTATTTTACCCCTCCGTGAATTGTTTACCCCCCTCCGTGAATTATTTTACCCCTCCGTGAATTGTTTACCCCCCTCCGTGAATTATTTTACCCCTCCGTGAATTATTTACCCCCTCCGTGAATTATTTGACCCCTCCGTGAATCATTTACCCCCCTCCGTGAATTATTTTACCCCTCCGTGAATTGTTTACCCCCCTCCGTGAATTATTTCACCCCTCCGTGAATTATTTACCCCCCTCCGTGAATTATTTGACCCCTCCGTGAATTATTTACCCCCCTCCGTGAATTATTTCACCCCTCCGTGAATTGTTTACCCCCCTCCGTGAATTTTTTTACCCCTCCGTGAATTGTTTACCCCCCTCCGTAAATTATTTTACCCCTCCGTGAATTATTTACCCCCCTCCGTGAATTATTTTACCCCTCCGTGAATTGTTTACCCCCTCCGTGAATTACTTCACCCCTCCGTGAATTATTTACCCCCCTCCGTGAATTATTTGACCCCTCCGTGAATTGTTTACCCCCCTCCGTGAATTATTTTACCCCTCCGTGAATTATTTACCCCCCTCTGTGAATTATTTTACCCCTCCGTGAATTATTTACCCCCCTCCATGAATTATTTCACCCCTCCGTGAATTGTTTACCCCCCTCCGTGAATTATTTTACCCCTCCGTGAATTGTTTACCCCCCTCCGTGAATTATTTTACCCCTCCGTGAATTATTTACCCCCCTCCGTGAATTATTTCACCCCTCCGTGAATTGTTTACCCCCCTCCGTGAATTATTTTACCCCTCCGTGAATTGTTTACCCCCCTCCGTGAATTATTTCACCCCTCCGTGAATTGTTTACCCCCCTCCGTGAATTATTTTACCCCTCCGTGAATTATTTACCCCCCTCCGTGAATTATTTGACCCCTCCATGAATTGTTTACCCCCCTCCGTGAATTATTTTACCCCTCCGTGAATTATTTACCCCCCTCCGTGAATTATTTCACCCCTCCGTGAATTGTTTACCCCCCCTCGTGAATTATTTCACCCCTCCGTGAATTGTTTACCCCCCTCCGTGAATTATTTTACCCCTCCGTGAATTGTTTACCCCCCTCCGTGAATTATTTGACCCCTCCGTGAATTATTTACCCCCCTCCGTGAATTATTTCATCCCTCCATGAATTGTTTACCCCCCTCCGTGAATTATTTCACCCCTCCGTGAATTGTTTACCCCCCTCCGTGAATTATTTTACCCCTCCGTGAATTGTTTACCCCCCTCCGTGAATTATTTTACCCCTCCGTGAATTATTTACCCCCCTCCGTGAATTATTTCACCCCTCCGTGAATTGTTTACCCCCCCCTCGTGAATTATTTCACCCCTCCGTGAATTGTTTACCCCCCTCCGTGAATTATTTTACCCCTCCGTGAATTGTTTACCCCCCTCCGTGAATTATTTGACCCCTCCGTGAATTATTTACCCCCCTCCGTGAATTATTTCACCCCTCCATGAATTGTTTACCCCCCTCCGTGAATTATTTCACCCCTCCGTGAATTATTTACCCCCCTCCGTAAACTATTTCACCCCTCCATGAATTGTTTACCCCCCTCCGTGAATTATTTCACCCCTCCATGAATTATTTACCCCCCTCCGTGAATTATTTACCCCCCTCCGTGAATTATTTCACCCCTCCGTGAATTGTTTACCCCCCTCCGTGAATTATTTCACCCCTCCGTGAATTATTTACCCCCCTCCGTGAATTATTTCACCCCTCCGTGAATCGTTTACCCTTCTCCGTGAATTATTTCACCCCCCCGTGAATTATTTACCCCCCTCCGTGAATTATTTTACCCCTCCGTGAATTGTTTACCCCCCACCGTGAATTATTTCACCCCTCCGTGAATTGTTTACCCCCCTCCGTGAATTATTTTACCCCTCCGTGAATTGTTTACCCCCCTCCGTGAATTATTTTACCCCTCCGTGAATTATTTACCCCCCTCCGTGAATTATTTTACCCCTCCGTGAATTGTTTACCCCCCTCCGTGATTTCTTTCACCCCTCCGTGAATTGTTTACCCCCCTCCGTGAATTATTTGACCCCTCCGTGAATTGTTTACCCCCCTCCGTGAATTATTTCACCCCTCCGTGAATTGTTTACCCCCCTCCGTGAATTATTTCACCCCTCCGTGAATTGTTTACCCCCCTCCGTGAATTATTTTACCCCTCCGTGAATTATTTACCCCCCTCCGTGAATTATTTTACCCCTCCGTGAATTATTTACCCCCCTCCGTGAATTATTTCACCCCTCCGTGAATTGTTTACCCCCCTCCGTGAATTATTTCACCCCTCCGTGAATTGTTTACCCCCCTCCGTGAATTATTTTACCCCTCCGTGAATTATTTACCCCCCTCCGTGAATTATTTCACCCCTCCGTGAATTGTTTATGCCCCTCCGTGAATTATTTCACCCCTCCGTGAATTGTTTACCCCCCTCCGTGAATTATTTCACCCCTCCGTGAATTGTTTACCCCCCTCCGTGAATTATTTTACCCCTCCGTGAATTATTTACCCCCCTCCGTGAATTATTTCACCCCTCCGTGAATTGTTTACCCCCCCCTCGTGAATTATTTCACCCCTCCGTGAATTGTTTACCCCCCTCCGTGAATTATTTTACCCCTCCGTGAATTGTTTACCCCCCTCCGTGAATTATTTGACCCCTCCGTGAATTATTTACCCCCCTCCGTGAATTATTTCACCCCTCCATGAATTGTTTACCCCCCCCTCGTGAATTATTTCACCCCTCCGTGAATTGTTTACCCCCCTCCGTGAATTATTTCACCCCTCCGTGAATTGTTTACCCCCCCCTCGTGAATTATTTCACCCCTCCGTGAATTGTTTACCCCCCTCCGTGAATTATTTCACCCCTCCGTGAATTGTTTACCCCCCTCCGTGAATTATTTTACCCCTCCGTGAATTGTTTACCCCCCTCCGTGAATTATTTCACCCCTCCGTGAATTGTTTACCCCCCTCCGTGAATTATTTTACCCCTCCGTGAATTATTTACCCCCCTCCGTGAATTATTTGACCCCTCCATGAATTCTTTACCCCCCTCCGTGAATTATTTTACCCCTCCGTGAATTATTTACCCCCCTCCGTGAATTATTTCACCCCTCCGTGAATTGTTTACCCCCCCTCGTGAATTATTTCACCCCTCCGTGAATTGTTTACCCCCCTCCGTGAATTATTTTACCCCTCCGTGAATTGTTTACCCCCCTCCGTGAATTATTTGACCCCTCCGTGAATTATTTACCCCCCTCCGTGAATTATTTCACCCCTCCATGAATTGTTTACCCCCCTCCGTGAATTATTTCACCCCTCCGTGAATTGTTTACCCCCCTCCGTGAATTATTTTACCCCTCCGTGAATTGTTTACCCCCCTCCGTGAATTATTTTACCCCTCCGTGAATTATTTACCCCCCTCTGTGAATTATTTTACCCCTCCGTGAATTATTTACCCCCCTCCGTGAATTATTTCACCCCTCCGTGAATTGTTTACCCCCCTCCGTGAATTATTTTACCCCTCCGTGAATTGTTTACCCTCCTCCGTGAATTATTTTACCCCTCCGTGAATTATTTACCCCCCTCCGTGAATTATTTCACCCCTCCGTGAATTGTTTACCCCCCTCCGTGAATTATTTTACCCCTCCGTGAATTGTTTACCCCCCTCCGTGAATTATTTCACCCCTCCGTGAATTGTTTACCCCCCTCCGTGAATTATTTTACCCCTCCGTGAATTATTTACCCCCCTCCGTGAATTATTTGACCCCTCCATGAATTGTTTACCCCCCTCCGTGAATTATTTTACCCCTCCGTGAATTATTTACCCCCCTCCGTGAATTATTTCACCCCTCCGTGAATTGTTTACCCCCCCTCGTGAATTATTTCACCCCTCCGTGAATTGTTTACCCCCCTCCGTGAATTATTTTACCCCTCCGTGAATTGTTTACCCCCCTCCGTGAATTATTTCACCCCTCCGTGAATTGTTTACCCCCCTCCGTGAATTATTTTACCCCTCCGTGAATTGTTTACCCCCCTCCGTGAATTATTTTACCCCTCCGTGAATTATTTACCCCCCTCCGTGAATTATTTCACCCCTCCGTGAATTGTTTACCCCCCCCTCGTGAATTATTTCACCCCTCCGTGAATTGTTTACCCCCCTCCGTGAATTATTTTACCCCTCCGTGAATTGTTTACCCCCCTCCGTGAATTATTTGACCCCTCCGTGAATTATTTACCCCCCTCCGTGAATTATTTCACCCCTCCATGAATTGTTTACCCCCCTCCGTGAATTATTTCACCCCTCCGTGAATTATTTACCCCCCTCCGTAAACTATTTCACCCCTCCATGAATTGTTTACCCCCCTCCGTGAATTATTTCACCCCTCCATGAATTATTTACCCCCCTCCGTGAATTATTTACCCCCCTCCGTGAATTATTTCACCCCTCCGTGAATTGTTTACCCCCCTCCGTGAATTATTTCACCCCTCCGTGAATTATTTACCCCCCTCCGTGAATTATTTCACCCCTCCGTGAATCGTTTACCCCCCTCCGTGAATTATTTCACCCCCCCGTGAATTATTTACCCCCCTCCGTGAATTATTTTACCCCTCCGTGAATTGTTTACCCCCCTCCGTGAATTATTTCACCCCTCCGTGAATTGTTTACCCCCCTCCGTGAATTATTTTACCCCTCCGTGAATTGTTTACCCCCCTCCGTGAATTATTTTACCCCTCCGTGAATTATTTACCCCGCTCCGTGAATTATTTTACCCCTCCGTGAATTGTTTACCCCCCTCCGTGATTTCTTTCACCCCTCCGTGAATTATTTACCCCCCTCCGTGAATTATTTGACCCCTCCGTGAATTGTTTACCCCCCTCCGTGAATTATTTCACCCCTCCGTGAATTGTTTACCCCCCTCCGTGAATTATTTCACCCCTCCGTGAATTGTTTACCCCCCTCCGTGAATTATTTTACCCCTCCGTGAATTATTTACCCCCCTCCGTGAATTATTTTACCCCTCCGTGAATTATTTACCCCCCTCCGTGAATTATTTCACCCCTCCGTGAATTGTTTACCCCCCTCCGTGAATTATTTCACCCCTCCGTGAATTGTTTACCCCCCTCCGTGAATTATTTTACCCCTCCGTGAATTATTTACCCCCCTCCGTGAATTATTTCACCCCTCCACGAATTGTTTATGCCCCTCCGTGAATTATTTCACCCCTCCGTGAATTGTTTACCCCCCTCCGTGAATTATTTCAGCCCTCCGTGAATTGTTTACCCCCCTCCGTGAATTATTTTACCCCTCCGTGAATTATTTACCCCCCTCCGTGAATTATTTCACCCCTCCGTGAATTGTTTACCCCCCTCCGTGAATTATTTTACCCCTCCGTGAATTATTTACCCCCCTCCGTGAATTATTTTACCCCTCCGTGAATTATTTACCCCCCTCCGTGAATTATTTCACCCCTCCGTGAATTGTTTACCCCCCTCCGTGAATTATTTCACCCCTCTGTGAATTGTTTACCCCCCTCCGTGAATTATTTTACCCCTCCGTGAATTATTTACCCCCCTCCGTGAATTATTTCACCCCTACGTGAATTGTTTACCCCCCTCCGTGAATTATTTTACCCCTCCGTGAATTGTTTACCCCCCTCCGTGAATTATTTTACCCCTCCGTGAATTGTTTACCCCCCTCCGTGAATTATTTCACCCCTCCGTGAATTGTTTACCCCCCTCCGTGAATTATTTGACCCCTCCGTGAATTGTTTACCCCCCTCCGTGAATTATTTCACCCCTCCGTGAATTGTTTACCCCCCTCCGTGAATTATTTTACCCCTCCGTGAATTGTTTACCCCCCTCCGTGAATTATTTTACCCCTCCGTGAATTGTTTACCCCCTCCGTGAATTATTTCACCCCTCCGTGAATTGTTTACCCCCCTCCGTGAATTATTTCACCCCTCCGTGAATTGTTTACCCCCCTCCGTGAATTATTTTACCCCTCCGTGAATTGTTTACCCCCCTCCGTGAATTATTTGACCCCTCCGTGAATTGTTTACCCCCCTCCGTGAATTATTTGACCCCTCCGTGAATTATTTACCCCCCTCCGTGAAATATTTCACCCCTCCGTGAATTGTTTACCCCCCTCCGTGAATTATTTCACCCCTCCGTGAATTGTTTACCCCCCTCCGTGAATTATTTTACCCCTCCGTGAATTATTTACCCCCCTCCGTGAATTATTTCACCCCTCCGTGAATTGTTTATGCCCCTCCGTGAATTATTTCACCCCTCCGTGAATTGTTTACCCCCCTCCGTGAATTATTTAACCCCTCCGTGAATTGTTTACCCCCCTCCGTGAATTATTTTACCCCTCCGTGAATTATTTACCCCCCTCCGTGAATTATTTCACCCCTCCGTGAATTGTTTACCCCCCTCCGTGAATTATTTTACCCCTCCGTGAATTATTTACCCCCCTCCGTGAATTATTTTACCCCTCCGTGAATTATTTACCCCCCTCCGTGAATTATTCACCCCTCCGTGAATTGTTTACCCCCCTCCGTGAATTATTTCACCCCTGTGTGAATTGTTTACCCCCCTCCGTGAATTATTTTACCCCTCCGTGAATTATTTACCCCCCTCCGTGAATTATTTCACCCCTACGTGAATTGTTTACCCCCCTCCGTGAATTATTTCACCCCTCCGTGAATTGTTTACCCCCCTCCGTGAATTATTTCACGCCTCCGTGAATTGTTTACCCCCCTCCGTGAATTATTTCACCCCTCCGTGAATTGTTTACCCCCCTCCGTGAATTATTTTACCCCTCCGTGAATTGTTTACCCCCCTCCGTGAATTATTTGACCCCTCCGTGAATTGTTTACCCCCCTCCGTGAATTATTTGACCCCTCCGTGAATTATTTACCCCCCTCCGTGAAATATTTCACCCCTCCGTGAATTGTTTACCCCCCTCCGTGAATTATTTCACCCCTCCGTGAATTGTTTACCCCCCTCCGTGAATTATTTTACCCCTCCGTGAATTATTTACCCCCCTCCGTGAATTATTTCACCCCTCCGTGAATTGTTTATGCCCCTCCGTGAATTATTTCACCCCTCCGTGAATTGTTTACCCCCCTCCGTGAATTATTTAACCCCTCCGTGAATTGTTTACCCCCCTCCGTGAATTATTTTACCCCTCCGTGAATTATTTACCCCCCTCCGTGAATTATTTCACCCCTCCGTGAATTGTTTACCCCCCTCCGTGAATTATTTTACCCCTCCGTGAATTATTTACCCCCCTCCGTGAATTATTTTACCCCTCCGTGAATTATTTACCCCCCTCCGTGAATTATTTCACCCCTACGTGAATTGTTTACCCCCCTCCGTGAATTATTTCACCCCTCCGTGAATTGTTTACCCCCCTCCGTGAATTATTTCACCCCTCCGTGAATTGTTTACCCCCCTCCGTGAATTATTTCACCCCTCCGTGAATTGTTTACCCCCCTCCGTGAATTATTTGACCCCTCCGTGAATTGTTTACCCCCCTCCGTGAATTATTTCACCCCTCCGTGAATTATTTTACCCCTCCGTGAATTGTTTACCCCCCTCCGTGATTTCTTTCACCCCTCCGTGAATTGTTTACCCCCCTCCATGAATTATTTGACCCCTCCGTGAATTGTTTACCCCCCTCCGTGAATTATTTCACCCCTCCGTGAATTGTTTACCCCCCTCCGTGAATTATTTCACCCCTCCGTGAATTGTTTACCCCCCTCCGTGAATTATTTTACCCCTCCGTGAATTATTTACCCCCCTCCGTGAATTATTTTACCCCTCCGTGAATTATTTACCCCCCTCCGTGAATTATTTCACCCCTCCGTGAATTGTTTACCCCCCTCCGTGAATTATTTCACCCCTCCGTGAATTGTTTACCCCCCTCCGTGAATTATTTTACCCCTCCGTGAATTATTTACCCCCCTCCGTGAATTATTTCACCCCTCCGTGAATTGTTTATGCCCCTCCGTGAATTATTTCACCCCTCCGTGAATTGTTTACCCCCCTCCGTGAATTATTTCAGCCCTCCGTGAATTGTTTACCCCCCTCCGTGAATTATTTTACCCCTCCGTGAATTATTTACCCCCCTCCGTGAATTATTTCACCCCTCCGTGAATTGTTTACCCCCCTCCGTGAATTATTTTACCCCTCCGTGAATTATTTACCCCCCTCCGTGAATTATTTTACCCCTCCGTGAATTATTTACCCCCCTCCGTGAATTATTTCACCCCTCCGTGAATTGTTTACCCCCCTCCGTGAATTATTTCACCCCTCTGTGAATTGTTTACCCCCCTCCGTGAATTATTTTACCCCTCCGTGAATTATTTACCCCCCTCCGTGAATTATTTCACCCCTACGTGAATTGTTTACCCCCCTCCGTGAATTATTTTACCCCTCCGTGAATTGTTTACCCCCCTCCGTGAATTATTTTACCCCTCCGTGAATTGTTTACCCCCCTCCGTGAATTATTTCACCCCTCCGTGAATTGTTTACCCCCCTCCGTGAATTATTTGACCCCTCCGTGAATTTTTTACCCCCCTCCGTGAATTATTTCACCCCTCCGTGAATTGTTTACCCCCCTCCGTGAATTATTTTACCCCTCCGTGAATTGTTTACCCCCCTCCGTGAATTATTTTACCCCTCCGTGAATTGTTTACCCCCTCCGTGAATTATTTCACCCCTCCGTGAATTGTTTACCCCCCTCCGTGAATTATTTCACCCCTCCGTGAATTGTTTACCCCCCTCCGTGAATTATTTTACCCCTCCGTGAATTGTTTACCCCCCTCCGTGAATTATTTGACCCCTCCGTGAATTGTTTACCCCCCTCCGTGAATTATTTGACCCCTCCGTGAATTATTTACCCCCCTCCGTGAAATATTTCACCCCTCCGTGAATTGTTTACCCCCCTCCGTGAATTATTTCACCCCTCCGTGAATTGTTTACCCCCCTCCGTGAATTATTTTACCCCTCCGTGAATTATTTACCCCCCTCCGTGAATTATTTCACCCCTCCGTGAATTGTTTATGCCCCTCCGTGAATTATTTCACCCCTCCGTGAATTGTTTACCCCCCTCCGTGAATTATTTAACCCCTCCGTGAATTGTTTACCCCCCTCCGTGAATTATTTTACCCCTCCGTGAATTATTTACCCCCCTCCGTGAATTATTTCACCCCTCCGTGAATTGTTTACCCCCCTCCGTGAATTATTTTACCCCTCCGTGAATTATTTACCCCCCTCCGTGAATTATTTTACCCCTCCGTGAATTATTTACCCCCCTCCGTGAATTATTCACCCCTCCGTGAATTGTTTACCCCCCTCCGTGAATTATTTCACCCCTCTGTGAATTGTTTACCCCCCTCCGTGAATTTTTTTACCCCTCCGTGAATTATTTACCCCCCTCCGTGAATTATTTCACCCCTACGTGAATTGTTTACCCCCCTCCGTGAATTATTTCACCCCTCCGTGAATTGTTTACCCCCCTCCGTGAATTATTTCACCCCTCCGTGAATTGTTTACCCCCCTCCGTGAATTATTTCACCCCTCCGTGAATTGTTTACCCCCCTCCGTGAATTATTTTACCCCTCCGTGAATTGTTTACCCCCCTCCGTGAATTATTTGACCCCTCCGTGAATTGTTTACCCCCCTCCGTGAATTATTTGACCCCTCCGTGAATTATTTACCCCCCTCCGTGAAATATTTCACCCCTCCGTGAATTGTTTACCCCCCTCCGTGAATTATTTCACCCCTCCGTGAATTGTTTACCCCCCTCCGTGCATTATTTTACCCCTCCGTGAATTATTTACCCCCCTCCGTGAATTATTTCACCCCTCCGTGAATTGTTTATGCCCCTCCGTGAATTATTTCACCCCTCCGTGAATTGTTTACCCCCCTCCGTGAATTATTTAACCCCTCCGTGAATTGTTTACCCCCCTCCGTGAATTATTTTACCCCTCCGTGAATTATTTACCCCCCTCCGTGAATTATTTCACCCCTCCGTGAATTGTTTACCCCCCTCCGTGAATTATTTTACCCCTCCGTGAATTATTTACCCCCCTCCGTGAATTATTTTACCCCTCCGTGAATTATTTACCCCCCTCCGTGAATTATTCACCCCTCCGTGAATTGTTTACCCCCCTCCGTGAATTATTTCACCCCTCTGTGAATTGTTTACCCCCCTCCGTGAATTATTTTACCCCTCCGTGAATTATTTACCCCCCTCCGTGAATTATTTCACCCCTACGTGAATTGTTTACCCCCCTCCGTGAATTATTTCACCCCTCCGTGAATTGTTTACCCCCCTCCGTGAATTATTTCACCCCTCCGTGAATTGTTTACCCCCCTCCGTGAATTATTTCACCCCTCCGTGAATTGTTTACCCCCCTCCGTGAATTATTTGACCCCTCCGTGAATTGTTTACCCCCCTCCGTGAATTATTTCACCCCTCCGTGAATTGTTTACCCCCCTCCGTGAATTATTTTACCCCTCCGTGAATTGTTTACCCCCCTCCGTGAATTATTTTACCCCTCCGTGAATTGTTTACCCCCTCCGTGAATTATTTCACCCCTCCGTGAATTGTTTACCCCCCTCCGTGAATTATTTCACCCCTCCGTGAATTGTTTACCCCCCTCCGTGAATTATTTTACCCCTCCGTGAATTGTTTACCCCCCTCCGTGAATTATTTGACCCCTCCGTGAATTGTTTACCCCCCTCCGTGAATTATTTACCCCCCTCCGTGAAATATTTCACCCCTCCGTGAATTGTTTACCCCCCTCCGTGAATTATTTCACCCCTCCGTGAATTGTTTACCCCCCTCCGTGAATTATTTTACCCCTCCGTGAATTATTTACCCCCCTCCGTGAATTATTTGACCCCTCCGTGAATTATTTCACCCCTCCGTGAATTGTTTAGCCCCCTCCGTGAATTATTTTACCCCTCCGTGAATTATTTACCGCCCTCCGTGAATTATTTTACCCCTCCGTGAATTATTTACCCCCCTCTGTGAATTATCTGACCCCTCCGTGAGTTTTTTACCCGCCTTCGTGAATTATTTCACCCCTCCGTGAATTGTTTACCCACCCACGTGAATTATTTTACCCCTCCGTGAATTATTTACCCCCCTCCGTGAATTATTTGACACCTCCGTGAATTATTTACCCCCCTCCGTGAATTATTTCACCCCTCCATGAATTGTTTACCCCCCTCCGTGAATTATTTCAGCCCTCCCTGAATTATTTACCCCCCTCCGTGAATTATTTCACCCCTCCGTGAATTTTTTACCCCCCTCCGTGAATTATTTCAGCCCTCCGTGAATTGTTTACCCCCCTCCGTGAATTATTTTACCCCTCCGTGAATTATTTACCCCCCTCCGTGAATTATTTTACCCCTCCGTGAATTATTTACCCCCCTCCGTGAATTATTCACCCCTCCGTGAATTGTTTACCCCCCTCCGTGAATTATTTCACCCCTCTGTGAATTGTTTACCCCCCTCCGTGAATTATTTTACCCCTCCGTGAATTATTTACCCCCCTCCGTGAATTATTTCACCCCTACGTGAATTGTTTACCCCCCTCCGTGAATTATTTCACCCCTCCGTGAATTGTTTACCCCCCTCCGTGAATTATTTCACGCCTCCGTGAATTGTTTACCCCCCTCCGTGAATTATTTCACCCCTCCGTGAATTGTTTACCCCCCTCCGTGAATTATTTGACCCCTCCGTGAATTGTTTACCCCCCTCCGTGAATTATTTCACCCCTCCGTGAATTGTTTACCCCCCTCCGTGAATTATTTTACCCCTCCGTGAATTGTTTACCCCCCTCCGTGAATTATTTTACCCCTCCGTGAATTGTTTACCCCCTCCGTGAATTATTTCACCCCTCCGTGAATTGTTTACCCCCCTCCGTGAATTATTTCACCCCTCCGTGAATTGTTTACCCCCCTCCGTGAATTATTTTACCCCTCCGTGAATTGTTTACCCCCTCCGTGAATTATTTGACCCCTCCGTGAATTGTTTACCCCCCTCCGTGAATTATTTTACCCCTCCGTGAATTGTTTACCCCCCTCCGTGAATTATTTCACCCCTCCGTGAATTGTTTACCCCCCTCCGTGAATTATTTGACCCCTCCGTGAATTGTTTACCCCCCTCCGTGAATTATTTTACCCCTCCGTGAATTATTTACCGCCCTCCGTGAATTATTTTACCCCTCCGTGAATTATTTACCCCCCTCTGTGAATTATCTGACCCCTCCGTGAGTTTTTTACCCGCCTTCGTGAATTATTTCACCCCTCCGTGAATTGTTTACCCCCCCACGTGAATTATTTTACCCCTCCGTGAATTATTTACCCCCCTCCGTGAATTATTTGACACCTCCGTGAATTATTTACCCCCCTCCGTGAATTATTTCACCCCTCCATGAATTGTTTACCCCCCTCCGTGAATTATTTCAGCCCTCCCTGAATTATTTACCCTCCTCCGTGAATTATTTCACCCCTCCGTGAATTTTTTACCCCCCTCCGTGAATTATTTCACCCCTCCGTGAATTGTTTACCCCCCTCCGTGAATTATTTTACCCCTCCGTGAATTGTTTACCCCCCTCCGTGAATTATTTCACCCCTCCGTGAATTATTTGACCCCTCCGTGAATTATTTTACCCCTCCGTGAATTGTTTACCCCCCTCCGTGAATTATTTCACCCCTCCGTGAATTGTTTACCCCCCTCCGTGAATTATTTTACCCCTCCGTGAATTGTTTACCCCCCTCCGTGAATTATTTTACCCCTCCGTGAATTATTTACCCCCCTCCGTGAATTATTTTACCCCTCCGTGAATTCCTTACCCCCCTCCGTGAATCATTTCACCCCTCCGTGAATTGTTTACCCCCCTCCGTGAATCATTTTACCCCTCCGTGAATTGTTTACCCTCCTCCGTGAATTATTTCACCCCTACGTGAATTGTTTACCCCCCTCCGTGAATTATTTGACCCCTCCGTGAATTGTGTACCCCCCTCCGTGAATTATTTGACCCCTCCGTGAATTGTTTACCCCCCTCCGTGAATTATTTTACCCCTCCGTGAATCATTTACCCCCCTCCGTGAATTATTTCACCCCTCCGTGAATTGTTTACCCCCCTCCGTGAATTATTTCACCCCTCCGTGAATTGTTTACCCCCCTCCGTGAATTATTTTACCCCTCCGTGAATCGTTTACCCCCCTCCGTGAATTGTTTGACCCCTCCGTGAATTATTTACCCCCCTCCGTGAATTATTTCACCCCTCCATGAATTGTTCACCCCCCTCGGTGAATTATTTCACCCCTCCGTGCATTATTTACCCCCCTCCGTGAAATATTTCACCCCTCCATGAAATGTTTACCCCCCTCCGTGAATTATTTTACCCCTCCGTGAATTATTTACCCCCCTCCGTGAATTATTTCACCTCTCCGTGAATTGTTAATGCCCCTCCGTGAATTATTTCACCCTCCGTGAATTATTTACCCACCTCCGTGAATTATTTTACCCCTCCGTGAATTGTTTACCCCCCTCCGTGAATTATTTCACCCCTCCGTGAATTGTTTACCCCCCTCCGTGAATTATTTTACCCCTCCGTGAATTGTTTACCCCCCTCCGTGAATTATTTTACCCCTCGGTGAATTATTTACCCCCCTCCGTGAATTATTTCACCCCTCCATGAATTGTTTACCCCCCTCGGTGAATTATTTCACCCCTCCGTGAATTATTCACCCCCCTCCGTGAATTTTTTCACCCCTCCATGAATTGTTTACCCCCCTCCGTGAATTATTTCACCCCTCCGTGAATTATTTACCCCCCTCCGTGAATTATTTCACCCCTCCGTGAATTGTTTACCCCCCTCCGTGAATTATTTCACCCCTCCGTGAATTGTTTACCCCCCTCCGTGAATTATTTCACCCCTCCGTGAATTGTTTACCCCCCTCCGTGAATTATTTTACCCCTCCGTGAATTATTTACCCCCCTCCGTGAATTATTTCACCCCTCTGTGAATTGTTTACCCCCCTCCGTGAATTATTTCACCCCTCCGTGAATTGTTTACCCCCCTCCGTGAATTATTGTACCCCTCCGTGAATTGTTTACCCCCCTCCGTGAATTGTTTGACCCCTCCGTGAATTATTTACCCCCCTCCGTGAATTATTTCACCCCTCCGTGAATTGTTTACCCCCCTCCGTGAATTATTTCACCCCTCCGTGAATTGTTTACCCCCCTCCGTGAATTATTTTACCCCTCCGTGAATTATTTACCCCCCTCCGTGAATTATTTCACCCCTCCGTGAATTGTTTATGCCCCTCCGTGAATTATTTCACCCCTCCGTGAATTGTTTACCCCCCTACGTGAATTATTTCACCCCTCCGTGAATTATTTACCCCCCTCCGTGAATTATTTCACCCCTCCGTGAATTGTTTACCCCCCTCCGTGAATTATTTCACCCCTCCGTGAATTGTTTACCCCCCTCCGTGAATTATTTCACCCCTCCGTGAATTGTTTACCCCCCTCCGTGAATTATTTTACCCCTCCGTGAATTATTTACCCCCCTCCGTGAATTATTTCACCCCTCCGTGAATTGTTTACCCCCCTCCGTGAATTATTTCACCCCTCCGTGAATTGTTTACCCCCCTCCGTGAATTATTTTACCCCTCCGTGAATTGTTTACCCCCCTCCGTGAATTGTTTGACCCCTCCGTGAATTATTTACCCCCCTCCGTGAAATATTTCACCCCTCCGTGAATTGTTTACCCCCCTCCGTGAATTATTTCACCCCTCCGTGAATTGTTTACCCCCCTCCGTGAATTATTTTACCCCTCCGTGAATTATTTACCCCCCTCCGTGAATTATTTCACCCCTCCGTGAATTGTTTATGCCCCTCCGTGAATTATTTCACCCCTCCGTGAATTGTTTACCCCCCTCCGTGAATTATTTAACCCCTCCGTGAATTGTTTACCCCCCTCCGTGAATTATTTTACCCCTCCGTGAATTATTTACCCCCCTCCGTGAATTATTTCACCCCTCCGTGAATTGTTTACCCCCCTCCGTGAATTTTTTACCCCCCTCCGTGAATTATTTTACCTCTGTGAATTATTTACCCCCCTCCGTGAATTATTTCACCCCTCCGTGAATTGTTTACCCCCCTCCGTGAATTATTTCACCCCTCTGTGAATTGTTTACCCCCCTCCGTGAATTATTTTACCCCTCCGTGAATTATTTACCCCCCTCCGTGAATTATTTCACCCCCACGTGAATTGTTTACCCCCCTCCGTGAATTATTTCACCCCTCCGTGAATTGTTTACCCCCCTCCGTGAATTATTTCACCCCTCCGTGAACTGTTTACCCCCCTCCGTGAATTATTTCACCCCTCCGTGAATTGTTTACCCCCCTCCGTGAATTATTTGACCCCTCCGTGAATTGTTTACCCCCCTCCGTGAATTATTTCACCCCTCCGTGAATTGTTTACCCCCCTCCGTGAATTATTTTACCCCTCCGTGAATTGTTTACCCCCCTCCGTGAATTATTTTACCCCTCCGTGAATTGTTTACCCCCTCCGTGAATTATTTCACCCCTCCGTGAATTGTTTACCCCCCTCCGTGAATTATTTCACCCCTCCGTGAATTGTTTACCCCCCTCCGTGAATTATTTACCGCCCTCCGTGAATTGTTTACCCCCCTCCGTGAATTATTTGACCCCTCCGTGAATTGTTTACCCCCCTCCGTGAATTATTTTACCCCTCCGTGAATTATTTACCCCCCTCCGTGAAATATTTCACCCCTCCGTGAATTGTTTACCCCCCTCCGTGAATTATTTCACCCCTCCGTGAATTGTTTACCCCCCTCCGTGAATTATTTTACCCCTCGGTGAATTATTTACCCCCCTCCGTGAATTATTTGACCCCTCCGTGAATTATTTCACCCCTCCGTGAATTGTTTACCCCCCTCCGTGAATTATTTTACCCCTCCGTGAATTATTTACCGCCCTCCGTGAATTATTTTACCCCTTCGTGAATTATTTACCCCCCTCTGTGAATTATCTGACCCCTCCGTGAGTTTTTTACCCGCCTTCGTGAATTATTTCACCCCTCCGTGAATTGTTTACCCCCCCACGTGAATTATTTTACCCCTCCGTGAATTATTTACCCCCCTCCGTGAAGTATTTGACCCCTCCGTGAATTATTTACCCCCCTCCGTGAATTATTTCACCCCTCCATGAATTGTTTACCCCCCTCCGTGAATTATTTCAGCCCTCCGTGAATTATTTACCCCCCTCCGTGAATTATTTCACCCCTCCGTGAATTTTTTACCCCCCTCCGTGAATTATTTCACCCCTCCGTGAATTATTTTACCCCTCCGTGAATTGTTTACCCCCCTCCGTGAATTATTTCACCCCTCCGTGAATTATTTGACCCCTCCGTGAATTATTTTACCCCTCCGTGAATTGTTTACCCCCCTCCGTGAATTATTTTACCCCTCCGTGAATTATTTACCCCCCTCCGTGAATTATTTTACCCCTCCGTGAATTGTTTACCCCCCTCCGTGAATCATTTTACCCCTCCGTGAATTGTTTACCCTCCTCCGTGAATTATTTCACCCCTACGTGAATTGTTTACCCCCCTCCGTGAATTATTTGACCCCTCCGTGAATTGTGTACCCCCCTCCGTGAATTATTTGACCCCTCCGTGAATTGTTTACCCCCCTCCGTGAATTATTTTACCCCTCCGTGAATTATTTACCCCCCTCCGTGAATTATTTCACCCCTCCGTGAATTGTTTACCCCCCTCCGTGAATTATTTCACCCCTCCATGAATTGTTTACCCTCCTCCGTTAATTATTTTACCCCTCCGTGAATTGTTTACCCCCCTCCGTGAATTGTTTGACCCCTCCGTGAATTATTTACCCCCCTCCGTGAATTATTTCACCCCTCCATGAATTGTTCACCCCCCTCGGTGAATTATTTCACCCCTCCGTGCATTATTTACCCCCCTCCGTGAAATATTTCACCCCTCCATGAAATGTTTACCCCCCTCCGTGAATTATTTTACCCCTCCGTGAATTGTTTACCCCCCTCCGTGAATTATTTCACCTCTCCGTGAATTGTTTATGCCCCTCCGTGAATTATTTCACCCTCCGTGAATTATTTACCCCCCTCCGTGAATTATTTTACCCCTCCGTGAATTGTTTACCCCCCTCCTTGAATTATTTCACCCCTCCGTGAATTGTTTACTCCCCTCCGTGAATTATTTTACCCCTCCGTGAATTGTTTACCCCCCTCCGTGAATTATTTTACCCCTCGGTGAATTATTTACCCCCCTCCGTGAATTATTTCACCCCTCCGTGAATTATTCACCCCCCTCCGTGAATTTTTTCACCCCTCCATGAATTGTTTACCCCCCTCCGTGAATTATTTCACCCCTCCGTGAATTATTTACCCCCCTCCGTGAATTATTTCACCCCTCCGTGAATTGTTTACCCCCCTCCGTGAATTATTTCACCCCTCCGTGAATTGTTTACCCCCCTCCGTGAATTATTTCACCCCTCCGTGAATTGTTTACCCCCCTCCGTGAATTATTTTACCCCTCCTTGAATTATTTACCCCCCTCCGTGAATTATTTCACCCCTCCGTGAATTGTTTACCCCCCTCCGTGAATTATTTCACCCCTCCGTGAATTGTTTACCCCCCTCCGTGAATTATTTTACCCCTCCGTGAATTGTTTACCCCCCTCTGTGAATTGTTTGACCCCTCCGTGAATTATTTACCCCCCTCCGTGAATGATTTCACCCCTCCATGAATTGTTTACCCCCCTCCGTGAATTATTTCACCCCTCCGTGCATTATTTACCCCCCTCCGTGAATTATTTCACCCCTCCATGAATTGTTTACCCCCCTCCGTGAATTATTTCACCCCTCCGTGAATTATTTACCCCCCTCCGTGAATTATTTGACCCCTCCGTGAATTGTTTACCCCCCTCCGTGAATTATTTCACCCCTCCGTGAATTCTTTACCCCCCTCCGTGAATTATTTTACCCCTCCGTGAATTGTTTACCCCCCTCCGTGAATTATTTCACCCCTCCGTGAATTGTTTACCCCCCTCCGTGAATTATTTTACCCCTCCGTGAATTGTTTACCCCCCTCCGTGAATTATTTTACCCCTCCGTGAATTATTTACTCCCCTCCGTGAATTATTTGACCCCTCCATGAATTGTTTACCCCCCTCCGTGAATTATTTGACCCCTCCGTGAATTATTTACCCCCCTCCGTGAATTATTTCACCCCTCCATGAATCGTTTACCCCCCTCCGTGAATTATTTCACCCCTCCGTGAATTATTTACCCCCCTCCGTGAATTATTTCACCCCTCCGTGAATTATTTACCCCCCTCCGTGAATTATTTCACCCCTCCGTGAATTGTTTACCCCCCTCCGTGAATTATTTCACCCCTCAGTGAATTGTTTACCCCCCTCCGTGAATTATTTCACCCCTCCGTGAATTATTTACCCCCCTCCGTGAATTATTTTACCCCTCCGTGAATTGTTTACCCCCCTCCGTGAATTATTTCGTCCCTCCGTGAATTGTTTACCCCCCTCCGTGAATTATTTTACCCCTCCGTGAATTGTTTACCCCCCTCCGTGAATTATTTCACCCCTCCGTGAATTGTTTACCCCCCTCCGTGAATTGTTTTACCCCTCCGTGAATTATTTACCTCCCTCCGTGAATTATTTTACCCCTCGGTGAATTTTTTACCCCCCTCCGTGAATTATTTCACCTCTCCGTGAATTGTTTACCCCCCTCCGTGAATTATTTTACCCCTCCGTGAATTGTTTACCCCCCTCCGTGAATTATTTCACCCCTCCGTGAATTATTTGACCCCTCCGTGAATTATTTTACCCCTCCGTGAATTGTTTACCCCCCTCCGTGAATTATTTTACCCCTCCGTGAATTATTTACCCCCCCTCCGTGAATTATTTTACCCCTCCGTGAATTGTTTACCCCCCTCCGTGAATCATTTCACCCCTCCGTGAATTGTTTACCCCCCTCCGTGAATCATTTTACCCCTCCGTGAATTGTTTACCCTCCTCCGTGAATTATTTCACCCCTACGTGAATTGTTTACCCCCCTCCGTGAATTATTTGACCCCTCCGTGAATTGTGTACCCCCCTCCGTGAATTATTTGACCCCTCCGTGAATTGTTTACCCCCCTCCGTGAATTATTTTACCCCTCCGTGAATTATTTACCCCCCTCCGTGAATTATTTCACCCCTCCGTGAATTGTTTACCCCCCTCCGTGAATTATTTCACCCCTCCGTGAATTGTTTACCCTCCTCCGTTAATTATTTTACCCCTCCGTGAATTGTTTACCCCCCTCCGTGAATTGTTTGACCCCTCCGTGAATTATTTACCCCCCTCCGTGAATTATTTCACCCCTCCATGAATTGTTCACCCCCCTCGGTGAATTATTTCACCCCTCCGTGCATTATTTACCCCCCTTCGTGAAATATTTCACCCCTCCATGAAATGTTTACCCCCCTCCGTGAATTATTTTACCCCTCCGTGAATTATTTACCCCCCTCCGTGAATTATTTCACCTCTCCATGAATTGTTTATGCCCCTCCGTGAATTATTTCACCCTCCGTGAATTATTTACCCACCTCCGTGAATTATTTTACCCCTCCGTGAATTGTTTACCCCCCTCCGTGAATTATTTCACCCGTCCGTGAATTGTTTACTCCCCTCCGTGAATTATTTTACCCCTCCGTGAATTGTTTACCCCCCTCCGTGAATTATTTTACCCCTCGGTGAATTATTTACCCCCCTCCGTGAATTATTTCACCCCTCCGTGAATTATTCACCCCCCTCCGTGAATTTTTTCACCCCTCCATGAATTGTTTACCCCCCTCCGTGAATTATTTCACCCCTCCGTGAATTATTTACCCCCCTCCGTGAATTATTTCACCCCTCCGTGAATTGTTTACCCCCCTCCGTGAATTATTTCACCCCTCCGTGAATTGTTTACCCCCCTCCGTGAATTATTTCACTACTCCGTGAATTGTTTACCCCCCTCCGTGAATTATTTTACCCCTCCTTGAATTATTTACCCCCCTCCGTGAATTATTTCACCCCTCCGTGAATTGTTTACCCCCCTCCGTGAAGTATTTCACCCCTCCGTGAATTGTTTACCCCCCTCCGTGAATTATTTTACCCCTCCGTGAATTGTTTACCCCCCTCCGTGAATTGTTTGACCCCTCCGTGAATTATTTACCCCCCTCCGTGAATTATTTCACCCCTCCATGAATTGTTTACCCCCCTCCGTGAATTATTTCACCCCTCCGTGCATTATTTACCCCCCTCCGTGAATTATTTCACCCCTCCATGAATTGTTTACCCCCCTCCGTGAATTATTTCACCCCTCCGTGAATTATTTACCCCCCTCCGTGAATTATTTGACCCCTCCGTGAATTGTTTACCCCCCTCCGTGAATTATTTCACCCCTCCGTGAATTATTTACCCCCCTCCGTGAATTATTTTACCCCTCCGTGAATTGTTTACCCCCCTCCGTGAATTATTTCACCCCTCCGTGAATTGTTTACCCCCCTCCGTGAATTATTTTACCCCTCCGTGAATTGTTTACCCCCCTCCGTGAATTATTTTACCCCTCCGTGAATTATTTACTCCCCTCCGTGAATTATTTGACCCCTCCATGAATTGTTTACCCCCCTCCGTGAATTATTTGACCCCTCCGTGAATTAATTACCCCCCTCCGTGAATTATTTCACCCCTCCATGAATCGTTTACCCCCCTCCGTGAATTATTTCACCCCTCCGTGAATTATTTACCCCCCTCCGTGAATTATTTTACCCCTCCGTGAATTATTTCACCCCTCCGTGAATTGTTTACCCCCCTCCGTGAATTATTTCACCCCTCCGTGAATTGTTTACCCCCCTCCGTGAATTATTTCACCCCTCCGTGAATTGTTTACCCCCCTCCGTGAATTATTTTACCCCTCCGTGAATTGTTTACCCCCCTCCGTGAATTATTTCACCCCTCCGTGAATTGTTTACCCCCCTCCGTGAATTATTTTACCCCTCCGTGAATTGTTTACCCCCCTCCGTGAATTATTTCACCCCTCCGTGAATTGTTTACCCCCCTCCGTGAATTGTTTTACCCCTCCGTGAATTATTTACCTCCCTCCGTGAATTATTTTACCCCTCCGTGAATTGTTTACCCCCCTCCGTGAATTATTTCCCCCCTCCGTGAATTGTTTACCCCCCTCTGTGAATTATTTTACCCCTCCGTGAATTGTTTACCCCCCTCCGTGAATTTTTTTACCCCTCCGTGAATTATTTACCCCCCTCCGTGAATTATTTCACCCCTCCGTGAATTGTTTACCCCCCTCCGTGAATTATTTTACCCCTCCGTGAATTATTTACCCCCCTCCGTGAATTATTTTACCCCTCCGTGAATTGTTTACCCCCCTCCGTGAATTATTTCACCCCTCCGTGAATTGTTTACCCCCCTCCGTGAATTATTTTACCCCTCCGTGAATTGTTTACCCCCCTCCGTGAATTATTTCACCCCTCCGTGAATTGTTTACCCCCCTCCGTGAATTATTTTACCCCTCCGTGAATTGTTTACCCCCCTCCGTGAATTATTTCACCCCTCCGTGAATTGTTTACCCCCCTCCGTGAATTATTTTGTCCCTCCGTGAATTGTTTACCCCCCTCGGTGAATTATTTCACCCGTCCGTGAATTGTTTACCCCCCTCCGTGAATTATTTTACCCCTCCGTGAATTATTTACCCCCCTCCGTGAATTATTTCACCCCTCCGTGAATTGTTTACCCCCCTCCGTGATTATTTCACCCCTCCGTGAATTGTTTACCCCCCTCCGTGAATTATTTTACCCCTCCGTGAATTGTTTACCCCCCTCCGTGAATTGTTTGATCCCTCCGTGAATTATTTACCCCCCTCCGTGAATTATTTCACCCCTCCATGAATTGTTTACCCCCCTCCGTGAATTATTTCACCCCTCCGTGAATCATTTACCCCCCTCCGTGAATTATTTCACCCCTCCATGAATTGTTTACCCCCCTCCGTGAATTATTTCACCCCTCCGTGAATTATTTATCCCCCTCCGTGAATTATTTCACCCCTCCCCGAATTGTTTACCCCCCTCTGTGAATTATTTCACCCCTCCGTGAATTGTTTACCCCCCTCCGTGAATTATTTTACCCCTCCGTGAATTGTTTACCCCCCTCCGTGAATTTTTTCAACCCTCCGTGAATTGTTTACCCCACTCCGTGAATTATTTTACCCCTCCGTGAATTGTTTACCCCCCTCCGTGAATTATTTTACCCCTCCGTGAATTTTTTTCCCCCCTCCGTGAATTGTTTTACCCCTCCGTGAATTATTTACCCTCCTCCGTGAATTATTTCACCTTTCCGTGAATTGTTTACCCCCCTCCGTGAATTATTTCACCCCTCCGTGAATTGTTTACCCCCCTCCGTGAATTATTTTACCCCCCCGTGAATTGTCTACCCCCCTCCGTGGATTATTTGACCCCTCCGTGAATTGTTTACCCCCCTCCGTGAATTATTTTACCCCTCCGTGAATTATTTACCCCCCTCCGTGAATTATTTCACCCCTCCGTGAATTGTTTACCCCCCTCCGTGATTATTTCACCCCTCCGTGAATTGTTTACCCCCCTCCGTGAATTATTTCACCCCTCCGTGAATTGTTTACCCCCCTCCGTGAATTGTTTGATCCCTCCGTGAATTATTTACCCCCCTCCGTGAATTATTTCACCCCTCCATGAATTGTTTACCCCCCTCCGTGAATTATTTCACCCCTCCGTGAATTATTTACCCCCCTCCGTGAATTATTTCACCCCTCCATGAATTGTTTACCCCCCTCCGTGAATTATTTTACCCCTCCGTGAATTATTTACCCCCCTCCGTGAATTATTTCACCCCTCCGTGAATTGTTTACCCCCCTCCGTGAATTATTTTACCCCTCCATGAATTGTTTACCCCCCTCCGTGAATTATTTCACCCCTCCGTGAATTGTTTACCCCCCTCCGTGAATTATTTCACCCCTCCGTGAATTATTTACCCCCCTCCGTGAATTATTTCACCTCTCCATGAATTGTTTATGCCCCTCCGTGAATTATTTCACCCTCCGTGAATTATTTACCCACCTCCGTGAATTATTTTACCCCTCCGTGAATTGTTTACCCCCCTCCGTGAATTATTTCACCCCTCCGTGAATTGTTTACTCCCCTCCGTGAATTATTTTACCCCTCCGTGAATTGTTTACCCCCCTCCGTGAATTATTTTACCCCTCGGTGAATTATTTACCCCCCTCCGTGAATTATTTCACCCCTCCGTGAATTATTCACCCCCCTCCGTGAATTTTTTCACCCCTCCATGAATTGTTTACCCCCCTCCGTGAATTATTTCACCCCTCCGTGAATTATTTACCCCCCTCCGTGAATTATTTCACCCCTCCGTGAATTGTTTACCCCCCTCCGTGAATTATTTCACCCCTCCGTGAATTGTTTACCCCCCTCCGTGAATTATTTTACCCCTCCTTGAATTATTTACCCCCCTCCGTGAATTATTTTACCCCTCCGTGAATTGTTTACCCCCCTCCGTGAAGTATTTCACCCCTCCGTGAATTGTTTACCCCCCTCCGTGAATTATTTTACCCCTCCGTGAATTGTTTACCCCCCTCCGTGAATTGTTTGACCCCTCCGTGAATTATTTACCCCCCTCCGTGAATTATTTCACCCCTCCATGAATTGTTTACCCCCCTCCGTGAATTATTTCACCCCTCCGTGCATTATTTACCCCCCTCCGTGAATTATTTCACCCCTCCATGAATTGTTTACCCCCCTCCGTGAATTATTTCACCCCTCCGTGAATTATTTACCCCCCTCCGTGAATTATTTGACCCCTCCGTGAATTGTTTACCCCCCTCCGTGAATTATTTCACCCCTCCGTGAATTATTTACCCCCCTCCGTGAATTATTTTACCCCTCCGTGAATTGTTTACCCCCCTCCGTGAATTATTTCACCCCTCCGTGAATTGTTTACCCCCCTCCGTGAATTATTTTACCCCTCCGTGAATTGTTTACCCCCCTCCGTGAATTATTTTACCCCTCCGTGAATTATTTACTCCCCTCCGTGAATTATTTGACCCCTCCATGAATTGTTTACCCCCCTCCGTGAATTATTTGACCCCTCCGTGAATTATTTACCCCCCTCCGTGAATTATTTCACCCCTCCATGAATCGTTTACCCCCCTCCGTGAATTATTTCACCCCTCCGTGAATTATTTACCCCCCTCCGTGAATTATTTCACCCCTCCGTGAATTGTTTACCCCCCTCCGTGAATTATTTTACCCCTCCGTGAATTGTTTACCCCCCTCCGTGAATTATTTTACCCCTCCGTGAATTATTTCACCCCTCCGTGAATTGTTTACCCCCCTCCGTGAATTATTTCACCCCTCCGTGAATTGTTTACCCCCCTCCGTGAATTATTTCACCCCTCCGTGAATTATTTACCCCCCTCCGTGAATTATTTTACCCCTCCGTGAATTGTTTACCCCCCTCCGTGAATTATTTCACCCCTCCGTGAATTGTTTACCCCCCTCCGTGAATTATTTGACCCCTCCGTGAATTGTTTACCCCCCTCCGTGAATTATTTCACCCCTCCGTGAATTGTTTACCCCCCTCCGTGAATTGTTTTACCCCTCCGTGAATTATTTACCCCCCTCCGTGAATTATTTTACCCCTCCGTGAATTGTTTACCCCCCTCCGTGAATTATTTCCCCCCTCCGTGAATTGTTTACCCCCCTCTGTGAATTATTTTACCCCTCCGTGAATTGTTTACCCCCCTCCGTGAATTTTTTTACCCCTCCGTGAATTATTTACCCCCCTCCGTGAATTATTTCACCCCTCCGTGAATTGTTTACCCCCCTCCGTGAATTATTTTACCCCTCCGTGAATTATTTACCCCCCTCCGTGAATTATTTTACCCCTCCGTGAATTGTTTACCCCCCTCCGTGAATTATTTCACCCCTCCGTGAATTGTTTACCCCCCTCCGTGAATTATTTTACCCCTCCGTGAATTGTTTACCCCCCTCCGTGAATTATTTCACCCCTCCGTGAATTGTTTACCCCCCTCCGTGAATTATTTTACCCCTCTGTGAATTGTTTACCCCCCTCCGTGAATTATTTCACCCCTCCGTGAATTGTTTACCCCCCTCCGTGAATTATTTTGTCCCTCCGTGAATTGTTTACCCCCCTCCGTGAATTATTTCACCCGTCCGTGAATTGTTTACCCCCCTCCGTGAATTATTTTACCCCTCCGTGAATTATTTACCCCCCTCCGTGAATTATTTCACCCCTCCGTGAATTGTTTACCCCCCTCCGTGATTATTTCACCCCTCCGTGAATTGTTTACCCCACTCCGTGAATTATTTTACCCCTCCGTGAAATGTTTACCCCCCTCCGTGAATTGTTTGATCCCTCCGTGAATTATTTACCCCCCTCCGTGAATTATTTCACCCCTCCATGAATTGTTTACCCCCCTCCGTGAATTATTTCACCGCTCCGTGAATTATTTACCCCCCTCCGTGAATTATTTCACCCCTCCATGAATTGTTTACCCCCCTCCGTGAATTATTTCACCCCTCCGTGAATTATTTACCCCCCTCCGTGAATTATTTCACCCCTCCGTGAATTGTTTACCCCCCTCTGTGAATTATTTCACCCCTCCGTGAATTGTTTACCCCCCTCCGTGAATTATTTTACCCCTCCGTGAATTGTTTACCCCCCTCCGTAGATTTTTTCACCCCTCCGTGAATTGTTTACCCCACTCCGTGAATTATTTTACCCCTCCGTGAATTGTTTACCCCCCTCCGTGAATTATTTTACCCCTCCGTGAATTTTTTACCCCCCTCCGTGAATTGTTTTACCCCTCCGTGAATTATTTACCCTCCTCCGTGAATTATTTCACCTTTCCGTGAATTGTTTACCCCCCTCCGTGAATTATTTCACCCCTCCGTGAATTGTTTACCCCCCTCCGTGAATTATTTTACCCCCCCGTGAATTGTCTACCCCCCTCCGTGGATTATTTGACCCCTCCGTGAATTGTTTACCCCCCTCCGTGAATTATTTTACCCCTCCGTGAATTATTTACCCCCCTCCGTGAATTATTTCACCCCTCCGTGAATTGTTTACCCCCCTCCGTGATTATTTCACCCCTCCGTGAATTGTTTACCCCCCTCCGTGAATTATTTTACCCCTCCGTGAATTGTTTACCCCCCTCCGTGAATTGTTTGATCCCTCCGTGAATTATTTACCCCCCTCCGTGAATTATTTCACCCCTCCATGAATTGTTTACCCCCCTCCGTGAATTATTTCACCCCTCCGTGAATTATTTACCCCCCTCCGTGAATTATTTCACCCCTCCATGAATTGTTTACCCCCCTCCGTGAATTATTTTACCCCTCCGTGAATTATTTACCCCCCTCCGTGAATTATTTCACCCCTCCGTGAATTGTTTACCCCCCTCCGTGAATTATTTTACCCCTCCGTGAATTGTTTACCCCCCTCCGTGAATTATTTCACCCCTCCGTGAATTGTTTACCCCCCTCCGTGAATTGTTTTACCCCTCCGTGAATTATTTACCTCCCTCCGTGAATTTTTTTACCCCTCCGTGAATTGTTTACCCCCCTCCGTGAATTATTTCCCCCCTCCGTGAATTGTTTACCCCCCTCTGTGAAGTATTTTACCCCTCCGTGAATTGTTTACCCCCCTCCGTGAATTTTTTTACCCCTCCGTGAATTATTTACCCCCCTCCGTGAATTATTTCACCCCTCCGTGAATTGTTTACCCCCCTCCGTGAATTATTTTACCCCTCCGTGAATTATTTACCCCCCTCCGTGAATTATTTTACCCCTCCGTGAATTGTTTACCCCCCTCCGTGAATTATTTCACCCCTCCGTGAATTGTTTACCCCCCTCCGTGAATTATTTTACCCCTCCGTGAATTGTTTACCCCCCTCCGTGAATTATTTCACCCCTCCGTGAATTGTTTACCCCCCTCCGTGAATTATTTGACCCCTCCGTGAATTGTTTACCCCCCTCCGTGAATTATTTCACCCCTCCGTGAATTGTTTACCCTCCTCCGTGAATTATTTTGTCCCTCCGTGAATTGTTTACCCCCCTCCGTGAATTATTTCACCCGTCCGTGAATTGTTTACCCCCCTCCGTGAATTATTTTACCCCCCCGTGAATTGTCTACCCCCCTCCGTGGATTATTTGACCCCTCCGTGAATTGTTTACCCCCCTCCGTGAATTATTTTACCCCTCCGTGAATTATTTACCCCCCTCCGTGAATTATTTCACCCCTCCGTGAATTGTTTACCCCCCTCCGTGATTATTTCACCCCTCCGTGAATTGTTTACCCCCCTCTGCAATTATTTTACCCCTCCGTGAATTGTTTACCCCCCTCCGTGAATTGTTTGATCCCTCCGTGAATTATTTACCCCCCTCCGTGAATTATTTCACCCCTCCATGAATTGTTTACCCCCCTCCGTGAATTATTTCACCCCTCCGTGAATTATTTACCCCCCTCCGTGAATTATTTCACCCCTCCATGAATTGTTTACCCCCCTCCGTGAATTATTTCACCCCTCCGTGAATTATCTACCCCCCTCCGTGAATTATTTCACCCCTCCGTGAATTGTTTACCCCCCTCCGTGAATTATTTTACCCCTCCGTGAATTATTTACCCCCCTCCGTGAATTATTTCACCCCTCCGTGAATTGTTTACCCCCCTCCGTGATTATTTCACCCCTCCGTGAATTGTTTACCCCACTCCGTGAATTATTTTACCCCTCCGTGAATTGTTTACCCCCCTCCGTGAATTGTTTGATCCCTCCGTGAATTATTTACCCCCCTCCGTGAATTATTTCACCCCTCCATGAATTGTTTACCCCCCTCCGTGAATTATTTCACCCCTCCGTGAATTATTTACCCCCCTCCGTGAATTATTTCACCCCTCCATGAATTGTTTACCCCCCTCCGTGAATTATTTCACCCCTCCGTGAATTATTTACCCCCCTCCGTGAATTATTTCACCCCTCCGTGAATTGTTTACCCCCCTCTGTGAATTATTTCACCCCTCCGTGAATTGTTTACCCCCCTCCGTGAATTATTTTACCCCTCCGTGAATTGTTTACCCCCCTCCGTGAATTTTTTCACCCCTCCGTGAATTGTTTACCCCACTCCGTGAATTATTTTACCACTCCGTGAATTGTTTACCCCCCTCCGTG
Organism: Eutreptiella sp. 'Long Island Sound 2002'; assembly: GCA_964036045.1. Classification (NCBI taxonomy): domain Eukaryota; phylum Euglenozoa; class Euglenophyceae; order Eutreptiales; family Eutreptiaceae; genus Eutreptiella; species Eutreptiella sp. 'Long Island Sound 2002'. Next base: position 67,414,082 of record OZ038379.1, read on the forward strand.
AATTATTTTACCCCTCCGTGAATTTTTTACCCCCCTCCGTGAATTGTTTTACCCCTCCGTGAATTATTTACCCTCCTCCGTGAATTATTTCACCTTTCCGTGAATTGTTTACCCCCCTCCGTGAATTATTTCACCCCTCCGTGAATTGTTTACCCCCCTCCGTGAATTATTTTACCCCCCCGTGAATTGTCTACCCCCCTCCGTGGATTATTTGACCCCTCCGTGAATTGTTTACCCCCCTCCGTGAATTATTTTACCCCTCCGTGAATTATTTACCCCCCTCCGTGAATTATTTCACCCCTCCGTGAATTGTTTACCCCCCTCCGTGATTATTTCACCCCTCCGTGAATTGTTTACCCCCCTCCGTGAATTATTTTACCCCTCCGTGAATTGTTTACCCCCCTCCGTGAATTGTTTGATCCCTCCGTGAATTATTTACCCCCCTCCGTGAATTATTTCACCCCTCCATGAATTGTTTACCCCCCTCCGTGAATTATTTCACCCCTCCGTGAATTATTTACCCCCCTCCGTGAATTATTTCACCCCTCCATGAATTGTTTACCCCCCTCCGTGAATTATTTTACCCCTCCGTGAATTATTTACCCCCCTCCGTGAATTATTTCACCCCTCCGTGAATTGTTTACCCCCCTCCGTGAATTATTTTACCCCTCCGTGAATTGTTTACCCCCCTCCGTGAATTATTTCACCCCTCCGTGAATTGTTTACCCCCCTCCGTGAATTGTTTTACCCCTCCGTGAATTATTTACCTCCCTCCGTGAATTATTTTACCCCTCCGTGAATTGTTTACCCCCCTCCGTGAATTATTTCCCCCCTCCGTGAATTGTTTACCCCCCTCTGTGAATTATTTTACCCCTCCGTGAATTGTTTACCCCCCTCCGTGAATTTTTTTACCCCTCCGTGAATTATTTACCCCCCTCCGTGAATTATTTCACCCCTCCGTGAATTGTTTACCCCCCTCCGTGAATTATTTTACCCCTCCGTGAATTATTTACCCCCCTCCGTGAATTATTTTACCCCTCCGTGAATTGTTTACCCCCCTCCGTGAATTATTTCACCCCTCCGTGAATTGTTTACCCCCCTCCGTGAATTATTTTACCCCTCCGTGAATTGTTTACCCCCCTCCGTGAATTATTTCACCCCTCCGTGAATTGTTTACCCCCCTCCGTGAATTATTTGACCCCTCCGTGAATTGTTTACCCCCCTCCGTGAATTATTTCACCCCTCCGTGAATTGTTTACCCTCCTCCGTGAATTATTTTGTCCCTCCGTGAATTGTTTACCCCCCTCCGTGAATTATTTCACCCGTCCGTGAATTGTTTACCCCCCTCCGTGAATTATTTTACCCCCCCGTGAATTGTCTACCCCCCTCCGTGGATTATTTGACCCCTCCGTGAATTGTTTACCCCCCTCCGTGAATTATTTTACCCCTCCGTGAATTATTTACCCCCCTCCGTGAATTATTTCACCCCTCCGTGAATTGTTTACCCCCCTCCGTGATTATTTCACCCCTCCGTGAATTGTTTACCCCCCTCCGTGAATTATTTTACCCCTCCGTGAATTGTTTACCCCCCTCCGTGAATTGTTTGATCCCTCCGTGAATTATTTACCCCCCTCCGTGAATTATTTCACCCCTCCATGAATTGTTTACCCCCCTCCGTGAATTATTTCACCCCTCCGTGAATTATTTACCCCCCTCCGTGAATTATTTCACCCCTCCATGAATTGTTTACCCCCCTCCGTGAATTATTTCACCCCTCCGTGAATTATTTACCCCCCTCCGTGAATTATTTCACCCCTCCGTGAATTGTTTACCCCCCTCCGTGAATTATTTCACCCCTCCGTGAATTGTTTACCCCCCTCCGTGAATTATTTTACCCCTCCGTGAATTGTTTACCCCCCTCCGTGAATTTTTTCACCCCTCCGTGAATTGTTTACCCCACTCCGTGAATTATTTTACCCCTCCGTGAATTGTTTACCCCCCTCCGTGAATTATTTTACCCCTCCGTGAATTTTTTACCCCCCTCCGTGAATTGTTTTACCCCTCCGTGAATTATTTACCCTCCTCCGTGAATAATTTCACCTTTCCGTGAATTGTTTACCCCCCTCCGTGAATTATTTCACCCCTCCGTGAATTGTTTACCCCCCTCCGTGAATTATTTTACCCCTCCGTGAATTATTTACCCCCCTCCCCGAATTATTTGACCCCTCCGTGAATTATTTACCCCCCTCCGTGAATTATTTTACCCCTCCGTGAATTGTTTACCCCCCTCCGTGAATTATTTCACCCCTCCGTGAATTGTTTACCCCCCTCCGTGAATTATTTTACCCCTCCGTGAATTGTTTACCCCCCTCCGTGAATTATTTTACCCCTCCGTGAATTATTTACCCCCCTCCGTGAATTATTTTACCCCTCCGTGAATTGTTTACCCCCCTCCGTGAATTATTTCACCCCTCCGTGAATTGTTTACCCCCCTCCGTGAATTATTTTACCCCTCCGTGAATTGTTTACCCCCCTCCGTGAATTATTTCACCCCTCCGTGAATCGTTTACCCCCCTCCGTGAATTATTTTACCCCCCCGTGAATTGTCTACCCCCCTCCGTGAATTATTTGACCCCTCCGTGAATTGTTTACCCCCCTCCGTGAATTATTTTACCCCTCCGTGAATTATTTACCCCCCTCCGTGAATTATTTCACCCCTCTGTGAATTGTTTACCCCCCTCCGTGAATTATTTCACCCCTCCGTGAATTGTTTACCCCCCTCCGTGAATTATTTTACCCCTCCGTGAATTGTTTACCCCCCTCGGTGAATTTTTTGATCCCTCCGTGAATTATTTACCCCCCTCCGTGAATTATTTCAGCCCTCCATGAATTGTTTACCCCCCTCCGTGAATTATTTCACCCCTCCGTGAATTATTTACCCCCCTCCGTGAATTATTCCACCCCTCCATGAATTGTTTACCCCCCTCCGTGAATTATTTCACCCCTCCGTGAATTATTTACCCCCCTCCGTGAATTATTTCACCCCTCCGTGAATTGTTTACCCCCCTCCGTGAATTATTTCACCCCTCCGTGAATTGTTTACCCCCCTCCGTGAATTATTTTACCCCTCCGTGAATTGTTTACCCCCCTCCGTGAATTTTTTCACCCCTCCGTGAATTGTTTACCCCCCTCCGTGAATTATATGACCCCTCCGTGAATTATTTACCCCCCTCCGTGAATTATTTTACCCCTCCGTGAATTATTTACCCCCCTCCGTGAATTGTTTTACCCCTCCGTGAATTATTTACCCTCCTCCGTGAATTATTTGACCTTTCCGTGAATTGTTTACCCCCCTCCGTGAATTATTTCACCCCTCCGTGAATCGTTTACCCCCCTCCGTGGATCATTTTACCCCTCCGTGAATTATTTACCCCCCTCCCCGAACTATTTGACCCCTCCGTGAATTATTTACCCCCCTCCGTGAATTATTTCACCCCTCCGTGAATTGTTTACCCCCCTCCGTGAATTATTTTACCCCTCCGTGAATTATTTACCCCCCTCCGTGAATTATTTTACCCCTCCGTGAATTATTTACCCCCCTCCGTGAATTATTTCACCCCTCCGAGAATTGTTTACCCCCCTCCGTGAATTATTTTACCCCTCCGTGAATTGTTTACCCCCCTCCGTGAATTATTTTACCCCTCCATGAATTGTTTACCCCCCTCCGTGATTATTTCACCCCTCCGTGAATTGTTTACCCCCCTCCGTGAATTATTTCACCCCTCCGTGAATTGTTTACCCCCCTCCGTAAATTATTTTCACCCCTCTGTGAATTATTTACCCCCCTCCGCGAATTATTTCACCCCTCCGTGAATTGTTTACCCCCCTCCGTGAATTATTTCACCCCCTCGTGAATCGTTTACCCACCTCCGTGAATTATTTTACCCCTCCGTGAATTGTTTACCCCCCTCCGTGAATTATTTTACCCCTCGGTGAATTATTTACCCCCCTCCGTGAATTATTTTACCCCTCCGTGAATTGTCTACCCCCCTCCGTGAATTATTTCACCCCTCCGTGAATTGTTTACCCCCCTCCGTGAATTATTTTACCCCTCGGTTAATTGTTTACCCCCCTCCGTGAATTTTTTCACCCCTCCGTGAATTGTTTACCCCCCTCCGTGAATTATTTTACCCCTCCGTGAATTATTTACCCCCCTCCGTGAATTATTTTACCCCTCCGTGAATTATTTACCCCCCTCCGTGAATTATTTTACCCCTCCGTGAATTATTTACCCCCCTCCGTGAATTATTTCACCCCTCCGTGAATTATTTACCCCCCTCCGTGAATTATTTTACGCCTCCGTGAATTATTTACCCCCCTCCGTGAATTATTTCACCCCTCCGTGAATTGTTTACCCCCCACCGTGAATTTTTTTCCCTTTCCGTGAATTGTTTACCCCGCTCCGTGAATTATTTGACCCCTCCGTGAATCGTTTACCCCCCTCCGTGAATTATTTTACCCCTCCGTGAATTATTTACCCCCCTCCGTGAATTATTTCACCCCTCGGTGAATTATTTACCCCCCTCCGTGAATTATTTCACCCCTCCGTGAATTGTTTACCCCCCTCCGTGAATTATTTTACCCCTCCGTGAATTATTTGACCCCTCCGTGAATCGTTTACCCCCCTCCGTGAATTATTTCACCCCTCCGTGAATTATTTACCCCCCTCCGTGAATTATTTTACCCCTCCGTGAATTACTTACCCCCCTCCGTGAATTATTTGACATCTCCGTGAATTGTTTACCCCCCTCCGTGAATTATTTCACCCCTCCGTGAATTGTTTACCCCCCTCCGTGAATTATTTCACCCCTCCGTGAATTGTTTACCCCCCTCCGTGAATTATTTTACCCCTCGGTGAATTATTTACCCCCCTCCGTGAATTATTTTACCCCTCCGTGAATTGTCTACCCCCCTCCGTGAATCATTTCACCCCTCCGTGAATTGTTTACCCCCCTCCGTGAATTATTTTACCCCTCGGTTAATTGTTTACCCCCCTCCGTGAATTTTTTCACCCCTCCATGAATTGTTTACCCCCCTCCGTGAATTATTTTACCCCTCCGTGAATTATTTACCCCCCTCCGTGAATTATTTTACCCCTCCGTGAATTATTTACCCCCCTCCGTGAATTATTTTACCCCTCCGTGAATTATTTACCCCCCTCCGTGAATTATTTGACCCCTCCGTGAATTATTTACCCCCCTCCGTGAATTATTTTACCCTTCCGTGAATTGTTTACCCCCCTCTGTGAATTATTTGACCCCTCCGTGAATTGTTTACCCCCCTCCGTGAATTATTTGACCCCTCCATGAATCGTTTACCCCCCTCCGTGAATTATTTTACCCCTCCGTGAATTATTTACCCCCCTCCGTGAATTATTTCACCCCTCCGTGAATTATTTACCCCCCTCCGTGAATTATTTCACCCCTCCGTGAATTGTTTACCCCCCTCCGTGAATTATTTTACCCCTCCGTGAATTATTTGACCCCTCCGTGAATCGTTTACCCCCCTCCGTGAATTATTTCACCCCTCCGTGAATTATTTACCCCCCTCCGTGAATTATTTGACCCCTCCGTGAATTGTTTACCCCCCTCCGTGAATTATTTCACCCCTCCGTGAATTGTTTACCCCCCTCCGTGAATTATTTTACCCCTCCGTGAATTATTTACCCCCCTCCGTGAATTATTTGACCCCTCCGTGAATTGTTTACCCCCCTCCGTGAATTATTTCACCCCTCCGTGAATTATTTGACCCCTCCGTGAATTATTTCACCCCTCCGTGAATTGTTTACCCCCCTCCGTGAATTATTTCACCCCTCCGTGAATTGTTTACCCCCCTCCGTGAATTATTTCACCCTCCCGTGAATTGTTTACCCCCCTCCGTGAATTATTTTACCCCTCCGTGAATTGTTTACCCCCCTCCGTGAATTATTTCACCCCTCCGTGAATTGTTTACCCCCCTCCGTGAATTATTTTACCCCTCGGTTAATTGTTTACCCCCCTCCGTGAATTATTTCACCCCTCCGTGAATTGTTTACCCCCCTCCTTGAATTATTTTACCCCTCCGTGAATTATTTACCCCCCTCCGTGAATTATTTTACCCCTCCGTGAATTATTTACCCCCCTCCGTGAATTATTTCACCCCTCCGTGAATTATTTACCCCCCTCCGTGAATTATTTCACCCCTCCGTGAATTGTTTACCCCCCTCCGTGAATTATGTTACCCCTCCGTGAATTATTTGACCCCTCCGTGAATCGTTTACCCCCCTCCGTGAATTATTTCACCCCTCCGTGAATTATTTACCCCCCTCCGTGAATTATTTGACCCCTCCGTGAATTGTTTACCCCCCTCCGTGAATTATTTCACCCCTCCGTGAATTGTTTACCCCCCTCCGTGAATTATTTTACCCCTCCGTGAATTATTTACCCCCCTCCGTGAATTATTTGACCCCTCCGTGAATTGTTTACCCCCCTCCGTGAATTATTTCACCCCTCCGTGAATTATTTGACCCCTCCGTGAATTATTTCACCCCTCCGTGAATTGTTTACCCCCCTCCGTGAAATATTTCACCCCTCGGTGAATTGTTTACCCCCCTCCGTGAATTATTTCACCCTCCCGTGAATTGTTTACCCTCCTCCGTGAACTATTTTACCCCTCGGTTAATTGTTTACCCCCCTCCGTGAATTTTTTCACCCCTCCGTGAATTGTTTACCCCCCTCCGTGAATTATTTTACCCCTCCGTGAATTATTTACCCCCCTCCGTGAATTATTTTACCCCTCCGTGAATTATTTACCCCCCTCCGTGAATTTTTTTACCCCTCCGTGAATTATTTACCCCCCTCCGTGAATTATTTGACCCCTCCGTGAATTATTTACCCCCCTCCGTGAATTATTTCACCCCTCCGTGAATTATTTACCCCCCTCCGTGAATTATTTTACCCCTCCGTGAATTATTTACCCCCCTCCGTGAATTATTTCACCCCTCCGTGAATTGTTTACCCCCCTCCGTGAATTATTTTGCCCTTCCGTGAATTGTTTACCCCCCTCCGTGAATTATTTGACCCCTCCGTGAATCGTTTACCCCCCTCCGTGAATTATTTTACCCCTCCGTGAATTATTTACCCCCCTCCGTGAATTATTTCATCCCTCCGTGAATTATTTACCCCCCTCCGTGAATTATTTCACCCCTCCGTGAATTGTTTACCCCCCTCCGTGAATTATTTTACCCCTCCGTGAATTATTTGACCCCTCCGTGAATCGTTTACCCCGCTCCGTGAATTATTTCACCCCTCCGTGAATTATTTACCCCCCTCCGTGAATTATTTGACCCCTCCGTGAATTGTTTACCCCCCTCCGTGAATTATTTCACCCCTCCGTAGATAGTTTACCCCCCTCCGTGAATTATTTCACCCCTCCGTGAATTGTTTACCCCCCTCCGTGAATTATTTTACCCCTCGGTGAATTATTTACCCCCCTCGGTGAATTATTTTACCCCTCCGTGAATTGTCTACCCCCCTCCGTGAATTATTTCACCCCTCCGTGAATTGTTTACCCCCCTCCGTGAATTATTTTACCCCTCGGTTAATTGTTTACCCCCCTCCGTGAATTTTTTCACCCCTCCATGAATTGTTTACCCCCCTCCGTGAATTATTTTACCCCTCCGTGAATTATTTACCCCCCTCCGTGAATTATTTTACCCCTCCGTGAATTATTTACCCCCCTCCGTGAATTATTTTACCCCTCCGTGAATCATTTACCCCCCTCCGTGAATTATTTGACCCCTCCGTGAATTATTTACCCCCCTCCGTGAATTATTTTACCCTTCCGTGAATTGTTTACCCCCCTCCGTGAATTATTTTACCCTTCCGTGAATTGTTTACCCCCCTCCGTGAATTATTTGACCCCTCCGTGAATCGTTTACCCCCCTCCGTGAATTATTTTACCCCTCCGTGAATTATTTACCCCCCTCCGTGAATTATTTCTCCCCTCCGTGAATTATTTACCCCCCTCCGTGAATTATTTCACCCCTCCGTGAATTGTTTACCCCCCTCCGTGAATTATTTTACCCCTCCGTGAATTATTTGACCCCTCCGTGAATCGTTTACCCCCCTCCGTGAATTATTTCACCCCTCCGTGAATTGTTTACCCCCCTCCGTGAATTATTTGACCCCTCCGTGAATTGTTTACCCCTCTCCGTGAATTATTTCACCCCGCCGTGAATTGTTTACCCCCCTCCGTGAATTATTTTACCCCTCCGTGAATTATTTACCCCCCTCCGTGAATTATTTGACCCCTCCATGAATTGTTTACCCCCCTCCGTGAATTATTTCACCCCTCCGTGAATTATTTGACCCCTCCGTGAATTATTTCACCCCTCCGTGAATTGTTTACCCCCCTCCGTGAATTATTTCACCCCTCCGTGAATTGTTTACCCCCCTCCGTGAATTATTTCACCCCTCCGTGGATTGTTTACCCCCCTCCGTGAATTATTTTACCCCTCGGTTAATTGTTTACCCCCCTCCGTGAATTTTTTCACCCCTCCGTGAATTGTTTACCACCCTCCGTGAATTATTTTACCCCTCCGTGAATTATTTACCCCCCTCCGTGAATTATTTTACCCCTCCGTGAATTATTTACCCCCCTCCGTGAATTATTTTACCCCTCCGTGAATTATTTACCCCCCTCCGTGAATTATTTGACCCCTCCGTGAATTATTTACCCCCCTCCGTGAATTATTTCACCCCTCCGTGAATTATTTACCCCCCTCCGTGAATTATTTTACCCCTCCGTGAATTATTTACCCCCCTCCGTGAATTATTTCACCCCTCCGTGAATCGTTTACCCCCCTCCGTGAATTATTTTACCCCTCCGTGAATTATTTACCCCCCTCCGTGAATTATTTCACCCCTCCGTGAATTGTTTACCCCCCTCCGTGAATTATTTTACCCCTCCGTGAATTATTTGACCCCTCCGTGAATCGTTTACCCCCCTCCGTGAATTATTTCACCCCTCCGTGAATTATTTACCCCCCTCCGTGAATTATTTGACCCTTCCGTGAATTGTTTACCCCCCTCCGTGAATTATTTCACCCCTCCGTGAATTGTTTACCCCCCTCCGTGAATTATTTTACCCCTCCGTGAATTATTTACCCCCCTCCGTGAATTATTTGACCCCTCCGTGAATTGTTTACCCCCCTCCGTGAATTATTTCACCCCTCCGTGAATTATTTGACCCCTCCGTGAATTATTTCACCCCTCCGTGAATTGTTTACCCCCCTCCGTGAATTATTTCACCCCTCCGTGAATTGTTTACCCCCCTCCGTGAATTATTTCACCCCTCCGTGAATTGTTTACCCCCCTCCGTGAATTATTTACCCCTCCGTGAATTGTTTACCCCCCTCCGTGAATTATTTGACCCCTCCGTGAATTATTTACCCCCCTCCGTGAATTATTTCACCCCTCCATGAATTGTTTACCCCCCTCCGTGAATTATTTCACCCCTCCGTGAATTATTTACCCCCCTCCGTGAATTATTTCACCCCTCCGTGAATTATTTGTCCCCCTCCGTGAATTATTTCACCCCTCCGTGAATTGTTTACCGCCCTCCGTGAATTATTTCACCCCTCCGTGAATTGTTTACCCCCCTCCGTGAATTATTTCACCCCTCCGTGAATTATTTACCCCCCTCCGTGAGTTATTTTATCCCTTCGTGAATTGTTTACCCCCCTCCGTGAATTATTTCACCCCTCCGTGAATCGTTTACCCCCCTCCGTGAATTATTTTACCCCTCCGTGAATTGTCTACCCCCCTCCGTGAATTATTTCACCCCTCCGTGAATTGTTTACCCCCCTCCGTGAATTATTTTAACCCTCCGTGAATTGTTTACCCCCCTCCGTGAATTATTTTACCCCTCCGTGAATTATTTACCCCCCTCCGTGGATTATTTTACCCCTCCGTGAATTATTTACCCCCCTCCGTGAATTATTTTACCCCTCCGTGAATTCTTTACCCCCCTCCGTGAATTATTTGACCCCTCCGTGAATTATTTACCCCCCTCCGTGAATTATTTCACCCCTCCGTGAATTATTTTACCCCCCTCCGTGAATTATTTTACCCCTCCGTGAATTATTTACCCCCCTCCGTGAATTATTTCACCCCTCCCTGAATTGTTTACCCCCCTCCGTGAATTATTTTGCCCTTCCGTGAATTGTTTACCCCCCTCCGTGAATTATTTGACCCCTCCGTGAATCGTTTACCCCCCTCCGTGAATTATTTTACCCCTCCGTGAATTATTTACCCCCCTCCGTGAATTATTTCACCCCTCCGTGAATTATTTACCCCCCTCCGTGAATTATTTCACCCCTCCGTGAATTGTTTACCCCCCTCCGTGAATTATTTTGCCCTTCCGTGAATTGTTTACCCCCCTCCGTGAATTATTTCACCCCTCCGTGAATTGTTTACCCCCCTCCGTGAATTATTTTACCCCTCCGTGAATTATTTGACCCCTCCGTGAATCGTTTACCCCCCTCCGTGAATTATTTCACCCCTCCGTGAATTATTTACCCCCCTCCGTGAATTATTTGACCCCTCCGTGAATTGTTTACCCCCCTCCGTGAATTATTTTACCCCTCCGTGAATTATTTACCCCCCTCCGTGAATTATTTGACCCCTCCGTGAATTGTTTACCCCCCTCCGTGAATTATTTCACCCCTCCGTAGATAGTTTACCCCCCTCCGTGAATTATTTCACCCCTCTGTGAATTGTTTACCCCCCTCCGTGAATTATTTTACCCCTCGGTGAATTATTTACCCCCCTCCGTGAATTATTTTACCCCTCCGTGAATTGTCTACCCCCCTCCGTGAATTATTTCACCCCTCCGTGAATTGTTTACCCCCCTCCGTGAATTATTTTACCCCTCGGTTAATTGTTTACCCCCCTCCGTGAATTTTTTCACCCCTCCGTGAATTGTTTACCCCCCTCCGTGAATTATTTTACCCCTCCGTGAGTTATTTACCCCCCTCCGTGAATTATTTCACCCCTCCGTGAATTATTTACCCCCCTCCGTGAATTATTTGACCCCTCCGTGAATTGTTTACCCCCCTCCGTGAATTATTTCACCCCTCCGTGAATTATTTACCCCCCTCCGTGAATTATTTTACCCCTCCGTGAATTATTTACCCCCCTCCGTGGATTATTTCACCCCTCCATGAATTGTTTACCCCCCTCCGTGAATTATTTTACCCTTCCGTGAATTGTTTACCCCCCTCCGTGAATTATTTGACCCCTCCGTGAATCGTTTACCCCCCTCCGTGAATTATTTTACCCCTCCGTGAATTATTTACCCCCCTCCGTGAATTATTTCACCCCTCCGTGAATTATTTACCCCCCTCCGTGAATTATTTACCCCCCTCCGTGAATTGTTTACCCCCCTCCGTGAATTATTTCACCCCTCCGTGAATTATTTACCCCCCTCCGTGAATTATTTGACCCCTCCGTAAATTGTTTACCCCCCTCCGTGAATTATTTCACCCCTCCGTGAATTGTTTACCCCCCTCCGTGAATTATTTTACCCCTCCGTGAATTATTTACCCCCCTCCGTGAATTATTTGACCCCTCCGTGAATTGTTTACCCCCCTCCGTGAATTATTTCACCCCTCCGTGAATTATTTGACCCCTCCGTGAATTATTTCACCCCTCCGTGAATTGTTTACCCCCCTCCGTGAATTATTTCACCCCTCCGTGAATTGTTTACCCCCCTCCGTGAATTATTTTACCCCTCCGTGAATTATTTACCCCCCTCCGTGAATTATTTGACCCCTCCGTGAATTGTTTTCCCCCCTCCGTAAATTATTTCACCCCTCCGTGAATTGTTTACCCCCCTCCGTGAATTATTTCACCCCTCCGTGAATTATTTGACCCCTCCGTGAATTATTTCACCCCTCCGTGAATTGTTTACCCCCCTCCGTGAATTATTTCACCCCTCCGTGAATTGTTTACCCCCCTCCGTGCATTATTTCACCCCTCCGTGAATTGTTTACCCCCCTCCGTGAATTATTTACCCCTCCGTGAATTGTTTACCCCCCTCCGTGAATTATTTGACCCCTCCGTGAATTATTTACCCCCCTCCGTGAATTATTTACCCCTCCGTGAATTGTTTACCCCCCTGCGTGAATTATTTGACCCCTCCGTGAATTATTTACCCCCCTCCGTGAATTATTTTATCCCTTCGTGAATTGTTTACCCCCCTCCGTGAATTATTTCACCCCTCCGTGAATTGTTTACCCCCCTCCGTGAATTATTTTATCCCTTCGTGAATTGTTTACCCCCCTCCGTGAATTTTTTGACCCCTCTGTGAATTGTTTACCCCCCTCCGTGAATTATTTCACCCCTCGGTGAATTATTTACCCCCCTCCGTGAATTATTTCACCCCTCCGTGAATTGTTTACCCCCCTCCGTGAATTATTTTATCCCTTCGTGAATTGTTTACCCCCCTCTGTGAATTATTTGACCCCTCCGTGAATTGTTTACCCCCCTCCGTGAATTATTTCACCCCTCCGTGAATTATTTACCCCCCTCCGTGAATTATTTCACCCCTGCGTGAATTGTTTACCCCCCTCCGTGAATTATTCCACCCCTCCATGAATTGTTTACCCCCCTCCGTGAATTATTTCACCCCTCCGTGAATTGTTTACCCCCCTCCGTGAATTATTTGACCCCTCCGTGAATCGTTTACCCCCTCCGTAAATTATTTCACCCCTCCGTGAATCGTTTACCCCCCTCCGTGAATTATTTTACCCCTCCGTGAATTGTTTACCCCCCTCCGTGAATTATTTGACCCCTCCGTGAATTGTTTACCCCCCTCCGTGAATTATTTCACCCCTCCGTGAATCGTTTACCCCCCTCGGTGAATTATTTTACCCCTCCGTGAATTGTTTACCCCTCTCCGTGAATTATTTTACCCCTCGGTGAATTATTTACCCCCCTCCGTGAATTATTTTACCCCTCCGTGAATTGTCTACCCCCCTCCGTGAATTATTTCACCCCTCCGTGAATTGTTTACCCCCCTCCGTGATTTATTTTACCCCTCGGTTAATTGTTTACCCCCCTCCGTGAATTTTTTCACCCCTCCGTGAATCGTTTACCCCCCTCCGTGAATTATTTTACCTCTCCGTGAATTATTTACCCTCCTCCGTGAATTATTTTACCCCTCTGTGAATTATTTACCCCCCTCCGTGAATTATTTGACCCCTCCGTGAATTATTTACCCCCTTCCGTGAATTCTTTCACCCCTCCGTGAATTATTTACCCCCCTCCGTGAATTATTTTACCCCTCCGTGAATTATTTACCCCCCTCCGTGAATTATTTCACCCCTCCGTGAATTTTTTACCCCCCTCCGTGAATTATTTCACCCCTCCGTGAAGTGTTTACCCCCCTCCGTGAATTATTTTACCCCTCCGTGAATTATTTGACCCCTCCGTGAATCGTTTGACCCCCCCGTGAATTATTTCACCCCTCCGTGAATTATTTACCCCCCTCCGTGAATTATTTGACCCCTCCGTGAATTGTTTACCCCCCTCCGTGAATTATTTCACCCCTCCTTGAATTGTTTACCCCCCTCCGTGAATTATTTTACCCCTCCGTGAATTGTTTACCCCCCTCCGTGAATTATTTCACCCCTCCGTAGATAGTTTACCCCCGTCCGTGAATTATTTCACCCCTCCGTGAATTGTTTACCCCCCTCCGTGAATTATTTCACCCCTCCGTGAATTATTTACCCCCCTCCGTGAATTATTTCACCCCTCCGTGAATTATTTACCCCCCTCCGTGAATTATTTCACCCCTCCATGAATTGTTTACCCCCCTCCGTGAATTATTTCACCCCTCCGTGAATTATTTACCCCCCTCCGTGAATTATTTCACCCCTCCGTGAATTATTTGTCCCCCTCCGTGAATTATTTCACCCCTCCATGAATTGTTTACCCCCCTCCGTGAATTATTTCACCCCTCCGTGAATTGTTTACCCCCCTCCGTGAATTATTTCACCCCTCCGTGAATTATTTACCCCCCTCCGTGAATTATTTTATCCATTCGTGAATTGTTTACCCCCCTCCGTGAATTATTTCACCCCTCCGTGAATTGTTTACCCCCCTCCGTGAATTATTTTATCCCTTCGTGAATTGTTTACCCCCCTCCGTGAATTTTTTGACCCCTCCGTGAATTGTTTACCCCCCTCCGTGAATTATTTCACCCCTCGGTGAATTATTTACCCCCCTCCGTGAATTATTTCACCCCTCCGTGAATTGTTTACCCCCCTCCGTGAATTATTTTATCCCTTCGTGGTTTGTTTACCCCCCTCCGTGAATTATTTGACCCCTCCGTGAATTGTTTACCCCCCTCCGTGAATTATTTCACCCCTCCGTGAATTATTTACCCCCCTCCGTGAATTATTTTATCCCTTCGTGAATTGTTTACCCCCCTCCGTGAATTATTTCACCCGTCGGTGAATTGTTTACCCCCCTCCGTGAATTATTTTATCCCTTCGTGAATTGTTTACCCCCCTCCGTGAATTATTTGACCCCTCCGTGAATTATTTACCCCCCTCCGTGAATTATTTACCCCCCTCCGTGAATTATTTCACCCCTCCGTGAATTGTTTACCCCCCTCCGTGAATTATTTGACCCCTCCGTGAATTGTTTACCCCCCTCCGTGAATTATTTTATCCCTTCGTGAATTGTTTACCCCCCTCCGTGAATTATTTCACCCCTCCGTGAATTGTTTACCCCCCTCCGTGAATTATTTGACCCCTCCGTGAATCGTTTACCCCCCTCCGTGAATTATTTTACCCCTCCGTGACTTATTTACCCCCCTCCGTGAATTATTTCACCCCTCCGTGAATTATTTACCCCCCTCCGTGAATTATTTCACCCCTCCGTGAAGTGTTTACCCCCCTCCGTGAATTATTTTACCCCTCCGTGAATTATTTGACCCCTCCGTGAATCGTTTGACCCCCCCGTGAATTATTTCACCCCTCCGTGAATTATTTACCCCCCTCCGTGAATTATTTGACCCCTCCGTGAATTGTTTACCCCCCTCCGTGAATTATTTCACCCCTCCGTGAATTGTTTACCCCCCTCCGTGAATTATTGTACCCCTCCGTGAATTATTTACCCCCCTCCGTGAATTATTTCACCCCTCCGTAGATAGTTTACCCCCGTCCGTGAATTATTTCACCCCTCCGTGAATTGTTTACCCCCCTCCGTGAATTATTTCACCCCTCCGTGAATTATTTACCCCCCTCCGTGAATTATTTCACCCCTCCGTGAATCGTTTACCCCCCTCCGTGAATTATTTACCCCCCTCCGTGAATTATTTGACCCCTCCGTGAATTATTTACCCCCCTCCGTGAATTATTTGACCCCTCCGTGAATTATTTACCCCCCTCCGTGAATTATTTCACCCCTCCATGAATTGTTTACCCCCCTCCGTGAATTATTTCACCCCTCCGTGAATCATTTACCCCCCTCCGTGAATTATTTCACCCCTCCGTGAATTATTTGTCCCCCTCCGTGAATTATTTCACATCTCCATGAATTGTTTACCCCCCTCCGTGAATTATTTCACCCCTCCGTGAATTGTTTACCCCCCTCCGTGAATTATTTCACCCCTCCGTGAATTATTTACCCCCCTCCGTGAATTATTTTATCCATTCGTGAATTGTTTACCCCCCTCCGTGAATTATTTCACCCCTCCGTGAATTGTTTACCCCCCTCCGTGAATTATTTTATCCCTTCGTGAATTGTTTACCCCCCTCCGTGAATTTTTTGACCCCTCCGTGAATTGTTTACCCCCCTCCGTGAATTATTTCACTCCTCGGTGAATTATTTACCCCCCTCCGTGAATTATTTCACCCCTCCGTGAATTGTTTACCCCCCTCCGTGAATTATTTTATCCCTTCGTGGTTTGTTTACCCCCCTCCGTGAATTATTTGACCCCTCCGTGAATTGTTTACCCCCCTCCGTGAATTATTTCACCCCTCCGTGAATTATTTACCCCCCTCCGTGAATTATTTTATCCCTTCGTGAATTGTTTACCCCCCTCCGTGAATTATTTCACCCGTCGGTGAATTGTTTACCCCCCTCCGCGAATTATTTTATCCCTTCGTGAATTGTTTACCCCCCTCCGTGAATTATTTGACCCCTCCGTGAATTATTTACCCCCCTCCGTGAATTATTTACCCCCCTCCGTGAATTATTTCACCCCTCCGTGAATTGTTTACCCCCCTCCGTGAATTATTTGACCCCTCCGTGAATTGTTTACCCCCCTCCGTGAATTATTTTATCCCTTCGTGAATTGTTTACCCCCCTCCGTGAATTATTTTACCCCTCCGTGAATTATTTACCCCCCTGCGTGAATTATTTTACCCCTCCGTGAATTATTTACCCCCCTCCGTGAATTGTTTCACCCCTCCGTGAATTGTTTACCCCCCTCCGTGAATTATTTCACCCCTCCGTGAATCGTTTACCCCCCTCCGTGAATTATTTGACTCCTCTGTGAATTGTTTACCCTCCTCCGTGAATTATTTTACCCCTCCGTGAATTGTTTACCCCCCTCCGTGAATTATTTGACCCCTCCGTGAATTGTTTACCCCCCTCCGTGAATTATTTCACCCCTCCGTGAATCGTTTACCCCCCTCCGTGAATTATTTTACCCCTCCGTGAATTGTTTACCCCTCTCCGTGAATTATTTTACCCCTCGGTGAATTATTTACCCCCCTCCGTGAATTATTTTACCCCTCCGTGAATTGTCTACCCCCCTCCGTGAATTATTTCACCCCTCCGTGAATTGTTTACCCCCCTCCGTGAATTTTTTCACCCCTCCGTGAATTGTTTACCCCCCTCCGTGAATTATTTTACCTCTCCGTGAATTATTTACCCCCCTCCGTGAATTATTTTACCCCTCTGTGAATTATTTACCCCCCTCCGTGAATTATTTGACCCCTCCGTGAATTATTTACCCCCCTCCGTGAATTATTTCACCCCTCCGTGAATTATTTACCCCCCTCCGTGAATTATTTTACCCCTCCGTGAATTATTTACCCCCCTCCGTGAATTATTTCACCCCTCCGTGAATTGTTTACCCCCCTCCGTGAATTATTTGACCCCTCCGTGAATCGTTTACCCCCCTCCGTGAATTATTTTACCCCTCCGTGAATTATTTACCCCCCTCCGTGAATTATTTCACCCCTCCGTGAATTATTTACCCCCCTCCGTGAATTATTTCACCCCTCCGTGAAGTGTTTACCCCCCTCCGTGAATTATTTTACCCCTCCGTGAATTATTTGACCCCTCCGTGAATCGTTTGACCCCCCCGTGAATTATTTCACCCCTCCGTGAATTATTTACCCCCCTCCGTGAATTATTTGACCCCTCCGTGAATTGTTTACCCCCCTCCGTGAATTATTTCACCCCTCCGTGAATTGTTTACCCCCCTCCGTGAATTATTTTACCCCTCCGTGAATTATTTACCCCCCTCCGTGAATTATTTCACCCCTCCGTAGATAGTTTACCCCCCTGCGTGAATTATTTCACCCCTCCGTGAATTGTTTACCCCCCTCCGTGAATTATTTCACCCCTCTGTGAATTATTTACCCCCCTCCGTGAATTATTTCACCCCTCCGTGAATTGTTTACCCCCCTCCGTGAATTATTTACCCCCCTCCGTGAATTATTTGACCCCTCCGTGAATTATTTACCCCCCTCCGTGAATTATTTGACCCCTCCGTGAATTATTTACCCCCCTCCGTGAATTATTTCACCCCTCCATGAATTGTTTACCCCCCTCCGTGAATTATTTCACCCCTCCGTGAATTATTTACCCCCCTCCGTGAATTATTTCACCCCTCCGTGAATTATTTGTCCCCCTCCGTGAATTATTTCACCCCTCCATGAATTGTTTACCCCCCTCCGTGAATTATTTCACCCCTCCGTGAATTGTTTACCCCCCTCCGTGAATTATTTCACCCCTCCGTGAATTATTTACCCCCCTCCGTGAATTATTTTATCCATTCGTGAATTGTTTACCCCCCTCCGTGAATTATTTCACCCCTCCGTGAATTATTTACCCCCCTCCGTGAATTATTTTATCCCTTCGTGAATTGTTTACCCCCCTCCGTGAATTATTTCACCCCTCCGTGAATTGTTTACCCCCCTCCGTGAATTATTTTATCCCTTCGTGAATTGTTTACCCCCCTCCGTGAATTTTTTGACCCCTCCGTGAGTTGTTTACCCCCCTCCGTGAATTATTTCACCCCTCGGTGAATTATTTACCCCCCTCCGTGAATTATTTCACCCCTCCGTGAATTGTTTACCCCCCTCCGTGAATTATTTTATCCCTTCGTGGTTTGTTTACCCCCCTCCGTGAATTATTTGACCCCTCCGTGAATTGTTTACCCCCCTCCGTGAATTATTTCACCCCTCCGTGAATTATTTACCCCCCTCCGTGAATTATTTTATCCCTTCGTGAATTGTTTACCCCCCTCCGTGAATTATTTCACCCGTCGGTGAATTGTTTACCCCCCTCCGTGAATTATTTTATCCCTTCGTGAATTGTTTACCCCCCTCCGTGAATTATTTGACCCCTCCGTGAATTATTTACCCCCCTCCGTGAATTATTTACCCCCCTCCGTGAATTATTTCACCCCTCCGTGAATTGTTTACCCCCCTCCGTGAATTATTTGACCCCTCCGTGAATTGTTTACCCCCCTCCGTGAATTATTTTATCCCTTCGTGAATTGTTTACCCCCCTCCGTGAATTATTTTACCCCTCCGTGAATTATTTACCCCCCTGCGTGAATTATTTTACCCCTCCGTGAATTATTTACCCCCCTCCGTGAATTGTTTCACCCCTCCGTGAATTGTTTACCCCCCTCCGTGAATTATTTCACCCCTCCGTGAATCGTTTACCCCCCTCCGTGAATTATTTGACTCCTCTGTGAATTGTTTACCCTCCTCCGTGAATTATTTTACCCCTCCGTGAATTGTTTACCCCCCTCCGTGAATTATTTGACCCCTCCGTGAATTGTTTACCCCCCTCCGTGAATTATTTCACCCCTCCGTGAATCGTTTACCCCCCTCCGTGAATT
Organism: Eutreptiella sp. 'Long Island Sound 2002'; assembly: GCA_964036045.1. Taxonomy (NCBI): domain Eukaryota; phylum Euglenozoa; class Euglenophyceae; order Eutreptiales; family Eutreptiaceae; genus Eutreptiella; species Eutreptiella sp. 'Long Island Sound 2002'. The sequence continues at coordinate 67,433,279 of OZ038379.1, forward strand.
ATTTTACCCCTCCGTGAATTGTTTACCCCTCTCCGTGAATTATTTTACCCCTCGGTGAATTATTTACCCCCCTCCGTGAATTATTTTACCCCTCCGTGAATTGTCTACCCCCCTCCGTGAAATATTTCACCCCTCCGTGAATTGTTTACCCCCCTCCGTGAATTATTTTACCCCTCGGTTAATTGTTTACCCCCCTCCGTGAATTTTTTCACCCCTCCGTGAATTGTTTACCCCCCTCCGTGAATTATTTCACCCCTCCGTGAATCGTTTACCCCCCTCCGTGAATTATTTTACCCCTCTGTGAATTATTTACCCCCCTCCGTGAATTATTTGACCCCTCCGTGAATTATTTACCCCCCTCCGTGAATTATTTCACCCCTCCGTGAATTATTTACCCCCCTCCGTGAATTATTTTACCCCTCCGTGAATTATTTACCCCCCTCCGTGAATTATTTCACCCCTCCGTGAATTGTTTACCCCCCTCCGTGAATTATTTGACCCCTCCGTGAATCGTTTACCCCCCTCCGTGAATTATTTTACCCCTCCGTGAATTATTTACCCCCCTCCGTGAATTATTTCACCCCTCCGTGAATTATTTACCCCCCTCCGTGAATTATTTCACCCCTCCGTGAAGTGTTTACCCCCCTCCGTGAATTATTTTACCCCTCCGTGAATTATTTGACCCCCTCCGTGAATTATTTTACCCCTCCGTGAATCGTTTGACCCCCCCGTGAATTATTTCACCCCTCCGTGACTTATTTACCCCCCTCCGTGAATTATTTGACCCCTCCGTGAATTGTTTACCCCCCTCCGTGAATTATTTCACCCCTCCGTGAATTGTTTACCCCCCTCCGTGAATTATTTTACCCCTCCGTGAATTATTTACCCCCCTCCGTGAATTATTTCACCCCTCCGTAGATAGTTTACCCCCCTCCGTGAATTATTTCACCCCTCCGTGAATTGTTTACCCCCCTCCGTGAATTATTTCACCCCTCCGTGAATTATTTACCCCCCTCCGTGAATTATTTCACCCCTCCGTGAATTGTTTACCCCCCTCCGTGAATTATTTACCCCCCTCCGTGAATTATTTGACCCCTCCGTGAATTGTTTACCCCCCTCCGTGAATTATTTCACCCCTCCGTAGATAGTTTACCCCCCTCCGTGAATTATTTCACCCCTCCGTGAATTGTTTACCCCCTTCCGTGAATTATTTGACCCCTCCGTGAATTATTTACCCCCCTCCGTGAATTATTTCACCCCTCCATGAATTGTTTACCCCCCTCCGTGAATTATTTCACCCCTCCGTGAATTATTTACCCCCCTCCGTGAATTATTTCACCCCTCCGTGAATTATTTGTCCCCCTCCGAGAATTATTTCACCCCTCCATGAATTGTTTACCCCCCTCCGTGAATTATTTCACCCCTCCGTGAATTGTTTACCCCCCTCCGTGAATTATTTCACCCCTCCGTGAATTATTTACCCCCCTCCGTGAATTATTTTATCCATTCGTGAATTGTTTACCCCCCTCCGTGAATTATTTCACCCCTCCGTGAATTGTTTACCCCCCTCCGTGAATTATTTTATCCCTCCGTGAATTGTTTACCCCCCTCCGTGAATTTTTTGACCCCTCCGTGAATTGTTTACCCCCCTCCGTGAATTATTTCACCCCTCGGTGAATTATTTACCCCCCTCCGTGAATTATTTCACCCCTCCGTGAATTGTTTACCCCCCTCCGTGAATTATTTTATCCCTTCGTGGTTTGTTTACCCCCCTCCGTGAATTATTTGACCCCTCCGTGAATTGTTTACCCCCCTCCGTGAATTATTTCAGCCCTCCGTGAATTATTTAACCCCCTCCGTGAATTATTTTATCCCTTCGTGAATTGTTTACCCCCCTCCGTGAATTATTTCACCCGACGGTGAATTGTTTACCCCCCTCCGTGAATTATTTTATCCCTTCGTGAATTGTTTACCCCCCTCCGTGAATTATTTACCCCCCTCCGTGAATTATTTCACCCCTCCGTGAATTGTTTACCCCCCTCCGTGAATTATTTGACCCCTCCGTGAATTGTTTACCCCCCTCCGTGAATTATTTTATCCCTTCGTGAATTGTTTACCCCCCTCCGTGAATTATTTTACCCCTCCGTGAATTATTTACCCCCCTGCGTGAATTATTTTACCCCTCCGTGCATTATTTACCCCTCTCCGTGAATTGTTTCACCCCTCCGTGAATTGTTTACCCCCCTCCGTGAATTATTTCACCCCTCCGTGAATCGTTTACCCCCCTCCGTGAATTATTTGACTCCTCTGTGAATTGTTTACCCTCCTCCGTGAATTATTTTACCCCTCCGTGAATTGTTTACCCCCCTCCGTGAATTATTTGACCCCTCCGTGAATTGTTTACCCCCCTCCGTGAATTATTTCACCCCTCCGTGAATCGTTTACCCCCCTCCGTGAATTATTTTACCCCTCCGTGAATTGTTTACCCCTCTCCGTGAATTATTTTACCCCTCGGTGAATTATTTACCCCCCTCCGTGAATTATTTTACCCCTCCGTGAATTGTCTACCCCCCTCCGTGAATTATTTCACCCCTCCGTGAATTGTTTACCCCCCTCCGTGAATTATTTTACCCCTCGGTTAATTGTTTACCCCCCTCCGTGAATTTTTTCACCCCTCCGTGAATTGTTTACCCCCCTCCGTGAATTATTTTACCTCTCGGTGAATTATTTACCCCCCTCCGTGAATTATTTTACCCCTCTGTGAATTATTTACCCCCCTCCGTGAATTATTTGACCCCTCCGTGAATTATTTACCCCCCTCCGTGAATTATTTCACCCCTCCGTGAATTATTTACCCCCCTCCGTGAATTATTTTACCCCTCCGTGAATTATTTACCCCCCTCCGTGAATTATTTCACCCCTCCGTGAATTGTTTACCCCCCTCCGTGAATTATTTGACCCCTCCGTGAATCGTTCACCCCCCTCCGTGAATTATTTTACCCCTCCGTGAATTATTTACCCCCCTCCGTGAATTATTTCACCCCTCCGTGAATTATTTACCCCTCTCCGTGAATTATTTCACCCCTCCGTGAAGTGTTTACCCCCCTCCGTGAATTTTTTTACCCCTCCGTGAATTATTTGACCCCTCCGTGAATCGTTTGACCCCCCCGTGAATTATTTCACCCCTCCGTGAATTATTTACCCCCCTCCGTGAATTATTTGACCCCTCCGTGAATTGTTTACCCCCCTCCGTGAATTATTTCACCCCTCCGTGAATTGTTTACCCCCCTCCGTGAATTATTTTACCCCTCCGTGAATTATTTACCCCCCTCCGTGAATTATTTCACCCCTCCGTAGATAGTTTACCCCCGTCCGTGAATTATTTCACCCCTCCGTGAATTATTTACCCCCCTCCGTGAAATTTTTCACCCCTCCGTGAATTATTTACCCCCCTCCGTGAATTATTTCACCCCTCCGTGAATTGTTTACCCCCCTCCGTGAATTATTTACCCCCCTCCGTGAATTATTTGACCCCTCCGTGAATTATTTACCCCCCTCCGTGAATTATTTGACCCCTCCGTGAATTATTTACCCCCCTCCGTGAATTATTTCACCCCTCCATGAATTGTTTACCCCCCTCCGTGAATTATTTCACCCCTCCGTGAATTATTTACCCCCCTCCGTGAATTATTTCACCCCTCCGTGAATTATTTGTCCCCCTCCGTGAATTATTTCACCCCTCCATGAATTGTTTACCCCCCTCCGTGAATTATTTCACCCCTCCGTGAATTGTTTACCCCCCTCCGTGAATTATTTCACCCCTCCGTGAATTATTTACCCCCCTCCGTGAATTATTTTATCCATTCGTGAATTGTTTACCCCCCTCCGTGAATTATTTCACCCCTCCGTGAATTGTTTACCCCCCTCCGTGAATTATTTTATCCCTTCGTGAATTGTTTACCCCCCTCCGTGAATTTTTTGACCCCTCCGTGAATTGTTTACCCCCCTCCGTGAATTATTTCACCCCTCGGTGAATTATTTACCCCCCTCCGTGAATTATTTCACCCCTCCGTGAATTGTTTACCCCCCTCCGTGAATTATTTTATCCCTTCGTGGTTTGTTTACCCCCCTCCGTGAATTATTTGACCCCTCCGTGAATTGTTTACCCCCCTCCGTGAATTATTTCACCCCTCCGTGAATTATTTACCCCCCTCCGTGAATTATTTTATCCCTTCGTGAATTGTTTACCCCCCTCCGTGAATTATTTCACCCGTCGGTGAATTGTTTACCCCCCTCCGTGAATTATTTTATCCCTTCGTGAATTGTTTACCCCCCTCCGTGAATTATTTGACCCCTCCGTGAATTATTTACCCCCCTCCGTGAATTATTTACCCCCCTCCGTGAATCATTTCACCCCTCCGTGAATTGTTTACCCCCCTCCGTGAATTATTTGACCCCTCCGTGAATTGTTTACCCCCCTCCGTGAATTATTTTATCCCTTCGTGAATTGTTTACCCCCCTCCGTGAATTATTTTACCCCTCCGTGAATTATTTACCCCCCTGCGTGAATTATTTTACCCCTCCGTGAATTATTTACCCCCCTCCGTGAATTGTTTCACCCCTCCGTGAATTGTTTACCCCCCTCCGTGAATTATTTCACCCCTCCGTGAATCGTTTACCCCCCTCCGTGAATTATTTGACTCCTCTGTGAATTGTTTACCCTCCTCCGTGAATTATTTTACCCCTCCGTGAATTGTTTACCCCCCTCCGTGAATTATTTGACCCCTCCGTGAATTGTTTACCCCCCTCCGTGAATTATTTCACCCCTCCGTGAATCGTTTACCCCCCTCCGTGAATTATTTTACCCCTCCGTGAATTGTCTACCCCCCTCCGTGAATTATTTCACCCCTCCGTGAATTGTTTACCCCCCTCCGTGAATTATTTTACCCCTCGGTTAATTGTTTACCCCCCTCCGTGAATTTTTTCACCCCTCCGTGAATTGTTTACCCCCCTCCGTGAATTATTTTACCTCTCCGTGAATTATTTACCCCCCTCCGTGAATTATTTTACCCCTCTGTGAATTATTTACCCCCCTCCGTGAATTATTTGACCCCTCCGTGAATTATTTACCCCCCTCCGTGAATTATTTCACCCCTCCGTGAATTATTTACCCCCCTCCGTGAATTATTTTACCCCTCCGTGAATTATTTACCCCCCTCCGTGAATTATTTCACCCCTCCGTGAATTGTTTACCCCCCTCCGTGAATTATTTGACCCCTCCGTGAATCGTTTACCCCCCTCCGTGAATTATTTTACCCCTCCGTGAATTATTTACCCCCCTCCGTGAATTATTTCACCCCTCCGTGAATTATTTACCCCCCTCCGTGAATTATTTCACCCCTCCGTGAAGTGTTTACCCCCCTCCGTGAATTATTTTACCCCTCCGTGAATTATTTGACCCCTCCGTGAATCGTTTGACCCCCCCGTGAATTATTTCACCCCTCCGTGAATTATTTACCCCCCTCCGTGAATTATTTGACCCCTCCGTGAATTGTTTACCCCCCTCCGTGAATTATTTCACCCCTCTGTGAATTGTTTACCCCCCTCCGTGAATTATTTTACCCCTCCGTGAATTATTTACCCCCCTCCGTGAATTATTTCACCCCTCCGTAGATAGTTTACCCCCCTCCGTGAATTATTTCACCCCTCCGTGAATTGTTTACCCCCCTCCGTGAATTATTTCACCCCTCCGTGAATTATTTACCCCCCTCCGTGAATTATTTCACCCCTCCGTGAATTGTTTACCCCCCTCCGTGAATTATTTACCCCCCTCCGTGAATTATTTGACCCCTCCGTGAATTGTTTACCCCCCTCCGTGAATTATTTCACCCCTCCGTAGATAGTTTACCCCCCTCCGTGAATTTTTTCACCCCTCCATGAATTGTTTACCCCCTTCCGTGAATTATTTGACCCCTCCGTGAATTATTTACCCCCCTCCGTGAATTATTTCACCCCTCCATGAACCGTTTACCCCCCTCCGTGAATTATTTCACCCCTCCGTGAATTATTTACCCCCCTCCGTGAATTATTTCACCCCTCCGTGAATTATTTGTCCCCCTCCGTGAATTATTTTATCCATTCGTGAATTGTTTACCCCCCTCCGTGAATTATTTCACCCCTCCGTGAATTGTTTACCCCCCTCCGTGAATTATTTTATCCCTTCGTGAATTGTTTACCCCCCTCCGTGAATTTTTTGACCCCTCCGTGAATTGTTTACCCCCCTCCGTGAATTATTTCACCCCTCGGTGAATTATTTACCCCCCTCCGTGAATTATTTCACCCCTCCGTGAATTGTTTACCCCCCTCCGTGAATTATTTTATCCCTTCGTGGTTTGTTTACCCCCCTCCGTGAATTATTTGACCCCTCCGTGAATTGTTTACCCCCCTCCGTGAATTATTTCACCCCTCCGTGAATTATTTACCCCCCTCCGTGAATTATTTTATCCCTTCGTGAATTGTTTACCCCCCTCCGTGAATTATTTCACCCGTCGGTGAATTGTTTACCCCCCTCCGTGAATTATTTTATCCCTTCGTGAATTGTTTACCCCCCTCCGTGAATTATTTGACCCCTCCGTGAATTATTTACCCCCCTCCGTGAATTATTTACCCCCCTCCGTGAATTATTTCACCCCTCCGTGAATTGTTTACCCCCCTCCGTGAATTATTTGACCCCTCCGTGAATTGTTTACCCCCCTCCGTGAATTATTTTATCCCTTCGTGAATTGTTTACCCCCCTCCGTGAATTATTTTACCCCTCCGTGAATTATTTACCCCCCTGCGTGAATTATTTTACCCCTCCGTGAATTATTTACCCCCCTCCGTGAATTGTTTCACCCCTCCGTGAATTGTTTACCCCCCTCCGTGAATTATTTCACCCCTCCGTGAATCGTTTACCCCCCTCCGTGGATCATTTTACCCCTCCGTGAATTATTTACCCCCCTCCCCGAACTATTTGACCCCTCCGTGAATTGTTTACCCCCCTCCGTGAATTATTTCACCCCTCCGTGAATCGTTTACCCCCCTCCGTGAATTATTTTACCCCTCCGTGAATTGTTTACCCCCCTCCGTGAATTATTTGACCCCTCCGTGAATTGTTTACCCCCCTCCGTGAATTATTTCACCCCTCCGTGAATCGTTTACCCCCCTCCGTGAATTATTTTACCCCTCCGTGAATTGTTTACCCCTCTCCGTGAATTATTTTACCCCTCGGTGAATTATTTACCCCCCTCCGTGAATTATTTTACCCCTCCGTGAATTGTCTACCCCCCTCCGTGAATTATTTCACCCCTCCGTGAATTGTTTACCCCCCTCCGTGAATTATTTTACCCCTCGGTTAATTGTTTACCCCCCTCCGTGAATTTTTTCACCCCTCCGTGAATTGTTTACCCCCCTCCGTGAATTATTTTACCTCTCCGTGAATTATTTACCCCCCTCCGTGAATTATTTTACCCCTCTGTGAATTATTTACCCCCCTCCGTGAATTATTTGACCCCTCCGTGAATTATTTACCCCCCTCCGTGAATTATTTCACCCCTCCGTGAATTATTTACCCCCCTCCGTGAATTATTTTACCCCTCCGTGAATTATTTACCCCCCTCCGTGAATTATTTCACCCCTCCGTGAATTGTTTACCCCCCTCCGTGAATTATTTTACCCCTCCGTGAATCGTTTACCCCCCTCCGTGAATTATTTTACCCCTCCGTGAATTATTTACCCCCCTCCGTGAATTATTTCACCCCTCCGTGAATTATTTACCCCCCTCCGTGAATTATTTCACCCCTCCGTGAAGTGTTTACCCCCCTCCGTGAATTATTTTACCCCTCCGTGAATTATTTGACCCCTCCGTGAATCGTTTGACCCCCCCGTGAATTATTTCACCCCTCCGTGAATTATTTACCCCCCTCCGTGAATTATTTGACCCCTCCGTGAATTGTTTACCCCCCTCCGTGAATTATTTCACCCCTCCGTGAATTGTTTACCCCCCTCCGTGAATTATTTTACCCCTCCGTGAATTATTTACCCCCTCCGTGAATTATTTCACCCCTCCGTAGATAGTTTACCCCCCTCCGTGAATTATTTCACCCCTCCGTGAATTGTTTACCCCCCTCCGTGAATTATTTCACCCCTCCGTGAATTATTTACCCCCCTCCGTGAATTATTTCACCCCTCCGTGAATTGTTTACCCCCCTCCGTGAATTATTTACCCCCCTCCGTGAATTATTTGACCCCTCCGTGAATTGTTTACCCCCCTCCGTGAATTATTTCACCCCTCCGTAGATAGTTTACCCCCCTCCGTGAATTATTTCACCCCTCCGTGAATTGTTTACCCCCTTCCGTGAATTATTTGACCCCTCCGTGAATTATTTACCCCCCTCCGTGAATTATTTCACCCCTCCATGAATTGTTTACCCCCCTCTGTGAATTATTTCACCCCTCCGTGAATTATTTACCCCCCTCCGTGAATTATTTCACCCCTCCGTGAATTATTTGTCCCCCTCCGTGAATTATTTCACCCCTCCATTAATTGTTTACCCCCCTCCGTGAATTATTTCACCCCTCCGTGAATTGTTTACCCCCCTCCGTGAATTATTTCACCCCTCCGTGAATTATTTACCCCCCTCCGTGAATTATTTTATCCATTCGTGAATCGTTTACCCCCCTCCGTGAATTATTTTACCCCTCCGTGAATTGTTTACCCCTCTCCGTGAATTATTTTACCCCTCGGTGAATTATTTACCCCCCTCCGTGAATTATTTTACCCCTCCGTGAATTGTCTACCCCCCTCCGTGAATTATTTCACCCCTCCGTGAATTGTTTACCCCCCTCCGTGAATTATTTTACCCCTCGGTTAATTGTTTACCCCCCTCCGTGAATTTTTTCACCCCTCCGTGAATTGTTTACCCCCCTCCGTGAATTATTTTACCTCTCCGTGAATTATTTACCCCCCTCCGTGAATTATTTTACCCCTCTGTGAATTATTTACCCCCCTCCGTGAATTATTTGACCCCTCCGTGAATTATTTACCCCCCTCCGTGAATTATTTCACCCCTCCGTGAATTATTTACCCCCCTCCGTGAATTATTTTACCCCTCCGTGAATTATTTACCCCCCTCCGTGAATTATTTCACCCCTCCGTGAATTGTTTACCCCCCTCCGTGAATTATTTTACCCCTCCGTGAATCGTTTACCCCCCTCCGTGAATTATTTTACCCCTCCGTGAATTATTTACCCCCCTCCGTGAATTATTTCACCCCTCCGTGAATTATTTACCCCCCTCCGTGAATTATTTCACCCCTCCGTGAAGTGTTTACCCCCCTCCGTGAATTATTTTACCCCTCCGTGAATTATTTGACCCCTCCGTGAATCGTTTGACCCCCCCGTGAATTATTTCACCCCTCCGTGAATTATTTACCCCCCTCCGTGAATTATTTGACCCCTCCGTGAATTGTTTACCCCCCTCCGTGAATTATTTCACCCCTCCGTGAATTGTTTACCCCCCTCCGTGAATTATTTTACCCCTCCGTGAATTATTTACCCCCTCCGTGAATTATTTCACCCCTCCGTAGATAGTTTACCCCCCTCCGTGAATTATTTCACCCCTCCGTGAATTGTTTACCCCCCTCCGTGAATTATTTCACCCCTCCGTGAATTATTTACCCCCCTCCGTGAATTATTTCACCCCTCCGTGAATTGTTTACCCCCCTCCGTGAATTATTTACCCCCCTCCGTGAATTATTTGACCCCTCCGTGAATTGTTTACCCCCCTCCGTGAATTATTTCACCCCTCCGTAGATAGTTTACCCCCCTCCGTGAATTATTTCACCCCTCCGTGAATTGTTTACCCCCTTCCGTGAATTATTTGACCCCTCCGTGAATTATTTACCCCCCTCCGTGAATTATTTCACCCCTCCATGAATTGTTTACCCCCCTCTGTGAATTATTTCACCCCTCCGTGAATTATTTACCCCCCTCCGTGAATTATTTCACCCCTCCGTGAATTATTTGTCCCCCTCCGTGAATTATTTCACCCCTCCATTAATTGTTTACCCCCCTCCGTGAATTATTTCACCCCTCCGTGAATTGTTTACCCCCCTCCGTGAATTATTTCACCCCTCCGTGAATTATTTACCCCCCTCCGTGAATTATTTTATCCATTCGTGAATTGTTTACCCCCCTCCGTGAATTATTTCACCCCTCCGTGAATTGTTTACCCCCCTCCGTGAATTATTTTATCCCTTCGTGAATTGTTTACCCCCCTCCGTGAATTTTTTGACCCCTCCGTGAATTGTTTACCCCCCTCCGTGAATTATTTCACCCCTCGGTGAATTATTTACCCCCCTCCGTGAATTATTTCACCCCTCCGTGAATTGTTTACCCCCCTCCGTGAATTATTTTATCCCTTCGTGGTTTGTTTACCCCCCTCCGTGAATTATTTGACCCCTCCGTGAATTGTTTACCCCCCTCCGTGAATTATTTCACCCCTCCGTGAATTATTTACCCCCCTCCGTGAATTATTTTATCCCTTCGTGAATTGTTTACCCCCCTCCGTGAATTATTTCACCCGTCGGTGAATTGTTTACCCCCCTCCGTGAATTATTTTATCCCTTCGTCAATTGTTTACCCCCCTCCGTGAATTATTTGACCCCTCCGTGAATTATTTACCCCCCTCCGTGAATTATTTACCCCCCTCCGTGAATTATTTCACCCCTCCGTGAATTGTTTACCCCCCTCCGTGAATTATTTGACCCCTCCGTGAATTGTTTACCCCCCTCCGTGAATTATTTTATCCCTTCGTGAATTGTTTACCCCCCTCCGTGAATTATTTTACCCCTCCGTGAATTATTTACCCCCCTGCGTGAATTATTTTACCCCTCCGTGAATTATTTCCCCCCCTCCGTGAATTGTTTCACCCCTCCGTGAATTGTTTACCCCCCTCCGTGAATTATTTCACCCCTCCGTGAATCGTTTACCCCCCTCCGTGAATTATTTTACCCCTCCGTGAATTGTTTACCCCCCTCCGTGAATTATTTGACCCCTCCGTGAATTGTTTACCCCCCTCCGTGAATTATTTCACCCCTCCGTGAATCGTTTACCCCCCTCCGTGAATTATTTTACCCCTCCGTGAATTGTTTACCCCTCTCCGTGAATTATTTTACCCCTCGGTGAATTATTTACCCCCCTCCGTGAATTATTTTACCCCTCCGTGAATTGTCTACCCCCCTCTGTGAATTATTTCACCCCTCCGTGAATTGTTTACCCCCCTCCGTGAATTATTTTACCCCTCGGTTAATTGTTTACCCCCCTCCGTGAATTTTTTCACCCCTCCGTGAATTGTTTACCCCCCTCCGTGAATTATTTTACCTCTCCGTGAATTATTTACCCCCCTCCGTGAATTATTTTACCCCTCTGTGAATTATTTACCCCCCTCCGTGAATTATTTGACCCCTCCGTGAATTATTTACCCCCCTCCGTGAATTATTTCACCCCTCCGTGAATTTTTTACCCCCCTCCGTGAATTATTTTACCCCTCCGTGAATTATTTACCCCCCTCCGTGAATTATTTCACCCCTCCGTGAATTGTTTACCCCCCTCCGTGAATTATTTGACCCCTCCGTGAATCGTTTACCCCCCTCCGTGAATTATTTTACCCCTCCGTGAATTATTTACCCCCCTCCGTGAATTATTTCACCCCTCCGTGAATTATTTACCCCCCTCCGTGAATTATTTCACCCCTCCGTGAAGTGTTTACCCCCCTCCGTGAATTATTTTACCCCTCCGTGAATTATTTGACCCCTCCGTGAATCGTTTGACCCCCCCGTGAATTATTTCACCCCTCCGTGAATTATTTACCCCCCTCCGTGAATTCTTTGACCCCTCCGTGAATTGTTTACCCCCCTCCGTGAATTATTTCACCCCTCCGTGAATTGTTTACCCCCCTCCGTGAATTATTTTACCCCTCCGTGAATTATTTACCCCCCTCCGTGAATTATTTCACCCCTCCGTAGATAGTTTACCCCCCTCCGTGAATTATTTTACCCCTCCGTGAATTTTTTACCCCCCTCCGTGAATTATTTCACCCCTCCGTGAATTATTTACCCCCCTCCGTGAATTATTTCACCCCTCCGTGAATTGTTTACCCCCCTCCGTGAATTATTTACCCCCCTCCGTGAATTATTTGACCCCTCCGTGAATTGTTTACCCCCCTCCGTGAATTATTTCAACCCTCCGTAGATAGTTTACCCCCCTCCGTGAATTATTTCACCCCTCCGTGAATTGTTTACCCCCCTCCGTGAATTATTTGACCCCTCCGTGAATTATTTACCCCCCTCCGTGAATTATTTCACCCCTCCATGAATTGTTTACCCCCCTCCGTGAATTATTTCACCCCTCCGTGAATTATTTACCCCCCTCCGTGAATTATTTCACCCCTCCGTGAATTATTTGTCCCCCTCCGTGAATTATTTCACCCCTCCATGAATTGTTTACCCCCCTCTGTGAATTATTTCACCCCTCCGTGAATTGTTTACCCCCCTCCGTGAATTATTTCACCCCTCCGTGAATTATTTACCCCCCTCCGTGAATTATTTTATCCCTTCGTGAATTGTTTACCCCCCTCCGTGAATTATTTCACCCCTCCGTGAATTGTTTACCCCCCTCCGTGAATTATTTTATCCCTTCGTGAATTGTTTACCCCCCTCCGTGAATTTTTTGACCCCTCCGTGAATTGTTTACCCCCCTCCGTGAATTATTTCACCCCTCGGTGAATTATTTACCCCCCTCCGTGAATTATTTCACCCCTCCGTGAATTGTTTACCCCCCTCCGTGAATTATTTTATCCCTTCGTGAATTGTTTACCCCCCTCCGTGAATTATTTGACCCCTCCGTGAATTGTTTACCCCCCTCCGTGAATTGTTTCACCCCTCCGTGAATTATTTACCCCCCTCCGTGAATTATTTTATCCCTTCGTGAATTGTTTACCCCCCTCCGTGAATTATTTCACCCGTCGGTGAATTGGTTACCCCCCTCCGTGAATTATTTTATCCCTTCGTGAATTGTTTACCCCCCTCCGTGAATTATTTGACCCCTCCGTGAATTATTTACCCCCCTCCGTGAATTATTTACCCCCCTCCGTGAATTATTTCACCCCTCCGTGAATTGTTTACCCCCCTCCGTGAATTATTTGACCCCTCCGTGAATTGTTTACCCCCCTCCGTGAATTATTTTATCCCTTCGTGAATTGTTTACCCCCCTCCGTGAATTATTTTACCCCTCCGTGAATTATTTACCCCCCTGCGTGAATTATTTTACCCCTCCGTGAATTATTTACCCCCCTCCGTGAATTGTTTCACCCCTCCGTGAATTGTTTACCCCCCTCCGTGAATTATTTCACCCCTCCGTGAATCGTTTACCCCCCTCCGTGAATTATTTGACTCCTCTGTGAATTGTTTACCCTCCTCCGTGAATTATTTTACCCCTCCGTGAATTGTTTACCCCCCTCCGTGAATTATTTGACCCCTCCGTGAATTGTTTACCCCCCTCCGTGAATTATTTGACCCCTCCGTGAATTGTTTACCCCCCTCCGTGAATTATTTTACCCCTCGGTGAATTGTTTACCCCCCTCCGTGAATTATTTCACCCCTCCGTGAATTATTTACCCCCCTCCGTGAATTATTTCACCCCTCCGTGAATTGTTTACCCCCCTCTGTGAATTATTTCACCCCTCCGTGAATCGTTTACCCCCCTCCGTGAATTATTTTACCCCTCCGTGAATTGTTTACCCCCCTCCGTGAATTATTTTACCCCTCGGTGAATTATTTACCCCCCTCTGTGAATTATTTTACCCCTCCGTGAATTGTTTACTCCCCTCCGTGAATCATTTCACCCCCCCGTGAATTGTTTACCCCCCTCCGTGAATTATTTCACCCCTCCGTGAATTGTTTACCCCCCTCCGTGAATCATTTCACCCCTCCGTGAATTGTTTACCCCCCTCCGTGAATTATTTCACCCCTCCGTGAATTATTTACCCCCCTCCGTGAATTATTTTACCCCTCCGTGAATTGTTTACCCCCCTCCGTGAATTGTTTCACCCCTCCGTGAATTGTTTACCCCCCTCCGTGAATTATTTTACCCCTCCGTGAATTGTTTACCCCCCTCCGTGAATTATTTGACCCCACCGTGAATTATTTACCTCCCTCCGTGAATTGTTTCACCCCTCCATGAATTGTTTACCCCCCTCCGTGAATTATTTCACCCCTCCGTGAATTATTTACCCCCCTCCGTGAATTATTTCACCCCTCCGTGAATTATTTACCCCCCTCCGTGAATCATTTCACCCCTCCGTGAATTGTTTACCCCCCTCCGTGAATTATTTCACCCCTCCATGAATTGTTTACCCCCCTCCGTGAATTATTTCACCCCTCCGTGAATTATTTACCCCCCTCCGTGAATTATTTTATCCCTTCGTGAATTGTTTACCCCCCTCCGTGAATTATATCACCCCTCCGTGAATTGTTTACCCCCCTCCGTGAATTATTTTATCCCTTCGTGAATTGTTTACCCCCCTCCGTGAATTATTTGACCCCTCCGTGAATTGTTTCCCCCCCTCCGTGAATTATTTCACCCCTCCGTGAAATTTTTTTCCCCCCTGAATTATTTCACCCCTCCGTGAATTGTTTACCCCCCTCCGTGAATTATTTTATCCCTTCGTGAATCGTTTACCCCCCTCCGTGAATTATTTTACCCCTCCGTGAATTGTTTACCCCCCTCCGTGAATTATTTTACCCCTCGGTGAATTATTTACCCCCCTCCGTGAATTATTTTACCCCTCCGTGAATTGTTTACTCCCCTCCGTGAATTATTTCACCCCTCCGTGAATTGTTTACCCCCCTCCGTGAATTATTTCACCCCTCCGTGAATTGTTTACCCCCGTCCGTGAATCATTTCACCCCTCCGTGAATTGTTTACCCCCCTCCGTGAATTATTTCACCCCTCCGAGAATTATTTACCCCCCTCCGTGAATTATTTTACCCCTCCGTGAATTGTTTACCCCCCTCCGTGAATTGTTTCACCCCTCCGTGAATTGTTTACCCCCCTCCGTGAATTATTTTACCCCTCCGTGAATTGTTTACCCCCCTCCGTGAATTATTTGACCCCACCGTGAGTTATTTACCTCCCTCCGTGAATTGTTTCACCCCTCCATGAATTGTTTACCCCCCTCGGTGAATTAATTCACCCCTCCGTGAATTATTTACCCCCCTCCGTGAATTATTTCACCCCTCCGTGAATTATTTACCCCCCTCCGTGAATCATTTCACCCCTCCGTGAATTGTTTACCCCCCTCCGTGAATTATTTCACCCCTCCATGAATTGTTTACCCCCCTCCGTGAATTATTTCACCCCTCCGTGAACTATTTACCCCCCTCCGTGAATTATTTTATCCCTTCGTGAATTGTTTACCCCCCTCCGTGAATTATATCACCCCTCCGTGAATTGTTTACCCCCCTCCGTGAATTTTTTTATCCCTTCGTGAATTATTTACCCTCCTCCGTGAATTATTTGACCCCTCCGTGAATTGTTTCCCCCCCTCCGTGAATTATTTCACCCCTCCGTGAAATTTTTTTCCCCCGGTGAATTATTTCACCCGTCCGTGAATTGTTTACCCCCCTCCGTGAATTATTTTATCCCTTCGTGAATTGTTTACCCCCCTCCGTGAATTATTTGACCCCTCGGTGAATTGTTTACCCCCCTCCGTGAATTATTTCACCCCTCCGTGAATTATTTACCCCCCTCCGTGAATTATTTTACCCCTTCGTGAATTGTTTACCCCCCTCCGTGGATTATTTCACCCCTCCGTGAATTGTTTACCCCCCTCCGTGAATTATTTTATCCCTTCGTGAATTGTTTACCCCCCTCCGTGAATTATTTGACCCCTCCGTGAATTATTTACCCCCCTCCGTGAATTATTTCACCCCTCGGTGAATTATTTACCCCCCTCCGTGAATTATTTCACCCCTCCGTGAATTGTTTACCCCCCTCCGTGAATTATTTGACCCCTCCGTGAATTGTTTACCCCCCTCCATGAATTATTTTATCCCTTCGTGAATTGTTTACCCCCCTCCGTGAATTATTTTACCCCTCCGTGAATTATTTACCCCCCTGCGTGAATTATTTTACCCCTCCGTGAATTATTTACCCCCCTCCGTGAATTATTTCACCCCTCCGTGAATTGTTTACCCCCCTCCGTGAATTATTTTACCCCTCCGTGAATTGTTTACCCCCCTCCGTGAATTATTTTACCCCTCCGTGAATTGTTTACCCCCCTCCGTGAATTATTTGACCCCTCCGTGAATTATTTACCCCCCTCCGTGAATTATTTCACCCCTCCGTGAATTATTTACCCCCCTCCGTGAATTATTTCACCCCTCCGTGAATTGTTTACCCCCCTCCGTGAATTATTTGACCCCTCTGTGAATTGTTTACCCTCCTCCGTGAATTATTTTACCCCTCCGTGAACTGTTTACCCCCCTCCGTGAATTATTTGACCCCTCCGTGAATTGTTTACCCCCCTCCGTGAATTATTTGACCCCTCCGTGATTTGTTTACCCCCCTCCGTGAATTATTTGACCCCTCCGTGAATTGTTTACTCCCCTCCGTGAATTATTTGAGCCCTCCGTGAATTGTTTACCCCCCTCCGTGAATTATTTTACCCCTCCGTGAATTATTTACCCCCCTCCGTGAATTATTTTACCCCTCCGTGAATTATTTACCCCCCTCCGTGAATTATTTCACCCCTCCATGAATTGTTTACCCCCCTCCGTGAATTATTTCACCCCTCCGTGAATTGTTTACCCCCCTCCGTGAATTATTTGACCCCTCCGTGAATTGTTTACCCCCCTCCGTGAATTATTTCACCCCTCCGTGAATTATTTACCCCCCTCCGTGAATTATTTGACCCCTCCGTGAATTATTTACCCCCCTCCGTGAATTATTTGACCCCTCCGTGAATTATTTACCCCCCTCCGTGAATTATTTCACCCCTCGGTGAATTATTTACCCCCCGCCGTGAATTATTTCACCCCTCCGTGAATTGTTTACCCCCCTCCGTGAATTATTTGACCCCTCCGTGAATTGTTTACCCCCCTCCGTGAATTATTTTATCCCTTCGTGAATTGTTTACCCCCCTCCGTGAATTATTTTACCCCTCCGTGAATTATTTACCCCCCTCCGTGAATTATTTTACCCCTCCGTGAACTGTTTACCCCCCTCCGTGAATTATTTTACCCCTCCGTGAATTGTTTCCCCCCCTCCGTGAATTATTTGACCCCTCCGTGATTTGTTTACCCCCCTCCGTGAATTATTTGACCCCTCCGTGAATTGTTTACTCCCCTCCGTGAATTATTTCACCCCTCTGTGAATTGTTTACCCCCCTCCGTGAATTATTTTACCCCTCCGTGAATTATTTACCCCCCTCCGTGAATTATTTGACCCCTCCGTGAATCGTTTACTCCCCTCCGTGAATTTTTTCACCCCTCCGTGAATTGTTTACCCCCCTCCGTGAATTATTTGACCCCTCCGTGAATTGTTTACCCCCCTCCGTGAAATATTTCACCCCTCCGTGAATTATTTACCCCCCTCCGTGAATTATTTCACCCCTCCGTGAATTGTTTACCCCCCTCCGTGAATTATTTCACCCCTGTGTGTGTGTCAATTATTTTGGGGGTCTAGACCCCCCTAGGAATTGACGCATAGGGTCGCGTCAATTATTTTGGGGGTCCAAACCCCCATAGGAATTGACGCATAGGGTCGCGTCAATTATTTTGGGGGTCTAGACCCCTATAGGAATTGGCGCATAGGGTCGCGTCAATTAGTTTGGGGGTCTAGACCCCCGTAGGAATTGGCGCATAGGGTCGCGTCAATTATTTTGGAGGTCTAGACCCCTATAGGAATTGGCGCATAGGGTCGCGTCAATTATTTTGGGGGTCTAGACCCCTATAGGAATTGGCGCATAGGGTCGCGTCAATTATTTTGGGGGTCTAGACCCCCCTTAGGAATTGACGCATAGGGTCGTGTCAATTATTTTGGCGGTCCACACCCCCATAGGAATTGGCGCATAGCAGGGGGGTGCACCACCTCAGTGAAATATCTATCCGGAGGGGGGCCGTACACCACCTCAGTGGAATATTCATCCACAGGGGGGGGGGGGTACACCATTTCAGTGGAATATTTATGTAGAGGGGGAGGTACACCACCTCAATGGAATATTAATCCACAAGGGGGGTGGTTCACCACCTCAGTGCAATATTTTTCCCAGCCTCCCATTTTCCTTAATGCCCCATTTTCCACCCTTTTTTTCTTTTGGGGGGGGTGTTCCCCCGTGTTGCATGGACTCCCATTCTTCCCAACTTTCAATTTTCATGATGGTTTTTTTTGTGGTGGGTGGCTGTGTTGGGGGAGGGGGAGTGCCACACTTTTTCTTGTCCCTTTCTGACAAGGGGAGGAAGGGACGGGGCGGGTGCCACACTTTTATCAGACTTTTGCTGAGATGTGTTCTGTTTTATGTCCTTGACACGAGATGCCAAATCAGACTTCAGACTTCAGACTTTATACCCATAGCTGTTGCGTACTGCACATGCTTCTATTCGCGCTGCCAACCGTGCACCGCCTGCTGCTGCTCCTGCTGCTCCTGGTGGGATTGCCTTGCCCCCAACGCCACCCCCGAAGTCCCGAGCCAGAGGCCCCCCAGTACCCCCCCCGCCCCCCCCCCCGCCCAGTACCCCCCCCCCCCGCCCTCGATGATTCCATTGCTGTCGACTCTTGTGATAGTGACGAGGATATTGATTGTGATGCAGACAGCGTTGCCTCCTTTGAAGCCCTAGATGAGGCGGAACACATCGGGGTGGATCCCCAGGATTGGGACTGATTTCTGTTTGCAGCTGTGTTTGTCACTGTGGTATGGGTTCTGCCACGCATTGCCAGTGATTTTGGTGTGTCTATTTGCTGTTTCATGTTTTTCTGGCCGAAATTTCGGCCAGACTTGTTGTTTTGTCATATGGCTACCCCCAGAACACAAATGACTTAAGGTTCTGGCCGAAATTTCGGCCAGCCTCTCAGAATGGTATTTGTACACAGTGGTTTGACATGCAGAGCAGTGCCGGCCGAAATTTCGGCCAGGTTATCCGAATTTCCTGTCAAGCAATCCGTTTTGGTCCTTTTTTGGTTGATCTGTGCTTGTTATTTGCTATCTGGGAACTCTCCCCTTCATGAAATGTTCCCTTGTAGCCCTTTATTTTATGACTGAGCCTGGAGGGGTATCGCAGGACATGGCTGCTTCGCCAGATGGTGAGCCTGGAGCAGACAATGGGCAATCTCAAGTGCAATCCCAGTCTCAAGAGGACCTGGCGAGCACACAGGGACTTCAAAAGAAGCCTAAGGCCGCACCAAAGAAAAATTCATCATCCTCCATCAAGTTATCCGACTGGGTTACGTCAACGACGAAAATAAAGGTTCGGTGGGATCAGATTATTATCGACCACGACCGAAAATTTGGGCAGGTCCGTAGGATTTCGGATGATCGCGTGCAACGTCGCTACGACAATCTGAAGGCAGCCCCGCCTGTGGATTACATCCAGGATCTTCTTTTTTATAAAGTCACTCGTATGTGTGTTGTGGTATTCTTCTCGATAGTGCCGTTTTCGCGTCTGAATTTTTGACCCTGCTGTTACGAATATTCCTGTTGCACAGCCACTCGCTGGGTTCTGTTGGGGGGTCAGCATGTTTACACTGCAGCCCAAAAACACAAGACCGAATTTGAGATGAAAAATATGGAGACTCCGGATTGGACCCTGGTATTTGGTGGTTATGAAGTCAAACAGGACTGCCCCCTGCGGACTAGGCGCCGGCTTGCAGGCTTACATCAAATCCACACCACTGCTGGCTCAGCATCCACCACATCGGAGCGAATGTCCCTACTCCTGGATAGGCTTGAGGATGAGGATGCCAATGAGTACACCCTGTACCATCACATTACTGTTATGGTTGAAGAGTCTGGTGTTACTGCCGAGGAAGGCACTGTGGTGTGTTCATTTATTAATTCGGTTTAGTCGATCGACCTGGCCGAAATTTCGGCCAGCTTCTGTGTTCCACATGTTCTCCTGTGCAAAGTGCTGTTGCCAAACGGTGGGGTGGCGTTGGGCGTTTGGTGAAATTTGTGGGTCTTCCTTCAGTAGACGCCATGGCAGCCATGGAAAATCGTGGACTACATCCCGCACTGGGTACGTTCAAGGAAGTGGAAGGCATCATGCCTGACCGACTTCGCGAGATCGTAGGTTACATGGATGGGACAAAAAGTACCCTACCTGGTCTCAAAAAAATTATAAACGATGTTAAAAAGGCCTAGATGTGGTCCTGGCACATTCTTCATCCCGAGGCGGCTACCAATGGGTTTGTGGACAACACCAGAGGTATGTTTTGGTCAAACAGGGTTTGTATTCGAATAAATCGACCGACCTGGCCGAAATTTCGGCCAGCTTGTGTGTCGTTCAATTAATGCACAATAGGAGCCCACCCTGTGCTACCACCTGTCTGCAGCTACACTTGGTACTATCGAGATGGCCAAAAGGCAGTGCGCTATTGCATCACACCTGAAGGTAGCCTATGGCAGTTGGACCTGGACTGAAGAAAACCCCTGGCCCCCGTGGTCAGCAGTAATTAAGGCCCCTCTTTGGAAGGAACCCAAATATGAGGGGTTGCGGGGATTGTTGCAGAAGCCTGTTGCTAAGCCTGTTTGTGAAAAATGTGATACTGGTCTGGTCAGTATCCAGTGTGCTAGGGAGTCCCTCGTTGAGTCAAGCACAGGCAAACTCATTGCAGAATCAGGCCGTGTGGAACTGATGGCAATGCCTTGTGGAGTCCCTTTTCCCAGTATCATTAGTTCACTGCCCTTTGCTGCTTGTGTCATTGAGGTGCCCCGCCTCTATACAGCTGGTTTGCATAACCTGGTTGCGCAGCTGCTTTTGTCCGGTGTGCCTGTGTTCATTGCGGGTGAGTCTGCTGATGTGAAAGCCACTGTTGCTGCTTTGAAGGCCACTGTGGCTGAGGATATGTATCAGTGTGATGTTGCACTTTACAATTTGTCAAGCAAGACCCCGCTGTACACTTCTACGTCCCATCTGGTTTCCATTTGTTCTGCCACTGCCTTTGATAACAGGCTTCCCCGTTACGTGGCTTTTACTGAAGGACCCATGTCGTCTGTGATGCCTGTTGAAATATTCTCATTTCTTTTGAGCCTGGTTCCGGTCCCAGAACGGGCAGGCAACTGGTTTTTGCTGGGGACTCTGTCTGTGTATTTTGCAAGCATGATGTCTACCAGGTTTTCCAAGGACTGTAATGTTGTGTGTGCCCTTTTGGGTGAGGAGACTGTTGTGCCCGATGACTTTGTTCAGCTCATCAGAGCAGGTATCACCAACGCCGACACGTGCCCCCCCAAGTCATGGGAGGATGTGTACCACGACTTGGGGGCAGGTTTTCCTGTGGATTGTTTTGGGGTTAGGTATCCTGAGGAGCAAGATGGGGAGGCAGAGTCGCAACCACAGACAGAGACTCGAAAGAAGAAACCCAAAACTGCCCCTGCCCCCTCACCCAGTGGCACGCAGTGCGCTCAGGCCACCCCAGCTTCCTCCTCAGGCACTGTTGCCCCTACTGGCAAAGGTATGAATACTTTTGTGAATCATTTTTCACCATCCCAGGGTGGAAACACACAGTCACAGAACTCTGCCACTGCCAAGTCTGGTGCTGCAGCCCCTGCCAAGCAGCCTGCTAACACAGGTGCTAAGAAGCCCCGTGCATCTGGTCTGCGCAAGCGCTAATGCCAGTCCTGCTGCTTATATTGCCTGTCAGCATGAAGTCTGGCCGAAATTTTGGCCAGCATGCAGTCCTCAGCCTCTTCAGCCTTTTATTATTGTGTTTCCCCATAGGCACTACAAAAGTCTGCTTTGATTCGTCAGGTGGCAAGTATTCCCTTGTAATTGAGTATATTATGTTGCACACCCTGTTCAAATGTCACTGCTCCTGTGTTCCTTGCTCATGTCTACTGTTTTAGGTACCCATTTCAGTGATCATATTCGGAGTTTCGATGGACCTGGCCGAAATTTCGGCCAGCTTAGGCCTGTTTGTCAAATAGGACCATGTGTTTGGACTTTTTTGAAGAGCTGGCCGAAATTTCGGCCAGGTTGGTTAAAATACGAAATACAAGTACATGCTTTGGGATAGTTTTTTGTGTGCTTCAATGGAAGGTATGTTTGGGGTTCCCTCATCTGTGGTGTATAGGGGGGTTCTGTGATCAACCTCGAACAAAGGGGAGAGAAAAATAGGCAGCCCTCCTCCCCCACACACACTGGAATGCACTGGTCTAAATGTAAAACAACACTATATTTTGGTGATTGAATGTCTTTATTTTGAAAATTTGTGTGTTTCCAGAAATGCAAATAATGGCATATATTTGAAATACACACCCTGTTTTTGCATGTTGCCACCAGGGGGGTTTGGGTACCCAAAAAATAACACCCCTTTTCACATACTTTTCCCCTCATTACAACATGGACTTCCGCGGGCCATAGCGCCAGGTGGGGGGTGGGCAACTTGTGACGCCTAAGTTATTGACTGCAAAAAATTTTATTGGTGCCACGGCCGAATGCCGGCAGCGGTCCTCCTTAGGGACCAACTGTGGCTGCGGTGGCGCCTAGGCATCAGGGTGGCTCCCCAAGTGGGGAGTATTTTCCATTAGACCGTGCGGGACAATACGGCCAAGCGGTGGATTGACGTCACTGTTCGGAGGACAACCGAGTTGGATGCCAGGAATCATCGTCAGTATCGGGTGGCCGGCAAAAGTTTGGATGCGGCAGGATGCACCGGCGAGCCGCTCCTGTTTGTTCATAGCCAAAAACCGGGTTTTTTGTGCATTTTGCACTGATGCATGGCCTTCGGAAGGCTTCTCATGGCCTTCTTGGAGGCCCAAGTGGGAAAACAACCCCCTTGAGGTTGTAGAGGAGGTACAAAAAATTCTGTACCGCAACTGGTGTGGGGTGTGGTTGGGGGCACACAACACACTGGACGAGGAGGGGGCCCACAATTCGTTCTCGGCCTGGAGGTAGATAGGGCCCTCGCTTGCATACATCGAGGTGGACCCCACCTGGCAACCGGTTGTGGGGCTGCGAACATTGCTGCGCACTTTGTACTCTTCAATTCCGGTTGTGCCACGCCCTTCCTGCCGACTTGTTGCTGCTGTGTTTCGGATACATGGCTGCGGGGAGTCGGGGTCGCACTATGCTTTGTTTCTTGAAGAGGATTGTGATACAATGCTTAAGAGTGCGCATGCATGCGGGATGGGATTGGTTGCCGCGTTAGGGGACCTTGTGGAGAGCACGAATTACACTTTGAGGAAGGGATACAATGGGCATAGTTCTAGGGGTCGGGTTGCGGGTCAGAGTGTAGTGGAACGGGAACCAACGGTCGTTCAGCGCGTTTGGGATGGGTGGTTTCACACACCGCGGTGTGCACCGCCGCTTCACTTCTAAGCACCACCCGCCAAGCACCCTCCACCCAAGAGCCCTCTGCGACCCAATTTTATTACTCTTCGCCCATGCATAGACGCCACCGAGCTGAGGAGGCTGTTGGAGGATAGTCAAAAGGCGACCCTCGCCCTACTGGTAGGCTGTCTGTCTGCATTTGTTCCAGTTCATATAGCGTTCATATTTCGGCGTTTCTAAAACGGAAACTGCCGTTATAAATGATTTATGAACCCATTTATGAACTAATGAATTCTGAACCGGTTTCATGAACGATTGATGAACAGCTTCCCCGAGGTGCATAGGAGCAGCGGTTGGCAGCCCAAGCTGCAGCTCAAGCTCAAGCTGAAGCTCGAGCTCCACCCCCACCTCCACCTCAAGCTCCTCCTCCCCCTCAAGCCCACTCCTCCGGGCAACCCCCCGCCGCTCACCCCGCCTCCCCACCCGATGGCGACTCTTTGAGTGAGGAGTCGTCGCACTCATCGAGCAGGAGAGGAAGAAGAGGAAGGATAAGAAGAACGAGGAGAAGAGGAGGAAGAAGGAGAAGTAGAAGGAGGCTAAGAGGAAGAAGAAGTAGGCAGCAGGGGGAGGGGGGTGAAAGAGGAGGAACCCGGGGAAGACATTTGAGGAGGTGAAGGCCCAGACGGAGGAGCAGGCACTGGAGGACGCAAGGGTTGCGGGGGTTTTGGTTATCACCCCGTGGTTGGGGAGGGAGGCCGGCCATGCATGGGGCCTGAGCCACACCAACTAGCGCAATGTGCTAACCCTCCCCTGGGTGCAGCGAGCGCTGGACAATGGGTACTCCCCCGATGGCCTCCTTTTTTCGGCGCCAGAAGTGGCATATGTCACCTTGTGCTGGGCATTTCGCCGCTT
Source organism: Eutreptiella sp. 'Long Island Sound 2002' (assembly GCA_964036045.1). Taxonomy (NCBI): domain Eukaryota; phylum Euglenozoa; class Euglenophyceae; order Eutreptiales; family Eutreptiaceae; genus Eutreptiella; species Eutreptiella sp. 'Long Island Sound 2002'. The sequence continues at coordinate 67,457,773 of OZ038379.1, forward strand.
TTTGCGGCACTGCATCCCCAACAAGGGTGCCGGGGGGGGTGGGGGCGACGGCACATAGGGGGGGCATGAACATGGAAAGCCCTGCCGGGAAAACCTCTGTCCCCCATCCCGGAACCACATGATGCCAGGGATTTGACGCAAGCTAAAATTTTTACGGGCCTGCGTGGTGCCTTGATGCTGTGATGCGGGGTTCCCATTGGGAACTATGCTTCCTCCACTGGGAGGAAAAGGGGTGAAGTTGCAGCGCTAGGGGCGCAAGCCGGAGTACATCCCCCGGTGGGAATTCATTTTGGGGGGGGTGTATAACCCTGGGAAGGAGGCCTCGTGCAAGGGGGCCGTAAAGGGCCTCACCATAACGTGCCCCATCAAGCCCTTCGGCCGGGCAGCCCCGGCCACAAGAAGCACCACGGCCCCTACAGGCGCCCCCCACGGCACCCCTCCCCTCGCAACTGCGCATTTCTAGACCTTGTGGGCGCCATGGGCACCGTCGGACCATAGCCGGATTTTGAGATATCTGCGTTCATAATTGGTTCATGATTGGTTCATAATTTGCTATGCATAATTCAGCGACGTTGCATTGCCCGTTTATGAACGATGAACGGGTTTTATGAACGCATAGTATGCACGGCACTGTCACAAATCATGGACGTGGAAGTGAACCCGGTGAACATCGCGGGGGTTCACATCCGCTACCGGCTGGGGACCGCCGAGTTCAGCATCTCCTTGTCCGCCCCATACCAGTTGCTCCTCCTCAACGTGCCACGAGGGTGCCTTATCCTTTCCGGGGTGCAGGAGTGGGAACGGTTCCGCCACCTAACAGACACTTGGGCGGCGAATATGCCGCATTGTGCTAGCCTGATGAGTTGGGCCGGTAGGGCTGTGCGGATGACGAGATCCTGCTGTCTAGTTGTGGGCGGAGTCCCCGCACCGCCCGCAGCGCCTCCCCATCAAAGCCCTGCCCCCATTGACAAACCCAAACCCCTCGCCCTGCCCCCCCCACAAACCTACCACACCAAAAAAGCCCCCCACGCACAAGTGCACATCATTCGAATCAAGTAGCAGCTCATCGTCAGACCAGGCACTCCCCAGTGGACAAGGGAAGGAGGTGAAGGAGAAGCAGCCGCAGCAACAAAAGTGGCGCAAAACGCCCCCTCTTCGGAGGGGCATGAGTCACCTGACCCCTTGCTTGGTGAGCAGGTTTTTGTGCCCCACACAAAGGTGTCTACCCGGGGGTTGTAACCTTAGTTGTGGGGGGGGGGGGCGGGGGGGAGAGTGTGCGTGGAACACCCAGGGGAAAAGGTGATGTTTCAGGCTTAGGGGCATTGGTTGTATGCCTCTCATGCTTTAGCATTGACCCTTTGGGAGCAGCAGAAGGCTGCAGCTGCACCGGACAAGGCCGCCAAGGCCAAAAAGAAGCCTAATCCCAAACCAAATGCTGACCCGCCGGCTGAGCCGAGCCCCAAGCCCGCACAGGCTGATCCCAACCGTGAGGCTAAGCAGGTCCCCCACCCCAGCCCTAAGCTGCCCCTAAGGTCGCCCCCATGGAGGTGGATGCGCCAGCGCAACCCTCAGCCAAAACCCCGGCCCAAACCCATGCCCAGGCCTAGGATGGGGGCGAAACCAAGGCCACGGCTCCTCTTTGGGAGGACCCGACGAGCCCCAGCCGTGAGGTTTAGGTGGGCAAGAATAAGCAAGGACAAGGGACAAGGAAAGGTACTGAAGTGGAGAGAACAAACAGAAAATTGAGCAAGTTTTTGTCTGCTTGTGCATCTCTTCATAAAACACGTTCATAAAACGCGTTCATAAACCGAAAAAACCCGTTCATAAAACGAGTTGTGAATTATCAATGGAGGTCTGAATGGAATTATGAATAGGGGAGGATGTTTTCACATTTTGCATGAACGGGTGAAAATGGCAATTTCTATAAAAAGACCACGGTCCACAAAAAAATACTCACCTCGCGGGTGTTGACCCAGCCCCCCAAGTTTTGAACAAAAATAGCCCATGGGTACGTTAGCAAGAGAAAAATGCGTTCATATTTCATAAAACAATTTATGGTGAACAAAACTACTTTTCATACATGTACCAAGGCCAACCCATGTTCACAAAGGAGATGGTCATCTGGGTCCAGGAACCGCCCGCCACAAGGCAGGCATCCTTCGGACAAGGAAAGTGAGGGGGAAACCCATGTCAATATGCCCGATCAACGCAGGCCGGCTGAACAAGTACCGGCTCCACGAGTCCAGGGGCCACACCACCACTGTAGCGCGGAGACGGGTGGTGGATGTCGGCGGATCCAGCTGCGAGGGGGTAAGCAGCTCCTTCCATTTTAGATCGACCTGCCGAAAGGCACTCTTGGGGGACCGCACGCCGAGCAGTAATTCCACCGTGGCCTCAAGGGTGAGAAGGCACGAGGCATATTTTGCCACGGCATCCTTGCACGCCTCCTTGTGCACAAATGGACCAATGACATTTGCGGCCACCAAAAATTGGTGGTGGGCCCAAGGGGACGATGAGGCCCACTACCCCAACAGCTCCCCAACGCAATCATCCTGCAAACCGGCCCCACCACTGTGGGTGGTTAGGTCATTAATGGGAGAAGGCATACAAAAACAACCTGAGGTGAGTGGACACACGGTGTACTAACGGTGTTGTAACACGTTCGAACAAGGAGGTGGTCTAATCAAAAAGGGTGTCGCCCACAATTCCACGGCGACGTTGAAGAAGCAGGTGCAGGAGATGCAGGCGGAGAAGAAGGGGAAAAGAGAAAAACAGGCAGAGTGATTGTTCCCTACGTACCTGTTAGAAACGGAACGGTGGTCTCTTAGAACGTCGTTCTCATTAGAGCAATTAGAGGCCTCATGGGGGGAGATGGTGTGGCAAGGGAGGAGGCGGACGAGGGACTTGGGGTTGGGGCTCGGCAAGGCAGTGTGGGTTGGGGGTTGCTAGACCGGCTGTACGAGTAGTTGGTGGGTTTGCAATTGGTGTGATGAAAGTGGAGGCACTGTGCTAGCGGCCTTCTCGTCATTTGTTCGAGCAACGTTCTAGTGAAGTTCTAGTGACCGATTGCATTCGCCAGATCAACTCTAAAACGCTTCCCTAGATGATCGCTAGAGCGCACGGCAAAATACGTCCTGCAGTAGCTTGTTCAATAGATCGGGACTCACATGGCGAAGAGCTATTTGTCCAAGGGAAGCCTGCATATGGCCCTGGCACCTCCTCACCTCCAGAGCATCCTTAGCCAAGCATGGAATTCGCGCCGCCCCCCATGGACAACCCGAGACACATCAAAGTAGGTAAAAAGCCAAATCATATATTGTGCTTGCACAATGGCCTCCCTTTGGATGGCCAACGATTCACGCCGTGACACCACTTCCACTCCATGTCCTTGGATTCCAGCCCTCCCCCATTGCTGTGCTCATTGTGCCCATGTTTAAGAAAGAGGTTGATGTTCTCCGAAGGTCCCCATAAAACATTGCCAACCCAAATGGCCAAATGTTTTGCAACATGGTATCTACATCCCTTGGTACCTGTATGAAAGGTAGTTTTGTTCATCATAAATGGTTTTGATGAAATGTGAACGAGTTTTGCTCTTGCTAGGGTACCCATGGGCCATTTTTGTTCAAAACTTGGGGGGTTGGGTCAACACCCGCGAGGTGAGTTTTTTTTTTTGTAGACTGGGGTTTTTTCGGGAGAAATTGTTATTTTCGCCAATTTTTGCAAATTATGAAAACATCCTTCCGTGTTCATAATTCGGTTCGTAATTAGTTCATATCTCAGAACGCTTTTGTGAACGCGCCAATCGTTTTATGAACGCGTTTTACGAACACATGCACAAGCACACAAAAATCGCTCAATTTTCAATATTTCCTTTACATTGCACTGCTTTTCTTTGTCACTTGTCCTTGCTTGTTCTTGCCGCCCTAAACCTCAGGGCTGGGGGCTATCGGGTCCTCCCAAGGGGGGGCGTGGGCTGGGTTTCGCCCCCATCCAAGGCCTTGTCATGGGTTTGGGCAGGTGGTTGGGCTGCCGGTTTGGCATGGGGGTGCGCTGGGGCATCCACCTCCATGGCTACGGCTTCAGCGGCAGCTTTGGGCTTGGGCTAAGGGACCTGCTTAGCCTCAGGGTTGGGATAAGGCTTAGCTGGCTTGGGGGCCGGCTTAGCCGGCGGGTCAGCGTCCAGTTTGGGGTTAGGCTTCCTTTTGGCCTTGGCGCCGTTCTTACCTGCAGCTGCAGCCTTCTGCTGCTCCCAATGGGTCACCGGTGCAGCCTGAGAGGCATACAACACATGCATGTCAACCTGAAATATCACGTTTTCCCCTCGTTGTTCCACCCACACTCCCCCCCTCCCCCCCCCCCCCCCACAACCGAGGTTACAACCCCCGGGTAGACACCATCCGTGTAGGGCACATACACCTGTCCACCAAGCAGGGGGTCAGGTGACTCATCCCCCTCCAAAGAGGGGGGTTTGTCGCGCCACTTTTGTTGTTGCGGCTGCTTCCCCTTCTCCCCCTTCCCATGTCCACGGGTGTGCCTGCTCCGACGATGAGGTGCTGCCCGATTCGAAGGAGTTGCGCTTAGGAGGGGGGCCCTTTTTGGGTTGCGTGGGTTGGGGGGGGGGAGGGCAGGGGGTTTAGTTTTCTCGGCGTGGGGGGGCTTTGCTGGGGAGGTGCTGCGGGGGCTGCGGGGGGTGGGGGGACTCAACCCACAACTGGACAGCAGGATCTCCTCGTCAGCCCACCCCTCCCACCCGAACTCCCCCAGGCTCACCCAGCAGTGCGTATTTGCCGCCCACGTGTGCCCTAGGCGGCGGGAGCCCTCCCACTCCCGCAGCCCGGACAAGATGGCGCACCCCCGTTGGCGTTCAGGAGCAGGAGCTGGTACAGCGCGGACAGGGCGATGATGAATCTGGCGGAGCCCCACCGGTACCATATGCGGACCCCCGCGACGTTTGACGGGTTTTTCTTCCACGTCCACGACCTGTGACAGTGCCCTTCATAAAATGCGTTCATAAAACGCGTTAATGGTTCACAAACGAGCAGTGCACGGTCGCTGAATTATGAACGTCAAATTATGAACAAATTATGACCGCCAATACCTCAAATTCCGGCTCCGGTCGGACGGTGCCCCAAGCCCTAGGGCCGCGAATGCGCAGCTGCGCTGGGAGGGGTGCCAGGGGGGGCCCCCGTGGGGGCCGTGGTGCTGATGGTGGCCGGGGCTGCGCGGCCAAGGGGTTTGATGGGGCGGGTGACGATGAGGCCCTTTACGGCCCCATCGTACGAGGCCTCCTGCCCCGGGTCATACACCCTCCCCAAAACGGATTCCCACTAGGGGATGTACTCCAATTTGCGCCCGGAGCGCTGCAGCTTCACCAACCCACTTTCCTCCCAGTGGAGGAACAACAGCTCCCATTGGGAGCCCCGCATCAAGGCCCCCCATAGCCCCGTAAGAAATTTGGAGTGTGTCAATTCCTGAGCCCCAATTGGTTCGGGGATGGGGGACAGGGGCTTGTCCGGCAGGCCCTTCCATGCCCATGCCCCCCCCCCCCCGTGTACCGCTAGCCCCCCCCCCTCACCCTTGTTGGGAACGGGGTGCCGCAAAAGATGGCACAATGCCCAACGCAGGGTGATGTAAATCACCTCACGGCCCAAAAAAAGGGGGTCGTTGGTGAAGTACCCGCTGTGCAGCGCTCCTTGCACCCCGGGCAGGGTCGGCACGCTGCGCTGGTTGGCGTGGCGTGCCCCATGCATAGCCGGCATCCCCCCTCAACCACAGGGTCACAACCAAACCCCCCCCCCCCCCTGCGTCCCCCTCCATTGCCATGTCGTGGATGTGGGCCTTCACCTCCTCGATGTCGGTGGCGGCCTCCTCCTCCTTCACCCCCCTCCCCCTCGTTGTCTCCTTCTTCTTCCTCTTTTCCTCCTTCTTCTTCTCATTCTTCCTCTTCTTCTCCTCCTTCTTCTTCTCGTCCTTCCTCCTCTTCCTCTCCTGCTCCAAGGAGTTTTTTGACTCCTCACTTCAGGACTCGGCGGCAGGTCGGGAGGCGGGGTGAGCGGCGGGGTGGTCGGGGGTGGGCTTGAGGAGGCGGAGGAGCTTGAGGTGGAGGTGGAGGAGGAGGTGGAGCTTGAGGCTGCGCTGGCGCTGGAGCTTGGGCTGCCAGCCGCTAATCTTGTGGACATTGGGGACACTGTTCATAAATCGTTCATGAAGGCGTTCATAATTCATCACTTCAGAAATCGGTTCATAATTCATTTATGACGGCAATTTCGGTTTTATGAACACCGAATTATGAACGCAATATCAACGCGAACAACAGCACAAAGAGAGCATACCACCATGGCCAGGGTCGCCTTCTGGTTCTCCTCCAGCAGCCTCCTCAGCTCGGCGGCGTCCATGGATGGGCGAAGAGTAATAAAGCTGGGTCGCAGAGGGCTCGTCGGTGGAGGGTGCTTGGGGGTGGTGCCTAGAAGTGAAGCGGCGGTGCACGCCGCGGTGTGTGGGGTGTTATAGTGGAACAATGGCAGGTCAAAGGTTAGAAACCACCATTCCCAAACCTGCTTGAGGCCATTGCCGGAGGACCATTGCTTCCCATTCCACTGCACTCTTACCCGCACCCCCACCGCTGGAACTAAACCCATTGTATCCCTTCTTCAAAATGTAATTTGTGCTCTCCACAACGTCCCCGGACACAGCAGCCGATCCCACCCCACATGCATCCGCTCTCTCGAGCATGGCATCACAGTCCTCTTCGAGTAACAACAAAAACTGCGACCGAGACTCCCCGCAACAGTGTTCCCGAAACGCAGCCGCAACAGGTCGGCAGGAAGGGCGTGGCACAACCGGAAGCGCCGAGTACAATATGCGTTGCAATGTTAGCAGCCCCACAACCGCTTGTCTCGGCCTCCCCCGCACCACCTTCCAGGGGGTCCTGCTGCTCTGCAGCTACTCAAGCCATGGCACTAGGCATCCCCCCGAAAGGCGGGAAAGGCGGCATGTGGCCGGTCTCAGCGAGGGTGTCGGCAATTTGGGACGCTCCGTTCACCGGTCCATTATCGGTCTCCATGGCCTCCATGTAGTGCTTGGGTATGACGGGCTTGGCAAGACAGCGTTTTCCAAATTCCTTGATTTTCATGTGATGCAGGTTAGCGAACACGTCAGGGTCCTGTGTCCATTCAAGACAGTTGAGCCCTGTTTCCGGGTAGGGCTTGTCGAGATCCTTCCTCACTGGACACCTCCATATGCGGCGTAGCCTACACCGTTTTGTGCGTCTTGGCAGTCCCGGACTCTCCGCGGGCGCTTTGGGCCTCGCAGCGTCTGTGCTTAGCGGCCCAAGGCCGCTGTCGTGCTGTGTGGACAGTGTCGCTCCAGTGGTGTGTCACGCGCGCACACACCCCTTGGGTTGCTGGTGCAGTTGCTGCACGGCACCGTTGATAATGACCATGATGGCGAGGACCTCAAGGGGCAGCGTTGTGTGGCTCAATGCGGCACTGTAACGTGGATGCTCAGCCGGATGCTGCGAGTGCTGAGTCGGGGTTGAGCCCACGGCGCTCCTCCGCGCCCCGTACTTGTCTCTTAACACACCCATGACCGTGGCCGCCGTTGCCAGCAGGGCCCACGTTTGTGCCATTTGCTGCAGGCGGCACCTTGGCTAACATGCCCCATCATTTGCCATGACCACCTGTGGTGAGGCGCAGGCAGGTTGGAAATACACCAAGCCAGGAGTGGGAGAAGGCACGTGGGTAGCATCGTACCTCAGGCAAAGTTGTCATTGTCACTGTCACTGTTGCCGTCATTTTTACTACTACGACCCATGTCCCCCCCATCCTCGGCAAAACAAAAATTGCTATGCGCACCGCACCTTGTGGCTGCACTACGACTCAATATATGCACGGAAGGAGCCACATGTGGTTCAATCTTTGCAACCGCATGTTGTTCTCTTATTAGACAAGGGAGAGCATCTTAAGGGTGGCAAAAAGATGAGCCCTTGTGGCCCATACACAACATCATGGCATTATTTCTTGACAACGTTTCCGGAATTTCAAACCACAAGGTGTACCAAGGGGTTCTCTTTGAAAAGCAACAAATTCCCTCTGCCAAAATCATGGCGCTATCCGTCAAAATGTTACATTGCAGACCTTCATGGTGGCTGCCAATGTATTGTGCCGGACGATCTTTGCACGCTTGTTACAGCGTTTGTTTCAATTGGCGGAAACTGTTACGTACGGTATATCAATGCACACATAGACCCACACTCTAAAGTGCACCCTCATAGGTGCCAAAGTGGAAGTGGATGTGTTTTGTGTGTTTGGGACCTGTGGCACAAAGCATGTAATGCGGAGTTGGGTAGACGCCAACATCGACATTAAAAGACGGCTAAAAACCAAGATTGGTTCCACCACCTCAGTGACCCTAACCCAAATACTGGTTCCAGTGTACCACCACTTGAGGGGGAGCATGGTGTAGACTCATTTCAAGGCCCTGATTGGTTTGAACATGCGGCGTGTGCCGAAAGCTAAGCTAATGCATATCCCCATTGTTGATGGGCACGTTGAGCACCAACTAGTGGCACATGGTAGCAATAGCATCAACAGTAGCAGAAGCAGCAAAGTAGTATCAGTAGCAACAGCAATAGTAGTAGCAACAGCGGTAGCGGTGACAATAGTAGTGAGGGCTCTTTGCCGCCGAGTCATAAAATGGTGGACAAGATGTATATGTTGGCTCTACACAAACTGCCAAAGATTATGATCGGTCTAAGATACACGCTTTGAAAATGACGAAATTGCTTGGAAAAATGCCCCGAAGTTTTGCTCGGGACAGCAACTCAAAAAGCACAACCAATATCCGTAGCAGTGTCCCAAGCCTTTTCTGGCCAAAATGCCTTGGGGCGTTTTGAAGAATTTTTCTATGCTACTTTGCTTGCTGTTTTTGTATTTCACCCTGCGACTTCACTGGGATTTGGTGGGCATACATGGGTGTAATTTTGGAAAATCCCAAGCAATCTTGGTATCATTTCGTATCCATTTATTACTCTGTGTGTTGTGTGTCTTAGCGGCGTGACCCGCCACCCTGCGTTGTTGCTCCCTACCCAACTAGACTTTCACATACCAGTATGCCCCCCAAATCCGCATTGATTTGGCCACCTGGCAAGACTATTGGTGGCGTGCGCAACCCCAAACCCATCCTTTGCAACACGGAGCCATAGCTCCTGTCACTCCTAATTGCTGAGACCGTGCGCCGCACACCCGCACACCGAGCGACTATGGGTCTTTTGTTGAACCGCCGGGCATCGGCATACGTAGCGACCATTCCCGGATCCACACACACTACACAACTGCCCACCTTCTTGACGTTGTCCCCCCCACATCAGCCTGAACTTCGCCTATCCCAAACCCGAACATGCCACTTTCAGCAATGGCCAGCTAGTACAAGGACTCAACCAAGAGGAAGTTGTTCCTATTCAACGCCCGCCAATGGGGGGAAGAGCACCTTTTAGGCCACGCTAACTACCCGCCCCTTACGACCCAAACATATGCACTTTGTCGCCTTTTCTGTGTCTTGTTTTTGTGTCTATGTTGTCCATGTGTCGCTTGTATTGTAATAGGTGCCGAAGAATAATTATACATTTATTGCGTGTCCTATGGATACACACTTTGAAACTCAAATTCACTGTCTCTATTTGCCAATTTGCCCAGACCTGGGCGAAATTTCCCCCAAGCCCCCCCAGATAGCAAAAAAGGTATACATATTTTGATGTCTTGATGGCCCTGGGCGACTTTCCCCCTACTCCGCCTCTTCTGCAAAATGTATAGGTCAAAAACACCGATCAGTGATCCTGGGCGAAATTTCTTCCAGCCCCCCCCCCCCCCCCTGTTGTTTCTTTGCTTGTCCTGTGCCTGATATGTTACCCTTTCCCTCACTGTCACTTAGGCCGACCACTGGATAAAGTTGAACCTGGGCGAAATTCGTTCCAGCTTGCTTTTACACCCTTGTACTTATGGGGTGGTACCTCTGTTGGGTTCTGTTCACTGACTCTTAGGGATGCTTCTGCCAATGTGGCTGTGGGGCATTATTGATGTGCGCTTTGTTCAAGCAGCTTGGGGGGTACTCGCGTTCGGACCCCGAAGGCTGTGATTCGGGTGGCATTGAACAAAGGGAGGACATTGCCGCTGCTGCAACTGGTACTAGATTTGCGTCACAATATAAAGACTAGACGTAATGTTTGGCATGTGCGGGCCGCCTCGGGATCTAGTGGTCCACCAAGATGGTTGTTGGAAGCGCAAAGGCAAGTTTTCTCACTGTATAACATTGTGTGAGTGCGGACATATCCCTGTGCTGAGAGAGCCACTGAAGCCTCATATCGCCGTACAATGACCCAGTCCATCCACCGTAAGCTCGCAATGACAGGGGAATGCACTATCAATGCTCCTACTATCTCGGCCCAGGCCAGTGTTCAAGCTTTATACCTTTGTGATTCATTTGAGAGATAGCAGATCACACTGTGGTTCGACATTTACCATCGCTACATCAATGGGCTGGACCCCCATAGCCCTGATAAGACTTTGAATCTGACTGCTGTCGGTGTGTTGCACACTATTGAGTTGCTCCAGTACCACGGTCTGCCCGATCTGGATGCTGATGCACAACTTATACCCAGGGTTGTTGGCTACCTTGTGCGATGTGTTGGGTTGCTGTTGCAAAGAAGTACAATCCCAGATGGGCCTATTCTGCGGACCTAGGTTCGTGCACCTCTGGACTATGCTCGCAGTGCTATGGTATCCCTCAACTAGAGGCGCTTTTTGTTATCACACCTGAAATGCGGAACTCATGTTGAGTTATTGGAATTTGTCAGGGGGCTAGAATGCTTGCGGGTGAAGATAAGACGAACTGTGCCATTTCTGATTGACATGAAGATCTTTGACGCATTCCTGAAAATGTCGTTTGCAGCAAGCTATGCCCCATGGCACGTAGACCGGTTTCTGTTGGGACACCCGTTGCCTTATGGTGTCTGGTTCCCATATAGGTATTCGGTGGAAATAACCTATAAGGCATTTGCCCCTATCATTAAATTTCTTGAGCGGGGTTGGGACCTGAAGGCAAGAGCTGTGGTGCCCATAAAATCAAACTGCGTCACATGGAAAACACCATTGTTGGTTTGTTCCTCGCTAGAGGTGCTAACAAGGCCCGGCTTGATAGTACCACCCAGGTCCTTATGAGCAATCTTGCTGAGTTGTCTGATGCTCAAAGACTGGGTTTGAGATGCCGGTTAACCCTGAAGGCGTTGTTATATTCGTACTGTCCAGCACTTCCGGAGAACGGCGTGAGGGCTCATTAGGGGGGGCACTCGCACCTAAAGAAATAGGCAGGCACAGAGCATAATACACACGTTACATAGCCCTCTAAGGGTGGGTAGCGCATTGTCGTATAGCCGGCGCTAGTGCACAGGAGGAAAACCGTGAAGGCCCAAATTGCCGACTCCCCCTACAAGTGTGGTGTACCGGACACACCAGCTGGTCTGACAGGATCTCCGGACACGTTGGGCTGGGCGCAACTGAGGTGGCTTTTGAATTGGAACCTGAGCCGAAGGAGGTGATGCGCACGAGAATGAAGGACGTTGTTCCTAACGTTGTTGATAGTGCCATGGCTTTAGGGTTGAAGGCGAAGGGAGAGTGGGCCGTTGAATGGGTGAACAAGAGGGAGCGTCAAGCACGGGAGATTGCCGTGGGGCAAGAGGCAACCATTATTGGATCGCGATCACAAGTGGGTGAATTGCAAGGCCACTTTTAGGCGGCAGAAGAGATAGCAGGGCAAGCATTTGCAGCCAAGGCAGAGGCTGTTTTGCCACAGGAGGCTGCAGAGTGTGACAGGGCAGTCCGCATTCTCAACAGGAGGCATGCCCAGGGCAACAGTCCCAGCAAGTGATCCCCCTTGCCATCACCATCACCGTCATCATCACCATTTCCGGACCCGCCACATTTTACGTCTCCTCCTTCATCTACAGCTCCAGTTATAGCTGCATCACGATCTATGTCCCCCTCTCCATCCCCAACCCCATCACTATCAACACCTCCCGCTCCGTTCCTAGTGCCATCACCATCCACATCTCGCGTTCCGTCCCAAGCCCCATCACCAAGGCCATCCACATCTCTCGCAACATTCCTGGGTGCGCGATGCGTATAGCCCTGTATCATCCGATGCATGAAGTGTGTACCAGGCCCAACTTCAGTAACACGCTCGCTCACCCAATTTCGTTCTAGCGTAGAATGCTTCGCCCGGAAGATCCATCCTAGACTAAATCAATACTAGAACGACATCAGGTGAACCGAGAAATTACATCTTCGTGGTTGTCTCATCGTGCATGCTTGCTATTGCCCGTAGAACATTGTGCCATGTTCCTGTCCTTGAGGCTTAGATATTTCATATTTCGTTGGAATGTGACATCCCTCCAATTCCCCCCTATTGTCTAAAGCACTACGGTAGTTGACTAGGGCTACTAGCCTCAAGGATGAGCGGGTGGGCCATTACTTGGCCACGTGGGCGCTATCATGCCGCCTACCACAGCGGCGATTGAACAATGCCGTCCAAAATCTGAACACCGCCACCTCCGCCCTTAGTACCGGTGAGGCATGCAACACCGCCGTTGAGGCATACACCGCCTCCCCCCCCCCCCCCAACCGCCATGTGTCAACTTGTGGTCCACTTGCCGGCCCCCAGGTCCTCGCATTGGACCCTCTCGGAGCTCTACATGTTCCGTAAGATGGAGTACCAATGCAACGTCCAATTGGCCCCTGCCCTCGGCCTTTTTGCACCCAGCGGGACTTCCAAGCCCGTTGGAAGGGATTCGTTGCCCCTGTGGAATTGGATGATCCTCTTGCCACGCTGTTGCTCAAGGCCATCAAGATCACATGCCCCTCTCCGCATGGGTCAAATACATCCTCTCCGGCTGGGCTTGGTGAGGTCAATCAATTGCTCGTTCCCGTTGACATTCATCGGCTAGGGTGATGTGTACCCCGTGGACGGGGGCAATTGGACCCACCTCACCGTTTGCTTGGCGAACTTGAACCGCTTGGCCCGCTCCCTTGCGGGCATTTGGGTGTTGAGCATGGTCAATTGTGATGACAAGGCCATGGACACCCTTGGGATGTTGTGGAAGAGCAATTGGGTGGTCTTTCTCTCGCCTGGTGCCTCTCGCTCGTTCTTGTTTTGTTCTAGTTAGCCTCCGGCACCGCTCACTAGAAGCTAGGCCAGGCTCAACAGCCAAACTAGAACGAAATGAACCACCCCGAATGTCTCGTGTTTAGGTCATTTAACAGATCATCCACATGGGCCTCGTCCAATGGGGGGCCTCCAAGGAGGAGGCAAAGGTGAATCCCCGGGAGATCGAGGGGAGATCAACCGTGGACAAGTAGGGTGATTGGGGTGTCCACATGCCGCAAAGTGGGCTGCATGTTCAATTAGGGGATATGGAACGCACAAGGGAAGACTTGGGAGAGCAGTGGTATCCCGCGGACCATGGAGGGTGCTGAGGCGCACTACACGGCCTTCCTCCTGGGATGCCTTCTTTGTAAGCCGCTGGTTGCAGTATGCAACGGATTTTGAAAGTGTTGAGTGCCTAGGGCGTATTGTGCATTTTGCATTTGACGATGACCATGGGCCGCAAGTTTGGCGAGCTCGTTGACCGGGGCGCTAGGGGGGGTCAACGCTTCGCTTCGTCAAGACCTCCAACTCCTCTTTTTGGAGTGGCGTGCAAGTTGCGGCATTGACGGGCAAGCTTCCGCGGATGGGCTAGACACAGCCATTTTTTTTTAGGCATGGCTGGATGTTACTCGGTGCCTTGGCATTAGGCCGGGCCTCGCCAAGCACAAGGCCGTCACGAGCATGTGGGACCTGCCGTAGGCCCTCTACCATACATATCACAGGCTTCAGTGATGGATCTAATTTGGGCGCCACTCAGGGGGTGGGGGTTGGGGGGGGGGGGTAGTGAATTGTGACATGTCACAAAAAATACAATAGGCCATAGTGGGAAAACAGCTTTTCTGAAAATATTGTGACACCCAAAAGGCTCGGCGGTACTTCCTGAGGGTAGTGGTATTTCCTGAGGGCATGTGGGCAGGTTGCTGAATAGTTGTGTCTGTGCTTCTGACCTTGCTTCTGACCTTGCTGTTTTTTGTGACATTCATCCATCCATTGCATGCACAGCATAGAGATGAGACGCGGTGTCAGCTGACACTGTGTTCTTTGTAGGCTCTGAAGACTGATGATTTGTCTGCTGCATCATTCCGACAGCCTTTGTCACAGTTCTGTCATGGGTCGAAAGAAAGTGGAATGTCGGTGTGATCCGCCGTGTGTTTCTGCCGCGGCATGTCGACAAAAAAGGAGCCGTGCAGCCCGTCGCGCCACAGCAATTGCTCTGGCTGTGGGCGCTGTGGGTGTTGCTCTGGTGGGTGTTGCTGCTGTTGTTGCGGGTGCAGCTGCTCTGGCCGCCGGGTCCAGACTGCGGACGCCTGTCAAGCGGCCTGCACCACCGACACAAATGGCACCTCCTCGGAAAGCAACAAAACCGAGGAGGGTGTTTGAAACACTGCAGTCACCGGAACCACAGGCTCCTCCGACAGTGAAGGTGCAGGATGTTGCGTCTGCTGTGCTCTGGTTCAGCGGTCACAGTGCATTTGAGGGCGACGCACTTGCCACAGCGTGGAACACTGCCCAGAAGGCTGCGGCCGTGATGGTGAAGGAGTACCCACGTGCGGTCTGCGTGGAGCTGCATGACAGATATGTTGAACAGTCGAAAGCCAAGCCTCCTGTGAAGCCCCACCGAACCAGTGAGTTAAAGAAATTTTCAATCTTTTTGGGGAAGTCACTGGCACCAAAGCCGTCTGAAGGGACTGCGCGTGGATTTCTCGGTCCTGTGCCAAGCTTGCAAATGTTGTGTGCCAAAGCTGTGCTTCTTGAGGTTAAATTCACTGATGTGGTGCAGGCTGTGCTGCATTTTGCTGCCTGTGGTCTCAATGATGCTCGTGCAGCCGCTAAAGAGCTTCGTGCTGCACACAGCATCAGCCGGGTGCACTGCTTCTGTGCTGTGGCTCGCGTGCAAGCGCATTACGAGTTGCCGCCTGTTGTGGCAGCCTTGTTTCCAGAGATTGTTGGGCTGCAGAGCACAGCCAGAGCAGCAGCAGCAGCGGGATGTGACGCAGGGGCTCCTGTAAAGAATTGGCAGCGCAAGCAGGACATTGGCAAGCTGCGCATCGCGGTGCATCTGTTGAAACACACCAGTCCTGACACTGACTTCGGTCCCCTAGTCGCCCTGCTACAGGACTGTGATTCGCCTGGTTTCCAATCTGTGTCCGGCACTAGCCGTAAGCACGCACAGCAGCTAATGAACCACGTTGTCTCCAGGGAAGTGTCCATCACAGCAACGGGATTGCTGGACACGCCCATGTGGGGGTTGATAATAGACGGGGCGCATAAAAAGGCCATGCGGGGGGCCCCTGATATAGTCAAATGTCGCTTTATTGACATGTCAAATGGAACAGTTCATTTGCGACACGTTGGTCTGATAACCCCGAGAACTGAAGATTTTTTTCAAGCGGACAGTCAAGTGTTCATAGAAAAGCCCCAAAGTGCAGACCGGCTGGCGGACCATTTGCAATACGCTTCGTCTGAGCCCGGTGATGTGACAGCTGTTCTGCGTAAATTAGTTGTTTGCTCTACAGATAGCGCTAGTGCAATGACTGGTGTCAAAGCTGGATTCGGTGCTAAATTGAAGGCTTTGGGCACCGTTGCTTGCTGGCAATTTACCGATGTGGCCCATGAATGTGAATCCAGTCTGCGTACAGCTGTAGAGGGCCTGGCTTTTCACAGAGAGATTCCGACAGGGCTGCGCGACCTTAGCGCAATGATGCGCAAAAGTAACATTCTCGCCAAGCAGGTTGATGCTTTGATGTAGCAGGAAAACGAAAAATCGGCGAGTTGGCGAGGAAGGGTCGTACAACGGTGGGTTAAACCCACCCTTCGCTTCATCAAGGCTGTCCTATCCAATGCTGCAGCCACACACAAGGGCCTGAGCAAAAAATTGCGTGCACTGAAAAAAAAAATGACAGCCCCGAGGGTGAAACCAGGTTCCACGGCACACAAAAAAAGGGAAACGGAGCATGAAAAACTGTCCGTCGTTGTCACCCTTCTTGCCTCCCTGAAATTCCACGTTTACACTGCAGTGTTGCAGGACGTGTTGACATCCCTGTCGCAGCTTTCTCTTGAAGGACAACAACGAAATGCCTGTGCGGCACGAAATGCGAACGTGCTACGCACAGTGAAAGAAGAGCTGCGCGAACTGCAGAAAAAACATGGTCCATATGAGAGGTGGTTGCGTCACAATTTAGTTGTGCGAAAAGAGGTCAAATAGGCTGTTTTGCATGGCTGGGTGTTGGACAGTAAGGGGGTCGGGGGCGCTGATGTGATGAAAACAATTTTGTTGACAAAGTTATTGCAACAGCTAGAGGAAAGGTTTCAGAATGAGGCATACTCCCAGCTGCAGGTTGCAGATTTCAGGACCTGGCAAACTGCAACGGTGCCGCAAGAGGAGGTCGACAAGGTGGTTGTATCAGAAAAAAAATGGGCGCTGGCCTGCCCCAATTTGTATGGCGCCCACAAGCATTTTGGGCTGGCCAAAAAAAGGTACTTTGATCTTCCGCAGGCAGACAGGTCACAGATGAATGGTGTGGACGCTTTCATGACGTTTTGGCAGGCACTGGTAGCCGCAGAAAGCCTGCCCATGTCGCTGAGGTTGTATGGTGCGGTTGTTCTCTTGGCCTCCCCATCATCGTGTGATGCGGAGAGGTCCATCTCAACCCTGAACCGAATCGTGATACCCCTGCGCAACCGAATGAGCTGGCCCATGGTTCGGTTGCATTTAATTGGAGCTGAGGATGTAAATCCTGATGGGTACCCGTACGAGTTAGTGGCTCAGTCATGGGGTACCACAGCGCACCGGCGGCGGCGCTCTTCTCAAAATGTGAGGAAGCCTCGAAAGGACAAAGGAAAAGAACGGACCAGGGAACGCGTTCTGCCAGAAACTGCAAAGTATGTTGATAACCTGGGACACGTTTCAGATTCACGCAGCTCCCTGTCCTCTTTTGGAAGCATTTCCACACATGCTTTTAGCGCAAGCGCCCTCACTGTTAGTGACGAGGAAAGTGGTACTGACAGTGACAGTGACAGTGAATGAGAACCCTGTTGCACAGTCGCAGTGAATAAGAACCCTGGGAACGCGTTCTGCCAGAAACTGCAGAGTATGTTGATAACCTGGGACAGGTTTCGGATTCAGGCAGCTCCTGTCCTCTTTTGCCAGCGCAAGCGCCCTCACTGTCAGTGACAGTGAATCCGAACCCTGCTGCAGAGTGACAGTGAATAAGAACCCTGGTGGACTACCCAGAAACAAAAAAAAACCGTTTGTTGTTGCCTGTACCCACACACACATGCCTCTCTGGAAGGGTTGTCCTGCTTGCCTCTTGGTACCCTGCGTGGCTCAATCTGTGACCGGGTTTTTTTGTGACGCGTATTGTGACGCCTCGTCACAACAGGGGGGGGGGGGAGGGAGGGACACCCACCCCCCCAATTAGATCCATCACTGACAGGCTTAATCCGTTGAAAACGTGCTGCAGTGGCAAAGTTTTCCCGCCGTGGGCGCACTATTCGTACTGCATCATGGTATCTACTGAGCCTTGAGCAGCATCCCTAGGTACCTGTATGAAAAGTACTATTGTTCATAATTCATTTTTCGTATATGAACGATCCATATAGGAACCATGAATCATGAACAGTTTTTATGAACGCTTCTTTGTCCACAGATTTCATTATGTCTTATCCTTGCTCCGTTTTCACGGAGCTGAACATGATGCTTGTTCGGCTCAGTGGTGCCACCAGTCTTCCGGGCAGCAAGTGTTCCGACCTATTGACCCAATGGATGTCATTGCCCCCCCTCATCCGGGCCCGTTTTACGGAGGCAATGCACCACGCTTCCCTCCCAGCGGTCCACAAAACCAAGGTGCAGGCCATCCATACGTATGCGGAGGCCCTCTTTCCCGCACCCTATCTGATAGGGCTCCTTTCGGAGCTGGGTGCACCCCGGTCCGGCTTCCGGCCGTTGTATGAGTACATCACCCGCCGGGGCGACACCTACACCGCCCACACCGGGCTGCCCTTCCCACGGCCTATCCCCACACGGGACCAATTTTACGCAACGTGGAAGTCATTGACCGCTCCGCTTGCTTTGTTGCCCCCGGTGGAATGTGCCGACCCCCCATCGTCGCGTCGCTGCTAGCCCCTTTGGTGGTGGGCACCATACGTGCAATCTCGGCTAGCGGTGTGCCAGTCTATTGACTGGACCCGCCCCTTCACCTTTGTGGTGTGGGGTGATGGGTATTCTTGCGCTGGTGGCAGTTATTGGTGGGGCTATTGCACCATGGCGAAAAGGCGCGCACACCGGCCTTCCTATGGGTCATGGGCATGGCCGTCACCGGGGACAAGGATATGGTTGCCTTGGGCCAAATTTGGGCTCAGGTGCTGCAGGTTTGTAGTCTGCATTTTTCGTGTTCATGACGTGTTCATAACTCACGCGTTCATAATTCCAAAAGTGCCGTCATAAAACGCCATGCTACCGCTTTATGAACTATGAACCCGTTTTATGCACACAAATTATGAACACCTTTTATGAACACAGGTCCTGCAGTCAATTATTCACTGCAAAAAAATTTACCGGTGCGACAGCTGGGTGCCGGTAGCGGTCCTCCTTGGTGGGGACGAGCTGTGGCTGTGGTGCCGCTGGGCATCAACGTGGCACCCCACGTGGGGAGCAATTTCAACGAGGCCATGCGTAACAACACGGCCAAGTGTTGGAATGCCGGTGCTGCTCGGAGGACAACACAGTCAGATGCGAACAATCATCGTCGCTATCGGGTGACCCGCAAAAGTTTGGATGCTGCAAGATGCACCGGCGAGCCGCTGCTGGTCATAGCCAGAAATCGGGTATTTTTGTCCATTTTGCATTGTTGCATGGCCTTTGGCTGGCTGTTCGTGGCCTTCCTGGGGGCCCAGGTGGGAAATCATCCCGCTCACGTTGCATGGGAGGTATAGAAACTTCTGTGCCGCAACCGCTGTGGCGTGCGGTTGGGGGCGCACAACGCACCCCACAGGGAGGAGGCTCACAACCTGTTTTGGGCCTCGGAGGAGATTGTGCCGCTTGCATACGTTCAGGACGACCCCACGTACAGGCGGCCGAGTGGGCAGTCGGGACGGACAGACCACCCCCACAATGGTTGGGCAGTGATACACGAAAATGGAGCACACCCCGGCACTGGTGCGGCAGCCGACGGCATCGGGAACGCTGCAGCGAGAGGCCCCGCTGATGAAGGAGAGGAAGTACAGCCGCACACAAGGGCACGCCGCTGCATCTTCGTCAACACAAGAATGAAAACCATACTGGTCCACCTGGAGGCGGAGCACACATCGGTGGACCATATACGAGACCAAGTGCATGCACGAGAGGGAAACTTGGCAGAGCATCAACGTCTGATCTACGCCGGCAAGCAGTTGACCAGAGGAGAGCTCAGCTTGGAGGACTATGGGGTGAAGCAGTGCGGCACACTGCATGTGCCGGGCAGAATCAAACGAGTTATGCCACAGGACAGCGGAGGTGGCTCGTCCAGCAGCGAACGGCCGCGCTTGGCCTTCGAAAACTCCATGGATGTCGAGGTAGCAAGACTGGACCCTCTGTATGCACAGTGGAAAGTGTGGTTTGAAACATGCGCCCCAATCGCCATAGCTTTCCTCGCACCGGAGGCCAAGGCAGGTGAGGCACTTGGGACCCGAAAGAGGGCAACACGCCAAAGGCTCACTGAAGCAGGAGTGCAAGAAATGCTGCACTGGGCGGCGCCGCGCAAACCAAACCACGAGGTACTGCTGGCGTCAGCAGCATACGGAAAAGCCAAGCCCTACAAGGTGGACGTGCTGCGGGGGCCGTGGGTCGCAGCGCCAAAACCAGCGCTACAGCAGCAACCGCAAGGGCAGCCACAGGGACAACCTCAAGCTGACCCAAAAGTGGAACCTGTAAAGAAGGAGAACATGGACTTAGAAGCGCAACTTGCCCAACTCCGCATGCCCAAGATCCTCCTCTGCTCGGTAGAACAACTTAAGGCCGTCAGCGACTGGGCAATGCAGGCCGCGATGGAACGCGATTTGTTAGCCGCGCTACAAGCTTATGGGGCGGCACCAATGACGGGACCTGAAGATGCGGCCAAAGTAGGAGAAGTGCTGCGCGCAGCAGTCCGGACGACGTTGTACTTGACGGTGACCATATAGGCGCCGCCATAGGCCCCACAGGTAGTACCTGCGGCATCTACAGCCCACCAGCATGCAGTCCCAGTGTTCCAAGCGAGCCCCCAAGTACCACTCCAACAAATGGCGCGCACGCACCCTGGCCCACCAGGGGCTTGCCTCACGTGTGGAATGTTCGGACATTGGTTCCAAGATTGTGCCACAACGGCCCCCATTCCACCGCAGCTAACCACGCAAATGCTGTAGGCACAAGTCGCACAGTGGCCACAGGCGATGCAGGTACCACACGCCCACACAGCCCCGGCATCAGTGGCCTCAGCCCCCTCCCTCCTCTTGCACGGGGGGGTTCACACAGGTGGGGGCCGAGACCATTTACACGGCGCACACGACGGGGCGTCGGTATGATGCATCCGGGCCCCCGCCTTACCCGTGCAGCAAATGCCAAGGCAACCATTGGAGTTGGCAACCGTGCCTCGCACGGCAGGCAAGCATGCCACCCCAACAACAGCAGCAACCCCGACCCCAGCCCTAGCAGTATCACAGATGCACCGGGAGAGCCGGAGGGCACGGGACGATATCGGCGCCAACGACGGCACCACACTTCAGTTGCGCTGTGTGGCCACATCCCTGGACACCTTCACTGCAGGCCATGTGGCGACCGAACCGGGTGGCAGTTACAGCCTGGGCAGAAGGCACCAAACGCAACTGGCGCCGCGACTTACAGCGAGTTGGCAAGACGACACTCATGTACGCGGACCACGACGCCCCCTCGGTACTCACGAGACACCTTACCATTCTTGCGGCACAAGGTTGACAGTCCGGCACGCTCAGGGGTGTTGTATCCAGTGTCAGGATGTGTGAAATCTGGGCATCATCGACAAGATGGTTACCCCACTCCACTCGGCCATATGCAAAGCGGCTGATCGAGCTTACGCACACCCACCACCACGGAGCATCTGGGCAAACACACACACACTGCAGACCCTGGAAGCACGCACCTCTGGACCATATGGCACGACAATTGTCGCACTGGCATGTTTGGGAAGCACCCTGTGCTGGCGCGTCAGTCAAGCTGCACGAGTACGACCAGGGGAGCTTGCAACACCTTGGCCAGTGGCTTTCTATGACCAAAACACCCAACGCCGGTGGGTCACCGAGCGTCTCGGTCACTAGGGCGAAGCATGGAGACACCGCCTTTACGCCATTGTTCAACACAAGCCGGGATGGATCCCACTATTGGCCTCGACCACAGAACTCCAACATGCCCTGGGGGTCGCACTCATGGACACAGTATGGCACTTAGGAGCCTGGCATGCATTCCGCAAGCTGGGGACAGCAGCGCTGGCTGCCAAGGGGGCAACCTTGGCGGTTACAGCCCGCTGGGGGAGTTGGAAATCTGAACGCCAAGCGGCAGAATACGCGACGCCCCCAATCCACTGGGACTGGGAAATCCCTAATTTGTGGCCATGGCCAGCGCCCGACGGTGGAGCCATATTGCGCGTGACATCCAGCATGTAAATCTAGCCAATGGCAGCCCTGGGTGATGAGGCGTCCGCGAGAGCGACAGAAACGGCACCCATACTAATCGTCATATCCGACTCCAGCAACGACACTGATGACAGGGTATTGGGGCCCTTTGTACAGGCTGATGGAGTACACACTAGGCAACGCCACTTCCAACAACCGCGAACCAGTACGAGAGCTCCTGGTGAGACGCGCAACCCCGCAAAACCAGCGCCGAACAATGCACGTCCGGGTGCGCACCAGGTGCGCCCTCCGCCGAAGACCACCAGCAGACCAACGCAAGTGCCAGGGGCGGCAGTCCGTCGAGGATCCACCGCTAGAGGTGTGCCCGCCGGGGGAGCGGGCAAACTGCGGCAAGTGCGGAGACGCAGTGCTAGCACACATGTAGGTAGGCCGGTAAAATCTCTTCCCGGCTCCGTGTATGCGAACGCACGGTAATGGAGCTACTGCCACGATGCTGGCGGACGGCACTGGTCTGGATATGGGACAAAGCGCAACAGCCGAAGACCAAGAGGGCAAGTTTGCAACTCGTGCACCGGGTCCTGCATGAATTGGCAGTCCAAGGCCCGCCACAAGGTGCTAGCTCACCGGTGTTGGGTGAGAGCCGTAAGGTGACCGTAGAGTTGGCAGCAAAGGGGCTAGGGCCGGCGAGATCCATACAGGTGCCGCCAAGCCTGTGGGAGCAATGGGCGGACCCCTGTTTTGATTGGGCCGGCCGCCACGCGCGGACCCAGCCCCACTCGCATTGCCCCAACGCGCTAGCCTTGCTCACTGCCCTGGAGCGTCAAGGCTTGGTGCAGGGCACAAGCGAGATGCCTAATGCCTCGGTTTTTATACAGTGGAAGAGCGCAGCTAAGGCCGCCCTCATCCTCAATATGAAAAATTTCAACCATACGTGCGCCTACAAGGCCTTGCGATTCAAGCTGCCCACCCTAGAGGGTTTGGCGAATTTGCTCTGAGCAGTGGGGGGGGGAGGGCACCAAAATCGACCTTGGTAATTCCTACTAGTCCATCCGCCTCCTGCCTCACCTGACAAAGGCAATTAGGGTAGGGCTGGGCAGTGGGGCACGGGCATGGGTGCATTTTGGGCCGACGTGGGCACCCAGAGCGCCGCCCAACCTTGTCGGAGGGATCTTGGAGGGTTTTTGTTGCGCGCTGCGTGGGTGGGTGCCTGCAGGTACCCAAGACACCTTGTATCTGGGACCAAGCAGGACCCTGGATCCGGCGCTAGCCGCGCAGTGCGGCGCGTATATCTGGGAGGAGCGGTGCGGCTGGTGTTGTTTGGACCGTTCGTGAAAGGGGAGGCGCCTGCGATGCTGCGTGACACCGCTTTTGACGTCGCTGGCCGCCTCCGCATTGTCCCGTACCTGGGCCTCACGACTCGCGGCAGCCCGGATGTGAAAGTGGCAGGACAGAAGCGTCACTGTAGGCATAGGCGGCGGCTGCTGCTGGAAGAGGGACCGGTCCTCCTCACCTGAGCACCCATCACCGCGAGGGCGGGCAGGCCGTCCGGTATCTGTGGATCCAGGGTCGGCCCGCCCTGGTATGGCGGGTCGCCACAATGTTCGCGACGTGATTGGTGTCTGGGATCTGGTTTGCTCTCCGGGTCGGGTTTCAAATCGCATGGCACAGTGGACGTTGGCTGTAGCAGCCAGGCACCTATTTGCACGGCACATCCACCGAATACGCACAGTGCGTTCAGGCACAGGCGAGCTGCACGTGCGATGGGACTATGATTTGCATAACCTGTAGTGGTTGACTGGATGGCAGCTACCGCAGGCACATACAAATTTTTTCCCAAACGCCAATACCGGTCAGTGGAGTGTTTCAGTGTTGGTTCTCGAGATTGGCAGTGTCAGGGTTCATGGTTCGGGTTACGAGGAGCAGGACAGGGCACTAAAGAGCAGGGCCAGAAAAAACAAGTTGGGCATAGCAACTTTTGTTTTGCGGGGGGACAGCGGTCGTAGCAGTGACAGCGATGGCAACAGTGACAGTGACAGTGACAGTGACGGTGACAGCTTTGCCTGAGGTACGATGCTACCACCTGCCTTCTCCCACTCCCAGCTTGATGTATTTCTAACGTGTCTCGGCCTCACCAGAGGCCCACGTCTATTTTGGCGCCAAGCCACAGGCACGAGCATATATGCAGCCCACATCATGGGCAAGCAGCCCCAGGGGCAAATGCTGGTGAGTGGAGTGTTTCAGTGTTGCTTCTCGAGATTGCTAGTGTTAGGGTTCAGGGTTCAGGTTACAGGGAACAAGAAAGGGCATTACAGAGCAGGGCCCGCAAAACTTCTTCGGCAAATGGACGCATGATGCGCACATTTTAAGTGCACAACAGAACCCTAGCACTCCATCCACAAGTGGCTAACTCTATGCCACCATAACCTAGTTGAGCACCGTCATGGAGCATGTCCGGAACAACATCAGTGCCACCATGCACCAACACCCAAGCAAACTCGGAATCACTGTCAACGACCAAAGGTGCAGGATGAGGATCAGGGGGAATTGCTGCCCTTGACCACTACGCCCACCCTTGCCGGCTGCCCCGTGGCGAGGCCTACCCCGCTATGGAAAGTATCTATGTCTGTGGGCAAAGGTGCAAATTGTGCGGCACTGAGTATGGGTACAATGTGGTCCAACCATTCTGGACCATCGTGGCAGCGTGTGTGTGCTAACACCGTATGGAATGCTTGTCTTAAACGTTGGGTCGCGTGTGCAGCAGTGACCCCACCGTGACCCAACCTGGGCAGACGAAAATTTTAAGTCATCGACATCCACACTTTGGGCCATCCCCAATGTTGCTGTTCTGGCTTTGCCACCCTTCCACAACCAGAGTCGGAGTTTGTCCTCCGACGCCCTTTGTAGCAATTTTATGAAGTTCCGTTGCATGCAATTGACTGAATTTTCATTCCGCACCCCCTCTGGCACTCTCCTACCAACCCAAACTAGGATGCCCCTACCCTAGTTACGCAGCATGCACTTGTTGTTGGCTACCTTCAGCTTGACGGGCCTCCGACTTGTGGTCAGGCACTCCGGTGGTAATAGGCAGCCTTGGCTAGACTGACCTGGGCGCCTATGTCAACCAACATGTCGAAGACGTTCTCCACTTCCCCACATAGGGCACAGATGTGTGCTTAAATTCTGAGATCAAATGATCGATACAAATTTGATGCTCTTTGTGGCAACCATGGTGATGGCTTGCACTGAACTCTACTAACTGCATGCCATAGGCCTCACAACACTTTGCGTACGGTTTGCTGATGGCGCTATTTTCATGGGCCATGGATCCTGTACCATTTGCGAGTTCTTAGTACAATCGGTGTTCACCTGTGCTGATGACGTGGTAGATGCTCAACTGCCATGCATGGCTGATGGGTAATTCGTCAGTTAGTCCCCTCATATGCGGGGTCATGAGCTGATGAGCGCTCTAGATATGCATTGGGTGATTTGTTGCAGCAGAGGAAAAGTGATTCACAGTTGGTGGTACAGTACAAGTTTACAAGAAAACTTCAATGTTTGGAGATTCATGCATGCACATTGCTTGCCTCAGTCCAAGCGTCCATCCGAGAAAGTGAGTGGGTTTGGTTGCTACGGCGTCTCTTAAGCAAGGCTGGAGTGGTTGTTGCCATGGTTAAGCTACATGCTTCGAGACACGCCAACTTGTGCACCTCTTTGGAGACCAAAACTTGCCATTTTTGCTCTTCTCGGCGCTCATGGATTGTTCACGTGAGTTTTGTATTCTTTCTTTGCATGTTTGTCGTACCACGGCAAGACGTTGTGTGCGACATTCAATTTTCTGCTCTCGTGGTGATGTTTGGAAAAAGGGTCAAGTGGTAATATCCTCTTGCCATAGCGAGGGAGAGCCGAAGGGATGGACAATTTGGCCGAGGACCGTTGTGAGGTGCTCCAAATGGGTCCCCAAGAAGACCAATAGCGTCAACTGCATCAATTGTGAGGTGCGGCGCAACGTCTTCCGCGGGGAACGTGAGCTTGGCGGTATTGACCGCGAGTGGTTAACAATCCCAAACGTCCCTCTGGGCTTCGAGCGTGCGAAGGGCTGCTCAGAGCCCGAGCGTGCGAGCTGTGAGTGGTGGGAGCGGGGTCATCGACGTGGATGCTGAGCCCCCCCCCCCCCCCATCTTAACGGCCTCCCCCTCCATTGGCAGGCTGCGGATTGCGGCTTACAAAGCGGGTGCAGTTGCGTTCGTTTTGGGCAAGCGTAAAGGCGCCGGCCCAGGGAGAATTCTTTGTGAGGGTGCCAGAGCATCGATTTCTAGAAGGGTGGGAGCTTCGTCGGTGGGTGCGGGGTTCTGGTTTGTGAGTTGGGTGGCTTGATGTCATCGGTGTGTGTTTGCCAGGGGCTAGGGGTCTTGGAGCACCGCCTCCTCCAATTCGTGGAGCGGAGTGGGATAGGGAGGCAGCCCGGGGACTCCGGCGGGCAGTTTTTTTGCATGTTGTTGCCCTGCTTTCGTGGCCACTGGAACCGGAAGTGTAGCCGTCCTTGTCGCTTGACTTCACATCCCCCAAGTTGCGGATGAGGTGAATTAGTGATGAGGTTCTGCAACGTGCATTGCGTGCGCTGGGGAACGTCACGATATTTGGGATACACAGGCGCCGAGCTTGTTTGAGTTGGTGGCACGTTACCATTTGTTTCGGGTGCCCCCCCCCCCCCCTGGATGGGCGTTGGTCATGCTTGCTGCGTTGTGTGCTCAGAACTTATTGTTCAGCCTGAGGCCGGGTTCCGTGGGTCGTAATGGGGGACTGTTTGCTATCCAGAAGATTCTAGAGAAGTGCGGCCTCATCGTCAATCTGATAACAGTAAGTAGGGCCATGCGGGGCAAGCCGCAGATGTTCTGGCTGCCGTCGGTGGAGGTGCTGGCGCATCTCGGGCACGTGGCGTGACAAGGCTACTGTCCTTTTGTTCCCCCGTTCTACGGCAGGGCGCACTGTCTCCACGTGGTAGTGGTTGTTCTTTCCCTCCGAGGTGGTGAAGGGGCTGTGCATTGGGTACGTGCCACATAGAGTTCAGTAATATCTTCTGGTCACTATGCCTCCTAGAGCAGCTTTCGGGGGTGTTTCGTATCCCGGACGGGGAGGGTGGCGTGTTGGCGCTTCGGTGTCTTGTGTTCCACTGGTAATGCAACCCGATATTATGCCCACTTGTGTTGGAGCGATGGATAGAGGAGGGTGGGTTGGTGGGGGTCGTGCTTTTAATAAATTAGGAAGATGTGTTGGTGGTGGGGACGGAAGGGACACGGGTGCACACACAAGCAAGGTGTGCGGTGGACGCGCTGTGTGCGTTGGTGCGGTTGTGAGCCCCAAAAGTATTCGGGACGCGGTAACACGCTTGGTGTGGCTGGGCAACGACGTCACGTTGCGGGGGGGGGGGGGGGTCGGGGTAGCTTGCAGACGGCCTGGGTGCAGGGGAGGCGTTGTTGGCGCATGTGGTGTGCCTGTGAGTAGGTGTGTGCAGGTTGAGGAGGTTGTAGACGTTTTCGAGGCGCGTGCAATGGATTTGCAGGCCTTCTTTTTGACATTGCCCACACTGGTCGGGCGTTTCAACCCGTGTACTTTGGTGACCCCCCCGGACTGCAAATTTCTCCCCTCAAGCTCCTGCGCTCTATGTGCATTGTGTGTGTCCGGGCGTTGCAGGGCTAGATTGTGTTCTCACCTAGGGAGGTGCATAGAGGGCGTGTGCATGTGTATATGGATGCACGGGTCTACCGCTTGGGGCCGTTTTCGATTGCGTTGGGAACGCGTTCCATTTCCATTAGAGCAGCGGCCAAAGCAACAGTGGGGTGAAGCAAAAGCTCTGTTCTGCACTATCAAGTTATTGAAACATCGCGTTTAGGCGGGCACACCTATTCGGGGATCATGCGGCGATGGTGGCCTTTTGTCCGGTTCCTCAAGTGTAAAATGGGGATGCGCTAAAGGTATAAAGAGCAGTTACTAAAAAGCTTTATGTACCTGTGGGCAGCGTGCCTGGCTTCACCCAGTCACCGTGTGCTGCCACTTGGTGCGGATTCAGTGAACCCGGCGGACCCCATCAATAGGATCCGGGACCAATTTGCAGGGCATTGGGAGTTGTCGCGGGCGATGGGGACGCATAAAGTATGGGATTTGTGGGCCTTACCGGACCGGGAAACGGCTTCCCTTTGGACGTGGGTGTGCCTTCGGGGCCATTTGTGCTTCCCCACGCGCGGCACGCGGGGCTTCGGTCGCCAATACAAGAAGTTGGGGCAGTATGTCATGACGTATTTCTTCACTACCCCCTGGAGGATTCCCTGCCCTAGAGACCTACGTTAAAACCAATAGGGTTGATTTTCATTTTTGATGCATGAAAGTTGGTAAAAATTAACTTGTCAAATATGTACATGGTAACCCAATTTTGGGTAATTTTTACCGCCCTCCTGTGTGTGTACCGTGCCCATTTCAAGTGTTTGGGTGGTCAAAGGGTGCCCAACGGGATGCTGCAGGGATTGCACAGTCCTATAGGTGGTTATGTAGCCCCACACATCCCTCTCCGGTCCCCCCACACAGCGCACTCCCAACCTTGTTATTCCCTGGTGTAGCTCTTGTTATGCCTTTCTCTGGGGACACCCTTCTCCAGCTTAGTATGACACTGACGCGTTTGAGTGGGGCCAAGAGTTTGCGGGACCCTTTGGTCTCCCAACTCCTTGGTGAGTGGGTGGCCTTGTCCCCTTTGGCCAAGGCCCGGTGGTACGAGGCCCCCGAAGTTGCGCAACTCCCGCTCATCCACACCAGGCAAATAGAGGATGTGAAGCAATATGCCTCCGTCCTCTTCCCCGCACCCGAATCGGTCGGGTTATTCATGGACTTGAATGTCCCCAAGGGCGGCTTCCGGCATGTGTCGTAGTTGAGGACCCGCCGCGGGGCCGCTTGCACCGCCACGATAGGCCTCCCATTCCCCGGCCCATTCGCTTCACGGACACATGGAAGGAGTTGGTGAAGCCGCTTGCGCTAGATGGACCCATTCCGTGGCGGTTCTCCCCACAAGCAGCCGCTCTTGGCCGTTGCAAACGTGGGCCCGCCACATCCAATCGCGTCTACCCCTCGTGGACACCATTGATTGGAAGCGGCCGCTCCATTTCCTCCTCGGTGGGGATGCCTACCCGTGCGCCGGTGGAAGTTGCACCCAACATTCCGTTGCGCTCCTCAACCACGGCGCACGGGGCCGACCACCGGGCTTCCCATGGGTGATTGGCATGACCGTATGCAGGGACAAGGACATGGCTGCGCTAGCGACAATATGGTCCCAAGACTCCCAAGTATACGGCCGTTGCGTTTGGCTTTAGTTTTTGTGTTAGTTTCTCGAGCTTAATATTTCATATTTGGCTAATATTAATCGGAATTGAAAAATTACTCTAGTATTAACCTGAAAAAATTGATGCAAAAATCAATTTTCTTTCCACATATTGCAGCCTCTTCATGGCTGCAAGAAGTTTTACTAGGCAACCATGTGTGCGGCATGGGTTTTCATCGGGGCCTACCAGCCCCTAGTGTGCCACCTCATTCGCCGTGCCCATAGTGTGCTCTACATATGAAATATATAGCATCTATGCACCTTTTCCTTGTGCGCCCCTCAAAGCAACACATGCACACACAGAGACACACGCATAGCCAATGATATTGGCACCCCCAAACACCCATCGCCTCACACACATTCCTCCTTCCTCTATCCTCCCCTTGCCCTACCGGTTAACGTTCGGGAGGGTATGCCCTTTTCCTTTTCCGCATTCTTTGCAAGTTTTTTTTAGGATGGTGGACAGGAAGATTCATGATGGAAAACAGCGGAAAAAGTTGTAGGTATGTGTGTGTGTGTGTGTGTATGTGTGTCTCCGTGTTCGCGGCATGCAGATTGCCCTGAAGCAGATAAAGGGGCTAGTTTTTGCTTCACTGTTGATCACCCCCCCCTCGGTATAGTGGTACGCAAGGGGGTGACGCTTGGGGTTGTGGGTTGTGGGGGTGTCGGAGGTGTGTGGGCTTTGGTCCGGGATGTGTGGTTTCTAGGGCTGGGGTGTGTGGGGGTGTGGTTTCGAGGCTGTTGGTCAAAAAGGCTCCATCCCCCCCCCCCCTCAGAGACGCCTCCCCCACTCAAAAAAAAACCTCCATCAAACTTGGCCAGCGATTGGTGTATGTGGTGTCCACAGCCTCTGAGACCCCCCCCCCCCCCCCAAGAGCCGCCAGCATTCCTCCCCCCGCCCAGGCACCGCAAATGGTGATGCACCAAACGTATGCAGACCCACTTGGGGCGTGTCACTGTGCATTAGTCCTTTTTCTTTAAAGTTAATATTTCAATTGGTGATATTAATATCCGTATGTTGATATGAACGCCACGAATGATTAATATTTAATATCTTAGTTAATATTTGGTCTGATAATATTAACGTGCAAGCATGAATTGCAGGGTTCCAAAATTTAATTTTTCATTTGTTGTGTTTTTTTTCCGCACGTGATATGTGCCGGGGTGGCCACACCACTGCACACCACAGGCCGAAACCCCATAGGCCCGCACCTCACGGCCCCACACACTACAACCCCACACGCCAAAACCCCACAGGCCCACCCACCAAAGCCCCACCTCCGCAGCGCAACACCCCACGCCCTGTTGTATGCGCGGTTGTGGTGTGTGGGGTGTGTGGGATGTGGGTGGTTGTTAGGCCGCAGTGTGTTGGGCTGTAGGGCCTGGGGCTGTAGGGCCCCGGGTTGTGGCGTGCCAAGTTGTGGTGCTTGCGGCTGTGGCAGGTGGTTCTGTGGGGGATGGAGCCGTGGGGGCTGTGTGGTGTGACCCCTTATACCACAGCACCATAGCCCAGAGCCCCACCCCCAAGAGCCCCAACCATCACAGTCCGGAGCGCCAGTACAACCCAACACCGTGCATCCCAACACACTACCCACTGCCTGAAACACCAGTACTGCCTACACCACAACCCTTTACACGGCAGCCCCACATACCACAACCCCACACACCATAAACCCACCCCCAATAACCCCACACACCCTGGCATGACACCCCGACAAGAGAGGCGCGCACACCAAACCCCCACACTGCCCCCATTCTTTCAGGTCAATTTTTCGACTACGGGGTGTAATACCTGGAGGTTGACATCTAATTTTTGGACCGGCGGTCCAAATATTACAATTAACGTTTCATATTAACACTCGGATATTAATCGGAGCTCTTCAAAAATTGACACAAAGAAAACATGGTGTAGGCCGCACTTCAAGTGGTTGTCCAAGGGTGGGGCGGGGATGCGGAGGCGGGGGGTTATGGCAGGCGTTTTCATCCACAGCCCTACACTCCCACACCATGGCACCCAACACCACAACCTCGCATACCACAACCCACACACCATAGGCGTACACGCCACGGCAGCGAACACCACCCCCGCGCATACCACAGCCCTAGACACCAGCCCGACACACACCACAGCGCCGAACACCACATTCCAACATAACAGAGCTTTGGACCCCCCCCCCCCGCAGCGCCACACACCACAACCCTAGAAACTAATACCCCAAACACCACAGTCCTAAGCATCACATCCCCACACACCACAGCCCCAGAAACCACATCCACACACACACCACAACCCATGCACCATAGGCGCAAACACCACAGCCCTAATAACCATCCACCCCACAATAGAACCCCCACACACCACAGCCCCAAATATCACAATCGTACACACCACAATGTGGTGGGGGGGGGATAGCCAATGCAGTTGGAACTAGCCCCTATATTTTTCTTTGGGGCAATGTGCAAACTACAACCTACACGCTAGCGATGAACACACAAACACACACACGCACATATATACCTACAACTTTTTCCTTTGTCCCATGGTGAATCTTTATTTCCACCATCCCAAGGCCTGCACAAAGAATGCGGCATAGCCTCCCGAACCCTAACCACAAGGACAAAGTGATGCAGCAAAGTGGCCATGGGGGACCAACATGAGTGCAAAAACTTGGTGCAACGGTATTTCTTTTCTTTGTATGCATTTATACGATTTTCAGGGAGCGTTAATTTTTGCACAAAACAGTTACTTTTTACGAGGTTAATATTAACGTTGGCAACACATTAATTTTTAATATTTCAAATATTACATGAAAAATTAAAAACCAAAAACAAACCCGACGACCACTGTAACATTTTTTTCCAAGGAAACCGGTGAGACCCCCCCCCCCCCCCCACATCCCCGGGTGAAAACGACACCCGATCCCTCAAGGCACCCCATGGGGGTAGAGTTTTTCCCGTCTAAACCCCTCAACCCCCCTGCAAAGGGTCAACTTTGGGTTCACACATTAATTTCTTGCCGAAATATTAAAAATATTGGGTTTAACATAGGTCTCTAGTGTGGAGATCATATCATGAGCCCCCCCCCCCCCCGCCAAGGAGCTCAGAGCGATGGTGCTTGTGGTCTGGCTTTTTCTTGTTTTTAGCGTGTTGCTCAACTTCTCGATGATCTTTTCCATGACTTGTTGTAAGCAGAGGAAGAGGAGGCACACGACAAAGACATGTCCGGTCTGCGGAGACCATTGCGTGCATTGGCGTGCATGGGGGTTCAGCATTTGTCCATGAATAGGCCCACTGCAATGCTACACAATGATGAGTTGTTTGTCTACTTTCTTGACTTTTGCCTTATGTGCTTTCGTGGTATTGCTAAAATTCAGCTCACCTTCTGAGCTATGGTTTAGCTCTATTCGTTGTGTGTTTAAGTGTGTGTGTGCAGTGTGCCGGCTTCCGTTTTTGCCACAGTGCATTTTTTTGCATTTGAGTCTGCAGCCCACCCTTCCCACACATGATGCTATGGGGGAGTCTTTTGCCTTTTTCCGGGCCTCCCCACCGGGATGCAACGCACTAACGAGTTTTTTGTCTGTTTTCTCTTGTTCTTGTGTGTCTGCTTTTGTTGTATTGCTAAAACAGCCAATGCACGCACCACCCGGTGGTTCCAACCCCAACACCCACACCGATTAGGAGGTGACGAGAGGTGGAAAGGGAGGACGGGGAACGAGAACAATCTGCCTTTGTAGTGTGAACAAATTTTGCACACGACATGACCGGCTCACCAGGATAAGATATAGACAAGGAGGCAAACGGGCCAAGTGACTGTGACTGTGAGGACACGGAGGAATGGTGGCCAGATGGCCTGGCAAACAAAAAGGAAGGAGGGGAGGCAATAGAGCAAGGGGTAGGAGGGAACCTACAAGGCCCACCGCCAAGGATAGGGGGAAGAAGTTGGCGACGATAGTGGACAAAAGGAACAGAGAGAAGGGGGCAGTGGGATTCGCGGCGGGCCCGGGCGTGTTGGATTTCGGTGCTCTTTGAGTGGCCCCGAGGATCGGGGTCGTGTGATAGCCCACGCCTAGCCATGGGAGCCGAGGCAGCTTCCACAGATGTGCACTAAACTTCTGTGTGGGTTGTGGAGCAAGGGGGGGGGGGGGGCGTTTAGAGTGTGACACTGGGGGGCTCAAGGGTTTGGAACCCAACACTCCATGAGTTGGCCCCAGCATCGGGGGCATGTGATTGCCCAAGCCTGGCCATGGCATGTAGCCTCCGCAAAAGGGCACAGAAATTTTTTGCGAGCGGCTTTGCAGGCCAAGACGGGACACTCGGATGCTAGGGTTCAACAAAGCCCCCACCGAAAAAGATTTATTCTTTGGGGGTTTGCGGGGGACATGCGTCGCGGTAGGCACCTTTGCGCAAATTTTTTTCGTGCCCCCGACACGCCCTCCACCGTGCATCTACCTACAATAATGAAGGGCGCGTGGTGTTTGGGGGGGGGGGGGGGATTTTGGTGCATTGTGTCCAACAAAAAAGTTTAAACTCTTGCCTCAAGGCAAGTGTAATGCAAGTAGGTAGCCGTGGGTCAGTGATGGCTACCAGAATCTAATGCAATTGGCCTAGCAAATTGTGCATATCCCCCGCGCATTTCTGTGGTGCCTCACCGACAGCCATCCCCAATGAGATGTCACTCTTTGGGTGCCAAAAGCAACCCTAGTTCACTCTTTTCCATGTGTAGCGGTGCCTGTTTGGTGTACCCATTCTCATGTGCCGTGAAGTCTTTCTAAATGTGCTCACCCACTCTGGACAACGGGTGAAAGCAATTGTTAACCGCTATACTATCATACCATAGAGTATGGGTGCGCAAAAATTGTTGCATGTCCCACCTTCTGTAGTGCACACATGCATCTTGCACAAATGATAGTGTATGTTGATGTCTAGTGGCACACTGCGGCGAGTCGCAAGTTGCACAACCTCCACCGTTTTCACCACTATCAAAATGTCCACCTGAGGACCCATCCGTGAAGGCGCCAACATGACAGGCCGCCATAGTAGACTTCACACATTCGTTGGAGCAAAATGAACCGGCATGATTGTGTGTTATATGCGGGCTCTGCATATTCGTTTCACAAGCGTATTTTACGCCAAATGAAGACGCCATGCGAATTTGGGTAGTCGTGCATGCTCAATTCTGAGCGTGTTGGGGACGACACAAGCGTTGTGCGTGTGGCGCGTGTTTCACACACGTCGCTGTGGAGAAATCCACAAAGCAGTCGCTCTTCCGCATGTACCCTTTGGTTGTCCTAGTTCTCATTCTTCTTTTCTGTCCGACCAATCCTCGAGTCACTAGTTTGGTTGTTCAAGGTAACACATTGGCAATTGAACATTATGTTGTGTGCTTTTTTGGTCTTTGGATCTTCCACCCGTTTTACGTAGTGCACCCAACCAACGTGGCAGCCGGCCGTGAGACAAGTAGTGGGAGCGTTTGGTGCCACAGCCGTGGAGTGGTGGCAAAGCAATTGACAAGCATGTGGAGGTATCGAGCATATTAGTACGTTGTTTGATCTAGATCATCATGGACGCCACCCTTGGCTCCACATCGGCAACGGGCAGAACATCACAGTGCTCAAGACGTTAGTTCTCCTATTTATATGCGCTTGGGAACAGCCGGAGCGCCATGCTTGCACACTTTGAAAAGATAATGTAACAAGCAGCAAGCGTTGTATTTGCAGCGGTACTATACGACATGGATAACACACACCACGTAGAACAGTCCCCGGGAATAACGTGAAAGACAACTCGCAAGCCATGCTTGATATGCAAAACACATAGCAACCTTTGAGAACCATGTGCGTGTGTACCCTTAGGCCATGCTAACCACCCGCCCCTTACGACCCAAACATGTGCACTTTCTCGCCTGGTCTGTGTAAGGGGCGGGTAGTTAGCGTGGCCTAAGGGTACACACACACATGGTTCTCAAAGGTTGCTATGTGTTTTGCATATCAAGCATGGCTTGCGAGTCGTCTTTTACGTCATTCCCGGGGACTGTTCTACGTGGTGTGTGTTATCCATGTCGTATAGTACCGCTGCAAATACAGCGCTTGCTGCTTGTTACATTATCTTTTCAAAGTGTGCAAGCATGGCGCTCCGGCTGTTCCCAAGCGCATATAAATAGGAGAACTAACGTGTTGAGCACTGTGATGTTTTGTCCGTTGCCGATGTGGAGCCAAGGGTGGCATCCATGATGATCTAGATCAAACAACGTCCTAATATGCTCGATACCTCCACATGCTTGTCAATTGCTTTGCCACCACTCCACGGTTGTGGCACCAAACGATCCCACTACTTGTCTCACGGCCGGCTACCACGTTGGATGGGTGCACTGCGTGCAACGGGTGGAAGATGCAGAGACCAAAAAAGCACACACCATAATGTTCAATTGCCAATGTGTTACCTTGGACATCCAAACTAGTGACTAGAGGATTGGTCGGACACAAAAGAAGAATAAGAACTAGGAAAACCAAAGGGTCTTTCAAATTGTGGCGCACATGCGGAAGAGCGACTGCTTTGTGGATTTCTCCACAGCGACGTGTGCGAAACACGCGCCACACGCACAACGCTTGTGTCGTCCCCAACACGCTCAAAATTGAGCATGCACGACGAGCCAAATGCGCATGGCGTCTTCATTTGGCGCAAAATACGCTTGTGAAACGAATATGCAGAGCCCGCATATAACACACAATCATGCCGGTTCATTTTGCTCCAACGAATGTGTGAAGTCTACTATGGCGACCTATCATGTTGGCACCTTCATGTATGGGTCTTCGGGTGGACATTTTGATAGTGGTGAAAACGGTGGAGGTTGTGCAACTTGCGACTCGCCGCAGTGTGCCACTAGACATCAACATACACTATCATTTGTGCAAGATGCATGTGTGCACTACAGAAGGTGGGACATGCAACAATTTTTGCGCACCCATACTCTATGGTATGATAGTATAGCGGTTAACAATTGCTTTCACCCGTTGTTCAGAGTGGGTGAGCACATTTAGAAGGACTTCACGGCAGATGAGAATGGGTACACCAAACAGGCACCGCTACACATGGAAAAGAGTGAACTAGGGTTGCTTTTGGCACCCAAAGAGTGACATCTCATTGTGGATGGTTGTCGGTGAGGCACCACAGAAATGCGCGGGGGATATGCACAATTTGCTAGGCCAATTGCATTAGATTCTGGTAGCCATCACTGACCCACGGCTACCTACTTGCATTACACTTGCCTTGAGGCGGGAGTTTAAACTTTTTTGTTGGACACAATGCACCAAAATCCCCCCCCCCCCCCAAACACCACGCGCCCTTCATTATTGTAGGTAAACGCACGGTGGAGGGCGTGTCCGGGGCACGAAAAAAATTTGCGCAAAGGTGCCTACCGCGACGCATGTCCCCCGCAAACCCCCAAAGAATAAATCTTTTTCGGTGGGGGCTTTGTTGAACCCTAGCATGCGAGCGTCCCGTCTTGGCGTGCAAAGCCGCTCGCAAAGATTTTTGTGCCCTTTTGCGGAGGCTACATGCCATGGCCAGGCTTGGGCAATCACATGCCCCCGATGCTGGGGCCAACTCATGGAGTGTTGGGTTCCCAACCCTTGAGCCCCCCAGTGTCACACTCTAAACGCCCCCCCCCCTCCTTGCTCCACAACCCACACAGAAGTTTAGTGCACATTTGTGGAAGCTGCCTCGGCTCCCATGGCTAGGCGTGGGCTCCACACGACCCCGATCCTCGGGGCCACTCAAAGAGCACCGAAATCCAACACGCCCGGGCCCGCCGCCATTCCCACTGCCCCCTTCTCTCTGTTCCTTTTGTCCACTATCGTCGCCAACTTCTTTCCCCTATCCTTGGCGGTGGGCCTTGTAGGTTCCCTCCTACCCCTTGCTCTATTGCCTCCCCTCCTTCCTTTTTGTTTGCCAGGCCATGTGGCCACCATTCCTCCGTGTCCTCACAGTCACAGTCACTTGGCCCGTTTGCCTCCTTGTCTATATCTTATCCTGGTGAGCCGGTCATGTCGTGTGCAAAATTTGTTCAGACTACAAAGGCATATTGTTCTCGTTCCCCGTCCTCCCTTTCCACCTCTCGTCACCTCCTAATCGGTGTGGGTGTTGGGGTTGGAACCACCGGGTGGTGCGTGCATTGGCTGTTTTAGCAATACAACAAAAGCACACACACAAGAACAAGAGAAAACAGACAAAAAACTCGTTAGTGCGTTGCATCCCGGTGGGGAGGTGCCACCAGGGCCCGGAAACAGGCAATAGACTCCCTCATAGCATCATGTGTGGGAAGGGTGGGCTGCAGACTCAAATGCAAAAAAATGCACTGTGGCAAAAACTCACGCAGGCAGACTGCACGCACACACTTAAACACACAACGAATAGAGCTAAACCATAGCTCAGAAGGTGAGCTGAATTTTAGCAATACCACGAAAGCACATAAGGCAAAAGTGGAGAAAGTAGACAAACAACTCATCAGTGTGTAGCATTGCAGTGGGGCTTATTCATGGAGAAATTCTTAATCCCCATGCACACCAATGCGACGCCACACAATCGGTACACTTAGGCCACGCTAACTGCCCACCCCCCTACCCACAGGCTGGGCTCCGCGGGGCCATACTGTACCCCCCCCCAAAAAAAAATAGGGTATGAATTCTGCACCTAGGGGACCCCTTGCACGTGGTAGGAAAAAATGAGTACCTCTATTTAACTAAAATGCTATTCTCATGTAATCACACCCCTGCATATTGGAAAATTAAAGGAAGAAAGAAGGTTTCCGGAACGAACCTTTCCACTGTTACACACAAATGTATCATCCACCGAGGCGATGCAGTGCAAGAAGTAGGGTAGAACACACTTGGGAAAGGTTGATGCACCATGTGTGTGCCCAATAACTATCAATTGACAGTCACTCAAATTCATGCATCATAATCGAGGTCTCTATTTGCCATTGTTGAGACCCCTGGGCGAAATTTCTTCCAACTTTACAAAAATGTAAAGACTAAACGTGTATTCCGGGAAATTCCTGAACCTAGGCGAACTTTCTTCCAGCTGTAGTAAAACACAAAAAAACAATGCGCAAAACGTCAATAGTATCTGCAAAGACAGAATGACATTCATACGTGTAAGAGGGAAAACATACCACACACACCATTGTCACTCTAGCGCCACTTCGTCAGGCGAGGTGCCTTTGGTTTGGCACCCTTACCAATAAGCTGCCCACCATTTGCTTGTGGTGCCTGGTCACTAGGCATCCCACTGTTAGCACCACCAGTGGCACCACATCCATTCTGTGTCTCCTGGGACGGTGTGAAATGGGCTGCAAACGTCCCCCCCCCCCCCCCCCAAATTCAGCTGGCAAGCAGTGGGACGGCACACCCGCCAAGGCCAAAAAGTCAAAGGCTAGAGCAAGCCCCTCACAGCAAAGCCCCCAGCCTGGATCAAAGCCTCCACCCAACAAGGCGTTGGGCACGTTTGCAGCCCATTTCACACCGTCCCAGGAGACACAGAATGGACGTGGTGCCATTGGTGGTGCTAACAGTGAGATGCCTAGTGACCAGGCACCACACAAAAAAACAATGCCCAAAACGTCAATAGTATCTGCAGAGACAACGCAGAATGACATTCAGACGTGTAATAGGGAAAACATACAACACACACCATTGTCACAGTAGCGCCACTTTCTCAGGCCAGGTGCCTTTGGTTTGGCACCCTTACCAATAAGCTGCCCACCATTTGCTTGTTACTACAGCTGGAAAAAAGTTCGCCTAGGTTCAGGTATTTCCCGGAATACACGTTTAGTTTTTACATTTTTGTAAAGTTGGAAGAAATTTCGCCCAGAGGTCTCAACAATGGCAAATAGAGACCTCGATTATGATGCATGAATTTGAGTGAGTGTCAATTGACAGTTATTGGGCACACCAATGGTGCATCAACCATTGCCAAGTGTGTTCTACCCTACTTCTTGCACTGCATCGCCTCGGTGGATGATACGTTTGTGTCTAACAATGGAAAGGTTCGTTGTATTCCGGAAACCCTCTTTTTTCCTCTGCTTTTCCAATATGCATGCATGCTTCTTGTGTTTTGACAACTGGGGTGTGGTTACATGAGAATAGCATTTTAGTTAAATAGAGATACTCATTTTTTCTTACCACGTGCAAGGGGTCCCCCAGGTGCAGAATTCATACGCTATTTTTTTGGGGTGTGGGGTACAGTATGGCCTCGCGGAGCCTAGCCTGTGGGTAGGGGGGTGGGCAGTTAGCGTGGCCTAAGTGTACCGATTGTGTGGCGTCGCATTGGCGTTCATGGGGGTGCACGGCAACAATTTTTAAATCCACCATTCGTTCAAAAAATTTGCAGAGCAAGGAAACGGACACAGGACACTATGCAAAAATGGGGACATTCAAGCCCCAAGGAGACCCCATCTTCTTTGTCCCGCTTTGGGGCAAAACATGGTGAATGAGTAGAGGAAGGAACAGGGCACACTTGCCGGTGGCTACTGGTCCCCGCAGTTGCTACCCGTGGCTCTCAAGTCGCAGGGTTCCAACACCCCTTTTCTCATGCTCGACACTAAGCTCAACACACGGCACAGGTCAACACATAGGAAGACACATGGAACCGCGATGGTCCCCATCGCCCACCTGAAAGGCATAGGAATGCGACACAAACAAGAGCAGACGCCCGACACATGCAAAGTACTTTGGAGGGCAATTTAGGTCATGTGAGGCACACAACACGCCCGGGATATGAGTTCTAACGAACTTTGACCCCAACAGCAACGCAACCACAAGAAACCAACTATAAAAATGGGTCACCTAGCCTCAAAAACCCCCACAACCACCATCCCCTCACCCGCAACATGGGGGACTGACAACAACGTAGAGAGCCATTGTGAATACACATGTCTCACGACAAATGTGATTTCGAAATGGTATATATGTTCACTTATTTACTCCATGTTTTTTGAATGAAAAAGGGATGTCATGTTTTGAGAAGAATTGATTCAATTTCTCGAGCTAGGATAACCAATGCATGAGTAGATCGGGCTTTTGTTGAGCCTCAAGACAAAACCACCTTTGCCACAATTGAACCAAAGACATGTTGGTATGCAAATTTTACCATGGGAGAGTTACACCGTGGACAACAAAGACATGGACAAAGACCAAAGATGATGGGTAGTGCCCCGTGCGTGATGATGTGAAGTGCGGACATGCAAACAAGGGTGTCTCGGTGGAGAATGAGGTTGCGATGTTCGTATGATCGCAAAAAAGAAATCAATACTTCAACTTTCTTGGTATGTATTTCGCACATTCATACATGAAGCAACAAATGCCCATGCCCTTTCCAACCCGTCAAGCCACGGGGGGGTTAACCCGGCCCGTTCCTTGTATGCGAACCCCCCCCAGCCCCCCCCCCCCTCGGGTTTTGAGAGATAGTGGGCTGGGGACATGGCGCCAACGGCGCCCCCTTTTTCCCGCATGGCGCAAACGGCGCCCCGTTTTTTAGTGTGAGCGCCAGATTTCACAAGACGAGGCGCTATACAAATGTCGTTTGTTTCGAGGTGCTTTTAGCGCGGATTGGCAAGACGGGGCGCTATACAAATGGTTTGTGGCCACCTGAAGATCCTGCATTCGGAGCAAAACCCCGGCCCGAGTGAGGCGCCAATTTCTTTCTGGGGCCAGCAGATTCGTTCAATCTTTCTTTCTCCTTCCCACGCTTTGTTGCGTGGCCCCTCGAGTTGGGGTTAGGGACTCACAATCCACGCTTCGGTGTGGCCCTCGAGTTGGGGTTAGGGACTCACAATCCACGCTTTGTTGTGTGGCCCCTCGAGTTGGGGTTAGCGACTCACAATCCACGCTTTTTTGCGTTGCCCCTCGAGTTGGGGTTAGGGACTCACAATCCACGCTTCGGTGTGGCCCCTCGAGTTGGGGTTAGGGACTCACAATCCACGCTTTGTTGCGTGGCCCCTCGAGTTGGGGTTAGCGACTCACAATCGACGCTTTTTTGCGTGGCCCCTCGTGTTGGGGTTAGGGACTCACAATCCACGCTTTGTTGCATGGCCTCTCGAGTTGGGGTTGGGGACTCACAATCCACCCTTTTTTGCGTGGCCCCTCGAGTTGGGGTTAGGGCGGCCTCATCTGCACCTGGTGAGGTTGCTTCGTCGTCGTCCAGCTTGCCACCTTTGCGCTTGCCCCAATCAAAGCCTCCTGCCCGCCCGCTCCCAAGTGAGTCCGAGGCAACGACCTCCGGGGCTGAGCGATCTCGTCCGCTCAAAAGCGTCGGAAAGCGCAAGAAGAAGAGGCGGGACGATGCC
Organism: Eutreptiella sp. 'Long Island Sound 2002'; assembly: GCA_964036045.1. Taxonomy (NCBI): domain Eukaryota; phylum Euglenozoa; class Euglenophyceae; order Eutreptiales; family Eutreptiaceae; genus Eutreptiella; species Eutreptiella sp. 'Long Island Sound 2002'. The sequence goes on from OZ038379.1 coordinate 67,499,292, forward strand.
CAACGGGAGCTTCAATCGAAGAGCGCCCGCCCAGACTCCTCCTCCTCCTCCTCAGAGGGGGAGCTTTTCAAGGACCTCTAAGCAGAAGTCCATCCATTTTTTCTTTTAACCCCCAACTCTAACCAAGCCTCAAGAATTTTGTCACAAACTAACCGGAGGGCGGGGGGGGGGGGGGAACAAGGGCGGAGGGGGAAGGAGGGCGGGGGGAGGGGGGCGGAGGGAAACACGGCGATCCTTAACACTTTCTTCTCGGCAAGGACGAGAAAGCGCTATTAGCGCATACATACCTCCGTACCCCCCAACCCCCAGACACACAACCCCCTAGGAGGTATGCATGTGGTAGTAGTGGGTCGCGCGCAAGCCCCCCCACCTTGTAAACCCCCCCCCCGGCCGAAATCCCCCTCTACACCCCCCCCCCCCCCCGACCCCCCCCCCAGATCCACCCCCCCCCCCCCCGGAGTTTTGACAGATAGCTGGGGGGTGGGTCGCATCAGGACCGGTTGTAGTCATCCCCCCCGTGCGTCAAGCATGGTTGAGGTTACACCCAATCATCCCAAGAAGGCTACCCAACCTACCACCTCACCATTCAATATCTTGTTGCTCTTGCATAAGACTAAGTAAGAGAGACGCAACGCCAAATAGTCCGGAGCCAATTTTAGGAGCCTAGGAGGCGAGCTTCAATGGTGCAACGAAGCAATAATTAGTGGTTGATAATGCACGATTTTTCCTCGTTTTTTTTTGTCTCATGTGTGCACCGATGTAAGCACAAAGTAATGTTTCTCATAAATTGAAAGATCTTAAAAAAAGGGGAAAAAGCACAAAAAAACGGGAAGTGGTGTAAAACACTTTTGTGGCGCAAAAATAGTACCGAAGCAAGATTGAGCATACCTAAACTACCCCTTTAACATTTGTTTCCCATCAACAAGGCCCATTGCTAGCCTCCATCCCGGCCTTCATTGTTGGATTGGAATTCAAGGGCATGGTACTATTTTTTCATGGATTTTAGTGGTTGTTTGAGCGCACAAAAATGGGTTTTTGCGTGCACAAAACACTTTTTTGTGTAGGCAAGTGCCCAATTTACTTGATGGCCATTTTTCCATAGGAACACAAAACAGATCTTTTACACATGCAAAATCAAGACAATGGGCAGCAAAATCAAAGGAAATCATTCCCCCCAATCACAAAGACACAAATAGCCATCGCTACATGCCATCTGCGCAAGCAGACATCGGACCAATGGTTCTTTTTTTGTTTCTGCATTGTGCTCATTCAACAATGTCACGGCTTTCATGATCAAGTCCAGGTGATATTCCACCACTAAATCAAAAAAGTATCCATAAAAACAAGGAATCCCCATCTCTTCATCGCCCTGTTGTACATCACTTTATTCCAATACTCCTAAGCCCTACCATGGTTTTGATGGTGGGTCGACATAGGTTGGTAGGCATTGAACCCGGGGCAAACAACCCCCAATCAAGATTGTCATTGGAAAGCACCTCTGCCCGCCGTTCCCTTTGTGCTCGGTGTGCCCCCCTCAGGCGGAAACCCCCTTTTCTTAACCACCCCCTTGAAACTCTTAATCTCACTCTTCCACGATTGATGGTGGGCCTCACTTTGGAGTGCAGTGATGTGGACAGGGTCCTCCATTCCGTCTGATGTGGACAGGGTCCTCCGTTCCGTCGCAGTCCCTGACATTTGGTCCTCCCAAAGACGGGTCCTCACGGTCTCTGTGGTATTTCTCCATTTGGGTTCGAACAAGCCTCAATGCATTGAGCTGGTCCAACCTTTCCTTCTTCCACACGAGATCACAAATGAATGCAAACAAGCCACGGTGCCACATAATCAATGACTCCAAGTAAGAACCCAAATACATCGACTTTGCGTGTGTAAAAGCGTTGCTTTGCGTTGTGAATGAATTGTGGTCTAAACACAGACACCTCCTGTTTGCACGCACCAATCGCCCTTAGGACTAAACAATCAAGGTAGGCTGGGACGCAAAACCCCCTTTTTACACCCCCCCCAATTGCCTTTTTTTACTCAAACGGTGTTGTTGAACTAGACTCAAAAGTGCCCCATTTACCTACAGGAAATCAAGGAAATGGGCCAACAATTCACACCCACCCCGCTGGTCCTTTTTGCAACAGCACACATATATGCCATTTGTGTGGACCAAATGATGGTGCAAGGTGTGTGTTTTTGCTCTTCATGGCTTTGCATATTGAGACTATATTTTTTTTTTGCCCAGCATAACAAAACACACCTTCACACGTCACTTGCTACCGAATTTCGGTCGAAATGCAAACCGCCTGTTTTATGTGTGCAATTTTTATTTTACTTTTTACTTAAACATGGAACGAAGGCTTGGAAGCAAAAACTTCTTTTTTATGCGCGCAAAAAGCCTGCATACAGCACAGAAGTGGGGAGGAGGGGCGGTGAGATGTAAACGTCCCGAAACACATCCATTTCCACCAATTTTCTAGCGTACTGATGCGAATGTGTTGTTTGGATATTCTGAGAGTTGGCAAGATGAGCAAATATGCGCTACACAACTTGTTGAATTTGTTACTTGGGTTTTTAGTTAGTTTTTGCGTGAATGATGATTTTGGCCCGTTATTCGTAGTCAATTGAAATGGCATATGCCTGCACTACAAAGTGGGTGTTTCCAAGTGTGCTAGGAAATTTTTCTGAAGTATAATGTCATTGAAATGTATGTTGTCCGTTGTCGAGCGTTTTTTTGTTTTTTTTTTGAATGGTTCCAATGGTTTGGGTAGTTTGGTTGATTTTCAAATGACTATTTTTAACACAATTTTGCACACTTTTTTTTGGCACAACTTTGCAGCACGGCGCTAGTCATGCATCTGATTCCACCTTTCTAAGCCTTTCTTTATAAAAATGTTACATGTCAAGCATTAAAAGATGAAATGCAAAGAGTGAATTCCATGGAGACAAATGTTTGTACAAAAAAACCATCATGGGGACAATCAAACCGGCACAACTCGTGATCAAATGGATAACGCGGTTGCACTCCAAAATGGCATTGGTTCCCTTTGCATTCAAATTGGCTCCTTTGCAAAGTTACATTAGTTCGGTGGTGGTAGCCATGATTCTCAATTGTTCACAATGGAGACGTGAGTCCTATGCAACTGGAGATGACGTCCCACAATTTGCCATGGCTTTGGTGTATTACATTGAGACCGAATTTATGGGGATCATTGCATTGATGGCGCAATCTGTTGTTCCTTTATGTTTTGAAGCCTATTGTATGGAAGTTGATTGTTCGAGCTGTGATTAATTCTTCCTAATGCATTTTCGAAAAAAGCTGCGCAATTCAGATATTTTGGAATTATAGCAAACTACAACGAGACAATTGTGCGATGCTAGGAAAGCAAGAATGGGCAATTCGTCTAGTTGGCAAATTTTGTGCAAATGAAGTACACGATGCGCTCATCTTCATCTATCCAAGATAGTTTGTATATGGCTATGACTAAGCGTACAACGAAGAGGGATCATGTGCTTGTCACTATGACCTTTGGCCTACTTCGCTACTTACTAAAAAGACAATCCGGAAGAAGTACGCATCTGCTAAGGTGCTTGTTGCTTCTTTCATTGCATCGTAACTACGGGCGTCAATATCCAATTTTTCATGGGTACAAATGCACACCAATGGTTAACTATGCTCAATGTAGGTGAATTTTGTAGCCCAACTGATGGGTGCTAACCCATCTGCAATGTATATATTGCTTAGCCATTGGACATATCAAATTGCAACGTGAGGACAAATGTTGATAGGCATACGCATGGTTGCGGCCGAATGCTGGCCATTTGTGGGGTTGCACTAATGGCATAGCCGCACACACGTGGTTCATCAAGAAAGTAAAATCCTCAAGAGAGAGGATATGACCATGGGCGCCGTTATACAAATGAACTTGTGCACGACCCGAGAAACAACAAGATAGATGCGGCGGGGACAAATGGCTCCCGCAAGCGGCAAGTTGTTTAAACCCTTTCCCCACCCATCTTCTTTCGTTTTGAGGCTCACGTCTTGGTGCCCCGACGTGGTAACGCGGGAAGGGTGGCGGGGGGGTGGGGTTGGGGGGGGGCTTTGCAGCCTGTGCACACGGCGTGCCACTAATGCAGCGAGGATACCTCGAACGTCCTAAATTTCATAACTTCATGAGCCATGCGCCACCCAATGGCCGTGCTCTCGGCGTGCATGAAGGTGCAAATTGCGGCACGTCGAGATACAGGCGCGGGCCCCTTGGTGCTTGCGGCGGCGTGTAGATGTACTCCGGGTGCCCGCTGGGGCTGCCTGTGGCTGCAGCTAGCAGATGGGCACCTGCTTGTGCACCTAGTCGGATGACACGGGGGTTCCTATGGGAGCCTCTCTTCATGGAAGCCATTGTGCGATGGGCCACGAGTGGCACGTGGTTCAGAGGCTAGGGGCAGGTCACGCAGGTGGAGATGGCCTTGGGCTTTGAGGCCCACGCGGGCAAAGCGTTACCCGCGCCTGGGAACCACCGTTTGTGTGCGGTCACACTTCCCGCGTGCACAGGGGGACAAGTGGTGAAGCAGCGGCTGGACCGGTCGCTTGCCGAAGTGCAACGCCCGCCTCTCCATGGAAAAGAGGTGTGGATGGCAAAGTCCCTCTTTCCCAGATGTGGATTACGCTGCGTGGGTCGTACAAAGCGGCCTGGCGGCGGTGCTCTTTTAAATGAGGAAGCTGGAGGACCATGTAGTGTTGGTCGGCGTGCATACATCTCCTAGCGTGCCACAGAGGGGTCAGCAAGCCTACTTTTTGCTAGACTATTTCGCACCAGCAGGCCCAGGCATTGCGCTCGTGCGCCCCTACATGCTCCTACCCCTAGGCAGGTGGCGAAAGACCGCCATGAAGGGGGATTGCGGCACTCACATTGGCGGACGGGGTGGAACCAGGTGTAGGGCTCTGTGCAAGGCAACCACAAACAACGGGGGGTAACAAGGGCACGGGCATCAGCGTGCTCCTTGCGGGCATGGGTGCAACCGACCCTACCGAGCGTGGACGTCTAGCCGCCAAATGCGCAAGCACGAGCGGTACGTTGGGCCACGAGGAGGACCAATGCACTTGCACTTGCACCATGCACTTGCAGCACTGTAGCTGCTCGCGCCAGGCGTTATGGTGTCGTGGATTGCTCACGCACCCGCTTGTTCCGTAGCTTAAGCTGCTAGCATCAGGTTCGCGCTCTTGGTGGTACGGTCCCAGGGTCATCACCGTCTTGTGTTCATGCTCGGCTGAGCACATGCAGCCGCTGTTGCGGAGGCAGCGCCGCCGCTGAGTTTGGTGTTAGGGCCGCCCCCTCCCCCCCTCCGCCATCGGCTCCAAGAAGGGGGCACATAGCCTGAATACATTGAGGTTGCTACGGTCCGATTGGCAGTTTGGGGCGTTGGCGGGCGCGACCCCCCCTCTCCCTCTCAGTGGGGGAATGCAGCAAGCACGACAGGGAGCTGAGCCCCCGCAGAAAGTCATGGGGAGCCCCCCCCCCCCCCCCGGCTCCCTCCACACTGACAGCCGTTTTTTGGCAGCTAACGGGGGCCTTGGCGTCAACACGACCAACGCTGCTTGAACCATTCCCCACCAACTCCCTCATCCTCTCCTGCCCCCCCTTGCTGGAGGCAGCAGCAGAGGAGGCCGCGCCGCGAGAGCCTCGGTGCTGGCCAACGGCGCACTGCAATGCCCCCCCCCCCCCCCCGCGCCCACGGGCAAAGCAGGTGGCGTTAAGCGGGCTAGGGCAGCAACACCCCATTCTCATTTTGTGTGGCGCGCACATAGCTCCCGTGTGATGTGACAATGTGACAAGGGCAAAGGGGGGTGTGGCACTGCTGCTCCCGGAGCCACGAGGGTCACCCTCGATTGGCGGTGGTGTTGGGGGGTGCGTGGTGCATGCTCTTCGGGAGAGGAGGACTATCCGGCCCTTACTCCCTTGCAGGGCGGGGGGTGTGATGAAGAGATGGCCTCATATAAGCTAGGCGCAGATTCGTCATCCACCGGCTGCACGGGGAACGTGTACCGGGGCCATGGGATGGCAAAAGGGGAAGATACTTTATCTCGGTGCCCCTTGTCCTGTTCTTCCGTCACATCAGGTGACCACCACGGGGGGGAGTCCTAGGGGCGAGGGCTTAGGCTAACCCCCTAACCATATCCCACAAGCCCATCCTCACCTCAGAGCGTCCAGGACAGTAATAGCCACATGCCCTCCTGGAAGGTGCAGCACACACACTGTGGTACGTGTTGCATTACTTCCACGACGTGCTCACGACAAATCTGAAAGCAAATATATGAAATAGTTTGCCATGCACGATGGTGTCACAAACCTAGAGGGTGGCCCCACTGGGCTTCCAAAAACTTGCTTGACCAACAAAGCCGCCAAGATCAATTTGTGCCTGTGCTTGATTTCTAAGGCCTCTTGGGCCAATATTTGATGGGTGTCCACTCGTGGGGCCACACCGCCTTTGGCTAATGGGAGTGCTTAATGGGTGCCACACGCTTCGCAAAGGGTAGGGCATGCCAAAGGGCTTGGGAAGAAGGGGGGTGAAGGCGGTGGTGCTGGGGTTACAACCGGTGGCGGAGGCTAATGGAGATGGACCATGAGCGCAAGCCAAGTTGTGGTGGGTGCCAGATACATGCCGTACTTGTGGTACATCAACCAGTAAACATCATCTTGCTCCGACTGGGCGACCAAAGCCGTTGGCAGGACACCATGGGCTCAATGGGCTCCGATTGGAACCGCGGCCATGCCCAAGGGAGCGCCAGCATGGGCAGCAAAGCCGCCTCCACGAGCAGCAACGGCACCCACAATGCCGGCTGCGCATGCCAGCGCGGACATTCCCGGAGCGGATGCGTCTCTTTCTTTGGGGGGGCCAGCACAATACAGGATGTTGTGCACCCGTTCGCGCTCTGCTAGCGATGGCTCTGTCTCTGTGGAGGCAATTGTGAGCCCGTAGGCACAGTCCTTTGTGTAACACTCTCAAGCCCATATACGCTCGTCCAACATGAAAATTTTGTGCCGCAACTCTCCCCCCTTGCAGGGGCTCTTGACCACATATGAAATACCTCGTAAAAGACATTGCAAAATACCATGGTGCTGAACGTGCAGTTCCTTCGGACGACCCGTCCATGTTTTCCCATGTCAACAACGCACAATTGGTTCACAGAAGGAACATTGTATACATGGCATCCAATCCAAACAAGACGCGTTGAAATTCCGTAGTGCAAAACATTACATGTCATCAAAAGAGGATGAAATGGACAGTCTATGTTAGGGTAGCTCTACCCCGGGAAGGGATTATCGGAGGCCCACATAGTAGTGTTGCCCCCTGCACTCCTTTCTTTGTGCAACCCTCACTTTGTTACTATCCATGTGGCTCCAGCAACATGAGCTCCGACACCTATTCGGTTGTACGGAGCGGCCGTGATTTTGCAGTTGACGTGCACATTGGTTCGCCCAAGCAGGGCTTCCAACCTCACGGATCCCCATATTGGGCACTTGTTGGCCTATTCCTTTGGCTACCACGCGTAGAACGCATAGTACGAAATTTTGTCGCGTTTTTGCTTTTATGATTGTTTTGTGCTACCGGGGGGTTTTCGAGGGTGCCCGACGCAATGGAACTATCTGTTTAGCTCAATTCAACCATTTTCGAGGAGAGAAGCACAATTGCCTCCTGCCTCTGCCTCTGTCTTGGTGCTACGCGTGCTGCGTGTGTTGCGCGTCCTGCGTGTTTCGGTCCGGTGCCTCTGAGTCTGCCTCGGGAAGTCTTCCTACGCGGTCTACGCGTTCTGCAGGGGCTAAGTGCTTCACACCTATCATACCACACCCAATTTTTTTTTCCCATGCTTGCACCCGTGTACTGTGCTACACACCTGCACTGGTTCCCAATGGAACTGAAACGTGCGTATTCCAACGACAATTGCCTTCTGCCTATGCCTTTGCCTTGGTGCTACATTGCCCACGTGTGTTGGGTGTTTTGTGTGTTGTCGTTTTTTGCTTCCGACGTTGCCTCTGGAGCCGTTCTACGCGTGCTACGTGCTCTGCAGCATGTTTTTGTCCCAACATTCATAGGCCGCTCTGCTTTTATGGTGCAGGAGCCATGCCTGCACCCCTGTACCCCGCCACACATTCTCAATGGTTGCAGAAGGGTGGGAAGCTGGGAGAGTGGAAGCATCCGAAGAAACTGAAGCGCGACGCCTTCGTTGTCTTTCAAATTAAACAAGCCACGAGTATGTGTGTGTGTTTCCGTTTTCGTCTCGCTTCTCGCCTTGCACCGCTGTCCTCCTCACCCCCTTGTGTTGCAGCGGGGTGGCATGCCGGATGGGTCAATCGAAAGAAGAAAGGGGCCAAGGACAAGCAGGAGAAACAATTTTGGTTGACGAACCTCACAACGTATCAGGTGTACCACGTTCACGGGTTTGCGGTTCATGTGACCACTATTTTGCGCTGCCTGTTGTCCCCTACCGCCTGTTGCACCCTTTCACAGGTCAAGGCCCCGAAGGGCAAGCCACATGCGCCACATGTGGTGCAGGACGTCCGCAACAAGAAGGATGGCTACTTGAAATACAAAAAGGTGTTTTATGCGTTCTGCGCGTTTTATCTGTTCCCTTTTCCGTTGCCTCTGGATCTGCCTCTGGTTGTGTGTTATGCGTTTTGCGCGTTCTCGGCGCTCTGCGCGCTTCCTCTGGTATTGCCTCTGGGGTTGCCTCCATGTGTGTTGCATGTTCTGCATGTTCTACAGATTCCGTGCGACCGGCTGTGGACGTGGATCCAAGATGAGGGAACCACGGAGAGTTCGGATGAGGACGAGTAGGAAGAGGAGTCGGAAGAGGAGCCGGAGGAGGCAGAGGAGGCGGAGGAGGAGGAGGACGAGGAGGGCAGTGATGCTGCCAGTCTGAAGGACGAGGACGAGCCCTCCCTCGCCCAACGCGCCCCCCGCAGCACCCACCTAGAGGTTGCCCGCATGGCCGCAAAGGGGACCCCTGTCAAGGCGAAGCCACAGGCAAAGCCAGAGGCAAGGCCAGAGCCGGAGGAGCTGTCCAAGAAGAAGAAGGAAAAGACGAAGAGTCCACCCAAGAAGAAGAGCAATGGCAAGAAGAAGGTGGAGGAGAAGCCCAAGCATGTGCGTTACGCAGTGGAAGGCGAACCGCACAGGACGATGCCCACAGGTGCAACCCGAGGGGAGATGTACCAAGGCGGGGCCGCCTACCACAACGATGTGCAGGTCATGCAGCGCACCTCGGCGTCGGAATATGAAGTTTCACTCGGACGAGTATGCCAACACTACAAAGTTTGTTTGGCCGAGGAAACACAAGCGCGCCGCGAATTGGGCCTGGCGCTGCTTCTGGTGACGGACGTGCGGGCGTACAGTGTGCAGATGGTCCTCCGCTGTGGCACGAAGAATGCACAAAGCACAGCCGCTGCCAGAGAACTGTTTGAGGAGCGATACCGCAGCAGCTCACCCCGCCAAGTCGCAACTGGGTTGATCAAGGGGGTGTCGGTGTGCACGAACTGTGTCGGAGCCCCGGACTGGCCTACGGAATTTGGTGACCCCGCAGCTGCAGGCCTGCCGTTGGCGAAATTGAAGGGGGAGCTCTGTCGTCTGGATACCGAACACGGCGCAGCATGGACCAGCTGAGTGCGTTTGGTGCGGAGGACATTGTCGACATGCCCACTGACGCTTTGCAGGTGTACTGCATGTGTTGCGTGTTCCCTCTGTAACGCCTCCAGTGCAGCGTGTAGCGCGTTTTCCGCGTTTTGCGCGTGCTACGTGTTCCCGACGTTGCGCCTCTTCGTTGCCTCTGGGGGTGCATTCCGGTGTTGCACGCGCTTTGCGTGGTCTGTACAGGAGAAGCTGTCGCGCACGGTCCGCATGGCTGGCCTCATGGCCTACACCTTAACGGAGGACAGAGGTGTCGGCCTCCCCGACACAGGGGCATGGACACTCGTGAGACCAAAGGATGCAAAGAGGCAGCGGGTGTGCATTCCTGTGCTGGGCGTTGTGGCACAGTCTTTTCACTTGCCTCTGGAGTTGCCTCCTGTCTGCTTTGGGCGTCTTACGCGTTCTACGCGGTTTGCACGTTCGATTCTGTGACTGCCTCTGGATTTGCCTTCCCATGTCTTACCTGTTTTGCGCGCTCTGCATGTTCTGCAGACAAGCTGGGAGGAGTATGGGTATCCGCAGCAGCATGGGTATCCGTACGAGCCGCGATACGAGTATGAGCCGCGGTACGAGTACCAGCCGATGAAGACGGATCCGGAAATGCCTTCGAGCTCCGGGAGCCTCCCGTATGGGTCCGACCCGTACAGGTACCAGCCCCAGGATTATCCGCCGCCACCCACGTATCCTCCACCGCAAGCATTGCTGCCGCCACCGCCACCGCCGGGGATCCCACCAGCGCCACTACTCCCACCACCCCAGCCACTGCCGCAAGGACCTCCGCCACCACCGCCACCGTCCGGGGAGCAGCAAGGCAGGCCGGAGATGGGGCCGGAGACGGGACCCCCGCACACGGAAGGTGCACAGGTGCGCATTGCACATTAGTACTATGCGTTCTAGGGGATTTGCGCGTAGCCTCCGGGTGTGCCTCTGGATGCGAGCCCCGTGTTCTCCGCGTTCTGCGCGTTCCACACGTTTTCGTTTTGGTGCCTCTCGGATTGCCTCTGGAGGTGGGTTGCATGTTTCACGCGTGTTCCGTGTTCTGCAGCACCCAATCAAAACGGAGCCGGAGGAGGAGTCAAACGCGCCAATGGATCCACCGCAGGAGCCGGAGGCAGCCAAGGAAGAGAGCGCTGGGGCGCCGAAGAGCGATGCGGAAATGGGAGAGGAGCCCCCGGAGGAAGCCGCAGCGGCGGGAGAGGAGATGGAGGAGACGGACGAGATAGTGCAGATTTAGTAAATCGGGCCCACCTAAGTTGGAGCAGCCCAGGCAGCATTTTTTCAAACACACAATTTTCGGAGGGGGATGAGTGGCCCGACCCCGATGAGGTCCGCGTCGCCAATATTACTTGCTGCAACGGTTATTACGTACCGATGTCGTCTCGCTACTGGAAGATTGCAATGGCCAATGGGCGGGAGCGTGGTGCATGGGGGGTGGGGCCTGCGGCGATGAGTCCATGGTGCCCCACAAGGGGATGCTAGCGGGCCCCTTGAAAATGTTCATTGCCCGGAAACCGCACCCAACCGGGATAAAGTTGTATTGCCTGGCGGATGCAACATGGGGGTACGTGGTGGACATGTATTTGTACACCGGTGTATGTGGCGGGCTACGCTGCTACGGCACTGCGGCGGGAAACTTTGATGCCAAAAACATCATGAAGTTGTGGGCATCATTGCTGCCCGAGGGGACGGTGCTATGTGCCGACTCTTTTTTCGGGTCCCACGGCCTTGCAAAGGAATTGGCCGCCAACAAGCGGGCATTCCTCATGATGACGAAGAGGTCCACGTACGGCGTGACATGGGCCGGGGAGCAGGTCCAGGAGGGGCAGACGGCGGTGTGCACTGTTGCGGATTTCAAGTACAATTTGTGCACGTACAAGAATCCGAAGGTCGGGCACGAACCCCCCCGTGTTGTGCCGATGTTGACGAATGTGTGGTTTGCCCGAAAGGGACCACCTCACCGGCGAAGCGGGCGGGAAGTGCACCCCGTGGTGGCGGCGTACCGCACACTGTCGCGCGGTGTCGATGGTGTGAACCAGATGGCCCTGCAGATGAGGCAGGTTGGCCGCCAGATGACATGGGCCCACGCGGTGCGTGCGTTCGTGCTCCGGTACGCGGTTGTGAATGTGTTCGCTACTTGCCGGCAATTGGGACTTTGCAAGGAGACCACCAGTATGTGGGAATGGCAATGGCAAGTGTTGCGGCATCGGTACTTTGCCCAACCCCGCCGACAAGAGGTACACGTGCCGGTGGCGACACAACGGCGGCGTGTGTGCCACTTTTGCAAGAGGGGAAGCACCGGCTATGAATGTACCGGTTGTGCAAAGGCGTTCCACGTGTTGTGCTTTGCACCGGGACATGGCTATGGAGGTGTGCAAGGCGCACGGGACATGGAGGTAGACGAGGAGGACGAGGAGGTGTGGGAGGAGGACCATGAGGAGGACGAAGAGGACGGGGAGGACGAGGAGGACGAGGAGGACGAGGAGGACGAGGAGGATGAGGAGTACGAGGAAGGCGAGGAGGACGAGGAAGGCGAGGAGGACGAGGAAGGCGAGGAGGACGAGGAGGATGAGGAGGACGAGGAGGATGAGGAGGACGGGGAGGATGAGGAGTAGTGTGGTGGAATGGGGGGCTTGAACGAGACGATTATGGAGGCGGAGCCTCTGCTATCCCTACCCATGGGACCAGTGCGAACCCTGGGGGACAACCGCGTAGGCTGGATACCCAGCTGTGAGGACGCGGCCCCTCCTCAATGTGCGCCTGTGTGCAAAGCGACGTGCTGCACGTTCTGCGCGTTCTGCGCGTTCCGGTATTCCAATTCTGCAAGTGCCTCTGGAGGCACGTGTTCGGCGTGCTACGCGTTCTGTGCGTGTTACTTGGTCTGTACGTGTTGTACGCGTTGTGCGCGCTCTACGCGTTTTCAAAACCTTACGTGCAACACCGTGGGCCACAAAAGCGCGCCTCCGGCCAGAAACGTACAGATGGTAGCCAAAGGACTATGTTGGTGTTGTCACCACATGTAAGGCTAGATGGGAGCACGCCATCCTCCAAGGTGCGAAGAAGTGGTGCGTGCTGCGGAGGAAGCTGTAGTACGCCAGTATGCAACATCGTTGATCACCCCCCTTGGGGCCGTAGAACGTATCATGGGCCTGAAGGCCCCCAAGCCAGGGTTTCTTGTCCTCTTGGAGTTCTTCACCCAACAACGCTTACCCCACTCTTGTATGTGGGTGGCCGTTCGCACGCCCCATTGGTGCGCATGAGGCCTTGGAGGCAGCATGGAAGGCTCTTAGCCAACAATTGCAACTCGCACCCCCATTGACCACAAGTGCGCTAGTTTTTTGGGGAGATCTTGGCCCGTCCCCCGGGTCAATTCAATTGAGTTGAGGAGTGCTCTGTGTGACACCATTGACTAGTCCTGCCCCGTGTTTACATTGTGCGAGCCAATACATACCCTTGCGTTTGGGGTAGTTGGAGCCACCTTGGTCTCGCCTTGGCTAACCACTCCACCCGCGTCGGCCATCCCGCATACTATTAGGTGATCGGGATGGCAGCATGTGGTGACAAGGACATGGCGCAATTGGGGCCATTTGGTGAGACATGTCGCAAGTAGGTTGCCGGTGACCCGTTAGTGCCCCAAAGTGTTGTACCGTCATTCAAACGACGCAGCTCAAAATTAAAAAAACGTCCAAAAAATGTGAGATATGTACTAGTTATGCTTTTGGGATGCTGAAAACTTTTTTTCAGCTTTCAAAATTGGAATGCTTCGTGACGGAGCATGGAACGCATTTTTGTGCCAGCCCCTTTACTTGAGCTAGCACAGTCTGCGCGGCCATCGTCTGGTGCGCCGGTGATGGCCTGTGGACCCCTCGCTAGGTGAGTGTCTCAATGACTCCCCAAGTCCCGTCAATCTACAATGAGGCGACGTGGGACGCCTCTGCCGGCAATGGCTGGTGCACTAGCGGCGGCACTCCACACAACGCAATGCTCAACATAACTATTGGCACCCGGTGGACCATGGGAGTTTGCGGAACGCAGGGTGTGTCGGTGAATCCCTCCTCTGCATGGACCGCGAGCACATGCTTATGTGCATGTTGCAGTGCACCATGGCGGCGGGCACCTTGTATTGCAGTTCGTGGACATTTTTTGCAAGCCCCTTGACAATGTCGTGCGGGACAGGGTACACCGCAAACAGATGTTCTCTTGGCCTTGGTGCGGCACGGCAGCCACTCTAGGAACATGTGGCCCCGACATCGGGGTTGAACTTCCTCCTCTTTCTAGAAGGGGACTATGATGCGTTTTGGCCGCCCTCAATCCCCTCACTAAGCAAGGACATTGTGGAATCGGTCAATAGGATACTCAAGGTGGGATACAAAGACCACACTGCCCATGGGGGAAGGGGGAAGGCATGCAGCCGTAAACAACCCCGCACGCAAAGCCACTGTGGTTGCATACGTGTGGGAGTGGTGGTTCTACAATTTGATTTACTAGTCACCACACGTGGTATTCCCACACACCAGCCTGTGTTTGATGCCAACCCAAATAGAGCCTGTTGTCCCCCCCCCCCCCTCCCCCGCCCTCCCACCCCGTCCCGAAACACGCTCTCCGCCTCCGCGCGTATTTTTGCATGCAAAAAAATGGAGCCCGCTAGTGGTGGAGAAAGTAGCCCTAACGGCCCAAATGATCTGTAATGCTCGTGCATGTGTGGTGTGCAGTGCTATCATTATCGTATTCTAATCCTCGTTCGGTGGTTCGAAAGATGCAATTCAAAAGTCAAAAAGAATAAAAATTAGAGTATTGACGTCACAATTGCGCATTTTCGAACGACTCTTTTTCGAATTTTCAAATTTTGAATGCTGCTGCATTATATATGCAGCCACAATTGCTGGCAGCTCAGCTTGGAGACTCTGTTCAACCGGTTAAATTAGCAACATCCTCACAATAAGGCCCACATGATGCCGCACACTCCTCTTCACTCCATGCGGTAAAGGAGGAGGAAGGCGCGGGGCTGGAACAGCTTGACTGCTCAGAGCGCAGGCGGAGGAAGAAGAAGAAGGTGGCACAGAAGAGGGAGAAGGCGGTCAGGGTGGAGAGGGCAAAGGAGTGTGTGGGAGGGGGGGTCCAAGGTGGAGGTGAAGGAGGAGGAGGAGGACGTCGATCTCGGTTGGGGAAGACGCGGATGTGCATGACTCGGGCATCTCCCCTTGCACCTAAGTCCCGAGGTCCTCCCCTCCACCCACATTCGGCGCACCCATGGCTACCAGCGGCCCTACAGCCAAACCCCCCTCACCATGGACACACTCTCCTCTGTGGCCCCCTTGGTGCCACATGACGCTGCCATTTGTCACGGATGCCGCAGGGGGCAGTGGCCCAAAGCAAGCTAGTGGGCCAATGGACATGGGTGGAGATGGGGGAGGAGGGGGGCAGGTAGTGGACGGTCAACGGCCGGCCCACCTCCACTCCCGTCTCCCCATTGCTGGCTCTCATGCCGCTGCGCGTAAGCAGTTGCAGGATGGGGCTCAATGCGGAGGCGGTGGGCAATGTGGGCAATGCGGCCATAGCGGGCCAGCCACCGCCTTGGGGGACGGCTCCACGCAACCGGCCCCCTCTAATGCAGACTCGCACTCCGCACCTAAACCCATCGGAGTACGGCCCAGTGTGGCTTTGTGCTTTGTGCTCGTCCACTCTTGCTCCCTTGGCACAGTCGCTAGAGGGATTCATAGCGACCCACCTCACCCGGCACTTGCCCAGGAAAGAGGGCGTTGTTGCCCACGAGTTGCTCATCTTGTGGCCTTGGGCCCACCCTTGGAGGCCGTAGAGAATTTGGAAGCCCACAGCTCGGCGGCTCGTAAGCGGCTGGAAGAGGCCTCCAACGCCCATGACCTCCTCGGCGCCCTCCTCTGCCATCCGATGGATCCGCATTCCGGTGGCGTGCGTTTTGTTGACGTGGATGTCCAAAACTTAAAAAAAAACCTATTTTCGAAGTTTGAATGTTCCAAATTCAAAATTCGGATTCAAGAAATCGGAGATCTACGTTACGCCTCTATTTTTTGAAATTTGAACATTCAAAATTTGAACAACCTTTTTTCCGAAAGTTACCATCGGTGGAAACATGCACGGGCTAGGGTTGGCTGTGCTTGGGGGGGAACTCTCCACCCACGTCACCGTGGCCCGTGGTAGGCGCCAAGTGTAGAGGTGTTGGGCCGCCGGGCCATAGAGGCCCTAAGTGGTCAACGCCCTCCAATTCAGGAGGTGTGTGTGCCGCCTCTCGCACGTCAGCAGAGCTTGCTATATCAACCCATCAAAAAAGAGCTTGTAGGTGGCGGCGCTAAGGGGGCCAGAGGAGGTGGACATAAGTTTGCGGGCGGCTCTAGTGGGAGTCCAACAAGGAGGGGAACACCGTGCACAAGAAGAAGTGGGGGCGGTTCCCGAGTCCTTCCTCATCGGCCTCCAGCTGCACAAGCAGCAAAGGCAAGGAGGTCAAGGAGGTGGTGGTACTGAAGCCGGCATAGGAGAAGAAGGCAGTGAAGGGGAAGGGGAAGGGGGTGGCAAAGGAGAAGGATGGGGAGATGGACCCCACCGTGTGGGTCCCGTACCTCAAGGGGTGAGTAAAGGGGCGGTGCCATGGGTGGTGAACGGGGCTAGGCACAAATGGGTGCACTTTGCGCCAGGGTACGACTCCTACAAGGTGGATTTGTGCTTCTCCCCGGAGGATCGGACCACTGCAAGGTGGAAGAAGATGGCGGGGGTGGAGGGCAAGGCCCCGAGTGCACAACCCCCCCCCCCAAAACCTGTATGTCTGTCTGTCTGTCTGTCTGTCTGTCTGTCTGTCTCTTTTGCTTCTCCATTTCACGCATATCCCAATCCACACTCTTCTAGTAGGTCTCCTCCCCCCCTCCAGAACCGCACCTAGCCCCACAGGAGCCAACCACCCAATGACCCCCCCTCCCCCCCCAATAGCAAGCGGCTAGTAGGGGCCAGCCTGTGACAAAGGTAAAGGCGGAACCCTAGACCGGGCTCACTGACGACCGGGACACCTAAGCACGATGCGTGCCCCAACTGTCCCGGGAACTTTAAGGGGCTTGGATGGCCGCTTTGGGTGTCAACCGTCCAATCATGGGGCTGCCAGCCAACAGACTCCTTTTGACAAAAGCCTGGATGGTAACACTTGCTTGATCACTAGACGCCGTTCGATTGATTTTGTGAAATCACCAAATCTTTTCAAAATCTCGACCTCAATAGTAGTCAACACAGGCACGCTCGTGACAATGAACCCACAATTGTTGGTGTCCCTTGAACTTGTACGCGTTTCGGGCTTATAGGCCCCTCATCAGCTACAAAGTGAGCAAGAGAAAACATGAGTATGGTACATTCAAACACAAAGGCCGTGCTGAAATCTGTCTATTGAAAAATGCTCATAAAATAATAATTATTCCATCGATGCGTGCTGAAATTATTGATAATTAAAACAAAGTCCTGATCCAATCCCAAATCTGTCCACGCTGTCCAAAGAGCGCGCGCCAATCAAACTTGCTGCCGGCTGGATAAGGAAATCAGACCTGAATTCCTGAACAGACATTTGAGATTGCGTAAAGGCCTGAGGATGGCAAACGGTCTTAGGTCAGGAAGAAATTTCAATCGTCTTTTCAACACATGCATAGCTCGTGACCACGCCACAGGAATAGCACCATGGTGTGAAACCTTCAGGACATGCACCTGTCCAGAAGGTTCCCGCCCACCTCCCATCACACCATTTTGTCTGGAGCCGTGCCCCACATCACAGCGCCATCCCGATTTCTTTTTCGAGAGTCGTGAGAGGGTTTGTGAATAATTTGTCTTTCCTTCCGGATGTACAATTATTTGCTACGTTGCAACCGCCGCCTAACTTGGGGAAATTATTTCATGGGTGGTGCACGCGCGCGCTGAGGAAGGCCTGTGCTCCCGATATTTAATTTGTGTTTCGATTGTTGTTCACTGTATCTATTTTTTCTGTCATTCCCATTACTTTGGTGGGATGCCCTGCAATGGTTTGTCTTTCTGTACTCTTACAGCTGAGGAGGGGCAACTAGCCCGAAACATGTTCATTTGATTGATTTGAATTTGTGATTTGGCGCCATATACCCCGCTTTGCACATTGTTGAGATCTTCAAGGTTTTTTGGGTGCAAAATCATCGGGAGGTGAAACCAACCAAGCGGTCAAACAATTTGTGAAGGAAGACGGGTATTGCACTGTATGGGTTGCATTGTGCTTTGTTTTTGTGTTTGTTTGTGCAATGCCTGTGCGGGTTGTTCATAAAATTTTGAAAATTCAAAATTCAAAACAGGGAGTTTGGATGGTTTTTGAAACAGTTTGGACCTTTTTTGAACCACTTTTTTCAAGGTTCAAAGTCATCCCCCCCCCCCCCCCCCTCGACCCCGGAGCCAGGAACAGCGCATGAGGGCTCAGAAACCACCAATTCCCACCACTGCAAAACACCCCCAAGTTGACCCGATGCAACAATTTTTTTCTCTTGAAAAGCATTCAAAATGCAAAAACCTTTTTTTTTTGAACAACTTTTTTATTTTGGTAGGTTTCCGGGGTAACACCATGTTTCACATTTCAGGGTGTCAGAATGCGTTTTTCAGGCGTCCCTCCACCTGCACCTCTACTTCAGGGTCTTTACCACATGTACCACCGGTGCCCAGCACACAACATTGGAAGAGAGACCAATATTGTCCCGTTACCGGTGGCAATTTTAGGAAATCTGTACCGATGTCCATGCGATATGCTTCGGTCCGCTGCTTGGAAGTTTTCGAAAACCCTTGGAAAGATGCTCGGAAGTTTTGGCAGCCAGATCGGGTCCCAAAACGCAACCGATATCGGTAGGAATGTTCCATGGACTTCCCAGCCGACCGTGCCGGGGGAGCTCGGAAGAAATTTTTTAGCCCGAACCCAGTGGAACTTTGGTTGGATGCTTGGTGCCTACCTTGCCTGCAAGATGCCATGGAGAACAGTACGTTGAAGCTAATGTTTGTCTACCCTTTGTCTGCTTTGCCTACAAAGCTGCATGGAGAACACTGTGCTCAAGCTTATGATTGCTTCCCCTTTGAGCTCATTTGTGAATTTGCACTTTTGGTTTTGACATGTGCAATGCCAGCTTGATCCTTGGTGCCTGCTTTACCTACAAACTTGCATCGAGAACACTGTACTCAAGCTTATGATTGTTTGCCCTTTCTGCCTTGTGAAGCTGTGTGCCTGCTTTTGTGGTTTTCTTTTTGCATGTGTGTCGCTTTTTCACCTTGGCCCCTTTGAGTAGACTCACTATTGTATTCCCTTCTTGTGCTCAGAACACTTTTTGTCACCTGCAATAGACATGTCTAGTAGCCAAGGTAGTGCCGCTAGTGCCTCGTCTTCGTCCGCTCAGCCCCCCCAGCCCGTTCAGCAGCTCCCTGAACCAGATTTGGAGCTTGAGGGCGAGCTCATTGACGCGGACACAGCCAATACTGAAGTGCCCGAACCGGGTGATACACAATTGTGCCTCCAACACGCCTTGGCAGCACTGTGCCTGCGGCATAAGCTGTCAGAGTCCATTGAACCAAGAATGCTAAGGGTTTTTTTTAGACAGGGTCGTCCCTGATGCATACCGCATCCAGCCGAAGGATACCTTGCTGGCTATGCTGATGCATAAACATTTTTCAATCCCTGTCTTGACGACACGGGAGGCTGTGGGCAAGACAAGCCCCAGCAAACATGAAACTTCTTACGGTGTACAATGCAGAAACCTCTGCATAGTTGGTCCGGATCCGAAATACAACACGGACCGGACCTTTGCAGAGGAATCTAATGAGAGGCTGCGTGTACATTACATGTACTTGAAATCAATACTGTCCACACACCCCGACAGTACCATTCGCGAGTTAAAGTGGACGCAGAGCGATGTAGTTACTTGGTTCAAAGAGGCCAAGGTCAAAAAGCGGTCCAAAAAAGTAGTTACCTGCAACGTGCGGTTCCCCCCCCTCTCATTTATTCATGTTCCGTTCGAGGTTTTGAGGGTTATCATAAACGATGCCTTCTGTGAGTCCCCACATGCAACGATTCACAACGCCCTCAGAGCCACCATCGTCGAACACTACCAGCGCCCTACAACCATGAGCTGCTCCAGGTCATAGCACAGGTGGCAAGGAGGTATGATCCTGGATCTTTGCCAGCTGATAGCAGGCAGCACATGTGTCACGTACGAGGTAGATTCCAAGCAAGCATTAGCCTCACAGGTCGCGAGGCCCGCACAATCATGGGCAGACTGGCACGGGGTATGGTGCTCCCCCTGCCATTCCATTCCTTGGTGCTGGCATTTTGCCACATGGTGCATCTATGCTATGGTTCTAATAACCTGGCAACTGTCACATGGCAAGCTATGGGGATGTTGTACACATATGTTGTGCACATCATCCCTGAGTTTGCTGAAGAAGGTTGCGCTGCAACCTTATATATGCATGGGTGGTCCCACACATGGTTTAATCCACGGACACCCATGCTGTATTCCGATGAGGCCGGCGAGCGGGATCTCAGGGTGGCCAAGAGATATGGCCCCGTGACTAGTACTAGGCAAGATGCCAGTATTAGTGAAAGTTTGAAGCATGAGCTGTATCAAAAGTTCGTGCAAAAAAAAAAAGAAGATCCCCTGTGCCAAAATTTGGGTGCCGGTGCAACGAAACGTTGTTCTGGAGGCGTGCATGGTTGCTGCCAATGCCGTGTGGCATGCGGTCTTCCAACGTCTCTTAGAGCATTTGCTGCATTTCCAGGAGGGAGGTGGCTGCTCCCTATATATGCACCCAAACACCCATTCGGTGAAATGCACCTTTCCAGGTGCAAATCCCGAGAGTGATGTGGTGTGTGTGTGTGTGGGACCTGTGGCTCAAAGCGTGGTGTGCGTCAATGGGTACCACTGGACAGGGAAGCTCTCTGCAAGTGACCCAAACTGGGTTTGAAGAGCCGTGCCACATTTAAGTCCTGTGCTGCACGCCGTACGCCGTAAGGCGCTCAAGGACAAGGGAAAGGGTAAGGGACGTGTGGGGCCCATCCCTCAAAGCAGAGTTTCTAACCCTGGGACAGTTGGTATTGTACCCCCTTCGGAGGGCGAGGACAGTGCTGCTTCATTTCAAGGTCCTACGGGTTTGAACGAGCACTAGCGTGTTCAACCCATGAGACGTACAAAGTTGGTGCGTGTACCCATTGTTGATAGCGACATTGAGCAGCAACTTGTGTGCCCTCGTGGCAGTGGCAGTAGTAGCAGTAGCAGCAGCAGCAGCAGCAGCAGCAGCAGTGATAGTGGGAGCAGTAGCAGTTCTAAGGATAATGATTCGGATGATGATGATGATGTGCACCTATCTGGTGGCTCCACAGTAAGTGCCTCAGATTCTTCCTCATCATCTAGTGACAACCCTGAACCGCAACCTCAACCCAAGAAGTATCGCCGTGTGGTTGTACATAGTCCTGGGGGAGGGGTGGTGGATGTGGATGCCATGTCAAGTGATGGTTGTCTTGTGCAGATGCTCAGCAAAGGGGAGTACAACATTCACAGTTCAAGCTGAAATGAACAGGCAACCTGCTTTTTTTGGGATTAGGGGCTTCACGGCCTCTTTCAACCAAGTCACTATGTGGCTCTGGGTCCACTTTAACTCGCGAATGGATACAAGTAGTGGACTTGTATTGTACACTGTAAGAAGTTTCATGTTTACAGGGCGTTGTCTTGCCCACTGAACATTCACATTTCAAGCTTAAGTGAACAGTCATGCTTGTCTTTTTGTGTGTTTCTTTGCTGAGGTGTGGGATTTGGGAACCAAGAACGGTGTAGTTCATTGTACAAAAAACCAATGGAAAAACGCCTGGAAGTTTTTGAAATCCCCGGGAAAGATGCTAGGAAGTTTTGGCAGCCAGATCGGGTCCCAAAACGCAACCGATATCGGTAGGAATGTTCCATGGACTTCCCAGCCGACCGTGCCGGGGGAGCTCGGAAGAAATTTTGGCTGGGACTTCCGAAATCAACCCTGCAATATGAGTCCCATTTGCTGAGCATGAATGCTGAGCATCCCCAAATATCCTGAGCAATATGCTCAGCATTTTCCTGCCATTTTTTAACCTTCTATGCTGTGCGTTCCAGCACCATGTGCCTCCTCCATTACAACCACTTCCCTGAGCTCTTCTTTGCACGCCCACTCAAGTGCCTCCGCCATTTTCTCCTCGGCTTTGTTGAGGTTCTTCTTCACTTTTGCTGTTGGAATCATGGAGGATTGCCTCTGCCCCCGTGCAATGGTCAATTAGGAAGCAGCAGCTCTGCATTAGTGTATTTGGGTGTTCTTGTGTTTTAATGTACACTTCGTGCTAAATAGTGCACCACACACCAATGCCAGCTCTGCTGCTCGGCTTTGGGCCCGATTCCCCCCCATGGAACCCACACCGGTGGCCTCCCAAGTTCCACCTTTACTTCCTGTCCCAGCTCTTCTATGTCTCCTCCCCATCAGGTGTGGATTACAAACCAACCAAAACGGTGGTATTTAAGGTCCTTTTCCACCTGGACCTTTTCCTCGGCTGACACCAGTTCCTGAACAAACACCCCATCCAATACCCCATTGCAACTGCACAGTGTAGGATGTAAGACAACCCATACACGGGGCAACGGTAGGAGGGGCTGCACCACACAGCCTGCAGCAATGGCAGCCTGGTTTGGTACCAGGTGAAGTGCGTGCAAACGATGTGCCAGCAGCACTGATGTGCCCGCAGCGCTGCGTAATAGCACCCTGCCTCCACTCATCTTATCTTGCTGCCACCACTGCTGCTCTTGCTAGACCATTCGCTGCGTGAGGTGCAATTGCGCAGTGACCTGTGCCTGCAGATTGGTTCAATGCTTGGGTTTGCAGTGGCCCTCCAGAACCCACCCAATGCCTGCCGCCCGTTGGACCCACGACTGCCGACAGACACAGTGTCCAGTGCCTCCTCCTCCTCCTCCTCCTCCTTCCCCCCGCCCCCCCTTTTTAATGTCCTCTCTTCAACCACCTCCAAAGGCATGCTTCCCTTGTATCTGTGGATGCACAAAGGTGATAACTGGTTGAGATTTTTTGGCAACCTCCCAACCCAGCCGGGCACTGGCATTGCAGGGCATGGAATACCCTAAGGAATCCCCAACCCTGGTTTCCCTAGGCTGCCCTATTTCCCTATGCAAGCATACGCACACTCAGCCATCATACTTGGGTGGAACCACATAAGGGTTGCTGGCAAAGACATCTTGGTTGTTTCATATGTGTGGTCTTCTCATGCAGCAGTCTTCCAGATACTGTTTCAGCATGGAACGAGGGCCCACTGTGTGCAAATGAGGCCACATCCGTTGTCAACACATGGGGTACCATTTGGCTCATGGTACACCATCCTTGGGAGTGGGATGCAATGATCTTTACACTGGTGAAAATTATTGCCCAGGAGGGAACGAAAATGTCTACCAGATATTCTTGAGCCAATGATTCTGAATTTCTCCAACCATGTAGCCAACCGTGAAATCCAGCTCTTGAAATAAACAAGCCTATCTCAAAGCCCCCCCCCCCCCCCGCACAGTTTGGGAAACTGCAGCTGCTGAAGAACAGTTCTCATAAAGTGGTCCCATGCAGCTTGGCAAAAGGGTTGTGCTCACGCCTCAGCTTCCCAAGATCATGTTCAGAGATTGCATGGCCCACAAGGTACATTGGCGTGCAGCACACAATTGTCACCAGCCAGTGACCGAACACCTGCTGCCCTCTAATGGTTTGGGAATCATATTTTGCATCAGTACCCCACCCTGTTTTCGATCAATCTATGGGGGCGCACCGTGCGCTGTGCGCGCGCTGTGCAAAGAGTCGGCTGTTTTCCACCACCGGTAGCCACGGGTCCCAGGCTCCTGAATTCTGCACCCTACACCCCCTGCTGGTACACCATGGATTTTTTTTAATCTGATGCTTGCCACGGGTCCCAGGGTCCTGAATTCTGCACCCCAGGCTGTTTGGAATTGATCATGCATGCTTCCACCAAGGGGTTTTCTCGCCGAAGGGGCCGTTTCAGGGCGGGAGAAAGCTGAGGCCGTTTTGGGAAAACGTGCCGTAAAAGTAGCGCGTGGTGCGCGCCTGGCAGAAATACTCCCCCAAGGTTATGGTGACGTCTTTCTGTATGCAGATGGACAAATGGGACCAGTCATTCTGGGAGGTGCGCCATCGGCTTTTGAAGGAACAGCTGGCGGAGCAGGGGAAGCAGATAGAACGCCTGAAGTCTCGGGTGTGTTTTGAGAGGATGGGGTTCGTATGTACCTCAGGCAGCCATTTGCACACTTGCAGTTTTACATTTCGCTCATTCCCCGCTGACAATTCAATGCAGGTCAGATGAGCTTTTCCTTTTTCTGTCAGATTGCAGTACAACAGCCTGCGCCTCCATATCTGTTCACGCCATTAAATGAGTCCGAAGCCTGTACCCAACAGCGGCCAGCTTACAAGCGGCAAGATTAGTAGCAAGTACACTTGGAGGTGATCCACGTCAAACACCTGACCTCTGTACAACGTTGTTTTTTGTGGCGTACACTGAATACTTGGTTCTAAGGGTCCTTCCCCTGTGTGGAGGAACTCCCCTGCCGTGCAGTTCCAGGGGCACCTGGAGCGTGAACACAGTTTCTACAGGGACACACAGAAATGACAGCAGAATTTGACTGCTTTTACCACTGGCCACCAGACAGTGTGGAGTAGGCTGGGCTTTTCGGAGGCAGGTGCCCTGACTCTTGGCTGCTTCACACAGGAAAACACCAGGAAACCCATATTCATGCATGGAAGCAGACGGTTGCCCTATCTTCAAGGGAGAGGGGTGGTTGCCAACGCTTGCAGCACTCAGCACTGTGTTGAGTTGCCGCAGTTGAGAGCCCCGGAACAAAGTCCAGAAGGGACAGATCAGACAAGGAAATGCATATGCCCTCTTCCGCTGAATGCTGCGTCAAATTTGGAGTATGGGAGTATTTGAGGCACCATTCCGTCCTTTCAGTCAATGGATGTGGACAAGAAATGTGTGCGCATGTTGGGGGCGTGGGGGCAATTTGCCAACTGTCACCAGCAGTTTAGAGCGAGGTGCCCGTCAGGTCCAAAATAACAACGTGAGGGGAGACATAAGTGGTTCCTTGTAGGAGTTTGACAGCCCCAATTAGTACGCCGAGTGCGCAGCAGAACAGTAGCGTTACACTCAGAAAGCCTGAAACGGCATTTTAAAACTGTAGTTGTAGTTGTAGTTGTCATCTCCAATTGACAGAAGGAGTTTCCAGAAGAGGCGGAAAGGTGTTTAAAAATTGGTATCACAGGGGTCCTCTCTGGGTGCAAACGACAGATTCCCTTGGGCTTTGATGAACTCCTAGAATGTGTCGTATCATTGGAGCCCCAGCGCCTGTGGGTTAGAGTTTCCCTAGATGCACGTGCTGGGGCGAAGGGAAAGCTGCCATCCCTGTCGGTTAACGCTTTGCCTGGCCCAAGCAAGATTTTGCCACCTCCAGTGCAGGGCAAGTCAGGCACAGCTTTTCTGCCATGCTTTGGGTGCAACCCAAATTTCAGAACCAGAAGCTTGGGCATGTTTCTGCATTTTAACGCTCACTTTTACTCTTTAATCCCCTGTGATGTGAAATTTCCAAAAGTTTCTTGAAGGACCCCTGAATGCCCAATAGACCTTTTCTCCCTGGCCGTACCCCATGACTGCATTCATGTCTTTTGCTGTTATTTTAGCTGTTGCCATCCCCCACTTCTTTTGTGGCAGGCACAGTTGCTGACCTTCACTTTACCCGATGGCACACTGCAGCAGGGGCTGCCACGCATGCCTCGCATGTACTCTGCACCCACTCCTCTACCACGTCCCCCCATGGAAATCACTAACCTCACAGCCATGCCTGTAGATGTTGAATGCAAAGCCAATGCTTCCCCATCTGGTACTGCCCCTACAGGCAACAGCGCCTCACCTGCAGGTGGCATTGCGCCTTCACCGCCTCGTTCCTTGACACAGCCAGCTCCAGCACCCCCTCTGCCCACAGCGGGCCCTGAGCCTGCATCAGCCATCACCACTACCTCTGGCTCTGCTACTGTTCCCCTTCATGCCCACCACATGGCTTCCTCGTCTATGACATCCATTTGCTCCTCTTCTTCTGGTGCGAACACGGCTGTACCTCACTTTGTTACCTCAGATTCCTCTTCTGTTTCAGCATCCACTGCATCCTCCGTCCCAGCGTCCAATTCATCCTCTATTTCCACCACCTCCTCTTCCACTCCCCAAACCCCCATTTCGTTTCCTACTGCATTTCCCAGCCCTGGGTCAGGCAAGCAGGACCCCTGCCAAGTCTCGGCTTCCCCTGCTGCAAGGCAGAACTCCATCAAACACAAAACTGCAGGATCCCCGGGTGCCGTTCTGCAGGCAGCTTCTGCGCTCAAGGTCAACCTCCATATTTCCCCCAACCCACAGGCAAAGTTGGGCCAATCTGCACAATCTGGTTCGGTATGCAGCTTTTTGTCCATTTGTCCTATCAGTATGGCGGCCTGTGTTTTAAGGAGGCATGGGTGTGCAGGGGGAGGAACGGGGGTCAATATCAGCCTGTCTGCTTCTTCATGTTCCCTGTGGTACAAAAGCAACCGTCCCCGGATTTTGGCGTCGATTCACAGGCCGCCAAAATTAGCAGTGGCCAGGTTTGCACTCCTAAGGTTGTGTATGTTGCTGATACATGCTTTGTGCCATAGGTCTCTTCTCCAAGCGCAAAGCTTTCAACCCTTATAGCAACATTGTAATTCTCAGGAGTGTTGATGGAGACAGAGGGTGATGCTGCAAGGCGGATGGGAGTTGGCACCCATGCTGAACATGCCAGCGCAGCCACGTAAGTTTGGCTCTGGATGGTGTGGGCTTGTTGGAGCACTGGGCAGGAGGCCCTGTACCTGTGTTAGCCTCCACCTCTGGATACTCCGCAAGATGGGCTCGTGGAACTCAAAGCCTGGAAATCTGAAAATCTGGTGGTGGCACCCAACCATTGGGACCCACTAGCTTGGCTTAGCACGTGGGTGCACTAGTTGCTTCCTGCTGGCCATAGCAACACTTCCATGCAGTAGGGGTACAGAGTGCAATGCATCCTATACATCCTCTGCAGGTCCCTCCATCCTTCCCTCAAGAAATTGCCTTGCAAGCGAGCAATGGCCATGCAACAATGCAAAATGCAAACAAAAACCAAAGTCCGATTCGCAAAAAAGTGTGGATCCCCAGCACGGCCCATGACATCAAGGCTACACCCAGTAAAACCCTGACACACCCATCTCCCATCTTTGACATTCCACACCACCGGAAGTGCTCAGGTGTGATACCCTACATTAACCCCCTCCCCCCTCTGCTAGGAGTGGCACAATGTTCCAGATGCCAACCATAGCTGGCGCCGTGACGCATTCTTGTCTTTGTGTGGCCACTGAATTCTTTTTTCAAAAACATCATTTCAATTTCCTCAAAATGTCAAGAAATTTGTGTACATTCCAAGGATTACATTGAATGATCTTCACTTTTTCTTCTCCCTACATTGGGGCCCCCAAGACGGCAAGGGTGGTTTTTTTTACCCCAGAGGGACCCCAAGAAAGGCGGAGGCATTTCGGGACGGCCAGTATTCCGATGTTCTGCTTCTTGAGCTGCTACTGCTGTCGCTAGAGTTACTGGTGCTAGAGCTGCTACTACCATTGCTTGGTGCCCTAATAGCAATGGTGGGGGTGTTGGCCGTGGCAGGAACATGCTGTGGTGGTTTAAGTTGGCCACCAGCACTATCCATGGTTTGGGGGGGTTCAGATCATCAATTACCGTAGCATGGGGAGCAGCAGACGGCACAACCACCACTCTTGCTCTTGGGAGGGCCATCGCGAATGTGACTTTCAATATACAAGTATGTCTACCCGAACTTATGTTGTGTGCACAATGTTGGACCACTCTTAGGCACCATACGAGGCAAACAATTGATCGTAAGCGGCAAAAGGTACCTACAACCCCTTGTTTTTCAAAACCAAGCTTTGATACCTCCGATTTGGAGTGATCCAAGTCCTGTGCGTTTCCAGTATTCTTGGGTTAGTAGACCGGATTACAAGGTAGCCAGCAACCATTTAGGGATTGGTGTACCCAGCTCCCCTTCGGGTGGGGATATCGAAAAAACGGGATCTTGGGCATTGTGGCATGACCAAGTGCAATCCCTACCCCACAAATATTTTGGCCCTCTAGAGGGGGGAGGGGGAATGGGTCCGGGGCTCAAAGACTAGCATGCACCAATGTGAGGGCAAGTCAATGTTGACAAATCCCCAATCCCAAAAGGCAACTCGCATCCACCTTTGTTTATGCATTTCCAATGAATTTTCATGGATCTAGGTTTTTTTTTGTTTTTTTTTTAAATGTAAACAAAATGTTGCGGCATCACACGCCACTAAGGCCCCTCCATTTATGGTGCAAAAGGGGAGGGGTTGCGCTATTGCCTATGAGAGAAAAGGGTCAAAAATGGGCATGGAGAAGAAGCCATTCATAGGTTTTTTTGCAATGGCTGGCCCTTGCATGTTTGGGCAAGGGGCTGAAGACCAAGAATGGCTTTTTGGGACACGCTCTAGGGAAGGGCCTGAAAAGAGGGAGGGGGGGAAGGGGGAGGGAGGGTTAAAGCTTGGGCACTTTCAAATGGTGGTATTGAACCATATGTTGCTGAGTGGCAACTTGCACCGTTGTGGCCACCGGTGCATGTCACCGTTGTGGGTGGAGCATGTTCAGGCAGCGCTGTTGCCTTCAGGGTCAAAGGTAGCGTGGTGCAAACTGGCTGCCCCTCCATAACCTCCACATCTCCGCTAGTTGGGATGTTCAGATTTCCCGGTTGGTGGGTTTGGGCTGTAAAGCGAGGGGATGACCGTGTGTTGGTGGGCGTGGGGCGCATGTGGATCTTGGAACCCATCTTCTAACAGGGTGTAATTGTTCGTGATCTTTGGCAAGCATGTGTCGCAGCATGCATTTTGATCCTGTGAGTGCGGATGTGTGTTTGCCTTGATTAGTCATCCCCATCGCCCCGGATGCAGAATATTCGACTGTTAGCGCGGGGTGCCATGACCACTCCTACGGAGGCGCCTTAAGCGCAGTGCGCGTGCAGTGTGCGCGCAGTGCAACTATTTGGGCGTCTGGCTGTAGTAGAAACCCATACTTTTTGGTACTTTGGGCATCATTGTTGTTTGGTAGTAGGTTTTGATGCATCAGGCATCTGGCAATTTTGGATGTTCACCCTGGTCCACCCATTTCTACTTTTTTGCACACAATTTCCCCCCCATTTCCACCACATCTACTCTTTTTCTCGGTTGATTGATATGGTGATACACTTTGAGGGTGCCTGCTACAACCCATCATACTTCCCTCCTCTTTTCTCAGGCCCACTTTCTCCATGGATCTGAGTATTGGGGACAGGGTGTCCTACACCCACTCCAATGGCCCGCGACCTCTGCCACGGTGGTTGGGATGGCTGAAGATGGACTCCTCCACTTGGAATATTACCGAGATGGGTTCAGAGTGGTGAATCGGCAATGCAAGATGGAGTCCATCTCTTTTGCCATCCCAAGTTCACACTCGCCACCTGACTGCTCTCCATCTCCGCCGCCCAACACACAGTCAAGTTTCCCCCCAAGGCCACTGCCACAAGAACTGGGAAGGTCCCCCTCAAGGTCCCCTCCAATCCAGTTTGGGTTGCCTAATTCTAAGGGTGTTTTCAAGGGGCGTGCCTAGGGGCTCTTCGCGGGGAACATAGTCTAAAAGTAGCGCGCACTGCGCGCACAAGGACTCCCCCTAGGATCGTTGTGTGCAAGTGGGGACCACAAGGTGCTGTGGTTTTGTTTGGTTGCGAAATTGTGATTTTAGGGTCATGTCTAATGACCGCTAGTGACCTAGATTAAAGCCAATATAATCAATATCTAGTGGAAGATTACTGAGCTTGATGCAAAGTTTTGTGTTTTTGCATGAGGTTTGGGGGGTTACCTAGGGGAAATTTCCACCTCTATCGGGTGCCTTGCGTGTTCGGCAGTCATTTTCATTCGGGGTTTTTTTGGGGGGGTGCCGGTCAAAATCTACATCAATGTTAAAATGCTATTGGGCAGTAATATTGAAAATTGATATTTGGCATTACTCTCTTAGATATGAAAAATTAATGTGGCGCCGGCATTAGTATTAACCTCCAGATATTAGCTGAAATATTAGTCCGTCCCATGAAAGCACAAACGCACACAATAGCACATACAACATACTTTGAAACGCTTTGTTTGTCTTGTTTACGGCCATCTTGGCTGGATGGGGCCGTAACCGGGCCCTTACCCTTTGTTGGAGCCCTTTGCGGGGTCACCACCGTTTTCTTCTTGGGCTAGGGGGTTAGTGTGGTTGGTGGGGTTCAGTTCAGGTTCGGCATTGGTCGCGGGGTTAGTGTGGATGTTATTCTCGGGGTTAGAGGGGTTAGCCGGGGGCTTGGTTTTCTTCTTCCCCCCCACCACTCATTGCCGATGCTTTTCGCAATCCTCGGTGCAGGGGAAGAGGAGGCGGTAGGGCACCTCGTAAAGGGTGGTGTTGCTTGGGTATCTTGGCGCGGGGGATTGCTCCATCATCGGAGTTGGAATCCGACTCAAAATGAAAAGGCTTTCCCCAGGCGTCTGGGGCCTCGGCGGGGGTTTGCTTGTCATTGGGTGGGCGGGGGGGGGGGGGGGGGGGCTTGGGGTTTGGCAAGGCCGATGTGGTGGACAACCCTCCCCCCCATTCCTCACTCTCTGCGTAGGTCTCACCCCTAGGGGTCTTTTCCAGCTGGCATGCGGCGGGAAGCTCTTTACGACCATGCCGGTAATGCATGGCTTCTGTATCATATTTTTGTTTTGACTAATTGTCTATCGTCTGCATTCTTTCGTGCCTGCTGCTTGTGGCGCCACAGAAGCCTTGGTACCCGAAACTGGGTAGGGCAGACGGTCCGGGCCAAACAGGGTCTCCGGTCTGAGGCGGAGTAATGGAGTATTGAGTAGCGGCCGTTCTGCCAATGGTAACACGGCAAAGATAAAGGTAAAGGTAACTTTTTTCAACAAATCAAATCATCCAAACAAGTGAATCAAAAGAACAAAAAGAAGTCCGACAAGAGTTGTGTTGATGCGGTTTGTGCACATTCCATGCCAAATTGGTTGCGAAACGGTGCAAGCCGTGCGTATTCGCACAGCAACTACCCCATGGGTAATGATTTTGCTGCAGCTCGCGCAAAAGAGAAATATGTGAGAGGCTACCGTAAGCATCCCCTTGCGAGGATTCGCAATCAACGGCAAAAAATCATTGAGCACAACCCTCTTCTTGCCAAGATTAACTACAAGTCGATTTCAAAGTATGTACAACATATTTTGCAAATCAGGGAAAGAGTATGGAACTCTCTCCCCAACGGGAACAAAAGCAGACAGCTGTTGTCCGGTGCTGATGCATTCAATTAGAAAGGAGTGGTTTATGCCCTCATCAATGAAGAGACAGGGTTTACTTCCACATTCAACTCCCCACTTACATTGGCCAGAGTTCCGAATCCGTCTTGCAGAGATGTGTGAGAACTTTTGACAAAGCTCAGTTGGCTACCAAGAGTGGGTGCGAACCTATCATGGTGCAAGCTTTCAGACACACTGATAGGTGGTGCAGCAAGTGGGTGGTATTACCCCTAGAAATCATCCACTCACGAGTCATGCTTAAATCCGGTGGGAACAAAGATTTTCTTCAGAAATTCCGCAGCATGGCCATTGTGCGTGAGCAGTTTTGGATACGCGAACCACACGCAGGCTTCCCACATGGCTACAACATTCAAGTCCATTTTCCGAATGAAAAAATAGTGTAGCGATACCAAGAAAGAAAACACAGTAAATCAAGAAAGAAACCTTGTTCTAACGAATGGAACGTGCCGCCCTCGGAATTCTTTTTGATGATCCTCTTCGTACTGAACCTAATCTCTGCTTCAACCCTGATATTGGCAAGCTGCAGATCGGTACAGAACCTGGTAATTGTGCTTCTATTCGCAGGGATCTGGCGAAGTTCATCCAACTGGATGACGACCTAGTCGAGCAGAATGAATTCCTGGATACTTTATCCCGGAGCAAGCTGCGCCGTTGACAAAACCAGCCCCTTGAGGATGAAACGGTATAGAGAATTCTTCAACAAGTGACTCTAACTCTGGATAGTCACCGAAAATAGGACCAGTCACACCAGAGTCACCGCATCTTTCAGTCATATGACAACAATGCCGCTGCTAAACAAGAAAAAAGTTGCGCAAGAGAGCAGCCACTGACTCTGTCCGATCGTTGAAAATTCCAAAGAGAAGAAACGACAAGGGGGGCGGCATGTTCGAATTCTCGACCGCCCCCCCCCCCCCCCCCCCCGCATCCCCCCCCCTCCGGACCCCCCAAAGTTTTCTAACCTGTTTTTCTCCAAATTGACATTTGGGGCCCAATGGGCATCATAGGTGCCGAACTATTTTTTTGCGGGCATGCGGCACGCAATGAATTCCTTAACATCCCTATGTGTGGCTACTCAAAATTTTCAGTTCGCACCAGGGATTTCGGGAGTGGTCCCCGGGGGGGGGGGGGGGGCGGCCACGGCGAGTCCTAATGCTTCTTTTTCATCAAGCCATCGGCGCTTTTGAGCGCCAGATGTCGCAAGACCATGCGCTATACAAATGTCGTTTGTTGCGAGGTGCTTTCCGGCGGAGATGAGCAAGACGGGCCGCTATACAAATGTCGTTTGGTGCGAAATGAAGATCGTGCATTTAGGGCAAAACCCCGGCCCAAGTGCAGCGCCACATTCTTTCAGGGGCGAACTCGGTAGGGCGTTGTTTCTTTCTCTCTTGTTTCTATCTCCCACGCTTTGTTCGGTGGCCCCTTGAGTTGGGGTTAGAGATTCGCAATCCATGCTTTGTTGCGTGGCCCCTTAAGTTGGGGTTAGGGGCTCTCAATCCACGCTTTGTTGTGTGGCCCCTTGAGTTGGGGTTAGGTACTCGCAATCCACGCTTTTTTGCGTGGCCCCTTGAGTGGGTGTTAGGGACTCGCAATTTACGCTTTGTGGCGTGCCCCATTGAGTTGGGGTTAGGGACTCTCCATCCACACTTTGTTGCGTGGCCCCTCGAGTTGGGGGTAGGGACTCTCAATCCACGCTTTTTTGCGTGGCCCCTTGAGTTGGGGTAGGGACTCTCAATCCACGCTTTGTTGCGTGGCCCCTTGAGTTGGGGTTAGGGACTATAGCCCTCCCCGCTTTGCGGCTACACCGTATGGAGGGACAGACAACCGTCGCAAGTGTCCCATATCCGAGCTTGCCCAATACTACCGGATGTCCCCTGCTGAAGACTAGCACTGCCCGTGCATTTTGGCCTGCTCGTTCCCAGGTTGTGACCGCTGTGTTGAGTTCAAGTACATGCGGTTGCATGTGGCAGGGCATTGGTTGAAAGGTCACAGGTGGGCGTTTCATGAACAATTGCCCATCCAGCAATTTTGCCATTTTTGTGGTTTTTGCGATGGGAAGTGCCAAACAACCGTGATGGGCGCAAAGGTGCAGTCCACGTCCCCGCTTGCACATGAGCAACTCACTGTCATCCGTGCGCAAAAGGACACCAAGACAAATTCGTGCACCAATGTGCCGATGAAATGCACTATGCACACGTGTGGCAAGTGCGTTTGCTCCTATGTTATTGGGGACCATATCCAGGAAATTCACACAATGGGGTCACCGGCACCTTTGATGTTAGTCGAGGAACGGGGTGCTGTCCTTGCTGCCGTTTTGCGTGGTCACACGGGCCGTATTGATTCTCTCTTTGTCCCTGTGCCGGAAATTACCGCCTCGTCACATGTGCTAGCCACCGGCATTGCATGTAGCAAGAATGGTAGTAGTGGCAGCAGCAACAGCAGCAGCAGCGGCATTAGCAGCAATAGTAGCAGCAACAACAGCAGCAACAACACCAACAGCACTTCAAGTTCGGAATTCGTGCCCTCAGATGTTGGTGACGTGTTGCCCCAGCAAGTTGTGACAAGGAGGCGAGCAACTTCCAAGGCTATAGGGAAGGAAAAAAAGGGCCGCCGCTTTGGGAAATGGGAAAATGGCCCGGAACCCACGTTAGTAGTGAAGCGGCGACCGCCCTCTGAGGTCGCCGCCGACAGGCCTGGTGAGCTGCAGGAGGCACAACGTAGAGCACAGTGGACAACATGGACGACCTATGTGTATACAAGCGCGCCAAGACGGAATGCATGTGCCGATTGGGCGACATCCTTTCTTAGCTTGAACCCTTGCCTCTTTGTTGGTACAGATGTGGTGACTCTTTGATCTGCATCATGGTATGAAGCATGTTAGAGTTAGTGAAGCAACCTTCCCTGTTCTTTGGACAACCAAAATTTGGCCTCAAAATTCGTACCGCTTCTCCCTCCTTTGTCTACCACAAACCCCATGTTCTACACCTCACCCCATGAACGCCCCATTTCCTTGTCTATCGCGATCCCCATGCTCTGCACCTCATGAGTGCCTCAGGACCCTGCCCCTGAGTTTTCTGGTACCCATTGCCGGGAATACCCAAGCCGATGACACCCTACTTATTTGGTTAGGGGCGGTGCGTGACTCAGGCTACCTGGGCTGCATACCCAACCGTTCGGAGGTGCCTGAACCCCCCCCCCCCCTTCATACCCCTCGGAACCCCCCGCCCCCCGAACAGCCCCCCTGCGCCCCTCCAAACCCCAAAAGTTTTTGTCTTGGGTTGAAATATATAGTTCAAACGGGCCACCCCCCTCGACAAGCGAAATGCAATAGACTTCAATCCATCAATCCATACCCCGATCAATGACCCTGAAATCAAAGGAGCCTACCCATCAAGGAAAAAGATGACACAGTAGAAAATTTTTATTTTTTTTCCATTCCTAATGGTATTTGGCTCCAACACTACGGCAAAGTATGTCAGGAGGCCAGTCTGGATGCCTCCACCCCTCCTCTTGCCCCCCTTGCCAACGCATGGCCGTGCCAGCGTTTTCGGAAAGCGATGGTCACGTAGCCACGACCACCCTAGGTTTCATCCAGGACACACGTCTGCGCTCATAGTGGCTGAAAGGCAGGAAATTCAAGATCCAAGGTCATTCAGGAATGCTAGAAAAGTTAGTCCAAGCTAGCTTGGTGAATTTTATTCATCGCGGCTCTAAGCGCAAGCGAATGACAACCAAACCCTTGACGCTCGGAAGAATAAATTGCTTTCTTCTATTCGACTCAAAGTCAATCAAATTTCCCGAGATGGAACGGAAATTCGTTTCCATTCTTACCTTTCCAAGCAAGGCATGGATGAGGTTGCGAGCATTCAACAACACATGCTCATTACATGTGTTGACAAGTGTGCCCATGATTTTGTCACTTGTTGTAAACATGTGTACAAGAAATTACTTTGGAACGAGCTCCATAGCCCCCACAAAGAGGCAGCTGCTTTCGGCAGTGAAGAAATCTTTTCAAAGCACACCGCTTTGAATGCTCAAATTGACCGCCCTTGTGCTCAGTGACACATATACCTCTATGGCATCCACAAGCTGCACAAAGCTAAATTGGGGATGTGCTGGACTGCAGGCAATCACATGCAAGCAATAGATGGCCTTGTAGAGCAAGGTAACCACAAAAAAATGCGAGCCTACTCAGTGTCTGCTCTGGAGACCACAATGGGTAGAACTGTGGCCATGTGTATGCACAACCTTGAAAGCAAGGACAAAGCATGCAAACAGAAAGGCTACAAACATTATTGGGTTGTTACAAATGTTGAGTGTGTTGCTGCTGACATCAAGCACAACACAAAAAAACTGCAAGGTCAACCAGTGTTCACATGCGATTTTGCCCGCATGTACACCAGCATTCCTTAGGGAAAAATTGCAAGAGCGTGTTAAACAAGCAGTTGCTGAGGTTTTCAACTCGCACAGCAAAAAAAGTGGTATCCTTTTCAATGACCTTCGTGTCGATGTTGCTTATGCCAGCAAGAACCGTGCCTCAGCCGCGTTAAGTGAAGAAGGCCCCTATCTCACTTAACAGTTCTCATATTGTTCGTGAGGGGTGTGTTGAAGTTTACTTTCAACAACACGACACCGGAGAGATTCGTACGCACCTTTGTGTTCTCCCTATGAGAGGCAAATGTTTTGCTGAACTCGCAAATTTATATTGCTATGCAGTCCAAGCTGAATATATTGATTCCGTGCTGCAGAACAATTAGCTTGGTGAACCCAGAAAATGGTTTTTTACCTGGCGCCATAGAGATGACCTATGTGGCTTCGGTCACAGAAGCAAGAGATTGGACAAGCTCCAATATGGCATGCCCCACGAAGATACCACCGACTCCTCTTGCACCTCACGGTCCAAGTCTTCAATGGCTGCTTTGCTGGACAGGAAAACTTTACCAAATTGTGACGGAATTGGGATCTATCCAACCAACAGGAGTGAGATGGAAGTGGATACCACAACGACTCATTGAGTATTACTCATGTCACACACATTACGCCAAATGGTACATGCTGCAGCGTCTGCTTGAGGCCTAATTTCTAGAGGGCCTCCAATTAGCGCCGTGTGCAGAGCATGGCGTAAGTTCGTTTGCGACAAGATTCCTACTCAGGCCACCCCAAAAAGCCAGTCAATCCATTAATGAGGAAACTCTCAAAATCCCGTTGTGTGCTTTCAATACGTATGAGCTTTTGCTACTCCTGATGCAGGCAGGCATGGCAGAGATCTTGTTGGTCGAGCCACTTTTCCAACTCCGGCCACTATTGCTAGTGGCGCCCCACCCAGGCCGAACCATACTGTTTCCAAGGCAGGGTTGCTGTATGTTTCGAAACCCTTTCGAGGAGCGCGGGGAGCACAGGGGGCTTGCACCACGTGCACTACGTCTTTTTCAGAAAAAATGTGCTCTCTGCGCACCACGTGCCCACAACGTGTGCACATACAGCACTAGTGCGTCGTGTGCCGGAACGCGTCGCGTGCCCTTCGTGGGGTGCTCCGCCTTGGGTGTTGCAAGTGGTGGGGTTGAGGGAGGTAAAGGAAGGAGTTCGAATAGTGACCATCAAAGTGGTCCTCTTCTTTGATGGACACATCGCTTGTCGGACGGGCTGTATTTTGTGTGGCCCCAAGCACAGCGTCCCGCCATTTGCGATCTTTCGTCGCTTGCCAGTGGACTTCAATGGCCATGTCCGACAATCCCCCTCTGTAGTGGCCTTTGATTCGGAAGATGGCATTGTGGGGGTATGAGATGTTGTGTGTCGTCTGGAGTGGGCCGAACGCGACGT
The DNA here is from genome assembly GCA_964036045.1 of Eutreptiella sp. 'Long Island Sound 2002'. Lineage (NCBI taxonomy): Eukaryota > Euglenozoa > Euglenophyceae > Eutreptiales > Eutreptiaceae > Eutreptiella > Eutreptiella sp. 'Long Island Sound 2002'. Next base: position 67,536,288 of record OZ038379.1, read on the forward strand.
CACCACTGGACGGCGGTCTAGGCTTGTCGGTGGGGGATTTTGAGGGTTGGAAACCCCAACAAGTAGGGGGTTGCGGGTGGACTAGGTGCCCTTGGAATTTGGGTTTGAGCCAAGTACCCCAATATATGGCCAATTCTCAGTTTTGGGGTTCGTTGGCACAAAGTGCGCACAAATTTGCGCGATTTTTAGCCATTTTTGGCCCCTTTCTCGGAGACATGGTGGAGTTGCAGGGGAACAAAGGGCGCTTTCTCACGAGGCAATCAAGGCGCACCTGCATTGTACGGACCATTTCCCTTTGTTTGTTACTTTTGACTTGGTTTTGGGGCCGATTTGGGCCAAAAAAAGGCTCTTTTGGGGCACAAAATGCGCAATTTTGTGAGGGCGCCTCCCAACTTGGCGCCCTCCCCCGGGGGGCCACTGGTGAGTTTTTTTTGGCTCAAAACTTGGATTTGGCAAGGGCATGACCTATGCTCTAAGGTGGCTAGGGTAGAGTAGAGCCCCGAGCAATGAGGCAGAGCATTAGCCAAAACACAAACCAGAAATACTTGGTTGCTTGGTTGCTTGCTGCTTGCTTGTTGCTTGTTAGCTAGATTCAAGGGGAGACGGGTGTAGTATAGTAATATATACATCTACACCCATCTCCACTCACCTACACCCCTCTGTGCAATTATAAGGGGGTCCACAATACATCTTGAAGATACATGTGGCGAAATGGGCTAAAGTATGTCAAAATGGCCCCAAAATGGGCGGTACTGTCCCGCTTGAGCACCCTGAAAGGTTTAAGAGCTTTTTTGGAAAAAAAACATTTTTGATTCAATTTTGAGGCGTTTTTGGTCACAAACTGGCCCATTTTCGTGGTTTTTGGGACCTTAGAGTTGCCTCAAAGGCTCACATCGGGCTCAAAACCGGCTCATTTCACTTGTTTGTGCACCCCAAATGGTCCACCATTGCTTTTTGGGAAAAGGTGTTTTAGGCATATTTTTGAATCCACAACGGCCCTTTTTGAAGGTGTTTTGGGTTTTTTTGTGGGCCCAAACGCAACGTGACCGGTGGTACGGCGGTCTAGGCGTGTCGGCGGGGCATCTGAGGGTTGGAAACCCCAAAAAGTGGGGGTTGCGGGTGGACTAGGTGCCTTTTCAATTTGGGTTTGAGCCAAGTAGCCCGATATACAGCCAGTTGTCGGTTTTGGGGTTTGTTGACACGAAGTGCACGCAATTGGGGCCATCATTAGTAATTTTTGGGCCATTTCTCGGAATGATCGTGGAGTTAGAGCGGAACAAAGGGCGCTGTGTCACGAGGCAATCAAGGCGCACGGGTAGTGTACGGACTGTTTCCGTTGGCTTGACAGTTTTTACTGTATTTTGGGGCCCTTTTGGGCCAAAATAGCTTGTTTCGGGGCACCAAAAGCGCAGTTTTGCGAGGGCACCTCCCATTTTGGTCCCCCCCGCCACAGGCCGCCATCCGTGAGTTTTTGGCCCCAAACTTGGATTTGGCAAGGGCACCACCTAGGCCCTACCGTGGCTAGTAGAGGGGTGTTCCAGTGGGCCAAAATGCAACGTGACCAGTGGTATGGGGGTCTAGGCGTGTTGGCGAGGGATTCCGAGGGTTGGTAACCCAAAAAAGGGGGGGCTTGCGGGTGGACTAGGTGCTCTTGGAATTTGGGTTTGAGCCAAGTAGCCCGATATGCAGCCAATTGTCGGTTTTGGGGTTTGTTGACACAAAGTGCGCGCAATTAGGGCCATTTTTAGCCATTTTTGGCACGTTTCTTGGAAAGATCATGCAGTTAGAGCGGAACTCAGGGCACTTTGTCACGAGGCAATCAAGGCGCACGTGTAGTGTACGGACCGTTTCCCTTTGTGTGTTAGTTTTGACTTGGTTTCGGGGCCCTTTTGGGCCAAAAAAGGCTGTTTCGGGGCACCAAAAGCGCAGTTTTGCGAGTGCACCTCCCAACTCGCCACCCCCCCCCCCCCACCACGGGGCGCCACCAGTGAGTTTTGGGCTCCACACTTGGATTTGGCAAGGGGACCACCTAGGCTCTAAGCTGGCTAGGTTAGAGTAGAGCCTTGAGCAATGGGGCGAAGCAATAGCCAAAATGGAAACCAGAATTGCAAGCTTGCTTGCCTGCCTGCTTGCTTGCTTGCTTACCGCTTGCTTGTTGCTTGTTAGCTAAATTTAAGGGGAGAGGGGTGTAGTAATATATGGGCGTTTGTCCGGGGGGGGGGGGGGTCATTCCGACGCAAAGTGGGAGTTTTTTGAGTTGTTGCTGGTTTTCTGAAAAAATTGGTTGCGTAGGGGGGAGGTATGTTATACTGTTTTGAAATCTCCAAGAAATGGCTGTTTCGGAAAGGTATGGGTTGGGGGTGGGGGGGGGGGGGGGGGGGTAGGTGGCCATATTTTTTCGTACCGGACCCAAATTTTTTGGCGTTTTGGTGTCCGCTCCAATAATTTGGTTTGGTCTGGTGTGGTTTGTATACAGGGTTTCACGGTGCTTGGCCCGGTACTCCAACATGTCGTTAGTATGGCAAATTTAAGTGCCAATAGTAAATGATGCAGATTTTTATGCCGAATCTACTGGTGAAGGTCCTGACCTTCAAATCAACCATATGTTGGCGAAATTTACCAAAAGCTGTGTGCAGGCTTACGCTGCGTCAAAATGCGTCGGGTTAGCTAGACTTTTGAAGGCTACACTGCTAGCAGTTTTTGGTGATTTTCTCTACAAAATCGTTGAGTTCAAGGGTGGGACCAGCACCAATGGTTCCTCATAATTTACTAGATCACTGAAATTTGCCACAGTGACGATATGTTTGAGCACCCGGCCAAGCACGGTGAAAAGCCTGTAGGTATGCTAGACCAATAGCAGCAAATTTCTAGAAAATCGCCACGTCGTGTTCGGCACCTCGAATAGCCCTGCCATCTTTTTGTTGGGCCACGAGACCTTGATTTTTGAATTCTCCATGTCCGAAATAGGGGGGGACCACCTTTTGGGGAAAGTGCATACCGACCTCGGGCAGAATTTCGGAAAACGGCTCAAAGACCTCCTACTTTGCGTAAGAACGCCAGATATGCCCCCCCCCCCCCCGACAAACGCCCATATACATCTACACCCATCTACACTCATCTACACCCCTCTCCCCAATTATAAGGGGGTCCACAATACGGCTTGAAGATACACGTGGCGAAATGGGCTACAGTATGTCAAAATGGGCTCAAAATGGGCGGTATTGTCCCGCTTGAGCACCCTAAAAGGTCCAAGATCTTTTCGGAAAAGCACATTTTTCCCCTTAGTGTGACGCTTATTTGGTCACAAACTGACCAATTTTGGTGGTTCTTGGGACCTTAGAAGGGCCCCAAAGGCTCACAACGGGCTGAAAATCGGCTCATTTCACTTGTTTGTGCACCCCAAATGGTCCGCTATCGCTTTTTGGAAAACATGTTTTTGGCCCATTTTTGGTCCCAAAATCTTAGCTCAGCCGTGCCTGAGCTTTGGTTTTGCTCGTCGGGTGGTGTGTGTGTGCGCATGCGTGTGTGCAGTGAGCCTCTGTACTTGTAGAGCATTTTTGCTTGTTGCCAGCAGACCATAGGTGGTCACACGTAGAGCCTGCTCCGTGACACTTTGGAACGACCCGGTCTGTGAATATGTCAGTTGACGATTTTGCCGTCTTCGCGAAGGGAACAATTTGTTCCCAGTTCATTGATAGCGTTCCCATGCTGGAGATAGCCAGGGCTGCCTCGCAGGTGGAGATGAAGCTGTCGGTGCTGCTGGAACGCAGGTCAGAGTGGGAGGCTAGTTTCGTCGCCAAGTACGGAATCGAGTTGGGGGAGGTGGGGCTGGTGAAGATGATCGCCTCGTATTGCGTCATGGCCCAGTGCGACCTGGATGTGGCGTCGCTGGGCTTTGTCAAGGTGGAGGTACCACCCCAACAGCCGCAGACGGTGTCGCCAGAGCTTCTGGAGCTCAAGCAGTTGGTTCAGGGACAGGCCCTTGTGATGGAGGGCCTGCGCAAGCAGTTGGAGGCGGTCAGTGCCAAGGCCGAGGCGGAGTCCAAGAGGAAAATGGCGAAGGTCCCGCCGCTGTGTAAAGCGGAAATCGTGAAGGTGAGGGAGTTGGATTCTAAGCCCCAGTGGGTCTTCGCCAGCCTTCTCGCGCTGTCCACCTTGTTGTGGCGCAGGGAGGTGCCCCAACACGAATACGTCTCCAAGTACAAGGACAAGGAAAAGTTCACGGACGCCATCCTGGACGAGCTGGCGCCGGTGGTGGACGCGGACTCCGCGGACACGGAAGTGTGGCAGCTGGAGTCCATGGATGATGACGAACTTACGCGCCTTCGGAGTTTTGTCCAGGCGGTCTGGACGTTCACGGTGACTAGCCTGTCGGCATACAGGGGCAAGAAGGGCTTGGACCCCGGACCGGTCGGTGAGGGGTCGGACGCGGCCGAGGATGCGTCCGATGTGCCTGTGCTGTCCGCTGGTTGTACGGGAGCGGCGGAGGAGGAGGTGGTGGGGCGGCGGCTGCAAGCCATGAAGGGTAAGTTCCGCGTTGAGGGGGGCCGCCGCCTGTACACCGCCAAGCCGGGTGCCGAGCCGATGGACGTCACCAATGCCCCGGTGACAGCGTGTCGGGCATGCAAGAACGCTGGGAGGGGAGTGAAACGGCATTGGTTTCACGAGTGCCCCGGCTTTGACTGATGGGGAAGCTGCCCCATCCGGCCCATCCCTCCCGAGCCCCGGGGGGCCTTGGTGGTTCTCGGACCGTCGGACTTCCGGGATGGCGAGGACGTGGTCTGGCGCCTGGTGTGGGCAGCGTGGAGACGGATATGGAAGGAGGATGAGATCACCTCCGTCGACGCCCTGCAGGCATCCTCCTGGGCAAAAAGCACCATGGGTACGTATTGTACCCACTTCCGCAAGATGGCCCTCTGGGTGGGCTACACGCCCACATCCGAGCTTGAACAAGCGGCGTGCCGCTACATTTTCCAGTTATGGGGACTGGGATACTCGGGAAGCTCCCTCAAGGTCGCAGTGTCGGCGTTCCGGGCGCTGGAGGACATGGGATGGCTGCCCGCGTTCGTCAGTCGCCGGGTCTGGCGCTGTGCCAAGTGGGCGCCCACGGAGCCGGCCCTACGGCCCTACGCAGGTTTGGACGACCTCCGCAACTTCGCGCTGGCTTGCACGGAGCGACCGCAGTGGACCGTCTATGGGATGGCAGTCCTGGCATTCACCTGCCTTCTGCGGGTGGGTGAGGCCGCGCCCCTCCGTCGGGGGGGATCCCGGTGTCGGGGATTGGCGTTCCGCACGGTCAAGGTGGCGCCGCGCATCGTGCGCAGGCGACTCGGGAAGTATGCCCAAGAGTGGCTGGGCTGGCTCGATGCCACGGGGGCCACGTCTGCTGTCGTCGGAGCGCAATTCTGTCCGCAGGGACCAGCTTTCATGCAGTCGGTCATGGCTGCCGCGTTGGGGGGCAGCGACAACCCCCACGCCAGGTGGCACGCATGGAGGCGAGGGGGCTCCGCGGCCCTGCGATGGTTGGGGCTGCCCATCAAGTGGCTCGCTTGGTGGGGGCGGTGGCTTTCGGAGACGGTGGCAGTCCACTACGCCGACGCGCCCGACGACTTCGTCGTCACGACCGAGGCTGTCCTCCCCTGGCCCCCTGACAACCATGCAGGAGAGTTCGTTTGGCGCGCCGTGTCCCTCCGGGACGTTTTCCCGAAGGAGCTCCTGGAGCTCTGTGCCCCTGATGCCGATGAGCCCCCACAATGGGGAGGTGACGGGGATGGGTCGGCAGGAGGTCGGGGTGGATCGTGCCCTGGGGAGTCCGCGAGTCCTGCCGCTGCGGGAGCTGCTGGGAGGGAGGACCGGGCTGGCGCACGTGACCCGGGGGCCCCTCCGGCCCTTACGGCTGTTGAGGGGTCCTCAGGACGCGGGCGCCGGCCGCGGGGAGACGGGGGGGGGGAAGTCATTGATGTGGATGCAGACCCCCCACCTGCCTCCGCAGCAGGCTCCTCCATCAGGCGGCTGCGCATCGCGGCCCGCAGGACGGGTGAGGTCGCGTCCGTCTTGGGCAAGCGGAAGGCCGCGGGCCCGGCCAGGATTGTGGGTGCGGCTGCCCGAACGGCAATTTCCCGTCGCGTCGGAGCTGGGTCAGTGGGTGCGGGAGCGCCTTCGGACCGGTGAGTGGGACGCCTGGTTGTGCTCCCTGCGGGCTTGTCTGCCCCGCGCACCGCCTGGTTTACTGGAGCGTCGCCTGTTGCAGTTTCTGGAGTGGGGCAGTGAAGCTGCCCGTGATCTCAGACAGCCGGAGTTTCTGCGAGTCTTGGCTGTGGCTTTGTCCTCATTTAGCCCTGAGGTTTGGGAGTCGCTCTTGCATGATTCGACGTCGCCCAAATTGCTTATGCAGCGTATCAGGGAGGAGGTATTGGCGCGGGGTTTGGGGCCGGTGGGGCGTGTGGATATCCCCCGCGAGGTCTGGGATAGTTGTGTGCCGGACGGCTTCGCAGAATTGGTAGGCAGGCAGTTTTCTGGGATAATTCCCCCGTCGGATGAGGCGGTGGTCATGATGAGGGCATTGCGGGACCAGGGTTTGCTTTTCCCCCTGCCGCCGGGGTCACCTGGGCCCAATGGGGGTGTTTTTGCGATACCCAAGACGGAGGAGAAGTGCAGTTTGATTGTCAATCTGGTGCCCCTTAATGAGGAGATGCGGTCTCGGCCGGAGAAGTTCTCCCTCCCCTCTGTGGAGGTGTTGGCCCTTTTGGCGCAGGTGGCACAGCAAGGGTCCTCCTTTTTCCTCCCCTCTTTTTATGCCCGAGCGCGTTGCATGAGGCCGGTGTGGGATATTCTGTCCCTGCCGGGGGGGGGGGGGGAAGAGCTGTGCATGTGCCACATCGACCTGAGTAATTGCTTTTGGTCACTTCAGCTGCCGCGCGAGTTCTGGGGGGCCTTTCGCGTCTCAGATGGAGAGGGGGGGGTGTTGGCTTTCCGGTGCTTGCCCTTTGGGTGGAAGTACAGCCCCCTCCTGTGCCAGCGAGTGTTAGAGGGTCTGGTGGCCGGCGCGGGGCTGTTGGGGGTGCTGGTTTTAATTTACTTGGATGATGTCCTGGTTGTGGGGCGCGGCCGCGCGCGTGTGCGAGAGCAGACGGCAAGGGCGGCGGAGGCGTTGCGCCGTGCAGGTGCTGTAGTCAGCCCAAAGAGTACGTTAGAGCCTGTGCAGCGGCTGGTGTGGCTGGGGAAGGATATTGATTTGCAGGGGGGGGAGGTGCGGACTGCTGGCAACGCGTGGGAAGCTCTGTTTGCGCATTGGTTGAGGTTGTCTGTGGGACCCTGTAGGGTAAAACGGCTGCAGCAGTTCTTGGGGCGGGCACAGTGGATATGTCGCCCGGGTTCTGGGCACAGTCCGCACCTGTCTGGTGTGTGGGCTCATGTGCTCTGGGCGCCCCCCCGGCTGCCGTTTACCCCAGTGCGTTTGCTTAAGTCTATGTGCGTGGCGTGCGTGCTTGCCAGGAGGCAATGGTCAGTGGTGTCCCTCCCCAGGGTGGTGAAGCGATCGCCGTTGGTTGTTTACGTCGACGCGGCGCTGGACGCGGGTGAATACCGGCTGGGCCTGTTTTCGATGGATGTGGGTTCTCGATCGGTTGTGCCCGCGGAGCAACCGCCCAACCAGCAGTGTGCGGAGGCTGCCGCGCTGCTCTGGGGCTTGAAGCTCATCCTCAATGTAGGCGTTCGGGAGGCCCATTTGTTTGGGGATAATGCGGCGGCGCTAGTGCAGTTCCTTCGGTGTAAAGCCAAGGTGGGGCGTAAATTCCAGCAGTCCATTCTGAAGCGTTTCCGCTACCTGTGGGCGTCGTGCCCAGGCTTCACGGTATATATGCACTGGGTGCGTGGTTCACATAATCCCGCTGATCCTATCAGTAGGTTGAGTGACAACTTCAATGGAGATCTGGGTTTGGCGCGCGAGGTGGCGGCGCGCAGGGTTGGGGATCTCTGGGCCTTTCCCGATAGGCGCACGGTTTTTTTGTGGACCCTGGGGGTGCCTATGGGGCCCTTTGTTCTGCCGCATTCGTGGAGAGCGGGCCTGTGGTCCCCGGGGGGTGGTGAAGGGGGGGCGGAGTTCCACGAGGTTTTTTTGCAGTACCGCTTGGAGGAGTCGGTGGGTGCAATGACTTGATGTCGTGTAGTGCCGGCGCCTGCTTGTAGCACTCGTTTCTCTTGGTGCATGTGATCATGACCCGGCGCCGCCGTAACCGCCGTGCGCGTAGCGGCGGGCGGAGGCGGGGCAAGAGCCGCTCGCGCAAGCGTTCGGAGGAGGCCGTTCAGCGGCGCGCGGCGCGGCGCCGCGCCGCGCTGCGGGAGAAGTTGGGAGCCTTGGTGGGCCGCAGGGCCTGTCACCGGGTGCTCCTCCGGAATGGGGTGCGGCTGTACGTCGCGTATGGCGTGCCAGAAGATCCCGGGGAGAGGGACGACTTCCTGGGTGCCGCAGCCATGGACATCGCCAAGCGGGTTCGGGGGCAGGCGACGCGGCGCACCACCGCGGTGGGGGACCCCGGGGTGAAGCCGGGGGGCAGACACACTTGCGGGGGGATGTGGGATGTGGTGACGGGGTCGAGGGGAGGTCAGAGGGTGGTGGTGTCGCTGACGGACTGGAACGGGGGTCGTCGTACCCCCGTCCCGTATCTATGGGTGCAGGGGTCTTATCCCTTGGTGGTGAGAATAGCTGGCCACTTCAGGCCGTTGGTGTAGTCTGTTTTTTGGGTGGTCAGCCGGTCTCCGAGGGGCTGGGGTGGGAGTGTGCGCTCACCCTTTGCTTTGCGTTCTGTGTCAGGTCTCTGAGTGCCACCCTGGGATGGCCGGGCTGCTTTGCGCCCGGGCATTGCTCGCGCATTTGTGGGCGTTTTTTGGCTTCCATGGCTGCGCCAATGTTGTGGTTGTTGTGTGTGGCTCGTATTCTCTCTGCGTTTTGGCAGGTCCAGTGTGCGCAGGCGGGAGCCCTCCGGGCGATTGTCTGTAGAGGCGGCCCTGCCCTGCGTGGATGTCGCGGGCAGATTTTGTGGTTATATGCCGGGCGTTGGTCCTTTGGCCTGCACCGCTGCCACTTTGTTGTGGGTCCGGGGTCCATGCTTTCTTAGGGTTGGAGCTGGGTTGGGCGCTGGCCCGCCATTTTGGGATCTGCTGCGGATCTCAGGGGTGCTGCCCTGGGCTGACCGGGCAGCTCTGCGACAGGGCGGCAGTGCCTGACGGTCGCTGTACATTTACCGCTTCCTCATTGGCGGCGGCAGGGGTCGTCCACGCTCTCTTGGGCTTGGTCTGCGGACGCCTGAAGCCTGGCGGGTGGCGCCGGTGTGTGCGGGGCGCCTTTGGCGATTTATGTTTGGGGCGGCCGTATACTTCGAGGGTGTGGCGTGCGTTGCGCATGGGAGCCGCTGGGTCTCAGACCTGCGCCGGGGGGGGGGGGGGGGGGGGGGGTTATGCGGCGGTTTGGCATGAACAAGACCCACGAGGAGGCGGCACACTGACGAGATGTGCCACAGGAGACGTGCGTGTTTTGCCTCGTGTTTGCGTGTTTGCTTGTGGTTTTAGCAAAATCTTAGCTCAGCCGTGCCTGAGCTTTGGTTTTGCTCGTCGGGTGGTGTGTGTGTGCGCATGCGTGTGTGCAGTGAGCCTCTGTACTTGTAGAGCATTTTTGCTTGTTGCCAGCAGCCCACCCGTCCCGCCCAATGACGCTATTTGCGACTTCTATTGCCCATACCGGGCTTTTGTGACTGCCCACGAGGAGGCGGCACACTGACGAGATGTGCCACAGGAGACGTGCGTGTTTTGCCTCGTGTTTGCGTGTTTGCTTGTGGTTTTAGCAAAACGGCCCCTTTTCAAGGGGTTTTGGGATTTGTTGTGCATTAAAACGCGGCGGGACCAGTGGTACGGGGGTCTAGGCGTGTCGGCAAGGGATTCTGAGGGCTGGGAACCCGCAAAAGTGGGGGGTTGCGGGTGGACTAGGTGCCCTTGGAATTTGGGTTTGAGCCAAGTAGCCGGACATATAGTTAGCTCTCGGTTTGTTGACACAAATTGCACGCAATTGGGGCCATTTTTCGCCATTTTTGGGCTTTTTCTGCTAAGAATCGTGGAGTTAGAGCGGAAGAGGGCACTTTGTTACGAGGTAATCAAGGCACACGTGTAGTGTATGGACCGTTTCCCTTTGTTAGTTAGTTTTGACTCGGTTTCGGGGCCCTTTTGGGCCAAAAAAGGCTGTTTCGGGGCACAAAATGCGCAGTTTTAAGAGGGCACCTCTCAACTTGGTTCCCACCGCCCCGGGGCGCCACTAGTGAGTTTTTGGCTCCAAACTTGGATTTGGCAAGGGCACCACCTAGGCCCCAAGGTGGATAGGGTAGAGTAGAGCCCCGAGTGATGAGGCGAGGCTATGGGCAAAATAGAAAGAGGAAGTGCTTGCTTGCTGCTTGCTGCTTGCTTGTTGCTTTTTAGCTAGATTTAAGGGGAGAGGGGTGTAGTAATATATACCTGTAAACCCATCTACACTCATCTACACCCCTCTCCCCAATTATAAGGGGGTCCACAATACGGCTTGAAGATACGCTTGCCGAAACGGGCTAGAGTATGTCAAAATGGGCCTCAAATGGGCGGTATTGTCCCGCTTGAGCACCCTAAAAGGTCCAAGATCTTTTATGGAAAAAGCACTTTTTTGCCCCAAGTTTGAGGCGTTTTTGGTCACAAACCGGCCCATTTTCGTGGTTTTTGGGACTTTAGAGGGGCCTCAAAGGCTCAGCTCGGGCTGAAAATCGGCTCATTTCCTTTGTTTGTGCACCCCAAATGGTCCGCCATGGATTTTTGGGAAAAGGTGTTTTTGGCCCATTTTTGGTCCCCAAACAGCCCTTTTTCAAGGCATTTTTTTTGGCATTTTTTGTGGGCCAAAACGCGACGTGACCAGTGGTACGGGGGTCTAGGCGTGTTAGCAGGGGATTCTGACGGTTGGAAACCCGAAAAAGTGGGGGTTGCGGGCCGACTAGGTGCCCTTGGAATTTGGGTTTGAGCCAAGTAGCCCGACGTACAGTTATTTCTCGGTTTTGGGGTTTGTTGACACAAAGTGCGCGCAATTAGGGCCATCATTAGCCATTTTTGGGCCGTTTCTTGGAAAGATCTTGGAGTTAGAGGGGAACTTTTTTTAGGGCACTTTGTCACGAGGCAATCAAGGCGCACGTGTAGTGTACGGACCGTTTCCCTTTGTGTGTTAATTTTGACTTGGTTTCGGGGCCCTTTTGGGCCAAAAAAGGCTGTTTCGGGGCACAAAATGGATTTTTTTGTGAGGGCACCTCCCAACCCGGTCCCGCCACCAATGACTTTTTGGCTTTTTGCGCAGTTTCTTGAGGGCACCTCCCAACCTCGTTTCTCCCGCCCGGTGGCGCCACCAATGAGTTTTTGGCTCCAACCTTGTATTTGGCCAGGGCACCACCTAGGCTCTAAGGTGCCTAGTGTACTTTAGAGCCCTGAGCAATGAGGTGAAGCAATAGCCAAAACGGAAACTAGAAATGCTCGCTTGCTTGCTGCTTGCTTCTTGCTCTGTAGCTAGATTTAAGGGGAGAGGGGTGTAATAATATATGCATCTACACCCATGTACACTCATCTAAACCCCTCTCCCCAATTATAAGGGGGTCCACAATACGGCTTGAACATACATGTGGCGAGATGGGCTAGAGTATGTAAAAATGGGCTCCAAACGGGCGGTATTGTCCCGCTTGAGCACCCTGAAAGGTCCAAGATCTTTTATGGAAAAAGCACATTTTTGACCCAAATTTGACACGTTTTTGGTCACAAACCGGCCCATTTTCGTGGTTTTTGGGACCTTAGAGGGGCCTCAAAGGCTCACATCGCGCTGAAAATCGGCTCATTTCATTTACTTGTGCACCCCAAATGGTCCGCCATGGCTTTCTGGGAAAACGTGTTTTTGGCCCATTTTTGATCCCCAAACAGCCCTTTTTCAAGGCGTTGTGGGATTTTTTGTGCGCCAAAACGCCACGTGACCAGTGGTACAGGGTTGTACGCGTGTCGGCAGGGGAATCCGAGGGTTGCAAACGGGAAAAAGTGGGGGTTGCAGGTTGATTAGGTGCCCTTGGAATTTGGGTTTGAGCCAAGTAGCCCGACATACAGTTAGTTCTCGGTTTTGGGGTTTGTTGACACAAAGTGTGCGCAATTGCGGCCATTTTTAGCCATTTTGGGGCCGTTTCTCGGAAGGAT